>CM077909.1:110698819-111298819 GCA_039720435.1 Amazona ochrocephala
GAGATTCCTTAAATTCAGCCAACCTGTAGGAACATCGGAGAAAATGTCTCATTTCACCTCTCCATTGGTGAAACTTCTTGAGAGAAGAAAAAAGAGAATTTAATTCCCATCCCAAGTTCTTTCCTTGCTTTCACTGCTAAGGTAACAAACAATTATTGCTGATCACACACACATACACACAGAGCTTTGCAAAGTATCACTGCTGTACTCCTGTAAAGACAATGCCCTAGCTTTCATAAAAATCAGGGATCGAACTGCTTCTATGCCTTTTCCTTTCCTCCAGCATTTAAGGCCTGGAAAGCTTGCTGCTTGTGTTGTAATCTTACCCAGTTACAGGGTATGTGACTATGTTGCTTATTCCTCCCTTGTGTAATGTAGAACTCCATGCCTCACATGAGCCAGAGCCTTGTATGAGTTATATGGCTATTATAAGTAGGACTGATGTATTACAGAATGCTGCCATAGATCCTGTTAATGGCACTTGGGCTCCATTTTTTTCTCCCTGTAGTAAATTCTGCACTTTTTTGGAAGTGGACAGCTTCACAAAGATGCAAAGATCCAGTGCCTGGGAGGGGCTTGGGCAAAGTTAGGGGCTTGCAGGGTTAGGGGTTAGCAGAGCACCTCACTCCTATGCACAGGCAAAATCTACATTGACACGACCAGCCCCTGCTTGATAAAATACTGTCTTGTCCAGCCTTGAGCAGCACTGCTGCAGAGAGGTTCTCACACATTCCCACACACTTCACTCCATTGTCTGAATTGCTTTTACCATAACAATGTTTTGCCTTGTTCCGAATTTACAGTTACCTCAGCCCCTCACATTCTTTTCTGCTGATTGACATATTTGCAGGTATCTCCCCTTTTTCTAGCACTCTTCTGCTCAGGAGTGAGATGTAGCGTGATATTCACATAGAGTGCTGTTTTTATACAGGGTGATCTCGATAAAAGAGCCATTTTTCAGGCTGAAACATCTCTGATCTTCACTAGATACGCATATTTCTGGGCTGCAGTCTCATTCTGTTCTCAGTTCTTTATAACAGGAAAAACCATAAAGCCCGGGATACACAAATGTAGGGGCTTTATATCTCTGTCTATATATGTTAGGCTCTGTTCTGGTTTTCCTCTTGGAACTGTCTTCTTATAAAGTTTGGGTTTTTCTTGAATTTACAGATACATACTCTTGGAGGGGCGTTTGTAGATATGAAAGGTAGTTGGGTGGGCTTTTCTTCCTCTCCCGGGTTTTGAAATCATGGACAAAAGCTTAACACTGTGGCTTTGTCCATACCTATCAGTTAAACCAAGTCAAGGCATGTACCAAATCACTGTGACACGGCTGTACAGATTATTATGGACCAGACATTCTTTACAGGAAAAAAATATAGATTCATTCAATCTGTTCTGGGTGGGAAAGAAATTTAGGTAGGTGGATAAATGCATTAATGTGTCACTTGTTCCCTGGGCCAGAAAATGGGCCTTGGTTGGTTTAATTTATTAAAGTAGATATATGTTTTAAGATTGCATCATGTGGTAACGATAACAGGACAGCAAAACATGAAGGTTTAAAGATAACAGTATCTTCCTCAGTCCTGCTAACAGCTCACTGTGACTCTCCTGTATCTTTCAGTTCATTTTCTTATTTTTTACCCTATCTTCCTTCTTTTCTGAAACCCAGCCAACATGCTCTATGTAATTTCTTACTGGATGCCTGGAAATGGGTTTGAAAAGAGCCAGGTTCTTTGCTTAGAGGAACTGTGGCACTTGAATATATTCAGCACTGCTGCTGCTCCAGCCTAACTAAATGTCCAACTGCACAGCGAGTGAGTGAAAGAGCAGCTGTAAACCCGTGATGCAATCCCTGCCTGCCACATCTGATTTAGCAAAGTGAGACGGTCTACAAAAAAGAAGAAAGAAAAATAAGTATAACCAGGTGCTTCTGTGTTGGATCTGAAACATTAACAGTCAGAGACAGCACTGAAGCAGGGCAGCCAGAATATCCATCTTAGGCACATCAGACCAAATAGCAATCCATGACAAACAGATGCAAGAAGCCTAAATACCTCAGTATCAGTTAGAGAAACTCAGCCTGATTATGGGGAAGCTGGTAAGATACAGAACTGGGGTTGTAACACTGGTGTGTATAGTGTGAAGAAGGCAACTCTGACCAGTGGCTGGGATTCAGGACTGGTTTAGGTGAGTGAGACACAAGGGATTAGGAAATGCAGATCTTCTAGAATACTGAATTTACACAGAATCACAGAATCACAGAATAGTAAGGGCTGGAAAGGACCTCAAGATCATCGAGTTCCAACCCCCCCGCCATGGGCAGGGACACCTCCCACTAAACCATGCCATCTAAGGCTATGTCCAACCCCACCTTGAACGCCGCCAGGGATGAAGCATTCACAACTTCCCTGGGCAACCCATTCCAGGGCCCCACCACCCTCACAGTATGGAACTTCTTCCTCAGATCCAATCTAAACCTCCCCTGTTTAAGTTTAAACCCATTACCCCTTGTCCTCTCACCACAGTCCCTAATGAAGAGTCCCTCCCCAGCATCCCTATAGGCCCCCTTCAGGTATTGGAAGGCTGCTAGGAGGTCTCCACGCAGCCTTCTCTTCTCCAGGCTGAACAGCCCCAATTTTCTCAGCCTATCTTCATACGAGAGGTGCTCCAGTCCCCTGATCATCTTCGTGGCCCTCCTCTGGACTTGTTCTAACACTTCCATGTCCTTTTTATGTTGAGGACACCAGAACTGCACACAATACTCCAAGTGAGGTCTCACGAGAGCAGAGTAGAGGGGCAGGAGCACCTCCGTCGACCTGCTGGTCACACTCCTTTTGATGCAGCCCAGGATACGGTTGGCCTTCTGGGCTGCAAGCGCACACTGCCGGCTCATGTTCATTTTTTCATCAACCCACACCCCCAAGTCCTTCTCCGCAGGGCTGCTCTCAATCTCCTCCCCGCCCAACCTGTAGCTGTGCCTGGCATTGCTCCGACCCAGGTGGAGGACTTTGCACTTAGCATGGTTGAACTTCATCAGGTTGGCATCAGCCCACCTCACAAGCGTGTCAAGGTCCCTCTGGATGGCATTCCTTCCCTCCAATGTATCAACCGAACCACACAGCTTGGTGTCATCGGCAAACTTGCTGAGGGCGCACTCAATCCCACTGTCCATGTCACCCACAAAGATGTTGAACAAGACCGCTCCCAACACCGATCCCTGGGGGACACCACTCGTTACTGGTCTCCAGCTGGACACTGAGCCACTGAGCACTACTCTTTGCGTGCGGCCATCCAGCCAGTTCTTTATCCACCGAGTGGTCCACCTATCAAATTGATGTCTCTCCAACTTAGAGAGAAGGATGTCATGGGAGACAGTGTCAAAGGCTTTACACAAGTCCAGGTAGATGACATCAACTGCTCTGCCCCTGTCCATCAGTTCCGTAGCCCCTTCATAAAAGGTCACCAGATTGGTTAGGCAGGATTTCCCCTTAGTGAAGCCATGCTGGCTGTCACCAACAACCTTGTTGGTTTTCATGTGCCTTAGCATGGCTTCCAGGATAATCCGCTCCAAGATTTTGCCAGGCACAGAGGTGAGACTGACTGGTCTGTAATTCCCCGGCTCATCCATTTTTCCCTTCTTAAAAATGGGGGTTACATTTCCCTTTTTCCAGTCATCGGGAACTTCACCTGACTGCCATGATTTTTCAAATATGATGGGCAGTGGCTTAGCAACTTCATTTGCCAGCTCCTTCAGGACCCTTGGATGGATTTCATCCGGTCCCATGGACTTGTATACATTCAGGTTCCTAAGGTGGTCCCGAACAAGATCCTCCCCCACAGTGGGCCCAGGGTCCCCACCCTCACCGTCCCCGCGTCTGCCTTCCAAGACTTGGATGGTGTGGTCAGAGCATTTGCCCGTAAAGACTGAGGCAAAGAAGTCATTAAGAACCTCAGCCTTCTCCAAATCCAGGGTAGCCAGTTCTCCCGATAGCTTCTGGAGAGGGCCCACGGTGTCCCTAACCTGTCTCTTATCAGCAATGTACCTATAAAATCCCTTCCTGTTATCCTTAACATCCCTAGCCAAGTTTAATTCTAAATGGGCCTTAGCTTTCCTAACCTGGTCCCTAGCTTCCCGGACAACATCCCTGTATTCTCCCCAGGCCGCCTGACCTTGCTTCCACCTTTTATAAGCCTCTTTTTTCTTTCGAATTTTGCTCAGCAGCTCCTTATCCATCCAAGGAGGTCTCCTGGCCCTCCTGCTGAACTTCCTTCTAGTTGGGATGCATCGCTCCTGAGCTTGCAGCAGGTGATCCTTGAATATCAACCAACAGTCTTGGGCCCCCCTGCCCTCTAGGGCTGTATCCCATGGAACCTTACTGAGCAGGTTCCTGAAGAGGCCAAAGTCTGCTCTTTTGAAGTCCAGGGCAGTGAGCTTGCTGCACGCTCTTCTCACTGTCCTGAGGATCTCAAACTCAACCATCTCATGATCGCTGCAATCAAGGCTGCCCTGGAGCGTTACATTCCCAACCAGCCCTTCCCTGTTGGTGAGGATGAGGTCAAGCATGGCACCTCTCCTTGTCGGCTCCTCTATTACTTGCAGAAGGAAGTTGTCTTCCACACAATCGAGGAACCTTCTGGATTGCTTGTACCGGGCCGTACCATCCCTCCAACAGATATCAGGGTGGTTGAAGTCTCCCATGAGAACAAGGGCCTGCAAGCGTGAGGCTGCTCCTATCTGCCTATGGAGCGCTTCGTCCAGCAAGTCCCCTTGGTCAGGCGGTCTGTAACAGATCCCCACAATAATGTCACCCATCGCTGTTCTCCCTTTAACCCTGACCCACAAACTCTCTGTCGACTGTTCACCTGTCCCCAGACAGAGTTCCATACTCTCTAGCCTATCCCTAATATAAATAGCAACTCCCCCTCCCCGTCTGCCAGGCCTGTCTTTCCTAAAGAGCCGGTAACCTTCCATTCCAACACACCAGTCATAGGTGCCATCCCACCATGTTTCTGTGATGCCTATGATATCATACCCCCGTAGATGTGCACACATCTCTAAAAATTACCACTAAATGAATCAAGATTTTTTTTACCAGAACTCCAATGTATGTCTTATTGATTATGAAATAACCTGTAACATGTGGGGAGGGTTCACTGAAGGGAGAGAAAGGAGAGGGAGACTGAAAAGTATTTGTGTTTGTGTATCTCCACGCGACTCACCTTGGTGGCTGGGATAAAGAAGCCCTCCAACTCCAAGTGAATGTGTAAAACACAGCACCTCAATCAGAGATGTGCAAAGGAGCACTGGTCCAATGACTTTTATCCACTTCCCCAGTATCAGGTAAAAATCTCACAAGAAATGCTAACCCTATCTGATTGTCATCATGATGTTGGGAAGTTTCTGTCACTTTGGAAGACAATTTATAGGATCATGGCAATGTGTCTTTCTTGGGAGCATGTTCGCTATGTTCAGGTTCAGCTTTGATCCTGACTCCTGCATTTGGATATGGTTTAAGTCTTAGTTGGCGTCTATTTTACATGTGTTTTACCCTGAACACAGCAATCTCTTTTTAATGACGGGAGAAAGATGGAACAGGGTAATTGGTACTTCTGTGTTTGTCCTCTTGGGTCCAGAAGGCAAAAGATGAGTGGTGGAGTAGAGAGAGGGGAGAAAAGAAAGAGAGGAAATAGAGAGGAAATCACAGCCAGCTCGTCAAACTAGCTTTTCTCCATTATTCTCAGATCTTTTTCTCTCTCTTTCTTTATTACTGGGGACTTAAGATGAAGGCAGTGTTCTGAATGTCACTCCTATGGCTCTGGCTTGCAGAACATCTCTGAATGCTTCACTGACATAACTGCGAGAAGCTTCACAACACCCTTGTGAGACAAGTCAATATCATTAAGGATGACTGTACGTTAAGATACATTTTCTAAAGCTCCATCTATGTTACAATTAATCTCCAATTCCAATCCAGTATTTGGCCTTCCAAGGTACACATTTACTTTCTGTCTCGTGCAGTAACGATTTTCTGTCCCTGATCCCAACTTTCCACTGGTGTTAATCTATACAGAGACTGCTCCAGCTCATTTTACACTGGCCCATCATCTCAGACTCTCTCTGATATCTGTTGTCTGGTGGTGGTGTGGGTTATTAAGATAGATGCTTGTGGCTACCTCGGGAAGGGCGGATGTCAGTGTTGGGAAGATGTGTTTCCTTATATATGGTTTGCTGCCCACAGTGGGATCTTTCAAAGTGGGAAAAACTATCTGAATGCAAAGTACAATTGAGTGCACAGACTACCACAACTTTTGGGCTAGAAGGCACCTAGAAACAACTCATTTTTCTTGTGAGAAGACAGGATCAGCTGTATCTGTGTTGTTTTGGACAAAAGTTTGTCTATCCTACACTTGCACGTCTGTGGTCCTGGGGAGGCTGTGTGAGGATTTCAGCTTTTCACTGACTTCGCCGTTGCACAGTGTGTTGTTTGAAGTACTAAATTTTGCCTTGTCATAAATTTTATAAATTTTATCGAAACTTTTAAAACTAGCACCTACAATCCTATAATGAAGTGAGTGTTATACACTTTTTTTACAGTAAGTTTCAAAACATCACAACCACTGTTGGAGGAATAAAAAAAGGAACAGATAAGGCAAGACGCGATGTAAACTCAAAGAATGACATATCTGCCTGTTAAAAAACACTTCATGATTTTAAGCTGTTTCTGTGCTTCTGTAAAGCTTGACTCTTGATTTTAAATCTTGGGGATCTGGAATACTCCTGGGGGAGCCAGCAAAGAAAAGCATGGGCCAATTTACCTGCTGGATGCACATGAGAACAGAATGTTCCAAACTGGAACAGGACAAGCTGCACAAAGTATCCTATCACAGGAGATGAATGCAGCTGTCACTTGGTTAAGAGGGCATGGAAGGGGGAGAGGACACAAATGCTCTTCTCCAGCTTTTGGCTAAGTCAGTGATTCACCCAGCTAGGGTCACATCCCCAGTCTCTGGAGGAACATCATAGCTCATACCGAGATGCTGGGGAGCCCATCACCTGTGTCTGAGGGGAGAACTGGGCTTTTAATTGCCTAGCACGTCTGCATGAGAAAGGTGTACAGTAATAATAATGATGCAGTAAATGAGAAAGCTGGCTATTTGAATATGACATCCTTTGCCAGCTTTATTCTTCTTAATAATGTGACATGGCTTGGGGAGGGAAAAAATTATTAACCTTGCCATTTTTAAGCCTGAATTGCTGGGAGTTTTTCTGCTGAAATTCACATCCTTAACTACCTTTGATATTTAACAAATTCCTAGTTTTATCACCATGGAAGCCTGTTTCAGGAGGGATAAGAGCTAGATGTTTGGGAGGGGGAGTAAGGGGGGGAAAGTCTACAGCAAGCCACCATTTGGGAATTGGGTGTAAAGTAGCATGGCACTGATTAACATTGTTAAAAGAAAGTGGGAGGGGAAGTGTACAGAAAATGAGTGAAAGAGCGGTATTGTAATCTGCTTTATTGCATTCCCGAGAAGCTTGACTTAGCCTCATTGTCATAGCAAGATGATGTGTACCCTACGAGTGTATAAAAATATATGAACTCCTGGGACAATATAGTTCAATCTGCTCTGCTATTACCCATCATGCTCATCTGAGCACACTACAGCTATTAGATCTGTTTGTGAAACAGCTGAGCCCATGGATGGATCTCCTGCAAACGGAGCCTGAACATACAGTTGAGACAGGGTCTGAATGTACAATACATGGAAGGAGAAACAATGGAAATGAATGTACAACAGTGATGGCTTCACAATGGGGGGTGCAAGAGGAATGAATCTGCTCCAAATGTGGATATGCAATGGTGAAATATATTGCCATCTATAATTCATGGTGTTTGCTTCCCCCTTCCCCTAGTCAGATAGCCCTCAATCAGTTTGACTTGCACAACATATTCTTCACTACTGAAAGTTGTTAATAAGCTGTCATGTTCAACCCCAGAGGAAGCTGCATTTAAAACACAGAAACTGAGTGACGCAAGTGGAGAAAACCATGTCCTGTGCTCTTTCCTTTTCCAGAGGGGCCAAAGTAGGGCTACCTCTGGGTGAAGAACAGCAACATCAGAGAAGCAACATCAGAGCAGCCCCCTGCAACATGCATGCAAAGGCAAAACAGAACTGCATGTAGGGAACAAGCTCCCTATTAAAATGATGTTAAAGATTAAGAATATTCCCAGAAACTTAACATTAATATTCTTAAAAGGGTTGAATCATCCTAACAGCAATTCAATTTTTGTGTCATACCCACTACTAACACCGCTAACACTGATGCTTTGTCATCAGTGACACCATGAAGCAACTGAGTCATGTTCCTCTGATCCCATATTAAGAGAGTTTGAACAGATATGTGTTTTGTTTTTTTTTTCTAATGATGGCATTGCTAAACTAACTGAAAATACTGAGGTGTCACACATCTGCATCTAACTCTGTCTGGAAAAAAAATGTCCTGCATTCTTACTATTTCAGTTTGGAAGAGTTGTAAAATGCTTCAGATGTTTTTTCTTGTCTATTCCTGGGATACGACGCTTCAGCAGGAGAGGAAAGGGGGAAAAAAAAGGCAAATAAAAAAGCTTGTCATGTTATTTCCTTCTCTGGGTAATTGCATTTTCCATACCTCTACGTTCAGAGGCATTTACAGTGAATTCTGCCTTCCAATGCTTCTATTGATTTGTAGCTCTGCAGGGTGAAAGCCAGACCCTAGCAAAGCCAAAGGGAGTTCTGACTTCATTCTTTAAGAACAAATCCACTGGCGTGCTGGATCAATGTAAAGAGTCAGAGCGCTGGCCTGTTAAACTGGATTTGTAACTGCTGCTCAGAGCTACAGCCATGCAGGCAGCCAACCTGCACTGCTGAATTTAGACTTTACTTTTTGACTGCCTTTTTAGCAACTGGGTAATGTGGGTAAGTGGCAGGTGAATGTCTGCAACATCCCTTTCACTCATTTGGTTAGTTTATGCACTGAGATATGTCCGCTTTGTTTAGCCTTACACGTAGAGACCTGGTTCAGAGTCACCCAAGGATGTAGGATGCCCTGCCTTGGGCAGAGTTCAGAAACTGCTTCAGTGCTGTCTCGTGGTGTGAGATGCAAGGCCATACAAAGTCCCTTACACACAGATGGCCCCATTGCATGCAGTGGTGGATTTTGCATGGTAGAAGGTAGATTTGGACTGAATAAAGTGACATAACTCCCAGTACAGTCAACAGAACTCCAGCAAGAAAATTCATGATAGAGGAAAGAACAGAGTCTATTGCATCATCTCTGAGATCATATCAAGATTAAGAGCTGAATAAGTTGTTGACCTTGGCCTGTTTGTTGTCTATACCATCAGATCAATTAGATACAATTGTTAATACCATAGCCTAATTACTTCCTAATTCCTTCAAGAATACCCCAAGCATAAGAATTCAATTAACTGCAACTATACAGGAAGTTTGAAGTCTGAGCTATTCTTTTATTGACATCATTTGGATGAATAGAATGTGAGCACAGATGTTACATTTCTTAAAGAATCAAATTTTTAATTAATTTTAACTTATAAGCTAATGAGTAGGTTTCTCTCATAAATTCTCTGAAAATTGCTTCCGTTTTCCAGAAGTAAGAACACTAAGTTTGATAAGGATAAGCTGCTGTTTTCTTGCTAAATGATGAGATGGAATCCCAGCCTTTACTGCAAAGCAGAAAATTTCAAATAACCAAATCAAGGCTATATTCCTGCTTTTATTAGACTTCCTTATGCTGTATGCTCTCACCCAAAATGAAAAATACAAGGCTGTCAGCAGCTTCTAGAAAATGTTTGTTATTAGGCAGTGTTTTGCCAGATTTTCCTTTTTCTTATTCTTACTCCACTTCCTAGTGGCTTGCTAATGCAGTTTAGTGTTCATGATCCCTAAAGCACTCAGAAGACTGCTGAAATGCAGCTCGCTGTCTTAAGATACCAGGGAAGGGATCTCATCCAGTGTATGTGGCTGAGTTTACCTCTGATGATCAAGACTTGGTTTTGCACGAAATATGTGGAGGTGAAGCAATGGGACTATGCAGTAGGCAGGAATTAGAAAGCAAATAGGTTAGTCACAGAACCCCAGATACTGGTAATACAAGCTTTACCACGAGTAACATCATCCCCTGATATCACTGCATGGGGGAATCATTCACTGAAGGTCTTGACAGGAAAATAGGAAAATTGGCAAATTCGTATGTTGTATGATCACTGGGTGAAAATCTTATTCAAGTTCAGCTCCCTTTGGACACCATACTGCTTTACTCACATACACAGATATACACAGTGTAGACAGGTTATAAATAGTGGTTACTTTGGTTAAGACTCAGTCAGAGTTACTACTTAGATCCCAATTTGGGTAAATACACCAAAACACAGAGGCTGTAATTGCTGCAGTGAGGATCAAAGTTGTGTGGTTAGTTCATTTTAAGCATGGGGATGTTAAGAAGCATCTATGTCTTTCCCTTTTTTCAGTTTCATAAATAAACAGGTATTTGGGGGAGGGTTCTGATTTTGTTAGCACTGCAGTAATGGCAGTGTAATGACGAGGTACTAGCTTGGAAGCCTCTCATACTCTTGCCCCAGCAGAAGCTTGTGCTACTCAAACGTACTGGAAAGTGAAGGCAAAACAACTGTAATGTGAAGAGAAGGCTCTGGAATCATAGGATACAGTGCTGCCAGCAGTACCTGTGTGATGTGGTGGACAGTAAGCTCAGGTGTACCCACATGGACTGCACCCCTGCACTGTCGGCAACAACTCAGCTTAAGCCTGACCTGTGTGGTGCTTTCAGCATGTCTTTGCTGTGTGATCCCAAGGCTCAAGGTTCCCTGGGACCTGTGAACAGATGCTCTCCATCTCCAGCTTGCCAAAGGAGGCAAGAGAAAGAGGACTCAGGTACTTGACCTTACTGAATTTCTGTAACACACTTGTGAACGCTGTAAAACCCATCCATGTACTCTTCAGACACAGCTAGACCAAGGCACTGCTAACCCAAACACGTGTGGGTGACAACCCTCCATTGAAGGGACCAGAGACCTTTGGATGTCCCTTCCCACCAACACTCCGATGATTTCCCTGCAATATTTAAGCTGATATCTCCTTGCTCTGCAAGGCAGGGGCCAGATCTGCTCTGGTTTGTGCCCACGAGCTGGCCATTAATCCTGATACACTGACATCCTCCAGACAGGAGCTCAGTCTTGCAATGAGAGACTCTCTTTCCCAGTGCTGTTCAGCACCTGGCACAACTGAGTTTCATATTTGAAGATTAACATCCTTGTTTATCTATTTCTGTTATCTTGCTAGATTTGAAAGTTAACATCCCTGTTTATTTTGTCTAATTTTGCTACATTTTAGTGTAATACCTTTGGTAATTTTTTACAATAGTGAGGAGTGAGAAAAAAAAAATCCTCTTTTCCTATTTGGAAAACTGTGAATCATGTTTGCTTTTAAGATTTGCTACAGAATGAGAAAGTCACCTGGCCTTTGAATCCTGACATAGAGGCAATTCTCACTGAAGATGGGTTGGTATTTTCACTAGATTGCAGAAAAAGAAGGGAGGAGGAGGGGCAAAGACAAGCATTCCAAAATGTGGTCATGAGGATGGTCACAGGAAATGTCTTACATCAGTAAATACACTCTAATGGCGTTTGCGCTTATTTAACATCCCTTTTATGCATCCAGTGTGGCTTAAAGGAGCCTTCATATAAACATGAATTGGGGTCATATAGAGAGAAACAGACACAAGGAAATGGGCACAAACTCAGAGCAATGCTCTCAATGGGGATGCACTGGCATAACTCCTAATATATGTTAGGTAAAGATTCGGCCAGAGAGAAAATTCCAAAAACACAGATGCAGCCACACAGATGCACGCACTTTTCCTTAAAAATAGCAAGCTTTCACTTAGCCCTACTTCCCATTAAAAAGGACTTGCATCCTATGAAAATTCATAAACTCTGCAGGCGTTTCCACGGCGATTTGACGGAGTAATCTCCAGTCATCTCAGCTTCTTGGTGACAATGACAAGAGGAAGATGGATTTATCAAATACACAGTGACATGTTTATGACCCTGTTTTGCATAAGCAGGAACCTGAGCCAAAGGCTGTGCAGCTTGAGATAGCAAGAGGGTTTTTATAAATATTGTGACAAGCAGAAGTGATATTTGGAAGAACATGAAAAAAAAAGGAAAATCTTCCAGTTTTTTTGAGGCAGACCTCATTGTGGTGGGGCGCAGGAATAAAGCCTTTTTCCCCACTTCTCCACAGTTCAATTTCCATGAAAGCAAGAAGGCTTAGCTCTCCTGCTCACCTTGAAAAGTTTTTCTGTTAACCCTTCTCCTGCTGTGCAGGATGTCCTTTTAATAAACATGCTATTAAGAAAGGGAACAGGGAGAAATGCTTTCCGTATTTTGGTGATACTAAAATAACATGGAAAAGCTATAGGAACACAGATGGCACCAATAAGTCCACTCATAACAATCATGCAAACATGCCAGGCCCAGCTTCAGACACACTGCTGCCTTCACCAGCATGGCTTCTCAATGGGGAGCACCACCAGAAGGCCAACGAACCATTTGAAGTGGTTTTACCCTATTCTTTCACTCAAAACCTTAGTATTGAGAGTATTACAGTCATTCTTAAGGAGTGGTCAAGGCCAGGTTGGACAAGGCTTTGAGCAACATGGTCTAGTGGAAGGTGTCTCTGCCCACGGCAGGGGGTTGAAACTAGATGACCTTTCAGGTCCCTTCCAACCCAAACTATTCTATGGTTCTGTGATAGCTCACAGGGTACTATACAGAGGACCCTCTCAGTTTACTTGGGGCTGCAGAATGTTTTTGTCCCTTTGACTAGATCAGTGGTGATATGGAAAGGCTTTAGTGCCTGGGTTAAGCGGGGTCTTGCAGAGGCACCAGATCTTTGCCACCAAATTCTCCCATGCAGTGTCCCAGGCTGGGCAGTAACAGATGGGCATAGTCTCCTGTGCTCAAACTTAAGGGCAGATGAACTGTTTTGCTGCGTGTCCCCTTAGCAACCCTGCCTGCATGAGAAATAGAGCTGTCAAGCGATGGAGAGACAGCTTCAGCAAGAGGTCTCTTCACTGGAGGCTATGGACATGCTCCAGACTCCGGAGTCTGTGTTGCACTGAGGTTTGCACAGCTGTGCCATGCCCACGGGGGAATGTGCAGCAAAGACAGAAGCAGGGATGAGTGATGCCTCAGAGCCGAGGACCGAGCCCTGCAGTTTTACATCCACGAGTCCCACAGCAGGGGGTATCCTGAGCGCTGGCAGATACTCTTCTGCAGCGACATAATAAAATGTTTGCGCTGTCTTTCAACTTCTCTTAAAACCAGGAGGGCTGTTTGAAAATGCAGTAAATGAATCACAAAGAGCTAAAGAAGGAAAACATGAGTAAGAAATGTGCTTGGATGTGTTTTTCCTCTTTGGATTGCATCGTTTTTGTGATAATTTATACACCAAATTAAAGGATGAAGCTAAGAGAGCAACTGTGTAGAAGGAAGGGTTGTGGGTACCCAGAGAGCACATGTGCTAGACAGACTCAATCAAGACCTGCAATGCTCAATGCAAAATACAGTATTTGTTTTAAGCTTGTTTTCTTCTCATTTTTATCTTCCTCCAGATAAATATATTAATTAAATGACCCTTCTTTAGAATTACACAGAAAAAAGAGTTCAGGAACTTTTATTGAACCAACCTGTAAAACTAGAGCAAAATCAGCTTCTCTGTTGTTCTCTCTAAATGATTTTTCCATTGCATTTCACATCTTATCAGGGACTTGTTTGGGCTTGAAGCTCTGAAGCTTTTTCTGTAGGTCAGTTCAATAAGGCACTCAAAGCTGCTTTTCTCTCAATTGATTGGTTTTCTGGGTATGGTTTTGGGTTTTCTAGGGCTTTGTTGGTTTTTTTTGAAAGTAAAATAATTATCCATTTGCTGTGTTTTATTTCTTGTATCTTTAAAGGAAACCAGATATATTCTCATTCTTGGTACACCACAAAAATAATCCCTTTCTTAGAATGAACTCATCCCATTTCATTGCTTGATATTGAGAAAGGATTCTAGTGTGTCCATTAACACTGTAGTGTTATAAAATTTGGCTCATAGTTTTGGGTTCAGATATTTCACCATACGAGAGAGAGGAATGAAACAGAAGTTTCACCAGCATCCTACTCCTGGGTAAATTGACCCTCTCTGTGTTGACAATCTGCAGTTTGTTGCCCAAAAAATTTCATTTGTCCCAACTTCTCTTTTTGGTGTCATCACATCTAAGGAAGAGATGGACACATGGGCTGAGATCAGGTGGAAGGGACAGCATGTGAAGGCTTTTAGGCAGCCTAAGTTCAATAATAAGCAGGACATGGACAACACAGCAGTAGATGAGGATAACTGCACAAGTCTAACTCATGGCCCATGAGTCCCTGGGATCTTCTTTGGTTCTGGGTAGGTGTGAACATTTAGAGAAGTGTGGAGCAGCAAGACATTTCTCCTGTACCTCACCAGTCTCTATCTGACTTTACAAACAACAGCCCACACCACAGGGTTAGAGGTGGGCTCCAGACACTCATATGACCCTTGATGCCATTTTCCTCTGAAAGCCCTACTTAATTTCTACTCCTAATTCATAGAATCATAGAATCATAGAATAGTTAGGGTTGGAAAGGACCTTAAGATCATCTAGTTCCTACCTCCCTGCCACGGGCAGGGACACCTCCTACTAAACCATGTCACCCAAGGCTCTGTCCAACCTGGCCTTGAACACCACCAGGGATGGAGCGTTCACAACTTCCCTGGGCAACCCATTCCAGTGCCTCATCACTGTAACAGTAAAGAACTTCTTCCTTATATCCAATCTAAAGTTCCCCTGTTTAAGTTTGAACCTGCTACCCCTTTCCTATCACTACAGTTCCTAATGAAGAGCCCCTCCCCAGCATCCCTATAGCCCCCTTCAGATACTGGAAGACTGCTATAATTAGTCTTGTTCTTAAAGAAAGAACCACCAGAGCATGGCATAGCTTCAGACAGCCCTTTGCATTGGCGCCAGCAGCCCCACGGATTTACAGCAATGAGCAGAGCTACCTGAACACCCAGGGAATCACTGTGACACCCACAGGGGCTTCTGTGGGAGGATAAAATCCAAAAGCCCCTCAAAAATCAGCACTACACACACACACCCCACAGCTACTCCCCACAGCCCTTGTTCCAGCTTGAGGCAGCATTACTATATCCCAGGTGGCCAGATTCAAAATTGCTATAGCTCTATACAAAAGTCACCTTTCTTGCTAGGCATTAGTAAGAATTTCCTATCTCCAGTTGACTGATTACACATTTTATCTGTTACATTATATTTCTTCTTCATCCCCCTTCCAGCCTCTCCCCCCTCACAGCAAACAGTTTCATGCAAATCTCCTAAGATTTCTGTGGGGAACGGTATGCAATAGAACTCTGTTGTCTAATGGGACTTCCACCGGCATTTGGCATCCTTCCTGGCATTTCACCCTTCATATTATAATTTATAGTGTAATGTAATTTTTTTTTCATATCACGCTATAACATAAATTATTGCTGGTTTGTCCTTAACACTCAAGGAGACAGCCTAGGGCTTTTCGAACCAGGAAAAAGAATGAGAGGAGGAAGGAAAGAGAGAGAAGGAGAAAAAGAGATGGAAGGAGGGATGGACAGGAGGGAAAATAGTGAAGGAAGAGATGGGAGGAAGGGCGGTTGGCAGGAAGGGAGAGGAGGAATGTGGAAGGAAGAAAGGAATGAAGAAAGGAAGGAAGGAGGGAGGGAGGGAGGAAAGAAATATATTTACAGAAGCAAAACCCTCCAAACCAAACAATTTCTTCCAAAGGCAAGCTTACTAAATACAATAAAATAAAAGGGATAACTTTTTGTCCCAATAGCTTATTAAAATGTTCCACTTCAGCCTAGAATATATCAGTGAGTCCTCAGTGGATCAGACAGGAGACAGTCTGAGGAAGAGATCATCAGGCTTAAAAATAATATATTTTAAAGTTTCCTTATCTTCCTCACTAGTATGTCCCCTAAATTATTAAAAGTGTAAGACATTTTAATATCACTTGGAGGCTGTTTGTTCATTTTTGGCATCTCATTTAGCCTGGAGAATAACATTAGAGGAGACAGTTTTACTGTCTATTTACTTTATTACTATATGTTATTTCTATTATGGTTGCAGTTAGAAGCCCCATTGGGTTAGGTGCTTCACAGATGCATCCCAAGGCATGAGCAGCCTGTTTAGCTAAGGAGACTGCAGGGATGTGCTCATGTACTCCCCTCTCCAAGCTGGCATTGCTCCATGGGCAAAACCATGCCCTGCAAACAGCAATGCTGGCAGAAGCCTCCTTCGTTTGCATCACACTGCACCAGCTAAAGAATCATAGAATCACAGTCTGGTTTGGGTTGTAAGGGGTCTTAAAGCTCATCCAGTTCCTAGCCCCTGACACCAAGGATACTTTAAATAGATCCAGTTGCTCAAAGCCCCATCCAACCTGGTCTTGTCATGCACTCCTTCTGCTCACATATCCTGAGTCTCCTTCTGGAAGCTCCATCGAAGCAGCCAGAGAGAACAGCAGAGGCCCTCTGTGTTTGTCAAGCACTTGGGGACACTCTATGGGCAAGTCCCAAACTCCAAAATGAAGGGGCAGAGTGCTGCCCTCTTCCACCATTAACTGGGGGGGCACACATAAAATGTGCTGGTATGCTCGAGGTGGGCCTAGTTGTGTGCTAGGACAGCTGGAGTTAAAAGCTGTAGCCAGCTCCTGCTTGCAGCAACCTGGGACATTTACACACACCCCCTACAGGGAGACATCATGAGAAGAAAGAGGTTTTGAAGGCAGTCGGTGCCTCCTTCCCCTTATTTTAGACAGTGCTTATGAGGCACAAAATTCTGGGGAATTCTTTGAGCTTTTGGATCAGGATTTTTGCTAGAGGACAGCTCTTCTCCTTCCCTTCATTTACCTTCATTTCCTTCCCTTCCTTCCCAGATTTCAGCAGCTGAAGCAGAGCTGAGAGGTTACAAAACCACCCAGAGCACTCCAGCTGCAATAATCGCTAGGGCTTGTGCAGGATTTACACTCTGCAGTTGTAGGATTACACCTATAAACAGCTCTAAGGAAAGAAAATGAAAAGAAAATATACTTCCCCATCTCCTCATCCCTCTCCTGTCTCTGTGCTCTCAGATCCACACTTCTCTGGCCTGGACCTGCAACCACCCATCTCCGCACTGGAGTCCGAGGTATTTTTCTTCCTCTCTCCATCCTGACCTTCTCCCACACCTTTGCTCACCTACTTGAGCACAGTCTTTTAGGGTACCACCTCATGCAGGAATGCTCTTGGCATGATGTGTATTTACCTTTTCCCCGCATGGATGCAGCTTGTGCAGGATGCCTGTGGTTTAGTAAAGCTGAACACTTCACACTACGTGACAATCAGCCAGATACTGAGTTTGCCACTTTTCTGGTGGGCTGCTCCAAGGTTTATACACCTTTTGTAGGATTCATTTTGTAAATATCTTTGCAAAGTTGCAAGATTCTAGGAGCCGGATCAGAAAGTGACATTTTCACTCCTTTTTAGGAGAGATAATATGGATAACTCCATTAGAAATAAGAAACAATGAGGGTGCAGTTGGGTCCTCTCACATCAGCCTGAAGCTGCCTGATGGAAGAAGCCAAAATAGTGACCCCACTGCTAGAAGCCGCTCTGTTTCCTAGGAATTTCTCATCAAATTTATCCTGCTTTTTGAGCAGCAATTTGTGAATTTCACTTTTCTTTTCAATTTAACAAAAAATGCAGAAAATCTGTCTCCCACTTTCATCAAATGTCATATTCCTGGTCACAGTTGGTCTTCAGGCTCTCTTTGCAGCAGAGCTGAGCCCTTCCCCTCTTTCTCAAGGAGGGAATACAGGTAGAATCCTGTTCACATTCTGCTGTTTAATCTAAGGATTTTCCTGGGTTTCACTTTCTGCCTGATTGTAGATGATGTTTGTCCATCCTAATCTTCTCTGGGGGCAGCTCATGAGAACCACAGATGTTTTCTGAGCCTGTAGAGATTCTCAGAGGAAAGATTGTGAAGTGGACTTGCACTCCTGAGACAGAATCTATAGAAATAGACACACTTGTATTAATTACTTTGCAGAAACAGCACACATGCCTCAACTGATGCTCACTGCGTGGACCCAAACAGCAATGGTTCTCTTTCTTCCACCTCCTTACTAATGTTTTTTCACTCTGTAAGCCCATGTCCAGGTTTATGTCCTTTGCTCTGTCTTCAGACTCTGAGCAAAATTTAACTCAGTGTGTTTGCTTAGGCATTTTTTGTCAGCCAGCTGAGCAGAACCACTATGTTATAGAGATGCATGCCAGCCTCTCTTGGACTTAGCCCACTCCCTGTGTTTTTGACATGATGGTTTTGAGTTCAATCGATTAGTAAATTGCTAAATAGTGAGAGAAATTGCTTTCTCTCATTACTCTGCATGGCTGTGTCATTATCCTTTAATATTGCATTGTTATTGACCGATGCAGCCTGTCAAGACATGGCCAGCGGGATGTAATGCAGTGGTAGAGATGTGCAAAATCTTTCATTCAAAGTTTGCTCCTCTAATGGGAGGCATGTGTATGGCTGAAAGAGGGACAGGAGGAGAAGGTGTGAAAATCCTAGCCACCAAAATGGACAAGGCAGCTGTTCAGCTTGTCCTGGGGTTCAATCTGTGATGAATGCTGTGGTAGAGAGATAACCCCGTTCTTTATCATAAGGACTAGATTGCATGTAAACCATTCCATTAAGGCTGGCTATCGCCCAGGTTCATCCTGCCCCTGACATGCCTGTTCCTTGACATAAGAACTCTGCAACTCTTTCCTTTAAATGCTGTTATGGCTTGTTGCAACCCGTTTGATGTTACTGTGTCTCAAGCCAGAAAAACAAGATAGCTTTCTATTCTTGTTGAGCTTCCCAGCTCCTAGAAATTAAAATCTAAAATAAAAAAAAGGATTTCTTCTTTTTCTCCTAATCTTTTTACAGCACAAGTGTTTTGAAGTTGTTTGCTACCTGGGTTTGACTGCCAAACTCAGGGTTTCCTGCCTCCCTCACACACAGAACAAGACTTCAGGACTTGGAAACTTCTGCAAAATAGTCTCTTTCCATTCAAGACCCTAATTCTCTGCCTCCATGTCTGAGCTATGCACAGAAAATGAGAGATGTCAAACACAAATAGGGGAAGACAAAAAAACCCAGCCCAAAATAACACTATAAAAGAAAGATGAAATAACAGAAAGTGACAGTATGCCATAAAAATAGTTATGAGTTCACTTGTCCATGCTCAAAATGTATCTATGATTGCTCGTTCCCAACTAACTGTAGTAATCTCTAAATTAGCCCCCAAATGCTGGTGTTGTGTGGGCATACTAATGAACACCAGGAAAACACCATTCACTGATCCATAGGATCTCTTGCTGCAGGGCATCACAAACACTCACAGTTTATATGGGTGCAAAAAATTACGAGAGAAACTCATGGGTGAAAAATCCACCCTGGAGACTAACTGCAAGGAAATGCTGAGCCTGTGTTGCAGGGAGTGTAGTATGTCCTTATTCTTATACCCCTAGCTGTGGATGGGTCCTGTGGATAGGTGGTGCTGGGTTTGATAGGCTGGCTCGATGCAGCAGTTCTTATTTCCTTGTGTTCATGTAGAACACATATTTTGAAACAAAACATAATGTAGGTAAAAAGATAAAAGTGTGAAAAAAGCAATCACATAAGAGAGAAAGAAACAAAGGGAAAAAACATATATTGTCAGTGGGCTGGCTGTCTGCCCTACTGCTCTGTTTCCCCTCCCCCTTGCCATCTTAGCTCTCATTTGGGAAAGAAGACCTGTCAAATTAAAGATGGATAAAAACTCATTAAGAAACAACAGGCCTAGATGAAATTGCCACTGGGATTACACTGATGGGATGGTTTGCCTCCACCCCTCTTTCATTCACAGATTACAAAACCTTTCTCCTCCAGGGCTCTTGCCTCCATCTTGGTCCTGGCTAAATCCACTCCTGCAGGAGCCCCTGGGTTTGAAGGGTCCACGTGAGTAGAGAGGAGCAGAGAATGGGGGTTGTTTGTTAAGCTTTATTTTGTTTTTAATTAACCTCTGGTGTTTTCTTTGCCTAGAGAGTAAATCCTCTCACCCTGATTTTTTACACATGCCTGCATTCAGACTGAAGGAAAGTTTGATCTTGAGAGAGAAACCTGAGAAAGAGGGGAAAAAATGCTTCTCCGCCAAAAGGAAGAGCATTATATGGAGGGGGAATTGCAATCTGTGTAAGCTTTACAGGCCAATCTTTGCTTACCAGTCCTGATGTGAAACAAGCCCAAGAGGACAATATCACTCACAGGTTGATACTGAGCTACCAGGCTTCTGCAGTGCAGGATTCCTGTAGCAAACCATCACTTCAGGGGCTTGCACAGGAATATCTGGACTGGGTTTTAAGACAGAGGCATGAAACACAACTTGCCCCCTCCTCCCCTACCCAAGATTTTCTTGCTGTTTATCCCACAGGATTCTTAAAGATGGTGATGGTTCAACAAATCATAGAATCACAGAATTATTGAGGTTTTGGGGGTTGGAAGGGACCTCTGGAAGTCATCTTGTCCAATACTTTTCCATGGCAGAGGCACCTACAGCAGGTAGCACAAGAACACGTCCAGGCATGTTTTGAATGTCTCCAGAGAAGGAGACCCCACAACCTCCCTGGGCAGCCTGTTCAGTGCTCTGACACCCTCAGCATAAAAAAGTTTTTCCTCACGTTAGGTGAAACTTCTTGTGTTTTAGTTTGCACTTGTTGCCCCTTAACTTGTTGCTGGGCACCCCTGAAAAATCTGTCCTCATCCTTTAAACACCTGCCCTTAGCTATTTGAATGCATTGGTAAGATCCTCTCTCAGTCGTCTCTTCTTCAGGCTAAGCAGGCCCAGCGATCTCAGCCTTTCATCATAGGAGGGATGCTCCAGTCCCCTATTCATCTTTCTAGCCTTCCAGGGGACCTTCTCCATGATCTGCTTGTCCTTCTTGAACTGAGGAGCCCAGAACTGGGCACAGCACTCCAGATGCGATCTCACCGGGGCTGAGTAGGGAGAGAAGATCACCTTCCTCAACCTGTGGGCAAAGCTTTTCCTAATGCAGCCCAGGATACCATTGGCCTTCTTGGCCAGAAGGGCACTTGGATGGCACATAGTTAACTTCTTGTCCAAGGTCCTTCTCTGTGGAGGTGCTTTCCAGCAGGTCAGCCTCCAGCCTGCACTGGTGTAAAAACTGAAGCAAAGATATTCAGTAATTTTGCCTTCTCTGTATCCTTTGTCACCAAGGCACCGGCCTCACTCAGCAGCAGGCTCTCATTTTCCCTATTCTTCCTTTTGCTATAAATGTAGTCGAAGAAGCCCTTTGTGTTGCCCTTGACATCCCCTGCCACATTTAATTCCAAATGGAAATAACCTTCCTTCTTGCATCCTTGCATGGTCTGACAGCATTCCCATATTCCTCCCAAATAGCCTGTCCCTTACACATTTCATAAAATTCCTTTTTTTTGAGTTTTGCCAGAATATCTTTGCTGATACATGCAGGTCTCTTGCCCCATTTGTGGAGTTATCTTCTGAAATACAGGAAAAATCCAAACGTCGGTTTGTGGATGGACCAGCTAGAGTCAAGGGAAGGTATAAAATACCCAACATGTCACCTGAACAGGAAGATAATCAACTTGACTAACTCCTAGTCTGACTGAGATTAGAAAAGAAAAAGGAATATTTCTGATATGTGTTAAAGCAGAAAAATGGATGGAGGGCAGGACAGGCAGAATTTTGCTAAGCAGTTTAACACAGGCACAGTCAAAGCCTGGAGCCATAATTTGCGTTTAAACCTTTTTTCTATGCAAATTTAGATTGAAGATATCTGAAGAAACTAAAGAACAGGTTTCCCTAAAAAAATATCATTTGGGTGGACTTGTTCAACAACAGCACAACATCACACTGCGGAGAGGTTGCTTGCTTCAGCACTCTGAACCTTTCCATGCGTATTAGTGTCCTCATCTTTTTTGGTCTCTACTTTGCTAACAGTGCTGTTACATAAGGGAACATACTAAATAACAGCTTTCCTGTGAAAAGCGTTATCTTTCCAGGGGAAGGACAACCCAGCAAAAAGCTTTCTGTCACTTTCAATAGGGACTTTGGGCTAAATTCTCAGCTGATGTAAATCAGTGTAGCTCCACTGAACTTCAAGTTGATGAAGCAGCTTGAAAACACCTGGTGTTGATCTTGGAAAATCCACAGGAGATGTTGACGCACAGGCTATGTATTAAAATAATAATGGTAATAATGACAATGACATAAATGGAATTTGCTACGGGGACGCTGGAACAGCAAGTTGAAAATGTGGATGGTATAAACATTTGAATATGAGCTTCCTGTTCTGTAGACAAGACTTGGGAATTCAATGCTTTTGTATCTTCACTGAGTAAATAACCATTCCACTGCTGTTTCAGAAACAGTAACATTTGGAAGTAAGATGAGTTATATGATACAATAAAAATGAAACTATTTAAAATCTTATGTAATTGAATCCCAAAATCATTCACCGTGTCTGCTATGACAAATTCAGTGTAAAGTTACACGTAAAGTTAACCCTCATGCATACATACCACACTGAATACCTATGGAAAACAATGCTTAAACGGTTGAATTTTCACTTCCCCAGAACTGGACTTCTTCTCCTTGCCCTAAATTGGGAAATCCAACTACTGTTGATGATAGCTGGATCTTTGCTACAGCCACCACAGTACAAGGTTACTCACACACCAAGCAATGCAGTGCAATGGATTACATGAAGAATATAGATGGTTATGGTAGCCTTAAATCTTGTGACATTGAGTACACTTCTCAGTCTTATGAAGCACTTGTAAACTGTTTCTCCTATTTTTCACTTCCCTAAGGACAATTTCATGGCATCCCAAACTCCCTGCTCTTTAGATACCAAAAAAACCCTGAGGGCTATGAGGTTAATAAGCTCTTCACAAAGCCTTGGGTCTGTTGTTTCTGGAAGGAGGGTCAGGAACCTGGAGAAGCTGTCTACCTCAACTTGCACAAAGCAGGACCAGCTTCAACTGTGCTATTGCTGACAGTTTCATTTCTCTCATTTTAAATCTACCTCTAGTGATGGAGAGCCTCAGCCTCCCTAGACAGCCAGTTCTACATCTTTTCTCTCCTTACCATTAGAAAAGATTTGTTTTAGTTAGAATCTTTCTCCATTCAATTCCCTGCCTCTTTCCAGTGGCAAGAAGGAAGTGAATAGATCTTCAGACAAACAACAGAAACCCCATTCTCTCATTAAGGATGTCCGATCTAATATCCGTTAAATGACTAGTGCCATGAGATACAGCCATTGACACAGAGCAGCAAGTTATTCTGAAAGGGACAAGGGGAAGTACATGTCCTTCCACTTTCTTTTCCAAGACTTCATCAGGGCCAGTCTTTGAAAATTCAATATTCCTTCTGAGCTTCCTCATAACAAACTTGGCAAACCTGAGATTTTTAAAACAAAACAAAACCATGCTGTTCACTTTCCCTTTTCATTCTTAATTGGCCCATCTAAAAGCAATCAAGTGAACATTTAGCTGTGGTAGAAAGAGCTGCAGGAGACCTCTCCTCTGAGTGCCATTATTCAGGAGAGTGCAGGAGTGTGGATATGTTTACGGAGAGTGGGAGGCACTCTGCAAATTCTTTCTCAACAGTGACAGTGGAACAGGATACCTAAGGCTGAGCCCATGGGGCATATAGGACTCACAGTGTTATGGACTGTCCAGGGGAAGTCAAAGCCAACTATGCCTGTGGCTTAGGTTTCCTCACTGGTGTCAGGGGAATCAAGGCATCAAAGTATAAACAGCACACTGAATAGGTAGCTGGTAAAACTTGCCAAAATGGAACGCTACAGAGAAAGGGATCTCTTAAGCCCCAGGTCTCAGACACCACCCTTCACTATGGGATCAACGTGCTGGGTTTTATTTAGGTAATGAGACTCTTTGTTCCCATCCAGAGGACGGCCCCATCTCAATCAGCTGCTCAGTGTAAGGAAAGGCAAGAGAGAATGCATGAAGCATGGCTATAAGCCCCTTTCTCCCGTAGCTAAAAATGCAGGGCTGCTAAAGCACTTAATGTGTCTCATGTGGTAATGGTATTTGGAGGCATGGCAATCTTGGCTAGGCTGCTTGGGGCGAGTGGTAAAATACATCAGGTGTAGATCAAGTTAACTTTTCACAGCAGGTAATACAATTTCTAGAAATATACACACAAGTGTGTCTAGGGCAGAAATCAGATTTCAACTGTGGAGCCATACAGAACGTATAATTATATTTTGCATTTTTAATAGACTCATTAGCATAATAATGCATTAGTCTAATAGAATATTAATGTAATGCAGAAATATTAGCATATTACAGATCCTTATTCATTAATATATTAGACCCTTATTGTATTAGTGGCACAATCTACTAGAGAAAATGTTGCTTTATGTCTGATATTGCAATCCAAGAAAAAATTGAGATGGCAAATAGAGAGCCTGTCCGTGTCACAGCCGTGCCTGAGTCTAGGTGTTCATGCAAAAGCTGAGAAGAAAATGCTTTTGCAGACAGAAAGCAGTTGATATTTGATCAGTTTTCCCACTTTTTCTGAATTCAACCTAAAAGCTTTTCATCAAAAAAAGTTTATTTCAGCACTGCACAGTGTGGATAAGCAACATGACTACCTGTTTACCTGGTTTTCTGGCATTGGCCCACTTTCTATACTTCCCACCAGAATTGAGAAGGCTGTCCAGATAAAAGCTTGAGTGCAAATGGTAATGACCCATGAAAAGACCTGGAAAATCTTAATAAATTAAGGCCTCCAAAACTCCTCTGTGTCTTTGCTAAGAAATTGCCAGATTGACATCAGTCTGAGAGTCCTATCACTGATCCATCCACTCCTTAACAGGATTTGAGACCTCTGAGCTTGTGTGCAGTGCTTCTGTACTGGTGAAGCAGAAGGCATTTTTCAGGCATGCTCCTAGGACAACCAGAATGTCAAAACAGGATCCTTTTTCTGATAGAGACTCAACATCCCCATGAATGGGACTGTATAATGCAGTTGTCTGCCTAAGCTGTGTACTGGGCTGCATGACCCCCATGTCCTTATGACAACTGAATAAACATTCTCTATAAGCTATGGAAAACAAATATCATCTAGTGACTTAATCCCATGTCTCTCATTCACAGAGAGACTGACAAACAGGACTAACTCCTTTTATTAATACTTTGAGTATAGGCAGCAGCACTGATCAAGATGACTCACAGGTTGGATTATGTACTTTTAGCAGAGTGGGAAAAATGTGCTAAAAAAGAAAAATGAAGAATGTCAGTAGGGATGAGGAGTTTTGAAGTCTGTATCTTTTTTCTATTTGAAGAAATGCAGCAGAGTCCTTTCTAGAAACAGACATTCTCCAAACTCTAGGCAACCCTCCCAAGTAAGGACGCAAAGAAAAGGTGAAAATCATAACCCTTATTCTCTAGAAATATTTTATATCTACCCAGCATCTCTGTGGCTTCAGGATTGTCTGACATTCCTTCTAAGATGCTCAGTAAAATAGGTATTTTGCTTTTAAAAATAATATACTAGATCCCCAATAAACAAAGCTGTAGAACTGAACTGACTGTAGTGCAAATTTTTTTTTACTTTAAAGCCAATGGGCTGTTTTCCTGAGGTTTTTCTTTTTTAAATCTTTTTCCTTCTTTTTCTTGATGCATTTAAACAGCAGCTTTTCTCTTCTCCTTGTGATCATGTTAAATGTTTAATTGCTCTTTGCATTGGCTGATGGCACAACATAAGCCCCTGCAGTAAAAGAGATTTGCGCTAAAACTCAAGTGCTTAAGAAATAAGGAAAGGGGTTATGTTTTGGGTCAGTTCAATTATCTCTGTTTTTTTTTTTTTTTTTTTTGAATTATATATTAATTTTAATATGAGCTGCAGTGCAGAAGTGCAATTAGTATTCAGACAATGTGGGAAAGTCTTGCCTGAAGTTAACTACTGTGTACAATCCATGCAAGGGATTCAGGGAGGTTATACAGTGCAGATCACAGCCATAACACAGCTAAGTCAGGTCCTCAGATGGTGTAAATCAGCATCATCAGTGGAACCACTCTGATTTACACCGGATAATTATGTGCTCCCACTGCTGTTTGAGATAGGCTCAAGATGACGCCATTGGGGTCATCACTAGGATACAGACTTTTTCCAAGTTCCAAATTACATTAAAGCCACCCAGTTAGACTGAGAGCTAGCCTTTTATTAGCAGGCAACAAGCTATTCAAGACCAATGTCAGTCAGTCCAAATAAGCCCAATTTAAGTAATAAGGAGAAAGCTTTTCCTCCCACTTTCCCAATAGTCCAAGACAGATGCTTTGATCCCATTTTGAGTTAAATTGCTGCATTCAGTTAAAATAGAAAAAAAATGCAGTGCTCTTAATCCTAAACCCTCAAGAATCATTGAGTATTATGCATACGTCCAGCATAAAAGGGATGTTGAGCACAGGAAAAATGAACTACTCTCTGGTATGACCCATTTCATCCCAAATTAATGCTTCAGGTAGTAATTGGTAGGTATTTACCCTCTTACCAAGTCTGGCTCCTCATATCTGAATCTACTGTAACCCCTCAGCAGTGCTGACCTAAGTGTTTTGCTGAGCTAAGACCCTTGTCTGGTGAAAAAACGAGCAAACAAATCCCCTTTGTTTCTATTCTCAAAACTCCCAAACAATTCGAGCTGGGAGGTTTGCTCAGCAGTTTTGTGAAAGAGTCTTGACTGACAGAACCTCCCTAAACTCAGAGAATTAATGAGCTTATATTCTGTGATGGGCTGGGAAAGGAAACTAGCCAGAGAGACCCTGAATACAACTGTTAAGGCTGCTTTGTTACTGTTCTTTGTTCAGTGCTTGTATAGAGCCCAGCAGACAGGGGCTCCATCGCCTTGCGAAGAGGGGCCCAGGTGATCCTGAAATGCAATTAATGCATAAGAGCTTCAACCAATTCATCTAATTTACTGCCTGCATTTCTCCTGGGCTTGCTTTCTGCTTTATTTTTGCCTCTTACCATGAAGAATAGCCACTTACCTTAGGAAAAAAAAAAAAAAAAAAAAAATGGAAAGGGAGGGAAATAAAACCAAATAATTCCCAAGAAATAACTTCTCCTTTTCTGTATTCGCCCTGCTTTTTCCCTTACTGAATGCTGTTTGGGGACTCTTTTATTTAACAAAATAAGGTCAGCTCATCAGCACAAAACCTGAAGTTTTATCAGGGTCCAAGACTGCTTCCATCTATGGAATTACTTTTTAACACATTCTGAGTTAAATTATCCCCTCTGAGCCAAATGCAGATTGACAGCCAAACACCAAACAATCACATTTTGTTAATCCATTTACAGAGGTGCAACTGTCTAATCCAACACTGGTTTGCTCTGACACCACAGCAGTGTTGTGGGTTTGTTTGTTTATTTTAAACAAATGAACACAGATTCTGGGAGGGAGACTCTTGTTACTTTTTAGGGAAGAAAAGAGGAACCTCACCTAGGGACTGGAATTTCTTGCCACCATCTCAAGCCTGTTTTGCCAGCTTATAGTTTGGAAAGCAGCTTCTGTGTCAAAAACTGAAACCTTTAGCATTTTCAGAGCCTGTCTTCCTCTCAGACATGGTGTACATGCTGATGGAGCAAAACAAGGGCACCCAGAGTTCAGTTGCTCTTATAATTGGGCCTAAACTGAATTCAGTCTAAGGTCAATTTGAAAAGGAGGCTTCAGGTGCCATTCAGAAATGACAGGAGAGCCTGATGTAAGCCCTAATATTGCAGAAATAATAGAGCAATGATCTGTTAGAAATCATTGCTGGAAAGTTGCTGTCGGGATTGTCTTGCTTGCACGTAAGCTATGGATCTAGATCATTTAGACAGACTGATAGACAGACAGATATAGGTAAGGAGGTGAAATTCCATCCGTGCCACTCAGTGATCCAATTTAACCTGATTTTCTTCTATTTAATTTTGTGTGCCTTACTACAGAGGTGTCTATAACCTCATTATCTAAGCATGGAAAATATGAAATTGAACTAATCGATAATAAATAGTTATACCATTCAACAAATGTGCACTTATTACTGCATACATAACTCCCCTTGCTTATTCTTCTGTTTAGGTATGCATCTTTCAGTTTTTAGTGCTGTTGAAAAGGGAAAAATTCAACGCTTAATATTTGTCTGCATTTTTTCTAAGTGGTCGATACACACACAGACACATACACTCACAGCTCTGCAGCAAACTCAGCTTTCCTGAAAATGGTTCACTGAGCACCTCTAAAACATCAGTGTGAAGGCATTAGATCACACATGGGATACTCAAAAGCTGTGCCCAATGCTGAAAATTCACCTACCCTATTTGCTCGTCTTGCTCTGCACATAGAAAAGCCGCCAGCCCATCACCTGACATTTATAAAATAACTGGTTTACACTGTAGTTTGAAACTACATGTGATCATGTGGGGGTTATTGCTTTTGAGAATAAACAGCAAGGCTGGGAAAAAAAGAGGAAAAGTATATGATGTGGCCTTTTTGCAAACTAATAGGTGATTTGGTTGACATCAGGCAGGGTTAGAGTGGTGGAGCTGAGAATGGTGCCCCATATCTTAAGCAGAACCAATTCCCACCTTCCACTTCATCTATCCTTACAGAAGAGAAGGCTCAAAGGGGTCTGCTGCCCACCCACTGTCCCAAGGACTCAAGGGCTGAGTTAATCCCATCACACTAACAGAACATAACAATGTGTTGAGAGTACTTACCACATTCCTTGAAATTGAAGAAAGTTGCCATGGTTATTAGAAGCTCCTAATGATATTTGCATAGATTAAGAGACTTTAATGCAATCATGGATGCTACAATCCCGGAGAAAATAATGAAGAAATCCATTATGATGTAATAAAGTAACTAAGTCAATAGAGTAATAATTTGATCCCATATTAGTAATAATTTTATCTCCTGCTGCAAGGCAATTTTAATGCACATACGATTTCTGGACAGTTTTATAAATATCACCTTTGTTTGAGATAATTAATTAGCAAAATCAAAAAATATATTGCTGGTATTTTATACAATAAATTAGTCATTAGGTTTAAACTGGCAGGCTGTAATAAAACTTATTAAGATAAATGTGCTGAGATTCTTGACACTTCAGAGAAGCTGTTCTCTGTCTTAAGGCTCTTCTGGGGCAAAACTATTATTACTGCTGGGTGGTTTCTACGTATGTTAAAACTCAATTATGAAAATCATGTTTATAACCCTGACTAGCTTAGCAATAGGGGCTGAATGCATTAGTCCATATGTGCCCAGTGGAAGAGGCTATGGTGAGGGTGAGTTGCTGAGGGCCCTTTTTATCTCACTTTCCATCATCAGTCAGAGTCAAGGCTCCTGCAAGATTGAACCAAATCAGCTTCATTTCAAAAGACCTCAGGTCCAGGTCATTCTGCCGATATTGCATTCAGAAGCAGGACAGAGGGAACACATTAATCATTAGGAGGGTGGTTACCAATTCTAGTTTTCTACTTCTGCTCTTATTTCATGATTACTGAATAATTTCATGCTTTCCAGAAGTGCCTGGAAACCACAATGGACTGCAGCAACATCTGTGACAAAGTGGCCACTGGAGCCCAAAGCTATTACACTTCACAGTGACCACCGCTTCCAGCCTCTGAAATAACTCCCTCCATGTGGCTGAGGCTCTGAGAAAGGCTTCACTATGAGTCTAGGTAGCTGTCCCAGCCAGATGGCATAGTCTGGCTGAGACTGTCAGGACTGGATGGGGACCAGCTTCTTGCAAGGAGTGCAGATCTTGCCATCTAATTAGTTGGTCTTGGCTCCCTGGAAGACTGTTCTGTTTGGCTAAAGCAAAGACTGCCATTCTGGTCTTCACAACACCACTATCGAGGTACAGGGGTATTAAATCATTCAATCATCGTTTCAAAGGGCATAGTTTGGGTCTTGCTTAAGTATCCCCCTGAGCCAATTTACTGTCGTCTTCTCAAGGTATTACTTCCTAGTCTGGCCAAACTCGGCCCTGTCCCCACAGTTCCCCATCTAGCTGAGGTTTCCAAATCCATGTCAATTTACATTTGGAATGGTAGTAAATGATGCAAATTGATGATTCATCAAATTCTAGTTTTCTGTATAGGCCAATTCTCAATGTAAAATAGGAATGTCCCCAAAACCTCATTCTCATTTATAAAAAACTCAACAGAGAGTTCACCATTTAGCTGGGAGCAGGCCATGAGTTCTGCTTAAATCTACTATTAAGCCAATATTGTAGCCAAGTAAAGAGTCAAAACACAGAGCAAACCCTATTGTTCCACCATTCAGAAAACCACTTCTGGTATAATATTATTAGGGCAGGACAATACACTACAGAAGTAAGAAACTCACTCTGCGGTAGAAATGCTCCCTTTCCTAATACACCATGGGCATCATTCTTGAAATGAAATGATAGAATCGATACTTTGTCATACTTGCTTAGCTTCTTTGGGGAGGACAAATGTTTTTCACCACAAAGTAGCAATGCCTTCCCTTCATGCATACTTTCTTGTTGATGTACAAAGCGCTTCATGTATAAGTTTGGTTTAGGAATCCCATAAGATCTGGAGTGCTGGAGGATGGAAGAGCAACTGGGGCAAAAAACATTGCATAGGCACTTTGTTCTGACAGCTTTTCCTAAACATGCTGTACTGTCCAATGTCAAGGAAGGCTATTGGGCTACACGGACATTCAATATGACACAGGATGGCAGCTATTATATAATCATGTCACGTCCTGGTGACAATTGTCATGGTTCATTGCATTCAGTTGGTAGGCTGTTTCATTGAGACCTTATTAGACTTGAATTTCCAGTCCCGATATTGGGCATGTTAATTGGAAAGCTGTTTAAAAGTGTTGTGACACAAAGAAGACTGCAAGGCTGCAGAGATTATTTCGCTTGCTGTTACTTGTGGACACATGTCAACCCCACTATACTTTCTGTTCTATCATCACACGTAAAGACAGGCTGAGAAAGTTGGGGCTGTTCAGCCTGGAGAAGGGAAGCTGCATGGAGACCTCAGAGAAGCTTCCAGTGTCTGAAAGGGGCCTACAGGGATGCTGGGGAGGGACTCCTCATTAGGGACTGTAGTGATAAGACAAGGGGTAACAGATTTAAACTGAAACAGGGGAGATTTAGGTTAGATAAAAGGGAGAAGTTCTTCACTGTGAGGGTGGTGAGGCACTGGCAGAGGCTGCCCGGAGAAACTGTGGCTGCCTCATCCCTGGCAGTGTTCAAGGCCAGGATGGGTTTGGCCTTGGGTGACATGGTCTAGTGGGAGGTGTCTCTCCCCATGGCAGGGGGTCAGAACTGGATGGTCTTAAAGTCCTTTCTAACCCAGCCCATTCTGTGATTCTATGATTCTACCTCTGATTTGGTGCTTTTGAATACACAACTGCTCTCACTCATCAAAGGGGAAAGCATATTTTTTCAGACCAGCTTTTTGGGTCTGAGCACTTTTGGGCAAGTGCTCTGAGTTTCCTAGCTCTTCCTTGGAGCTATTACTTTAGCTGATGTCTGTTGTGCCTGCTGTGTGATGGACATATGTGACAGAAGTTTTTCTCCATGATTATGACCCACAAGTGATCTGGCACATCCAAAGTGATTTTTCAGTAATATCTGTTAGTTGTACAGTGATGTCAATAGGGGTAGTACACTTCTATCCCCTGCTTTAATGGAAATATGGGACCATTTTTGAATTGTTACTTGAAACCACTGATCTACTTGGGAAGATTGTGGCTTATTATCCCGTGCCTCTCCGTAAGGCCTCATGGCTACACAGGGTGAGGTGACAAAGCATTTAAGGACTGCTGGGGTAGTCCTGGGGTGTCTACTCGATTTAGCCAAGTAGGAAAAGCTCTTGTGCAGTTGGCAGTTTTGGGCTTATTTGGTTCATGTGAGTTTTTGCAAGCCTTGATGCTCAGACATGCTTTGCATCAGAGATCCTCAGCTCTGTGGTTTTGCTCAGCACTGTTAAATCAGACAACCTCAGAGGTGAAGATAGGGAGGAAAGGGCCTAAGCATAATCCCTTCAGCATCTCCTGTGGAAAACCAGCTTTACCGACAAGTGTCTCAGAACTGCCATTCCCACAACCGTTCCCCTTGTCGATACGATGACCTTTCAGAGGCAGAAACTCCTTTTTATTACTCTGTACACTGGGGTAAACCAGGCCACGCTGTGTTATCTACCCAATTTATCAACACTATTTACAGCAGGTCCATTCCACTGTCTGGCTTAACACAGTGCCCAGAGACCCGGCTTTGAGAAAGGAGGCGGCTGCTGAAGAGAAAGAAATGTCAATTCCAGCCTAGTCCCCTAAAGTGAAATAAAAGAAACAAAGTAAATAAGGAAGGAGAAGTAAATACAGTATCTCCAGGGTGATTATGTCTATCTAGTCCAATACAGGCAAGCATGAAACCAATAGAAACACCATCTTATCCTCTTAGTTATCACCACACACAGAATGTCATCTCTTGGTGGTCTAAAAAGAAAGAAGCATGCCACATCCATCTTTAGTGAGTATGGCATATCTCTCACCTGCTTGTATTTCAGCAACCCCAAACTGCTGAAAAATGAGATAGGAGAGTTTGTTCTCCCGGTTTGCCCTGAGTCACGAGGATGGATAAAAATAGGTTTTATTCTGCTTTGTTATTTAAGGATTACTTTGGGTGATTTTGTTTTGTTTCTGCTCTTTTATTCTTTAAGAATTCAGGTTTGCCAGGAGCTCTCCACAAGTCTGTGATCAAGATGCAATCTTTTATGCTTTTTAAATGAAAGTAGAACAGGTTGTCATATGCACAAACACTTGTAAAGGCTGAGGTTAATTGGAAAACACCAACTATCATGAGACACACTGTGAAATCACAATGGTGGCAATCCGCTCCCTTCACCACACTCAAATCATCACAGCCTTGCGCCTGCCGTTCTAGTGGGCTCAAATTTGCTGAACTGGCAAAACAGACCATACCCCTTCCATTATGGTATCAGTGCCTGATCTGTAGGATGTTTTGAGCCATGCGGTGAAGAGGATGCTGCTCTGATACTTCACAATATCTTTCAGCAGGTCTTTTTAACATCATGTTCTCTGCCATGTGATCTATACTTCCCTCTCCCTTCAACAAGGATCATGCCATGGCCATTCATATATTCTTCAAATGAGTTAATATATTTATTATGTATTTCTCTTACTCCCTTGCACCCTGGATTGATATCAGTCACTGATAGCTACACTAACTCAAGACTAAACAGGTAGCCATCAATACCTTGGATTTTGTCTTGCATTTTTAGACCAGTGGATGGTTTTGACATGGATGGCCCGTGGAGACTGTGTTAAAAAAAAAAAAAAAAGGAATTAATTTGTTTCCATACAGTTGAAATATGGCCCTCACAAACCCCACAGCTGTGATGTATCACAATGTCTGGGCATAGTCAGAAATCTAATGCAACGGTGTCCTCACAGATTTACAAATCAGTCAGAGCAAAATTAGGAGACCTGGTGGTGGCTGCTTTCTCAAACCATATTTGAAATGTGAAAAAAAGTGAATAACCAGAATAAAGCATGAAAAGAAATATATGTGTATAAAAAAAAAATCAGACAGGTTCCACTGAAACTAAGGGCTCTGTACAAGTTTTCTCTTATAATTACACTTTATTGTTGCCTCTGTCTGATGATTGCCTAGGAACCAGCCTTTGACAGACCCTCTTCTAAAGCAAGCTGTAGTTTATTGCTCGCTTGGAGCTCAGAGCCATATTTTTCTGCTCCAGGTACCTAAACCAAATGTCTGGCTGAGTCCCCAAAGAAGCAGTCTGCTTGCGCATGCCTTCAGGTCAGAGTTTCATTCTAGCCACCATGGAGTTTGGCTATGGAGCTGATACAGCACATGGGAGGAAAAGAGAAGACAGTAGAGATCATGACCACATTCATGTTCATCCTTATAAGTACTTCACCAGGGAAAAAGGATTCAGGTCAAGATAATGTCTCATAAGGGAAAGGCCCCTGTTGATCACCTCAGGTTCAACATAGCAGGAGCAACAAGCTCAGGTTCATTCAAAGACAAGACAGAAAGCATTTAAGAAGATTAGCTTGCACCAGTTCCAGAATACCCATTGCTCCTGTAATTCCTTTTGTAACTCCCTCCTTATTTACCCTGGGAATCAGAATGCAGCCCATCACTAGTGATGAGCTGTTCCAGTGTCACCATTGTTCAGCTTTTTCTAGCTCTCTTCAAAAAGTCTCATGGTCGTTTGGGCACTGCCAGGGTTGTGAGCTACCTTTAGCACTCCAGTCTGATTGGCAGTGAAGTGTGACACCACTGAACTTTCTGCAGTGTCTGTTGAAGATAAGGTGGAGAAAAACTTGAATAATTTATGTAGTTAGTTTAAATTAAATAATTTATATGCTAAGCATTGCAAACAGAGCTGGAGTTGATAATGAGTCCGAGAAGCACATTTTGAACTCAGTAGCAGATTGTAGTGCATTGTAATTCTTGCAGGATACAGGATTTCCTAACAGTATAAAGGCCGGGGAGTGTAAACAAAGTAGTTGCTTGAAGAAGGGTCTCTACAGCCTCCTTCTTTACCAGTTACCACCAGATCATCTTACGTTTTGTACAGTTTGAGCCTCCTGAATTTATCAAGAGCTGCATGTGTTTCCACAAGCCACAGAGAGAAGCCTGGCTCCATTGTTTGATAAATAATGGTTTGTAACTGGTGTAATCTGTAATCAGAAATCAATTAATGAGATATCAACAGGAAAGGAAAGATAAGGGAAAACCAGGAGAAAATCAATGAACAACATAAGGGAATTGATCATTCAAAGGGTCTTTCTTAAGCCACTGGGTCCTCTCAGAGGACTCTTTGCTGCATGTCGCATAGGCTTTGTCTTTTCTTCTTCAGGGTTTTTTTGACCCTCTTACATGAGGAAACCTTCTCTTTAGCAGTGGTATGTGGGGGAAATATATCTAAGCCTTCCTGCCCTTCAGGTTCGTTGAGTGGCCACTGCCGTTTACACTTGTAGTGCAAGTGAAATACATCTGAGATGTTGCTCAGAGCTAAAGAAAATTGGTGCTAAACTTTGTGAATTCTTGCATGAATTCACAGTGAATATCTCCAGGAAAACTTTAGAGGATGTGCATATCCTCCTCTGGGATGCAAGCATCAAAGAGATCACTAGCACATACTTCATGAAAAATAATTTTCCACAAATCCTTACACAGCTTAAGAATCATCTTTGCCATAGTAGTATGGTTATTTGGCTTCTTTTAGCTAGACCTTTTGGTTGGCTTTTTTTTTTTTTCAGTTTGAATTTCTAACCTCCTTAGAAACATACTTACTGGTTTCAAAGAAACCACTACAACAGCAGTGATGAATCCATATTGCCAACTCCAGAAATCATTTTGAGTGTCAGGATTTTTTATGTTGATCCACGACTCCTCCCAGAGTTCTACTGTTATGTGTGCAAATCATAGCTTTCACTTAAAAAGTACTGTTCACAGTATTTTGTTGTACTGTGAACAATAAAACTTGAAAATGTGAACCAAGAGCCCTGAAGACTTGAATACCTCAATAGAAATGAAATGAAGCCACAAATCACAAATTTAACCATATGAAATAAAAAAAAAAAAAAATAAGAAAGAAAAGAAATAAGTAATGTACCGTAAGCTGATCAGCGTTATGATTTTTAGGAGGTCTTATACATCACTTTTGAACATTTATCTGCAGGTTGGCACAGGTGGAAAACTGTGAAATGCTCTGGAGCTTTTCTTGTAAAATAACAAGATTTGTGTAATTTTCTCTTGTCAGTTGTACAATAGTTGGGAGTTCACATGCCCAGGGAAAGCAGTACTGATGGTGGAGCACAGAATTTGTTTCAAGGGTTTTCCAGGATCCCAAGAGAGTCAAAGACAGAAGCTTAATGTGAGCAAGCCCAGAGGTCACCTTTCTCCTCAGACTGCCAAGAAAGACAAAGGGAGCCCATGTGGAGTTTGGAAAGGGCATGCAAGTACAGAAGACATGGTTGTGGGAATAGCTACCTCAGATGCAGGACCTTAAGTCCTAGAAGTTCCTGAAAGTAAGGAAGGTTTTAGAAAGCTGAGATCACCATCTCTGGCACCAGCTTTTGCTAACTGCCAAGATGTGCGTCTTATCGTACCTCAGTCAATACCTGGCTTGAGCAAAGCCAAAATGAGGAGTGTGTTCAGAGATGATCTCCTGCAGACCACACCTAATCTTTTTTACTAGCCCTCTACCCTTTACTTCAAAAGCTATGTACTTAAGTACCTAAAGCTTTCTATCTACTGTTGTCTACCACTGAGTTTTAGGATCACACATTTAACAGGAATAGGAAGGTAATTTTTTATTTTGGAAAACCCTGCATTTTTCTTCTCTGAACAAAGTGCCGGATAAGTGACAAGGAAATGTTTTACTAACTACAGGCAAAGGCAGCAAAAAGAGGATGCCTCACGTCTCCTTAGTTCTGATAACTTATACTGTAAAAATAGCTTCAGCCCCTCCTGGTGCTGAACTAGATGATCTCCAGAGATAACTTCCAACCCTGACCATTCTGTGATAAACTGAACCTACCTTACCTATCTTTAGAAACTGAGGGGGAAAAAGGAGGACAGGAGCTAGGTTTGCTTCATAGTATTTCAACACATAAAGGTAGCTAGAAATAAAATTTATCAGTTGAGTTAATTTCTTCTCCAATTTGCCAGCAAGCATTCTCAAGAATTGGATTTACACTACTGATCAGATTTCAACCTAGCCAAGGATGAGATAAAGCCTGGCAAAGAACAGTATAGTTACCTACATTAGCATAAAGCATTTTAGGATTTGGTTGATGTCTCTGCAGATGAAATATTGTGATTATTAAGAGAGACAACAGAATTTGCTGTACTGAGCTGTACAGTGTTGGTTCCTCTCTTTTGCCCAGATGGTGCTTGCTGTCTTGGAAGATAGTCATCTCCTCACTTCACCCCATAATTCACAGGGTCAATAATGCAAAGCCAGGCAGAGAGAGCAGGAGAATTATTTCCTGACCCTATGCACCACCAGCTGAGAGATTCCTTTACCCTTAGCTCGTGATGCCTTTATACCAGATGGTGATGCTGGTAAATAAGGGCATTTGAACTTCATTACAGCAACACATGTAATGGGCTTTTTTCCCATCAAGTTCCCTTTGTCATGTTCAAAACACAAACAGGGGTGAATCTTTCTCCCGGTAGTGGGTGGTACTGGTAAGAGCTCCTTCAACCTCCTCGCATCCGACATCCCTTTCTCTCTGCTTTATATGGAGAGAAAGGTTAAAGTTCACCTCTGCCTTTTTTGTTTCCTTCCCTGTTTCTTTCTGAGAAGGAAAGACCTGAAATTCATATCAGTGACATCAACTACAGGGTCTTCTCTGTTACCACAAATTAACAAATCATTGAGATTGCTCTCCTCCCCTCTCTCCTTCTTTCTCTGCCTCTTAGTGTCTTTCTTTCTCCTTCAAAGCTAAGCTGACCAAGGGTTGCCTTTGCCTAATTTCCATCTAGGACCAAGCATTCCTGCTCTGCCTTCCCAACAGCAAGCTCATATTCTCCTTTCCTCACTGATGACAGGACTTCAGCAAAACAGTGGGAAGGAAAGACAGAGGGGAAGCTGGGCATGTCTGTGTCTCTGGAAAATCCGCATGCCACCACACAATACACTCCTCACTTTAGTTTGCAAATCCATGTTTCTACACATCCTAAAAATGTTTTCCAACCCACCCAGCCCATTCCTTTCTTGCCTTTCCCACTTCCTTGAAATGCCTTCATGCAGTCCTTAATTCCTTCACTTGCTCTGAGGATCTAGAGGAATGAGGTTGAGTTCACCAAGTTGTGTATTTAATTCTTTTTCTTTCTTCTTACTGTATTTCTCACCAACACCAGAACCACCATCATCACCAATGTGGGTGGGAGATGTTAAAATCCTGGCTAAGCCAGCATGAAGGAGGTAGAAGAGGACAATACACAGCTCAGAGTCACCATGGCAGGTTTTCTTCAGCAATTCCTCTCAATATTGGAAATAGCAAATGAAAAGAAATAGACAACGAATTTAAAGGAGGCATAGAGGAGGTTCCTTTATAAAGAAGACAGGTGTTTACCTAGGGAGATGGTGCAATCCACTTGCAATTACTGATCTTTTGCTGGATTTAAGAACTGCACAGATGTGAAATATAGCTCCTTCCCTTCTTCTGAATGCATTCAGGACATGTGATTGTGTGTGCTGTACAATTACAGCTCTGAAGCTCCTCACTTTGCAAAGAATACCCATTACTTCCCTTTCCTGAGCTACTCTTGCCTACCTTACTGGTGAGATGTAATTGCAAGCACTTTGGAAAAGAAATCTGAAAGACTTCAGGGTATTTTTGGTTTTTATTTAAAACAAAGACTTACATGAGAAATCTAAACAAAGCAACCTGAATTACTCAGGTCACTGAGTTTGCTCAAGCCTGAGAACTGCATTCAGTATTATAATTGCATTTAATTAGTAATAACACACCATCATAAATTATGCAATCGAAAATAAGTTGTGTTCCCTGCCATTAATGTCTCAAAACCTAGTACACAAAATGCTTTATGGAAGAGCACTGGTCAAACAAACTGAAATCACAAACCCCACATCAGATAAAGCAGCGTTGGGTTTCTTTCTTTTCTTTTTTCTCCCTCTTTCCTCAAAATTATGCACAAAACACTTAATTCTCCCTTTCAAGAATGTGTTTTAGGTCAAATGCCTCCTTTTCTCTGCTAAACCCACAGATCATTTTCTCCTTTAAATGGGGGTAATTTTCTGTTTTTTGAAAAAAGATAATTGAAGGACTTCTGATGAAAGCAGAATGTTCCCACAATTCAAATAATAGTGCTGAGAGCCATTTCTTGTGAGAGCAATCGTTTAGCTGTCTCACATCCCCATCCTTCACAGGGCTGGGCTCCCCTGCCAGGCTACAAATCCCATGGTGCCCCCCATCCACAGCATTTGCCTGAGGCACTGCGACAGCTCAGGTCTCGCTGCCTGGAAATTGAATTTCAATTTGAGAAAAGTCTAAATGTTCTTCTTCAATCAAAGATGTCAGACTAAAAAGTTTCAGCATTTCTGAAACTGCTCGTGCCAAGATGGGTCTTGATATTCTGCCTTTTCATTCCAGGGCTGGACAAAGCCAAATGTTGACAAAACTGCAATTGCTTAAGTCAGCTTTCCTATTTAGGTTCGTTTGGTTAAAGCAAGGCAGAAGACTGGGAGGACATTTCTACTTCTGCTTAGCTCATTTAGGAAGTTTTAAAATAAGGTGGAATCAGTTGCCCTCTTAAAGGAATAGCAGTGTTTGATTTAGCTATTTTGAATAAGATCCTGGTTAAATGGTACAGTGATCCAGGTATACGGCACCAGCTAAAAGATTAGAAAAGTGTTGGGCACATGAAATAAAGTGCTGATTTTATATGCTGCTGGTTCAAATGTCTTTGATGTTTTTGATGCTTTAACTGTGTTTCAAAAAGTTTCAGATTGAATCTAAGGTTCAGATAGAATGTGAGATTAATACCCAGTTGTAGAAAATCTATTTTCTATTCTTTAATGGAAAAAACAATGTTAAACCTTGAAGTCTGCAGCAGTGCTAGCTAGCTCACTGATGTAAATGTATTGTGTGCTCACATCTGATCTGGATAAATTAACACTGTAGTGTTTTCTGCATAGTTCCTGTATTAGAGATTTTGGCATCATACATAACCAATTGCCCTCTGTCGGTTGGCCTGATATAACTCATCAAATAGGTGTCTTTACTTTTGACACCCCTGCATGCAAAAACGCCCCTGGAGAAGCCCAAAAGGATGGCAACTTATAAGCACTGCTAGCTTGTTAACTTTAGACTGTGTGGCCTTACTTCAACCCAGTATGGTTACACTAGTATGAGTTGCAAATGAAAATCAAGATTCATTCCTGATTTTAGAGCCATGGATATAAATAACTACAATACTACATAACTGTGGGATGGCACCAGTAATGTTTAGTCATCTCCAAGTTAAATATAGATTTTCTTAACTGCTAATGCTGCCCAATCCAATTGTGATCTGAACACTAAAACACCTGGCTCAGCATTTGACATAACTATAAAGAAATAATGATTCCATGCTTTGCAACCTGCAAATGGCTACGCAGGGAGGGACATCAGATGCAGGTTAGCACATCCTGTCTCTGACAAAGGCCAGTGGTGGATGTGTGGTACTGATACTGGCTCAGGATGCCTTGAAACTTAATTGATAAATTTATTGACAAGGCGCATGATGCAGAGCACCATCATCATGCACCTTCTTACGCGGAAGCTGCTGAAGTGAAACTGTCACCCTTCTACCAGTGATGGACTTGGCAATGCCCGTCCAGCAACCAACAGTCAGTCTTTGGGCTTTCACGTTGCAGCAAGGGAAGGAAAGGCATTTTAAAACATGTTTGTGAGACAATAAAAATCAGCAAAGGATACTCAAGGGCAAACATAGCACCTGAAACTACTTGCAAATCACATTTTGCTCCTGAGGAGGTAGTGCTTGTTGGCAGTGTCCCTTGAACTGAATTGACACCATAGAGCAAGAAGCAGCAACAGATTTTCCCTGCCAGTAAGCAAATCAGTGACTATTCAAAGATACTTTGGCCTATGGTAAATGCAAGCATGCTACTTTCATTGCCTTTTCTGAAATAGCTCACTCTTTAATACTATTCATTTTCAGTCCCATGTTTCTCAGGGCAATTTGTATCAGACTTTTTTTGGTCTCACAACAGCCCTCACAGCAACAGCGACTAACCCATTTCCATGTGGAGGAATGAAAGCAGGAGGAGATCAAATGCCTGTCCTCAATGCACCTGAGATGCAGCAGCAACAGGTGTACATCTCCAGGACAGCATGGGCTTGAATAACAGACACCACCCACCCCCCCTTTTTCTTACTGCTGAAGAATAACCCAGTGTACAGCTTAAATAGTGCTCCCATACATTATCATCACTTAGTTGATCCTGACATACGACAGCTGCTAACTAAACAAAGTAACACGGGCAATAACACAAATAATGTCTTTTAAAACCAATCTAGGAACTGAACAATTCAAGCAAAGCCTCGCGGTATGGATGATTACACTGAGGCAGAATGAATCAGGGAGAAACTGCCTATATACTGCCCAAAAGTTCAGCTGATCTCTGGTGTCAATCAAAACTGTACAGCAGTTCCTTTGAATACCTAAAGTTGGTGTGGTTAAAGTTCACTTAGAGTTATAATTCTGACTTATGTGGAGAAACTCATGTTTCCAAGTTAGAACAAAAAAAACAGAGCAGCTAAAATATATCTTCCCATTTACTCCCGTGCTTTTGCAAGATGCTCAGTAAGAACAGAAATTACCTTTTCAGAACTGCACAAAGTGACTGCCTAACAGTTCTCTCACACCTCACTGAAGGTAACGCTTGGTTTTGTGTGGCAGGTATCCTCTGTTCTCTGCAGACCACCTCTGAAATCACCTGAACCCATGCACAAAGAAGGTGACATAGAGACAGTACCACCTCCAGTCTGCTGTTCAACGTGGGGGATGACGAAGCAAGGCACTCTCCTGCCCTCATCCTCATCCTCAGGATAGCTTAGCACTGAATCCTAGTGAAGAGATGCCTTCCCATCCAGGATTAGCATTAAGATGGAGAGGTTGGCCATGTGTTAGTACCAAGGAGATTTTTGAGCAATTTACTTATCCATGGAGACTTTGGGCAATTCTTTCTCAGAAATGCCAAAGGCTGCTTAGCTTCACTACTTCTCAAAATACCTAGCAAAAAAAACCAGAGACTGTAATGGAGAAATGAGAAATGGCCATGAGCCATGTACTGACCATACACTGGCAATAAACACCAGTCTCAAGGAAATCATGCTGTTTTGGGGAGACCTTTATCTTCTTAAATGCAATAACTAGGACCTAAAGTGCACCACAGACCAACTAAGCTAACACTACTTACATGTAGCAGTGGCTGTTGACCTGAATCTGCTTTCCTGTGGCCACAGTCAAGGACACTCTGGGTGCTGAGCAGCTAGTGTGTACTTGAAGAAACAGTTGCCCACCCTTCTGAGATCAAAACAGCTGTCCCAGTAAAGGCAAGCATGGTATTTAGGAACTTCTTCATCAGCGTACACCCATCAGGATGGCCAAAGAGCCAGGTGGCATGGTCCTCATTCGAGAAGGGGACCTTCACAGCCCAGTCTGGCTAGCTATGGTGATAAAGGAAGATGTTAACCACAAATTAAACTGTTACAGTCACAAGGGCTAAACTTCCTGTCAAAGTGCAGTATGGATCGTGAGCAGTATATTGCTTTCATTAGGAAAAGGAAGTAAATTTTCTGACTGCCTATGAGACAAAAAAACAGTGAAACCAACAAAAACAAACAGCAAACAATCAAACAGTCCCAGGGAAAGAAAGAGAACTGGCCCAAGTGTGATGGTAAAGTGTCTCTGTCCCTAGACATATAAGCACCCAAACCTACCTTCTGAACCAAAATCCTGATGTTGGAAGCCATGCAAGCTCAGAGCAAAATAAGTGTAATTTGTGTGAAGAAGGCATTTGCAGCAATTCATTATAATTCCTTGCCTGTTGTCACCCGTCTCTAAAGTCACTGGCAATGCAGTACTTATGTGAAGTTATTAAGGCCAAACTCTCTTTAGATTCATGGCAAGTGCCAAATGACAAGGCGAGAACCCAGGCAGTGATAAAGCGAAGTGACGTGCCATACCCTTCCTCTCCTGCACCCCATCACCACCATGCCACTATGGATTTTGCAAATGAGAGGCACCTCTCCTCTCTGTGCCCTGTGTTGGGCTCTGCCTGCCACACACACATCTCCTTGAAGCAGGCACCCAGAGGAGGGGGCAGGAGGAAGTGGGAGAAAGCAAAGGAAAATGTGCTTTTCCTTACTTTACTTCCACAAAGATCACAAAGGTTTCTCCCAGAGGTTTCCAGATAGATGACATGCGTGTGAGAGACAGGGATAGGCAGGCTGGGCAGAGAGATACAGGTGGGAGATTCTCAGCTATCTGCGATAAAGACATCACTTTAAAAGATATAAAAAATTATATATCTATATATACAAATCGATTACTAACTTATCTATATCTAGGCTTATCCCTCTTTCTCTTTTCACTCTTCATTTCAGTATTCACAAACACTAAGACAGACAAATCTCTTACACCTGTAGAGAGTGCCAGCAAATAAAATGTGGAAGCAAAAGGTGATCGCTTTAGAGATCAGGGCTCCTTTCAAACTGTATTTCTCTGTCCCCTCCATTTTTTCTTGCATCCTTGGCCTCTATGGTTTTTCTGTTCCTGTGCCTTTCCCTTCTTTTCCTAAGCTGGGCAGAAAAATCAGCTTAAAGGATAATACTGCTCAGCTTTCAGTAGGATAACATAGCCAGCCCACAGGGAAGAGAAAACCTCAAACCCAACCAGAACGATGAAAACAAGCAGGTTATTAAAGGTCCTCCTAAAGCAACAGCTAAACTCGTGTTTGCAGATACTCACAGGCTGTTGCTCAGCAGTGAGGATCTCTGGTTCAAATCCAAGGGCTTGCCAACACCAGGATTGTAGTGGGAAAAAAATCCTCTCCTCTCTCCCAGCCCCTTACACTGGAAAAGACATATGCTATTTCAGCAGCGTAGGGATGCTCGTAGGCCCTGAACATAATCTGTCAGAAGCCAAAAAGGAATCACCTTGCCCAAAAGATTTCCACAAGTTAAATTAATCTGCAGTCAGCTTCTGCCCATGTAAGGTTTAAAACTGCAGTGAAACCTATATTGCCAAAACTTCAAACAGATGAGCAAGGTTATTATTTGATAGGACTAGATATTTAACAGCAGCTCACTGTGTTCTCACACACTGGGTCATGTCCATCCCTTAAGTTGTCCTTCACACTACAGTACCAATGGCCCATCTCAACTTTCTTTAGGCCTGGGAGAGCACATAGGCTTTTAGGAGTATGTCTGAAAATTGGACGCATTCTAAATTTTGGAAAAGCAAGCTTGCAGAAGTCTTTGCAAGCAGTGCCTGGGAAAAGTCTATCAGTAGCCACCCTTCGCTGTTGTCCTGGAAGGAAATATCAGTGCTATTGACTTTTCTGATCTTAGCATGGGGAGAGAGGTTTGCCCCTCCAACACCTGAGGCTTTCAGATGAAGTCACCCTCTTGATTGAACCAGATAAGCCCACGGGGCATGGATGCTTCATGACAAGAAAGGAGAGGGGCTCTGACTCCACGGGGGAGCAGGGCACTCTTAGTCCTGAAGGCAGCAGGAGGTGGGTCCTAAAATGTATTGAGGAACTGAGGAATGAGGTAACTCTGGGCAAAGATTTAAAGCTAGGGCACAACATAAATGCACCACTTGTTTAAATTAAAATTGCCCATAAGCCTTTTATTTCCTTACATTTGATTCTTCCCTGACAAGAAATTGCTGGTCGTTTGTGGTTTTTCTTGCAGTGAAAAGCCACAATCAAGCACGCTTTCTTCTGACCCTGCAGTTACAGGGAAACAGAATGACTCTGGGCTATATTTTCAGACTCCACAGGTTACTCTGACTCCGTATTTGGTGCCCCCTCCTCCCTCTCTGCCTCCATGTTATAAAAGATCAGGACTCTCTTTTATAAAATAGTTCTGGCATTTCTATTATCACACATGCCTGAGAACAGGGATGCGATTGCACTGAATGGTGTGAAAAAAAGAAAGGAACGAGGAAAAAAAAGAAGAAAAATCAAAGCTCAGCAGAGTTGATTATTTAAAGAGCTGGGTGAAATTTGCCATCCTTTTAAGGCATCCTGGGCTCTGGAATATCACTGTGTCACTTAATGTTTGCAGTTAAGTATTTACAGATCTGTTTCCATGGCAACCGATTCTTCAAAGTTACTTTTACAATTCTGTTTTCTAAAATGTGTTTCTTTGGTTGATTGCACAGGGATATTTGGAAAGCAGCCAGGTCTAAATCATGATTTTTTTCCCATTAAGGAGAGGTCCTTTCTAATCATGTTTAGTTAGTTCTTTGATGGCTTTATCTTGATTCGAAAATGTATTTTGTTTTTTGTTAGCAGGTGGGAGAGAGAAGGGGGGAGTACATAAACAAGCATCGTGGGGCTTCAGCTTGGAAAAAAAGGTGTTGGAAATTAGGAATGTGAAATAACCTTGTCTGAGTTGATTTTATTTATCCTTCCATTGTTTCAAAGAGTGGGCCTTTAACAACAACAAAATAAATAAATAAATGCCCCACTGACAGTTTGAATGCATTTCGAGACCACAAGAGAAGATGACTCACCTATTAATTAGTCAGGGAGATGGCAGCATGAGGAGGGATGATGAATACCAGAAACAGAGCAGAAACTGACGACAAGCGAATCTAGTATACGTGAGGGTTGGTTGTTCCCAGCTATGCCAAGATACCTGCATGGGGCCAGAGAAGGTTGACCTCACCACCAAGGTAGGCCCCTTGTGAAGCAGTAGCAGTGAAACAGTCACAAGCTTTGTACAGCTTCCTTTGAACTGTGGACAAAGCAATCTGAAATGTGTCTCTGTGAAGGCATAAAGAATGTGTGCAAGTGTCCTGAGCCTACCAACCTATGTTCCTGTCATCACAGCAGCACCATCTCCTCATCTGTTCATCTAGGACCCAGTCCATCCCAAGTACACAAAAGGGAGCAGAAGAGCTTAAGCTAGAAAACAACATGTCAGGAGTCATATGAGCACTTGGAATAGAAAGAGAAGGGATGTACATGTTCCTTGTCATAATGGATTGCCCGTATCTGAAGTCAGAGATACATTTAAGCTTGTCAGGATATCTGGGAAGGAAATTAGCTTAGCAGTGATTTAGGAATGGTATAAACTTTGGTCAAAATCAGGTCAAATGTGCTTGTAAACCTCACCATAAGCAAGGACACCTGCAATGCTCAAAAATCTACTTCCCAGGCAAAGATGTCCCTGCTGATGAGTAACTCTAAATAGGGAAAAGTAAAAGTATTGAGTTACTTGACTAGACCCACTAGTTGGGGTAGCTGAAGGTGAGCCTTGAATCGTAGAATCATAGAATAGTTGGGGTTGGAAAGGACCTTAAGATCATCTAGTTCCAACCTCCCTGCCATGGGCAGGGACAATAATAATCATTAATAACCCATCCTGTTTTCCACCATGCTATAGCCGTCAGGAGCATATATCTCAAGTGAAAGAATACGATCAGAAGACAGAGTATTAGAGAGTAATCAGAGTATTGCAGAGCATTAATCAGAAAAGACTGGTGGAGAATCTAATATTGTTAGAGTAGATTAAATATGGGTAGATAATTGCAATAAGATGAGGAGGGATGGGGACAGGGATAGCCTGATCCATATTTTCCTGTGCTTTGTGTGAGACAACACCAGACAGTCAAATCAAGGAATGAGGAGTCAAGACACCTGGTCTCTCTTTCTAGCTCTGCCTAATTAAATTTGTGACCATTCAGGCACTCTATGCCTCCACTAACCTAAACTTCCAGGATTGTTGTCAGGTTCAGTTAATTACTGTCTGCAAAGAGCTTAGAAACCTACTCAGGGAAGAGGCTAGACAGGTAGCATGGTTTTAATGTTATAGTTCAAATTATTATAATTGGAGAGCTGAAAAGGGGTGCGGATCTGAAACTTCAGCAGCGTAATTCCAGGATAGCTTGTAATGTGAGAGAAAACTAAGGCAAAAAGTAACTAGAATAATAAAGAAAGGAAAATGAAGACTCCTAGGCAGGTGAGAGGCAGGGAAAATTTTAGCTGAGGAAATAAGTCATTCTGAAACTTTTTTCCTTTTTCGTCTGGTTTCAGGAATGCTCCATTAACTCTGAGGAAGATGATTTACCATTTGCCCTTTATAGACAAAGCTGAAATAGCAGGAACTTCATAGCAAAACATATGACCCCGCTTTTAGCACACCCTGTGGCTTCAAAACTTCAATGTACAACACAGGGTCTTGGCATCTGAAGGGACATGATAAAGAGACATTGCCTTGCTATGATGTTTATTAAATGGATAACAGCTATTAAGAGGACAGCGAAAAGTTGCAGGTGGCAGATTCCTTACTTGTGGGGAATGAAGGGACTTGATTTCTCCTGATTTATTTACCCTTCGGTCTATTGGGTGAAAAGAAATCTTCATGATGTATGACCTTGAGGACAAAGAAGCAATGAAGGACGAGCACATCCACCTCAAAGAAAATTCAGAAAGGAGAGTGAAAGAAGAAGAAAATAAAATAAAATAAAAATTAAACATAATAATGAAATAAATATAACAAGGCAAAATTTGGCAGTAACCTATTTTATGAATTTTAGCTGGCAGGTGGGTGCTCATAGCTTCATAAAATAAAATCCAAATCACAAAACCAACAGGTAATTATAGTTGCTCTTACCAGCTCTTTTTTCTCCTTAGTATTTGTTGGCTGGTCCAACTGAGTGGCCTGTAAGTAAATAGTTGCTGTATGAAAGAAGATGATCTAACTAGCTCTGGGTAACCAGCTTTTGAGCCTCAAGGCTTAAGATCGCAGTTGGAGAAGGAACAAAAAAGCTTCTTCATTCTCACAGATGCAGATTTTCAGCTGCTGGAATCTAGCCCTTACCTCCGAAAGGCAGCTGAGACACTGGGTATGTCTGCATGGCCAAACAAAACAAGGTTAGGGACAGTTCTCTAACGCATAGAATCATAAAATAATAGAATAGTCAGGGTTGGAAAGGACCTTAAAATCATCTAGTTCCAACCCCCTGCCATGGGCAGGGACACCTCCCACTAAACCATGCCACCCAAGGCTCTGTCCAACCTGGCCTTGAACACCACAAGCAATGGAGCATTCACAACTTCCCTGGACAACCCATTCCAGGGCCTCACCACTAACAGTAAAGAATTTCTTCTTTATATCCAATCTAAACTTCCCCTGTTTAAGTTTTAGCTTGTTACCCCTTAACCTATCACTACAGTCCCTAATGAATAGTCCATTAACATCATCCCTATAGCTTCCCTTCAGATAATGCAAGACTGCTAGGAGGTCTCCATGCAGACTTCTCCAGGCTGAACAGCCCCAGACCACTCACAGGTGTGTTGTTCTGTGTGGTCTCTGCTCAGAGTAATTGGAGAAAAAGCCCATAAACAGTCAAGGTTTTCAAAGCCTGAAAATGAGGGAATGTGCTAATGCCATGAGGATGTATCTGTACCCATGAGCATAAGAAGTCTCCTGGAAAACAAGAGTGGAGGACAGAATAGGGTGAAAGGAGACAGATCTGGTAGAAATTCATTCACACTACTTTTGGGAATGGTCCTTGTCATGACTTATGCTCTCATGTAGAAAAGCCGAAACTGCCAAAGCATGTACTAACGATTCAGTAGTGTGGAGAACTGTATGGCAGGGCTCATGCCAACATTCTGACTGGTTTCTTTATGGGTAGAGATGCAGGCATTGCTGCCTATAAAGACAGCAACCTGTTAGACTTCAGTCATGCAGCTGCTCTTTGCTTTACAGTCTGCTGAGAAATATAATCTCAAAACATACTAAGATGTAGATTTTCCGGAGCTTTCTTTAACATTGTATGTTATGATTTAATTATGATACAAATAAAATTTTCTTCTTTTTTATAGGGGAAATACGTTGAGTCAAGACAAGGTAGGTTTTCTCTCATAAACCATAAGCTATATAACGCATTCATTAGTGTTATGTAGAGATCTTGCAAATAAACTTTTCTAAGCTCGCAACTCTTTAAGATTTTCATATACAGCATAATAAGTCATTGTCAAGACCTTCTGGAATGAAATGAGCCAACTTCACTGATAGTCTATTGAGTTCTCGTATCTCTACTGTAAATAATTTTAGTTGCAGACATTTAATTAATGTTATAAATATACCATTTATGATGTGCTTTTGCAAATGACTAGTTCTCTCAATATACATCATGTTTTGGTTTATTGTTTTACTTTGCCTTGCTGCAGTGTCCAGGTGCATTGTGGGTCCCCAAGCAATCACATTGCCTGTGCAATAGGGGCTCTGCCTTTCTATTCACTCCTTCACCAGAGAAATGGGACCTTACCATCTACTTGGAGTTTTTAGGCATCTAAGTTACATGTGAATGGGAGTGTCTGGGGTGAGTAGCATACAGATAAGATTTATCTAAGGATTAAGTGTCTAAGAGTTAGATGCCTACCCTGAGCTTGTCACTTATCCTCCCTACGTAGTCAGAGGAGAATAGCAACAACCTGGATATCTGCCTAGGACACGCTGGGTGACCCACACTCTGCCTGCCCAGTTTTGTCTTCTGGTGCTAAAAGAAAACCAGCTCAGACTTCTTCCACTGACTTATAATTCCTAAAAATAAAGGAGATGAATCTCACCCCTGTATAATGAACAGAAACACACAGAGGCCTCCAGGTTTTGCAGGATTTGCTTCAGATAGCTGGAGCTAGACAGTATTAACACTCCCCTCTGTGCTCAGGCTCTGGTCCATCCCTGTGGCTGTTTCCATCTTAGAAATGCGCTGTCAAGCTTGGATTTCCAAAAAGAAGGCAGACGACTGAGAAACTTTGATGGGATGAAAGTGTCCATCTGTACCAGGCTCCAGTGAAAAGTCTAGGCTGAGTTTTCAGGGTAATGCCATTCCTGAGGGGTACGATTGCATCCAGCAGTGCGGTTTTTGTAAGGAAAAAGTTTGTTGGCTACTTTGAGTAAGTTCTCACCATGCTTTATGCATTGATTTCCATCAGAGGATCAGAAACATCTGACACACCTCCCTCTAGGAGAGCTCAAAACTCATGTGATGTTCAACATTGTCATGACTTGAGGCTTTCTTTTCAGAATGAGTAAACCAAGGCACATTAAATTTTTAAGCAACAAGGAATGTACAGTGACCCAGTAAATCATCTGACAAAATAGAAAGTTACATACATGATCCTGTGGTTAAAGTACCCATCCAAGAATTAAAAAACAATTAAACAGATTTATGTTTTACATAGACACCCATTATAAAACAGAATTATTTCATTTGATCTAATTACATCTCTAATTCCCCTCAAAGCACATGAAAAATCTCACTTTGTCTTGACTAAGTAAATATGTTTGAGTGGTTTTACAGGTTTTACTCTGGCTGTACAGCACCTTGCACACTATTCCAGTTCCAGCTGATGTTACTGTTGTTGCCATTAAATGGAACAGCAAATTTGCAATAAGGAATCCCTGTCCAGGAATAAAAGTACGAACCTGTTTTCAGTGCAAGTGTCCTTGGTGTCAAGTTTTATACATGTACAAAGTGCATTGGTGTTCCTTGCATTTGTGAAATCTGTTCTGATGTATTGCTGCAGCCTGTAAGCTCCAGCACATGCAATATGCGCGTGCATGCACGTACACACTCACTCACACACACACACAAGATGGAGTCTTCCGCCACTTTCTATCTGGCAACATATTAATCTTGTGTTTCACATTCTTTAAAAGCTTCACCATTATAACATAATTACTGCTGAAATTGACCTTTAAAATATATTCCAAATTTCAAATGTCTTTAAACCCCTCAGTGAGCACCATTTTTCAATTTCACATATTGTTTTCTTTTTTAGGAGAGGGGGGACAAAAGATAGGCAAGAGCATTAGCAAATGAATGTCAGCATGTAACATATGCATATAATAATAAAATTGCAAAAATTTACCTGTGTGTTCTTAATAGCCAGCCTTCAAGCAGGTATGATTTCCCTTAAGGTAAATGAAAAGGTAATAAGACTAACTAAAATGTTGCATTTGTGTCTCACCCTTCCCTAAAGTAATTCAATCAATCAGTTTAGCTTCACTAATATTTAAATGTATATCTGATACCGGCAATATAAAAGTTCAAGTACTCCTCAGCCTCTAAATAAATTTAAAAAGCCTTTATTAGAGCACTTACTTTCCTAAATCTGTATTAGTACTTAAATTGGTTGTGTTTCTAACTATCCTTAAAGGAAAACATGACCTTGCCTGCAAATGAGATGCTGAACTGTTTGTGGAAGAAGATTTCTGTAACACAGCACCTAAAGCTGAAAAAGTACATATTGTGATGCACACAGATGAACTGTGCAAATGAGAAAGTATAAAAGCATGTGGTACAACTTCCATGCAACAGCATTCTTATCCAGCTTCATTCCTTCCATCTTCCTAGACCCAAGAAAGGGAGCGCATGGAGGGGAGGAGAAGGGAGAAAACTCCTATCACCTGCAGGAGCTCCTCTGCTGTGGTGTGTCCCTGGATTGGGGCATCAAGGAAGAGTGCTGTCCTTTTGGCCAGTAAAAAGCTGTCATAGGTTTATTTGCATGATTCCAGTTGTGGGCTATCCTAGGAATATCCCATGTGGAAAAGATAGTTCATGGACCTCTTGCACTGTCTTCTCTCACACAGGGAAGCATATGGTCTGTACACTGGGACCACTTATGCACACTTGGAAGTACTCACTCAGAGGATGCTTTGCAATCTCACGCTAAGAAAGCCCAATTGAGCTGGGGTGGGAGGGAGAAGTATAAAAAGCGAAAGGGAGTTGTACTCACAAAGGCCCCCAGTCTATGAAGCGCATGCTGTGCTTCAGAGGTTGCTTTGGGTGCGCCACTGGTGCTGAGTGTCTGAAGCCAAGCGTAGCTCTGGCTTTACGTTCAACTTCTCAGGCCCCTTGCGGCATCTCAGCTCCTTCCTGTTGGCAGAGCTGCCTGCATCCTCCAGCAAACTGATGGGCCTGAACAGCAGATGAGCTGATCTGTTGCCTGCAAGCCTTACAAACCTCCCCTCATATGTTGTCCAGACCCCTTCCTAACTGGCCAGAAGCAACACCCCAAAGCGATGCAAGTTCAGAGGACCAGCTCCAGCCCTCAGAGAGATGCAGGTAATGACAAGCAGGCATTACACCACTAATGCATTGGTTGGGCAGCTCCCCAATAGAGGTAAAAGTGGACGGCCTCAATGAAAACACAAGGTCTGTGTTCATTTACCCCAGCTGAGGACCCAGTCCATTATTTCCAATTAGGTTTGATGCAGAATTAATCCAATCTCTAGTGTCAGTTTTCTTCCCCCTGACAGATGCTTATGGCATGACGTGCGCTCTAACCTGCTGTCCCACCTTACCTTTCACTTTATGAAAGAATGCCATGCAGAGTCAAGCTCGCTAGAAATGAAGACAAATGAAAATCATCAGAAATCTCATTAGTGACCATACAACAGCTTTACTGAAAGATAGAAGGTTTTTGCTTTTCCCTTGTGCACACCTGTTTTAGGCTGTGGGGTTTTTATTATGCGTGTCGTGCCCCCCCTCTTCTCCTTAGTCCCATCTATGGGGTGGTGAGATAATGCAAATAAATTGCTTTGCCTTCTTTGCACAAAGGTTTACATATTGTTCTGTTGGCAATATTTCTGGTATGTCTAATACGTGTAAAAGAAAAATATCTGTTTCTATCACTTACAAAGTTTGTGTATTATCTAACTAGAGTTTTTAAGCCCTCCATAAGAAGTCCTTTTGCCTGTGAATCTTTTATGTTACACTTAGGTGTCCTCATTATAAGGGCTCTACTATTTGACAAGCAATGCTTGTCTCTACAGTTGGTGATGAACACAGCATGACAGGCAATGTGTGCCTCTGTCCAAGGCACTGAATCACAATAAAATGGTAAATTACTGTCTGTCATAGCTAGAAACTGCAGTGACTAATATCCAATTCCCTATTCTACATAAGATGAGGTATGTGGAGGGGGAGGGTGCACTTGGTGGTGGGAAAAGCGAGTGTTACATTCCTTTTTACTCAGTCCTTGCAATTGAAAATGTACCTGGACACTGAGAAATCATGCAAAAGAGAGATTTTAACAGGAAAAAAAGGATGGATTGCTAGCAAATGGCTCTATTGCTGGAATATTTTTGGACAGCTTAGAATTTGTTCTTGTTTGGGGACCATCAGGGTACAGATATTTGCAAATGGGATTCACTCTTCTCACTCTGGCAGAAATACGGAATTCAGTTTTGATTAAAATGCAGTAATAATTGTGGGTTGGACTGTGTGTCACTACTGCTCAGAAAGACCCCCATTAGAGAAGCCTCTATTTTAAAACAAGCCATTTGTCATTGGAGTATAATTTCCAGTAAATATATTGTTTGTTCAACTGTAATGCTAGAGATAATGTTTAAAATTCTCCCCTCATATCTCATTATGAAATAATTGATAGCAACATGGCCATTTCTTTTCATTTGTGAGGCTTTTTTGCTGTTGTTTTTTTCTCTCCCTCATCCTTTAAGGCAACCTCTTGAAACAATCAATATCAGCAGTTTCAAAAGTGTGGTACAATAAATAAATCTCTCAGACAATGACAGAGAACATACTTATTGTAATATATTTACCATAAATAAAATTGTGTGTGATATTCCTAAGAGCCATTTTACATGAATGCCTTCAAATTTTGTGCAAGGAGAGAGAGAAAAATGATGATCAGGGAGAAGAAAAAGGAATGTATTAAAAAAATTACTTCATTCTCAAAATCTATTAAATTTGGCTTGCTGTTTGGTGCATACAGAGTAAAGTCCTCCCTCCCTCAGCAGAAATACACTGTATAGTTTGGTGTTTTTTAATTACTATTTGCCTTCATTGTCATATATATCTGGATTCTCTGCGAACTTTTAAAACAAACCACACTGCTACAGCAGAGATTGTAACTTATCTATTGTCTCACAAGGCACTTTTGGAGTCTTTTTAATGAAATATTATAATGACCAAAGTCAATAAGACCAGCTGCTTTTACCACTGAGGTCTACCTTTGAAGTGACTCCGCAAGAACATATCGAATGGGTTTAAATACCAACACGGATATGAAATGTAGTTTATACCCTACTTGGTACAGCACAAAATTTCCTATTTTGTAGTCTTTTCATCTAATTTCATACACTGCAATCCAGCATTCCATGTGATACTGAACTTTTGGAGGACATGTATCTTCTGCCACTCTTTCCCATCCCTGCTGCCTTTCAGTAAAGCTGAGCTCCATTGAGAACGTGGCTCCCAGCTTTCTCAAGCCTAAAGCATGTGCTTTGAGTATGTGCATAAGTGATTTGCTGAAGTGGAATCAGGCAGATTGTTAACCTTAAAGAGATGCCTTCTTTGACTTTGAACAGAGATGCTTCAGGTGTCTACACAAAAGACCAGAAGAAGGAAGGGCAGATTTTTATGCAAGACTTGCAGTCTGCTGCATTTGATACTGCTACTGGGACACTGTGGTATAGAGGTGGTAAAATACGGGCAGAAAAGGAGAAAAATGGGCTCCCCTGAAATTTTGAATTGCTTAGATCAAAATACTTCTTTGCTGGAAGTCTTGTGTTTTTCTACTGACTTTGGCTGGTGTTATTTGAACTTCAGAACTATATTATTTAGGGAAAAAGAAGAAATAATACCTGGTAGGTGGTATATGTTTTGTTATTAATAGTAATACTTGGCACTCAGATGTCACTTTTCAACTCCAAAGCACTTTACATAATTAACTAATTCATCTTTACCATCCCTGCATGAGATGGAGCTTGTCACTGAGGCAGCACAGGAGCTCATGCATTCAGTACTGATGCCATTCAAGAGCAATTAGACTACCCAGATAGGACCACTTTTGGCTGAAAAATAGCTGACCTGTCCTAAGGACAAAGCTGCGTTAGGACGTTGTGCATGGATATGTGCTAAAGGATTATCTACTTTGAAAATATTGGCATGAGTTTCCCCAATACTCACCCCAAAGCTCTGCGTACCCATGAGGAGAGGAATGCTGTACAGAGCCTGTCCTGGTAACTCCTCTTTCCAGGGCTGTCTCTGCATTCTGTTAACTCCCCAGTCATCTGGGTACTTGAAGGGCAATTGCAATGTGTTACCAGTCTCGTCAATGTCCCCACACCTTTAGGATCTACATATCCATTCAGAGCCATCCTCTGCCTTAAGTGGTAGATGGTAAACAGAGGGCACTGCTTGGTCCAGTTCTGTCGGCAGAACCCTCATGCAAGGAAATATATGAAATCTGCCTTACCTCCTGTTTAGATTGGCACCAACCTTCTTAAACAGATCACAGAAGTGACAAAGTGCAAGCTGGGGACCTGACTGGAGGCTCCTTGCTCAGGAACTGTATTTGCCAGTGTGATTACTTTATTTACTTCTATTTTATCTTTCTTTCTCCCGATGGGAAGGCAGAACTTTTATATAAGGACCTAATCCAAAGCACCTCGAAGTCTGTTTTCCTACCTTTTGTTCAATGGTCATATCTATGGGCCAAATACAGATACCTCCATTCTCTCTGCAGCCTACTTAGGAGAACTGTTTTAATCCTTCCAAAAGCCCAGGCCTGCAATGATGTCCTCAGTGACCCAGGTCCTGACCCTGCACTACAGATCATAAGGGGCATCTCCCATTGCCAAGCTCAGGGGAATAAACTGAGCAAAACAGTACAAGCTAGTTTGAAGGGACAGCGCAGGACAGAGACCCCATGTAGGCACCTTGCTGTTTTCTCCTTCTTCCGCATTAATGTAGAAAGCTCTAAAAGAAATTACTTTTGTCACAGGCTTCCTGGTGTGGCAAAAAAATTAGGCTGCACGATCTTCCCATGGGGTTAGGCATGTGCTCTGCTGCATGTGGGAAGTGATTAGCTTTTTCTTTGGTGCATAGCCATTCACACGTGCATGGGAGGGGCTCTTTGCAGACAGTGATTTGCCAGAACTTGTAATGAAAGTCGAACCCTGCAATTAGAAGGAGCGGCTGTACTTAAAAGAGAGATGTAGAACATCGCAGTGTGCACTTGGATTTATCATATTGAAAGAACATAGTCCTCTTTCTACGCAGTTGCAGTTTTTGATGAACGGCCTACATTAGGACACCTCAAAGGTGCACTGCATCATTAATTACCAGGGTATATGCTGAAGAGGAAGTTAATAAAACTTGTCTCTTGTATGGAAGTGAGAAATCTTACTACCTGATGATTCCTGATGAAAGAAGATGTTTCTGAAGCCACATGTGCAACCTTGTACAGGTAATAATAGCAAAACACTCAGGGGAGTCTTTTATGTTTGAGGATGTCATTTTTCTTTTTGATGTATAGGATACTAATGGCTTTTCTCTTTTTTTTTTTTTTTTTTTTTTTTTGAGCCAAGAGCCATGGTAAAAATCATCTGATGATGCTCAGATTCGGAGAGAAAAACAGAAAAGAAAGAAAACAGAACAGAATAAAATGGGACAAATACGAGTCTCTCTGGGAGGAATGCCAGCCGCTAGCTTCACTATTATTATACTGGAGAATCTTATAAAACTCTAGCCATTAATAACAGGCTGCTGCCAGATATTGATAATTTATTCAAATTGTAGGTCTGGATTTGAGGGAGCAGATGTTCCTCATGCAGACACTTTCAGAAAATGTATTCCAAAGAAAAAAATAACATTCCATGCTATCAGTGGAGAGGAAAGGCACTATTTTAAGTGTGCAGTAAACATCTGGACTGCCTTCTATTTTTACTGCCTCTCAGCCCTGGCTCTCTCCTACCTATCTACCCTTACCACTGGATAATTCTGTTGTTCTTCTTTGCTGTCAAATAAATAAATAAATACTCTGTTTAGTCTCCTGCTTGTGTGAGAATATGTCATGACCAACTTTAAATGACTTTCAACAGGAACAAAGCCTCTAAACAACCACCTATTAGGAAGAATAGAAATTAATTTTGATCCAGCAGAAATTCCTCCAGTCATTTCAATGTTTTGAGGCTGCTGTACCCAATATGGGGCTTAGTTTTACCCTCTAGCAAATTCACAGATGTTCTTCCTTTCTTTCTCTCTCTCTCTGCCTTGATAAGCTGGAGGTAGACGGGTATTCATAACCCCAAACCTCACTGGTGCAGATGCTCCAAATTGAAGCAAGCTGTTCTATCATCTTCTCCAGTTGTTGGCTGCTCTATTTGAAACCATCCTAGACATGGTGCAACAGAATGTGCTGTGTGTCCAAAAACTGTTAAACATATTTCCTTGGGCACAGTGACAACTGTTGATGAACACTAAACTGCAATGCTTGCTACCGGTGGCCCTGTTCTCTCCAAAAGAGAAGCCAATCTCTAGGACCAAATCCAGAGGTCATATTGAGATCATATTGCAGAGCTTATCCCTAGGAGGTCACTTTGCTTTCTACAGATCTGTGTGGTACTGCACTGCTCGGAAAGGTAAGTAGGTCCAAGGCAGCCAAGGGAGCTAGGATGGTGGTCTAATTTTCAGCGCTTTACAAATGACTGTACGGACTTACATTTCCAACCAGTCCCATTTTACAATTCCCTTCCATTTCCAGCTAATCTCATGCAATAATTTGTCTTCCAACCAGTCACACGTTGCCATCTGTCTCTGTTCCTGACTGATCCCAAGTTGCCATCTGCCCCTGGCCAGCCTTTTTTAGCTATATCCCATTTGGAAAGGTACGTTAACAATGACGTTCAAGGGCTTCAGTCCTTCAGACTGTGTAGCCTAAGCCTCTGTCTGACACCTGGCTTTCACAGCATACAGAGACTGAAGGACACACTCTTGACCCCTCCATCACCACCAGCATATACTGCTTCTCCCTTTACATTTTGACATAGGGCTGCTTGTTTGCAAACAAAGGGAACCAAAGATGGATTAGTCCAGGGAACTACAAAACAGGATGTGGGATATACCAAGGAAGGGAAAGAATGGTCACAAACTGTTTATTTGCAAATGGTTTGCGGATGCAGCTGTGGGTCAACGCACATGCTGAATAACCTCTCTTTCCTCGTTATTGCCCATTGTTTGTAATGACCGGCATCCAGGGAAGGCTCCCCCAGAGAGGCTAAAAGTGATTGTGTCTAATTTCCTCCCAGCGCTTGAAGTATGAGACCTCTTCATGAAGAATTCCCACTACTTCTGAGGCTTTCTTGCCCCGAGGTCTGTTCCCTTTGTGGGAAAAACAGAGTGTAGCTGTCACAATATTCCTCTGGGGCAAATTGTTTCCAGTTTGTCTTCCCTGTGTTTAGATGGGAGCAAAACCCTCCAAGTTTCACTCTGACAATGACAGCACTTCACAGTTGGATAGTAGAAGAGAAACGGAGTTGTTAACTTGTTTCCTATCTTTTGCAGCGCTGTCTTGGCCTCCTATGCTGTACTTCCCATGCACGACATGTGGAAAAGAGTAAAAGCATAAGGGCCTGAAAAGTGTCTCTTAATTTCCAGATGCCCAGTTATCAACTGCCACTGACTTTGCAAACTTTATTGACTGCTGCTGTCTGGTGCTAAGTATCTTCAGTCTTCATTCCAAGTAATGGGGAAAAAAACTAAGGGGCAATCATCTAGTTCCATGATGAATGAAGCCCATGTCACTCAGAGAAAATGAATATTTCTTTGCAATAATGACCAGATGGTAGTGAGACTCAGATCCAAATTAAAACATGCATGATAAATGCCAAGAAAACACAGAAAGACAAAAACCCAACCTGGAGTGAAATCTCTCTATAAATCTTTCCCCCCCTACAACACAGGCACTTCTAATGGGAATTAAATTATTAAGAGATGTTGCAAGGAGAATACAAATGTGAGAGTCTTCCTCCTTCTTGGAACTTTTTGGAAGAGTATCTCAGCACAGCCAGCTGGCTTTTCTTCTCCATATGAGACAGCACTGGGCTGAATGTGATCTTTTCATGTAAAAGCATGGGCAAAATACTTATCCAGAAAATAAATTATACATTGGAGTTGGCATAGATCAGAATATATCTTGCCTCCTGCAGAGCTGACCTATGGAACTCCTTGCTGCAAGAAATTGTTGCAGCTGAAGGTCTTCGAGGCCTTAGAAATTGGGTAAATTTGCAGATAGCAATACCATTCAAAATTATACTAAACAGAACAGATGTCAATAATGGTTTTACAATATCTTAGTTCCAGGTGGATGCTAAAAATAAATTAATGATATTAGAAAGAAATGCTCTTATGAAAAATCTAGATTTCTTCTGATACTTTTTCATGAACTATGTGATATTTAAAAGTGCTATGATCATGATAAAGGACAATAAGGACTGCTGTGCTGATCTTATATGGCATTTGCATGGATATTTGAAGGAAGTCTGTGTTTTGGCATCTTCCTGGACAACTGCTGCGTGAACTAAACCTAGCCTTTCATTGTCCAACCAACCCTCAGAAACCTTATTTTTATTTGTTTATTTTGGATCCTGAAAGATTAATTCTATGTCCCCTTCCTTCTATTTGCAAATCCCATGGTGATACAAAATGGATGGAGTCTCAGGGGGCTGACTGGCCTCTCCTCGTCAGCGCTGACACCTTTACCCAGCACTAAGTTAATGAGAAATATTAAATTACAGAGGCACATGCACACCTTGGAAAGAAAGATGATGTTTGATCCCCCCCAAACTGCCAAGCTTTACTTAAAACCGATAACAAATGTTCTTCCTCAGCAAGATGTGATTAGCTTTTATACCTGTGCAGATTGTACAAACACACAGGAGGGAGCTTTTAAATATCATTGATTTGCCTATTTGAAATTATTAATTTCAAATTCGGCTGGAACAACCTTTGCTAAATTACGCTGTGCCAGTGGGAGTTAGAGGACCCGCAAGTCTAAACTTAACTTAAGAACGTGAAGGGGGAGGGCTAAAGAAGAATAAAAAAAAGCCCTGAACCAACTAAAAGTCCATTTAAACTCAGTAGGTTTCCAGTTAATTACATTTTCACACCTATCCTAGTAGTTACAGATGTATTTATAATGTATGCCTGCCTCAGTGGTTACTGAATACTGCATTCTCCACGGACTCTATGAGGCAGGATTTAGTTCCTACATCTAAAAGACCTTCCATTTTAATTGCAGTCACATCCAAATACTGCTTGGGTTCAATTGTAATGCTCAAATTAATTTCCTTCTCTTCCCTTTTCTCCCCCCTTTTCCTCCACTCTTCTCCCCTGTATAAAAGAAACACACAGATGCAATATGTGGAGAGATCACTGGTATCTGGAGAAGCTTCTTTGAGGATGTGCCCATAGTCTGGCTGTGCAGTGGAACAGATCCACATGACTACTAATCGCAGCATTCCCACCCTATCCTCACAACTTACCCCATCTCTCTCATGTACTGATACACTAATTCATCCCTTCTACAGCTTCTTCCCAGGATGGGAATGCACTCTTTCCCCTCTGAAGGATTTCTTTTCCTTCTTCTTAACCCTGTGGGATCTGCTCTCCATATTGTAGGTCCCACATGAGGGGCCATGCCTGTGATTTAGCCCTTCATTACCAAGTCACAGCTGGTGTCCCGTGGCTCCTCCAGAAGTCAGTTGCCCTATCCTGTGTTCTAGGAGGAGACCTATTGCCCTTTGGACTTATCTTTTCCTCTTGCTGGCTCTAAAGGGAGCCACAAGTGACTACCTCTCCTATAGCTCAGTCACAAATAAAGTTTCACAATACTTAACCAAACCAGATGAAGCCCACCTTAAGAGATTTGCCAGGATCATTTGGGAAGGCTGTTACAGAGAGAAGCACTGAATGTCAGTACACCACAGGAGTGAAACCAGTGTTACTGAGCCTGCTCAGTATCTGTGAAGGTTTCCTTCACCTTCAAGATGGAGGAACAAGAAGCGGAGGTAAACTTCATTCTGCAAATCCTCTCCACTCCACTGTCTTTTGCTGTGGAATGATGAACTTTTTCTGAGCTTGTCCCCTCAGGCCAGAAGTCCCAACTTTCTTGAGGAGTACTGGAGAAAAACCTCATTATTACACTTAGCTTGTGTGCTTTTGGCCTCCCTCACTATCCTGCATATTCACCTAGAACCATGTGAACAACAGCTTCCCGCTGAAGTAAGAAGCTCTAAATGAGTGTCAGCTCTGAAATGCAAAGGCTTGCATCACAGTCGAAAGTTTCTTAAGGTCTCCATAGAAGCAGCTTCCACAAAAACTGTGGTCATCACAGACTGCAGCTGTCTTTCAGTTGTAGAAGTAGGGATGCTTCCTCAGCTTGCTTTCTGACTGCACACCTCAAGTGAAGGCATTAAGACAGACTTCAGAAACAAAACCAACAAAAACCAAAGTGATCATGTACCGAAATTTGCCCCCCTGAGAAGAAAATGACAGGAGAGGCTGCACTGGAGAGAAACTAGTCATATCACTTAATGCATGACTAGAAGGCACTCTACTATGCTGGTGTTGAGGATGGGATGAAAACTTATTTGGAACACAACAGCACTCAAGAGATTATTCATAGCCATAGCATAAACAGTGAAAATTTACTGGACTATACAGACCACCCAAGTGTGCAACTAAATGAGCTTCATAGTAATGAAATTGCCATATCCCTCTGAATTGTACCTCAGTACAAACCCTGCTGTTTCAAAAGCAAATTTTGACTTGATGGTAGGAGACCAGATGATTAGAATACAGACCATAAGGAGAAGATAAACCATCTAAGTTGATAAGGATAGTGTGGACTGCTCTGACTGAGAAGAAGCAGTGTGAGCATTCAGGGAGACAAACAGGTTGTGGAAATACGGCAATGTTATAGCTAAGGTTGCAGAAACACTCACCTGAAGCGATATCGTACTATCTGAAAAACCAACCTGTGATTGCTGCAAAAGGCAGCTATTCATCTGGTGTCAATCAGTACAGCTCCATTGATGTCAGCCTCTTTTCTCGGTTGTGTAATGTGCTGTTTCTTCACTAATATAATGCAATATAATTTCACACTTTTTTAAACTTCAATGGAGTTACACAGGCTTCCATCAAGTGAGGGTTTGGTTGACAACCTTGTGATGCACATTCAGAAGAAGGCGGACTTATGATTACAGAAACAATCTTTACCTCCTTCCCCCATGCTTGAGTGTTTGACTGCAGAGTCACAGCATAACCGTGGTGTCGTTTCCTCCTAAAACCCATCAGCCCCTTCTAACCACTTCCATTTACAGTCCTCCCCCTGCAGGTCTCAAAGAGCTTTGTGAATGCAGCCAAATGCAGCCTCCCTGCCCAACTATCACAGCTGACGTGCAGGTGGCAAAACTGATGCAGGAAGGTGTTAGCTGGTTCACAGAGGTCACACAGGTTGACTCTTTTTCTTGCTGTTTTTCACTTTCTCCCTGATTACACTTTCACCAGCAGCAGTCAGCATGAAGTCATAGCCAACAGGTTATTGTTCCTGGAGGTAGTTCTAGAAGGTGGGTAATGAAAAAACACCATGCTTCTCTCAGTGCCCAAGGAGGGAGTTTGGGTAAGGTGTTATGCTCTGGTTGCCCTACTGTTTTGCTGCTACTGTACAGACTGGCACAGTGCTAGCCCTGGCCAGCTAGCACTCTCATAGGCAATACCTGGGCGCATTTTGGGGGATACCACAAGCCAGGAACCTTTCTATTAGGAAGAATGGATGATGCCATGTGGTTTTAGGGAGAAGAGCGTTTCTAGATGCATGTGCATGAGTTATGCCAGTTCACTTTTCTGCAGAAAAAGAAGGCTCTGGGGCTAGAGCAGAGGTAGCAGCTCAGATATCCCTCTCCTGGCACTAACATTAGCACAGTGACTTCACCTTTTTCTACTCAGAGCTGTTCAAGTGAAGCACCTCTACTAAGACACAGGGACAAAGTCCTACAGAGTGGTTTGAAAGGGGGAGGTGCCTCTTGATGCTGAGAATAACCTGCTTTTGGGATGCTGGTCAACCAAAGGTTGAGTTTGTCATACCCAGTGTCAGCTGATAGCTCCTGGGTGCTGAGGCCAAGAGCTGCTGAGCAGGAGGAGCTCTCCATGAGGGAACAAGTCTCAACCACTCTCCATGGCTGAATGCTTACTCAGCAAAGGGAAGAATGGGAAGAGGGAAAGACAGCAAGAAGAGAAAACAAAAATAAACCCTACCAAGCCAAACAAAAATGTTTTCAGTTCCTGCCAGGAAAATAAAGATTGGAAAAGACATCAAGTCAACACTCATTGATTCTCTTTTGCTATAACCATTATACAATGCCTTCAAATTCCTTATGTTTTCCTGACTGGCAAATGCTACCTGAGCACCTTAACCCAAAGTCTCTGGGACACCCTTTTCCATCTTTTTTTTTTGAATATTATTATTTCTTTTTCTCCTCATTGTTTTTAAACCACTCTCTATATAACAGTTGTTTTTCACATTAAATAACATCAGATGAGAGCTCACCATAGTCAGAAGAATGAAACTGTCATCTCTAATTTGCCTGGCAGAAGCTGTGTTGACAGGAAGTTGTCTGTTGTTTAGAAATAAAATAATGCTCTGAGGAGAAGTGCAGAAACTTAATAGGACTTTAAAAACAACAGGAGCCATGGGGACTGCAGATGGTTCCTAGGCCTAAGGACTAAATAAACAATGATTTTATAGGCAAGAATGTAGCCTAGGGGAGATGGCCTCTAAAGAGATGTTCACACATATTGTGTCCAACATCATTAGACTACCCGGTGGGAGCACACGTTCGGCAGTTAAAGACATTTTGAAAAGAAAAAATCAGCCTCAAAAGATGCTTTAAATGAACAGGAGGTGGAAGAGCAAACTGTCTGAAGAACTTCGTGCAGCTAAATGACTCACCAAACATCTGTCTTGGGGACCAATAATTTGAAACTGATTAACTTACTGGGTGTAAAAGATATAGATAAATGTAAAGGAAAAAAATAAATAAAAAATGTCTAAAAGGGAAAGTGGGATTTGCTGCGGGAAAACAAGAGATGGGTTTGGTGAGGAAGGGGGGTCAGGATAGGGAAGATTCATAAATAAGTAGTGATAAAGGCAGCGGGGATACGCTTTTCCTAAGGTCCGGAATGCACACCTCCCCTTCGCTCTCTCTCTGAGGTTTCATTTAAGCCTGGCACATCTGAGTGCAGAGATTAAGAAAAAAAAAAAAAAAGAAAGAGACAACATGATATTCACTGATTGAAAAAGCAAACAGGGGGACAGGCTTTCAAAAAAGCTCCAGAGCTGCGATTTTGAAAATAAGGGCCTTGCAACACCGAGTGCAATCTTCTATCCAGGGCTGCTAAACCTTTTCTACCAAACCATTTACATTTATAAGACTTTCAGTCATGTGTGGGGGTTTTTCTTTCCCTGTTCCCCTCTTCTCCGCCCCCCACCCCACCTCCTTCTCTCCCTTTCCTTTCTGCAGAACACTCATTTCAGACTCTTTTGTTACATCTGTTTGCAAGTGGGTATTTTGCAGTTAACTTCAGCTGGCCTCTTCATATTTACGGCTTTCAAGACAGGCAGAAGGTGGGGTGTGGGGGGAGAGCCCAGCCAGGCTTTTCGTAAAGAGGTATGGTAAATGCTATGTCTAGCATTTTCTGGCTGGAGGGTTTGCTGCAAAGAAAGGAATATCGATGTTGCAGCTGCTGCTGGAGAGACCTTTTTCTGCTATGAATCAAGAAGAACGGCAAAACCCCCATTGTGTTAAAACCAGACCCTTATTTTTTAAACTTGATAGCTGTATGAAGAGATCTATTAGATTACAAACATTTTCTTACATTAATTACCTGGGAGCAAGCCTGCATTTCTAAAGTAAAAAGTTATTTTATAATTGGAAAGATCAGAATTTTTCTCTTATCAGCAATGTCAAAATACAACATCTTCACAAATTTCTGAGATTTCTTTCACTCCTAGGTGAGAGGCAGTTTTTTCAGTGATCTGTCCTTTTCCTAACAAACTTAGCAACAAAAGGAACCATCAAAGCCAAGCAAAATACAATCTAGTGGAAAATTTGTGACCCTCTCACTGGACAAGGTCTGCTTTTGTTATCCAATCTTACTTTTTAGCCTTCCCCTGGAGTTGGCAGTTTAATTGATATGAACCAGGTTGACCTGTTTTTTTGCTCATTTGAGGGTACTTGGATCATATCCTACATCCCTTGAAGCAGTAGAAAAATAGCACCAGTGCTCTTGAAACTAACAGGATGCTCATCACCTTGAGTTTGTAAGACGAACACCAGATAAAGGGAATCAATAATCTATCTCAGAACAGCAAAAACATCAGAGCAAGCCCTTCCACACAACCCTCAAAGGCTCACAGTGAGTCACCATCAGCAAATGCGGATCTTGTTTATGCTTCTCGCACTATCAAGATAACATGCTAGAAATAACAGTGCTATTTAGATCTCACGTAGTGTTTGTAGGAGAGAAACAAGCTTCTCAAAGCTCTCAACAAAGGCGGTCGAAGCATCACTCTCTCCACTTTGCAGTCTGGGCAAAATCAGGACCCTCAAGAATGAGCTGGGAGTCAAGCTGGAGACTCTGAATGAATAGCTTAGTGCTCTATCACCAGCCTATGGGCCCGTCTACTACCTGTGTCACCGAAGGCATTAGTTGGGCACCAAAGGCATTAGTGAGGAAACCAGCTTTGGCTGCAGGCACTTTGGGTGTACAGCCATTTCCAACACTCACTTTTGAAAGCACCTGACCTGTTTCCGCAAGTACTCTGTTCCCTTGAGCCAGCCTTAGCCGTGCCAAGACAGAAAGGGTGATTCCTAACACTGAAGGTCTAGAACATTTTTAGAGAGGGAGCAAGTGGGTACTTCTGGTTTGAATGGGCATTGAGGAGCACGCTTGTCTCTGTCCCTACTGTTCAGCCACCATATCTTATATGTGGTCTTCATTTCCTCTCCTACACCAGTGTTTTCAAATGTGACTCCCTGAAATTAAATGCCTAAATCCTTATTCAGACATCAAAATAGTTGTCCTTCATCTTAAAGTTGCTAAGCAACCATTACTCATGCACAAGCCAATGGGATCTGCAAATGCCCAGCAGTACACACCACCTCCAATGAGCAGGTCACTCCGCTGGTCCCTAAGTGTTGGGGAAGGTCATGGCATTTAAGCAATAGAAGAGGATCTTTCTATTTTTGGTGTATTTATGCCTCAGTGTTCCCTTCTGCGAAATGAATATTGTGCCCCATTGAGCATGGGGATCATTCCTGCAGTGTGTTTGCAAACACCTCAGGCTGCTGGGGTAAGGGAAATTACAAGGAACAGTGTCAATATGAACACTGTGGTTAGGAAGCTAAGACCTTGATAACACAAAGTCTCCACGTTGGTTTACATTACTGATTGAGAGAGGTCCCAACATCATTTACTTTAGCAGTCATGAGAAAATCGAGAATCTCGACATCTTTCATCTTGCCCAATCTCCTGAATAACCCAAACTGAAATATTTCACCCATCAGCTTCTGTCCCATTTGGACCAGAGCAGATCTTCAGAGGAACACTTAACAGCAAATTTTGTCTACAGTTTCTTTTGTCCCTTGCGCTGCTGTCAGAGATATTATTCAAGTGAGCCTCACAAAAAGACCAGTAACATCATCTGCTGCCTTTATGAGCATTTCATAAGCATAGGAGAGGGAAAATGTCCCATGGTTCAGATCAAGTAGAACCTCAGCAGAACCAGGAGCAATGATGAGATGCAGGGATTCATAGTCTGCTCTGCAGCCTGTCTCTGGTGGGTGAAACAGTCCTGAGTGGGTGAGGAGGGTGCTGTCTGGCATAAGGCAGTAGGGTAGAAAACTGTAGACAGTGGGGTACACCATGGTTAGTGGTGGGTAAGAAGAAAAAGCTTTGTATTAAGAAAAGAAAGGGGATGAGGGGATATTACTATGGCCATGCCTAAAGAGAAATCACAGCACTTGTTCTATCCCATATATTCCTGGCCATTTCCGAGGAATTCTTATTTCCTTGCTCATCCAGAACTCTTCCTAAACTCAGAAATTCCTCCCTTTTTATTTTCTGTCTGCCTTTACCACCTCTACCGTAGACTGGGTTTAAGTAGTGCAGGAATTTCAAATAAATGAATACCCCACTATTTCGAAAGCACCAGATGAAGAGGAAAAACTGGGTTTGGTAAAAGAATTTGAAGCAAATTCTGAGACAGAATTGTTCAAGTGGCTCCAGCTCTCTGGCCTGACCTTACTGCTCCTTCCCATATTTTATAGAAAATAAATAAGGAGACATTCCAATGAGCAGGGGCAGGAGGAAGCTGTGAAATATAAAATGGCAGTTTCTGATCGGTTGTGCTTGCACAAACAACCCCCTGATGCTCAGGGTTGGGGGGGCGTGGGGTGGGGAGCATGGAATACAGGAACAGAGAAAGCAGACGCTATGAGCAGCGTGGCTATTTTCAGGTCCCGTTCCAGGCAAAACTGGTACTAAATTATTTACCAACCAATTGTGTGAAGGAATCAAATGCAGTGGCACCCACATGTGGCACTCATAACCTACTAACTGCACTAACGCAGCTGAGGATTAAGGGAGATTTGAATCAAAGTAATGGGAAAGAAATCATGTGCTGAGGTATTTAGATGTAGTCACTTTTCATGCTGCTGTGACGCTTAGGGACCCATCTTTCCCCTTCCCTGTCAAGTGGCTGCAGCCAGTTACTAACCATTGGTGCTGACAGCTTCCAGCTCAGCCAAGCTTCCATTTTGGAGATCAAATTTGCAGAGCTGCAGCTGGGTCCAGAAAAAAAAAAAATAAAAAAAAGATAAAAAAAAGAGAGGAAAAAAAAAACCCCACAAGAAAATAGACAAAGAGAAAGGAAAATAAACCAGCAGTGCTTTGGGGACTATCTGAATTAGCAGCAGGGTGCTGGCAATGGGAAGAGGAAGTCTATTAAGGTTCTCCCAAGTTTTCCCAGATGATTCTGCTAACCAGCTGACATCTTCTGCTGGATTAGTGCCTGATGGGCTGGGGAAAAAAATCTGAATAGCAATAAGGCAGAGAGCTGGAGCAGTTAGTCTGTGAATGAACAGCCAAGTGTTGCGATTGTGGGGACAAAAAGTCTTCTCCTTGACTGAGGGAGGAGGTGGAGGGAAAGGATCTTATGATTTGGGAAAGAAAAGGGGGAATTGGTGATTGTCTCTAAGATGCCCTTTGTCCTTTCAGCAGTATCCAGGAGCTGCTATACCAAAGCAGGCTTACATAGATGCAAATTTAATAGCCTACCTCCTGTACTGATAGGTTATAACAGTGTTGCATGGTGAATGAGAGATCTGAGCATGGCACATTCCATGTCTTTGCTTTCTGCTCCAGAGCTCACCCATGCTGAGGAAGAGCTGGATGAGTGAGGATTCATCATAGGATGAATCAAACACAGCAGCCACAGAGGTGAGACTTTTACAAGGACATGTAGTGACAGGACAAGGGAGAATGGCTTTAAATTGAAAGAGGGTAGATTCAGATTGGATAAAATGAAGAAATTATTTACTGTAAGGGTGGTGAGACACTGGCAAAGTTTGCCCAGAGAAGCTGTGGCTATCCCATCCCTGCTGGTGTTCAAGGCCAGGTTGGATGGAGCTTAGAGCTACCTGATCTAGTGGAAGGTGGCCCTGCCCATAGGAGGAGCTAGATGATCTGTAAGGTTCCAACCCAAACCACTGGGTGATTCTATGATACAGGTAAATGCTGTATTACCTTGTATATATCCCAACATCCCGTTTATTTGTTGTTGTTTTCCTTTGTTTTGTGAGCAGGAAGAAGTCTGGAGTTTGGGATCATGCAACATCTTAACACACACCCAATGCAGAGGATTTGGAGTTGGATGTCAGAGGTGCCTGGCTTTGAGAGTGGGCTTCATCCCATGGATCACCACCCAGACACTGCATGGAGTGTTGTTTGATAACACTGTCACTGAGGAGGGTTATCTCTGCAGAGCCTGTAAACCAAGGACACAGTCTGGCTCTGCATAGTTAAACCCTGGAAGTCATCATGCACTCAGCTCACACACAGGCCTTGTGTTACAGGGACAGTGAAACATTAGCAAAGACATTGAGGTGACATCTCTTCTGGGAAAGTTACACTGGGATCTTTTTAAGCTCTTTTTGGACAGCAGCCACTAGAGATGGGCAGGACAAGGGAGCTCTGGTGAACTGCTTGCCTGAAGGACACCAGTTCCGAGCACACAGACCTGCAATCCCTGGGCACCTCTCGCTAATCCATGTTAACTGCAGGCTCTGTAAATCTGAGCCTGAGATCTTTACTCTCTCCCAATACCCTATGTAATGTGAGATTTATACATGGTGATCAATGACACAGGTTCCACGGGTTGTTTTGGCTTTTGCCTGTAAAAGGTGTCAGGATCAGACCTTAATGGTGGCAGAAGAGGGAGCCAAGAAATGCATGCCGGAGTTGAAAGCTGCGAAAATAGCAACAGTCTGGACTTCCCCCAAATCCAATAGTAAATGAAATCCAATGGGGCTTTTTACTCACTTCATCTTGCAAAAGTTTCTTTTCCTCTATCTCGTGAAAACTCTGTAAGTCAGATCTATACATCTCCTTTGTACTTTGCATAGGTCAGGAAACTGAGGCACGGACCAGAAGAAGAGGGACATAAAATCATAGAATCATTGAATAGATAGGATTGGAAAGGACCTTAAGATCATCCAGTTCCAATCGCCCCTGGCATGGGCAAGGACACCTCACACTAAATCATGTTACCCCAGGCTTTGTCCACCCGAGTCTTGAACATAGCCAGGGATGGAGCATTCAAACTTCCTTGGGCAACCCATTCCAGTGCCTCACCACCCTTACATTATATGACTTGTTCTGAATAGTTTGTGTTCAGACAGGCACCTTAACCTCAACCTTGTCTCAGGAATATGTCAAATGAACTGGATGAAATCTCTAGAGCTGATCAGTGTCAGCTGAAAACAGTACTGCTTACGGGATGAGATAGATGCATTGTAAGTAACTGGGTGTAGAGAGAGCTGTGAGAGCTGAGTGTATGTACTTTTGCCTAACTATATGCAACACCAACTATAACAACAGATTTTCCAAACCACCCAACACCTCTCAGCAAATCCTGTTTGAAAACTATGGTCCATTTCTGTCTGTGTGAATGATTAAAACTATGGCCTTGCACGTACAGACAGGGGCTCATCAATTTCTTTAAATGGCGATGGCTCTCGAATACTTCGCCTAATTTCAATGAATTTGCAAACCCCATTTCGTTTCACTTGAGCCTGTCCCCTAAGGGTTTACGTTGTGCAGTTTCTCTGAAAATGTGTATTGCTTTAGATCTGAGCTTCGTAATCAGTTAACCACATACTTAGCAGTGCTTGTCATTTGGGATTTTGGTTTGGCTTTTTTTTTTTCCAAGTCTTAAATCTTATCAAACGTGAGTCCTAAATAAAATTCCTCCTGCTAACCAGAAGTCATGGAGTCATTACTGGAAAGGGCAGCTGGTGGAGGATAGCAAAGCTGAGCTTAATGCTGCTATTTGGAACAGACAGCTTTGTACTCAAATAAAAAAAGAAGTCACAGTGTTTGAATTCTGTTTTTCTATATCTCTTAGCATGCAGCCTGATTCTTTTCTAGAGTGAAACAGCTGATTCAAAACCAAACTGGCCTTCTTTGGTTAATAATAATAACATGAAATTCATGGGCATCTCCTTAATAAAAGGAAGCATGCAATATTGTGCAGGAGTTATTACATTCCTTTAGGCCCACACCTTCTGAAGCAGGGTACAAACAATAAAATCCAACATATTGAAGCAGAACATAGAATCATAGAAACATAGAATAACTAGGGTTGGAAAGAACATCAAGATCACATAGTTCCAGCCCCCCTGCTGTGGGCAGGGGCACCTCACATTAAACCATGCACCCAAGGCTCTGTCTAACCTGGCCTTGAACACCGCCAGCGATGAAGCATTCGCAACTTCTCTGGGCAACCCATTCCAGTGCATCACCACCCTTACAGTAAAGAATTTCTTCCTCAAATCAAATCTAAACTTCCTCTGTTTAAGTTTGGACCCGTTACCTCTTGTCCTATCACTACAGTCCCTAATGAAGAGTCCCTCCTCACCATCCCTATAGCCCCCTTCAGATACTGGAAGACTGCTCTGAGGTCTCCACGCAGCCTTCTGTTCTCCAGGCTGAACAGCCACAACTTTCTCAGCCTGTCTTCATATGAAAGGTGCTCCAGTCCCCTGATTGTCCTCATGGCCTCCTCTGGACTTGTTCCAACAGTTCCATGTTCTTTTTATGTTGAGAAGACACCAGAACTGTACACAATACTCCGAGTGAGGTCTCACAAGAGCAGAATGGAGGGGCAGGATCATCTCCTTTGACCTGCTGGTCACACTCCTTTTGATGAAGCCCAGGATATGGTTGGTTTCTGGGCTGCGAGCACACAATGCCGGATCATGCTCGTTTTCTCATTGACCAACACTCCCAAGTCCTTCTTTGCAGGGCTGCTCTGAATGTCTTCTCTGCCCAACCTGTAGCTGTACCTGGGATTGCTCTGACCATACTTTTCATGTATTTAAACTGTTAATCATCTTAGCTAGCTGATTAAAAACAAAAAAAGAAAGCAGAAGTTTGACTGAGTGAAAAAGGTATTAGGGAAAATTTGAATGCATTCAAGGATCTGATGTGGTGCCAAACCAGGAGTCAGGTAGAGAAGGAGGTATAGCTTAGTTTTTCTTTTGTACTACCTGGGTCCCTGCTAACCTGTAGCACGCGGTGAACAGACACCAAATTCGCAAACGACACAAGATTTAACTCACAGTGTAAGTTAACCATCTGCCTACTATCACACTTTTGAGGTGCTGAAGCATGTCCAAAGAACAGCCACAAAGCTGGTGAAGGGTCTGGAGCACAAATGTGATGAGGAATGGCTGAGGGAAATTGGGGGAGCCTGGAGAAGGGAAGGCTCAGGGGGGACCTTATTGCTCTCTACAACTGCCTGAAAGGAGGCTGTAGTGAGGTGGGGGTTGGCCTCTTCTGCCAAGTGACAAGGGATAGCGCAAGAGGAAACGGTTTCAAGCTGCATCGGGGAGGTTTAGACTGTATATTAGGAACAATTTCTTCACCGGAATGATGGTCAGGAATTGGAGCAGGCTGACCAGGGCAGTGGTGGAGTCACCGTCCCTGGAGCTATTTTCAAGATGTGTAGATGTGGTGCTTAGGGGACATTGCTACGTGGTGGACTTGACAATGCTAGGTTAGCGGTTGATGTTCTTAATGCTTTTAAAGGCCTTTTCCAACCTAAACAATTCTATGCTTCTATCCTAGCATGATACCACCTGAACAGAGACTGACCCTGTGAAGAAAGCCTAGATTAAACCCAGCAAGAAAGGTTCAGATATGAGTTCCTATTTCAATATTTTTGCTATTTTTGGCCCATATGTAACCATCCTAAACACTGGCACAACTTGGAACAAGAGCCTGGTACAACCTTTAATTTTCATATTATTAAATTTCCACCTGCTGTCAGATATCACCTTTAATTTTGTTTTTACCCCTTGCACTTGAGAGTTACAGTTTGAGTAACAAAGGCTGTACAAAACAGAAATGAATCATAGAGGCAGGTTAGGGTGAACAGCTCTTGTATTAGTCACAAAATTCTGAAGAACAAGATGAATTATGTGCATGCCAGTTGTTGGGAGAAGATTCATTAGACCACTAGGCCTTGAGCTTGGTTAAAATCACACTCTTTTAAATCACCCTGGAGAGGTTTTCTGGTGCAGGGGATAACTCACTAGAGAGAGAGACTGAAAGAGCTGGGGTCTAGGCAAGTCTGACACGGTCAGTAATATGACCTTGGAAAAGTCATTTTCACCTCTGTGCCTTCTTCTCTGTGCTTTCTCTCTTATCTTCTCTGTATGGCCTGGCAAAATCTACAGATCAATAACTACTGTATCTGATTAGGTATAAGTATGTCACTTGGGACCCTCAAACCACTCTCAGAGAGAGCCTGAATTTGCTACCAAAAGGCAAAAGCAGTGATGCTCAGCCCACACATGCATAAATTGGCAGGGAAACCACAGTACTAAAGCATGCTTCCTATTGCAAAAACATTTCAGAATGACAAAGCGATGAGGGAGTTGTACTCATCTTATTCTTGAGCAGCAGGATTTACTTAGTCAAGCCAAAACTAAATGGAAAGATGGAGGTAGGGAAACGTAAAAAAGCTGAGCCCTTACCTGCCATGTGAAAGTCAAGGCTGGCCTGGTGGCTGCAGAAATTTTACAGAGCTTTCAAGAAGCAACAGATACACAGGCCAGAGGCTGCATGTAACCAGCAAGATGCAAGGAGCTTATTAAGTGTTAAGTATAAACAAATACAAAATGAAATTAAAAAGAAAAAAGATCTGAAATCAATACTCTCTCAAATACCTGTCTTATCAAGCCTGGCATGTTGATTGCAGCCCAAACAAAATGACCTGCTCTGAATGATTCCCAATCCTTTTCTCCTTCATTTTTATTTTTTCATTCCTGCACTCGGATAATCTTTTATTGATATGATACACGCTTGTAAGAACAATGCTGCAGAGATAGTGGGCTTGCATCATTTCACAGACAATGTCATCTTCAGGACTTTAGCATCCTGTCTACCAAAAGTACAGAGGAACACAGGCAGGATTTGCAATGGAGCCTAACACGAAACCAAACTTAAGTAGGAGTTGAGAAGCCCAGGAAGGCAATTAAATTTGCTGTGCAAAGGCTGCTAGGAAGCAGGCAAGAAAGGAGGTTTTGTTCTCAGCAGTGTTAATTTACATCAGGGAATGATCCGTCTCTTTGTTTATTGCTTCCATTTTAACAAAGGTAAAACTGGAGCTCAGAGAAACCAAATTCAGAAGGAAAAAAATCCCCAGACTCGTAGCCATCTTGCTGTAACTGAAGGGAACTAGTGAACATAATTAACCAATGAGGGTAATTAACCATTAAGACTAAGGACATGTCAACTTCTCCATTGCTTTGAGACTGTTCAAAGCAGTTAGATATCTCTGGCTGAGCCAGAGGCTGTGGGACAGATGTAGGAGTCACTAACTGAAATTCTTCACTGTGCAAAAGGCCAGGTAGAAGCATCAAACCAGAGAAGAAGAGCACAAGTGGGAAGAACTGTTGTTATTTGTACCAGCCCATTGCTTTATGCTCCCAATAGATGTGTTCAGAGCTTATCTGTACAGTTGCAGCTCTATCTCTTTTCTGACCAAGGAGTTGCAGCTTCTGCATTTTATTCAGCTTCTTGGAATTTATGAGTTTTCCATCTAAAGTTTCTTCATTAACATAAAAAAAAAAATAATAAACTCCTATCTGCTTGCCTCATGTTTGACTCTTTGTCTCAAAGGAATTCACAAAGGAATGCCAAGTGTATTTAATGGTATTATTTGGACATGATAACCAAACTGACTTAAATTAAATGATTGCATGAATGCCTTGCATGTATACAGCAACTCATGAGCTATTACACCCTCTAATTGTATGACTTTGGCATGCTGGATGCTATGAGCGAACATCACTGAAAAATCATGGAGCTGAACAAGCAGAACCTGAGGTCTGAAATACTTCAGAGCTATAGGATGCTTTAATTTGATTCAAAATCACGTACACTAGCTGTGTTTAAGGAAAGCCTTGTTCATTCCTTGGTCACATGGATGAAAGGATATTCAGGCAGAGATGGTTTTTATGCTGCCGAAGCAGCAATCTAAAGTCATTAACGCTATTTGATTCCAGTTAATGCCTTCCATATCTGCTGCTTGTAAGGGGTCAGAACAAATCATAGAATCATAGAATCATAGAATAGTTAGGGTTGGAAAGGACCTTAAGATCATCTAGTTCGAACCCCCCTGCCATGGACAGGGACACCCCCCACTAAACCATGCCACCCAAGGCTCTGTCCAACCTGGCCTTGAACACCGCCAGTGATGGAGCATTCACAGTCCCTCCACTGACTTTCTCCTTTGTCACATCTTTGGACCCCATGCCCCAAATTCTCATAATCTTGTCAGTCCCTCACTCAATCTCTTTTCCTTACCAGCTACCATCCCTTCCTCCTCTTTAACTTCACTATCAGTGTGCTCTGTCTGAAACTTTCCTTTAGCTCCTTATTGCTGTCCATTTCTTTCTGGGATCCTTAAAGCCTCCCTCAGTTTTTCGTATGAGGCATTTTTTGTTTTATCTGCGGGTGCTCAAGGTTTACTCCAGGGCACACACATGATTTTAGGATTTTTAAAAGAGGTTCTGAACCAGCACATGCTTTTGAGAGCACCCACTCTATGAGCACCTCAACCCATTTAGCAGCCCATTACTTGCCAAACGGGATCTGTGGGCTCCCACACATTATTTGTTGTCCTTAAAAGAAGCATTTTGGGTCTGTAGCATGAAAAGCATGCTGAGAGACACAAAGGACAAACCTGAAAGGACTGCTGGTCCAAGGAAAACATTTCTCTTTCCAGTGCTTTCATATTTTTTTTTTAATACTTCTATCCTTGTCCTCTTTATATGACAAAAGGAAGTGAAAAGGTCCACAAAAATATCAGAGAAACTTGGAAAGTATCCAGGAAAAGCAGATCAAGGAAGAACCTGATAAGGATGGTGGGGTCAGTCTAGGAAACCACCCACAGTAAGAACTGAGGGACAAGTCCCAGAATATATACCAAGAAATTTCTTCAGCATCAGTGCATGTTTTTTTTTTTTTTTTTTTTTTTTTTTTGCAAAGAAGGCAAATGCAGGGAGGTTGGGATCACACCTGGATCTGTTGCTGGGAGTTATAAATGCGCCTGTCACTGAACAGAGCTAAAATGGGATTACCAGTTTACATTACCATCCTTGCACAGCGGACTGGATAAGCTACCCAGGAGCAGATCAATTTCAAACAGGTCCCAGAAACACCACCTAGCTCTCAAGTGCATGCACAAAGGATAGGACAAGAGCACCAGCCTTTAAATCACTGCAGACCAAGATCATATCATCCTGCAACCATCATCCTTCCAAATATAGAAGAGGATTCACTGACAACCTCAATTTCTTATCTTCGCTGCTGACCTTTACTGAGTTACACAATTGGTTTCCTGCACTGAAGAGAACTCAGATGCACAGTTTACTATGCACTGGCTGTCTCCACTTTTATGGTTTGCACTTTTACTTTATTATCTTTAATTTTCTTCTACCAACTCTGGAGTGGGTATTAGAAAGTCAATACAAAACCTATTCCAGCCTTTTATTCTAAAATAACAGCACTAAGCTTGTTTATTTACACTGAGACAAGATGATATTTGTGACAGCCTTGTCAATAGTTCAATGGCATGAAGCTAACTTTTTTCTTTAAACTCAAATGCGCTTTATTTATGTGTGTCTGTCTGTCTCTCCAGATTAACTCCTGTTTTCCAGAATCAATATCAATATTCTCCAAAGTGTTGAAAAACACTTGGTTGACAACAGCTGCTGAGCAAGGCACATGGCCTCGGATGCCTCACTCTCTGTTAGAGGTGTGCTGATTCCCACCATTGAAGGGTCTGCTACTCATGCTCTAGATTTAGGGTTCTCAGCTTGTTTGGTGGAACAGGACCACATGGCAGAACTTGCTTTTACCAGATAACAACGCAGTAATTGGGAAATTATAAAGTACCCATGTGAAGGACTCCCAGTGTGCCCTCCTCTCTGAAAATTCAGACTCTTGGTTTCCTACCACAATGTTCTAGTGACCTTGTTGCTGTTGGCTGATGTTTCTTTTCCTTGATGGAGCTGAGAAAGCAAGACCAAGCAGGCAATACTGCCCAGTGGTCCCTTTGGGAAGAAGCAAATCATTCATCCCCTCCCTTATAGAACCTGGTGTCCTACAGCAACTTGAGAAAAAAAGCTTTGTCAATTCCGATAGCATTATTTTTCAGTCCTACTATGGTTGGACATCTTAAGCCAAGTCTTATGCCCATCTGTGTCTCAGTTTCCCACTTGCAAAATGGGATGGATGTAAACAATGCTTTGACTGCTTATAGATATCAGTTGATAAAACTATATGTATTTTCAAATTTTAAGTCTCAGAATTAAAGGTTTGATTTTTAGAGGAAATGCGCATCTACTTTTCCCACAAAATCAAAGTGAAATGTTTCACAGCAGTGGCAAAACCCCGAAGCATTAACAGTGTTTGTAACAGTTTTCCTACAAATCTTGGTGTTGGGGTCGGAGCCATCAGGACCAGAGCACCCCTCAAGCCAACAGCCTTACCCGCTGCATTGCAACATTAGATGTTTCTCAGGTATAGAACTGCCACCACTGGAGGCTTTTTCTGCTCTCTTTTGGGGTTGGTGTAGGGTGCTCAGCTTGTCTGGGAATCACTGAAGAGTGGGGTAGTCCCACAGGGTAAGACTGTTTTCCTCCTGAGAGGTTTAATGTGGCTGAGATGCAAAGGCATCTCTGCAAACACCAGTAAAGCACATCCTCCAGACAGCTTAGTTTAAAGGGGGCTATCGCCTTCTCCACTGCTGGCAGTGGAAGCTGGAGGAGATCTACAAGCTCACTCAGCCTGGGGCTGTTTCTAATAACGCTTTGGGAAGGAAAAGTTGACAGGACAGCCTGGCCAAAGGGGAATTCATTCATATCAAAAGGTTTGACTCAGATCAAAAGCCAGAAGTGAGGTTGCTCATCTGAGCTGTGTGAAACCCTCAAGCCTGGGGAATGGGTGTCTGAATTGAGAATGCCCTGTCAACTCCCCTTTCTTGCCTGATACCTAGGAAGTCCCCAGAATATTTCACTTATGAGTCCCAGGCAGCTGTGAAGAATAGTAGGAGATTTTCTTATGCTTGCTTTATCCTTTCCTAGGTACGGGTTATCTATGCCTTGCAAATCCAGACAAATGGGCTCTTTGCTTTTGATTCAGACCTGGCTACTCTTTGAGTCACCAGCTATGGCTCTGCATTTTGTTGCCGCATTGTGGAAGGACCATCATCTGACTTCATTCACGTAACTATATCTGAAAGATTCGAGGGCTGACTTCCTGATATACACAAAAGCAAGTGTTCTGCCTGCAGGTTTCATGAGATGTGGTCTGTATTACCTGGTCTTTCAGATCCCTCTCATCAACTCTGAGGTAAAATGCAAAAGTGAGGGTCTGTCACCTTATGGTGCAGTTCTTTGCCGCTGGAAATGTGTTAGCTCCAATTGTACAACCACATTCTTCTTGTAGGACCTGGGGCGGACATGTGCATTGATGATAAGGGGGGTGTAAACTAATCCAGCTATTTCTTGTGATAAGATCTGCAGGGCAAGACCTATCAGAAAGTACCAATGAGGGAGGCAAGGTTGTAGGCCTCCCAGTAAGTCTGCTGCACCTGAAGTAGTTTGTGCTTGTGCTGCACTGACTTAGCTTGCCTATTCCTAGTGAAGCATTTGCCTTTGTCAAGGGCTGTGTTTGCAGAACCTGGAACCTTGTCATTCTTTAAAGCATGACAGTCAGAAAAGTTTGACCCCCTTTCATAAGGCCCACTTCTGATACATTTTCATTCCACCTGGACTTTGGGGAACAAATGAACTCCATAACAAGACACCACTTGCTGTAAGTCTTTAAAAACACCTGATGTTCAGCTTGAACATGAGCTATACCCTCAGAATTGCACTTGGCCCTGCACACTTTTCATGTTCTAGCTGGCATGCTTATCTGTCTTATCTGCTAGTCCAAGGCATCACTGGCCTGAAGCTTGTCTCAGACCATGGAGCTGCTGTCAGAACTTACTGGGTTTTCTGTACTGCAGCAAATGTTTCACATCATTGCTGCAACCTACTCCAGAAGCAGCTGCCTTTTGATGCTGGCTACAAAACAGGAGTCTGCCAACTTCTGTAAGGACACTGTGGAGAGAAAGCATGCAACGAGGGCAGAGGTGGGTCATGAATTATTTTGGAACTCTGATTAGCAATAAAGTGGTGCCTGGGAATAAATGCTAAATTGTGGAATTCAGATGTGGATGGCTGATTATTTCCCATCTTCTGTTGACCTTAAAAGTCAATAAAGCTCCCATAATGCCCCGCTTTGAGGTTCCCCTTTCCTCCCTGTAACAGTGTGATTAAAATACCATAGTTCAGGTCCTGCATATTTGGATGGTGCCATGTGCCTCTTCCCCATGGATTTCTTCACTCTGGCTGTCAGCCAATCAAGGCTTCAGCAATCTGATCACTTGCATGATTTAAGGAGCCCTCCTTTCATGGAGAAGGGCACGTTCCTTTATAAAAACTGGTGAGATATCACATTTCACAACATGACCTCTACTTTCACAAAATGATGGCTGAAAATTGGTTTTGGAAATTGAGGAAAATTGCATCTTGTGAAACAGAATCCAGAGGCTGTCACAAAGACCACCTTTCCATTCCAGTCCATTTGATTTTCAGGGCTTGGTTCTGATGGGGACCTAAATATAGTTTGGGTCACTGGACCAGGAGCACAAATAATTAGCAATGGAAGAAAGCCCTCTCCCACTCCACTTTATTCCAGGAAACTCCCACAGCAAATGAACTATGCTCAAAGCTGAATAAAGAAATGGATCTTGTCCTCCATGCACAACAGCAATCTTTGAGGGAGAGGTATACTTTTATTAACAATCCTGCAATATTGTTCTGCTACCATTGCTCTGCCCAAAGGCATTTTTGAAGAGGCGAAATGCAATGGTGTAGACACTAAGACCTTCAGCCAAAGGTGTTTTCTGGAGTCTGAAGTGCTACGTAAACCTGAGGAGTTTGGCATCTATGTTATTTCCAGGGTCTCATCCTGAATTCTTGAGGAAAGTAACAAAAAACAGTCAATGTTTATAACAAGTAGAGATTAACTTTGAGAGCTGTTTGGAGAACATAAGAAAGATTCTCTTTCATGAGGTCATAAACTTGATGCTCTAGGCTAAATAGAGTCTGACAGGCATGTTTGTTCAAGATACATTTACTACTGAACTATCAGGGACATCTACAATTACTGTCACGAGTTGTCTGATGATTAAAGAGCAGAATAAGCAAAACGGAAGATTAAAGACATAGAACAAGGAGAAGCAATGTCTGTCTTTACTGAGAGTGCCTGACTGACAGGAAATTTTGAGTCATTCAGGAATTTGCTTGTGTGTGTGTGAATGCTGAAACTTGCTGAACATTTCTTAGCCACTGTCCTGCTTCCATAACCTTTTATATGTATAACACCATCAAAGGGCACAGATCTTCTGCTCTGCGCATTCAGATCTTCAGAGAGCCCACTGTGCAGAATTCAGACACTAACAGGAATATATCAGCACTGCTCAATCTGTGCCCCTTCAGTGATGACTTGCAAGCTCTAGTACCTAAAAAATGCTTTGCATACTCCTTCCACTTTCAGTATTCCTGTCAGAAGACTGGAAGTGGCTGAAGCACCATTAGTTTCTACAGCCTTGCATCTTTTCCCAGTGCCATCTGGATTCCAGTTTACCCTCTATGAGGTTAACCCTTTCACTGCATCACTGGGCGAAACCTCTGCAGGTGTATCGCTATAATACCTGCTTTGCAGTGGAAGTGCAATGACTGACCCCAAAGGTGGATAAAGAGGGAAGGACATGTCAGATTCCTTCTGAAATTAAGGACAAAAGGTTTTCCTTGTGTGCCCCTGTGCCATGAGTTTATTCTGTCCTCCTGTTACATGAGAGCTGCTTGGACTTTCGTCTCCTGGGGAGCTCCCAGGAGGTGACTAACGGTGATAACAGCTCATTGCAATTTAAGATGTGATTTGATCTGAATGTGTATAAGGGTTGATAAATATGACAAGCCCTATGTAATCACTGGGATCTCTTCGGAATAAAGAGAGAGAAAAATAAGAAGGAATAATATTCAATCAGTGACGTGTAGGGGAAAACGGGGTGTCCCAAAAGTTTTACCTCTTGAAATGGGAAGATGACAGTAGAAGAGGGATGCTGTATAGGACAGCCTATAGCTGGGACAATTCAGCACAGCTTCATCTCTTCCTTCAGAAATCCTTCTCTAAGTGAATAGAGAGGTCCATGTAAATACGTCCTAGAAAACATGTGGGGACACCCATGAAATGACCCATTCAGAGCAAAATATATGAAGGGACAGATTACATAATTGTCTGCTAATATCTACCTGTTCATTTCTTCTTTCCCCAAAGAATATTTTCCCCTTTTCCTTACCTAGAATGGACCTGGAGAGCACCCTGACTGAAAATGGTATTGAAAGAAACAAAAAAGTAAAGAAAAAATATAATCCTTGTCCCCGGAGTGTCTTCATCTACAAACACTTTTCTTTCTGTGCATGCACAGCTACATGTACTGCAACTTTATGACTCTGCTGGGTTCCCTTGGGGAACTTCAAACTCTCTTAATGCTTATGACCCCCAGTCAATTTCCATCCAGAAATATCCTCCATAGAAAAGATGTGAAATAGGCAATGAGAAAACAAATATTCATTACTCCAGGAGTTAAACTAGCATCTATTTGGATTGCACATCTGTAAAAGGCCAATAAATTGAAGGCGATGCTCATAATTACATTGCAGGCCAGGCTGAAAAAATGATGCATTCCTCCAGAGCAATTTGCTATTGTTGTGGATTAGGAAACTTCTCCCTCCCTACTGCTGCCAAAGGGGAAAAAAAATGAAAGAAGAGAAAAAAAGATACTTCTTTTTTTGGATGTTGATGATTAAATAAAAGAACGCTGAATGGCAATAGTCATTAGACCAGCAGGAGGAATAAATAAGGAACATCGTTGGTAGTTGTAAATAATGGATGCCGTTTTGAGCACAAAGCAACACATCTGGTAATTATTCTCAATTCCACTCCAATTGCTTTGATTTGGCGCCACAATGAATTCTGCCTTTATTTATTTATTTATTTATTTATTTATTTATTTGCAAATCAGTGTTTAATTGCAAATTTTCTTAGAGGAATCAATGGGATTTATTGCTTCTGCCTTGTGAGGTGTGAAATGTTTGCTGTTACTGAACAATGGATTTTTTAATAATCTCTACCTAACCTCCTTTTTTGCTTTTAATAGGGTCGTTTTGGTGTAGTCAGAAGTTTCTCAGATACTTATGTTTTTGTCTCTCTGCTTGTACCTTTTTATGGCTGCTCATTTGATATCTTATTCATATTGCTTCCTTTATTAAGCAAAGCTTAAACAAGACTATTCTGCTAAGGTCTCTTTATGTCACCTGCCAATTACTTTCAGGCAAAACTTTTAGAGGGGCATATTTGGCCCTAACCAACACATGGCTCCTTATCTATGACATGGTAATAATGGACACCATTTTTTTCTGAATCATCTGCTGAGACTATAAACATGCCATGACTTCTCTTTTATTACTGTGCTTACAGTACTTAGCAGAGCAGGGACACAGTCACAGTTGCTTTCTCCAGATGATACTGTAATTACCACATTAATTTGTATAACAACCTTCAATCCTCTGTCTGGGACACTCCTTCCCCTGAGCCACACTTGTTCCTGTACTAGACTGACAGATTCTCTCTCCTAAGGACAGGACTGAGTTTGGTTAGCTTTTAATTGAAAAAGCAGAGGGGGAAAGAAAGATATATATATATATATAATTTTAATAAAAAACACTGATTTTAATGAAATCACCTTTACTTTAAACAAAGAAACAATCCTCAATCCCCCGACCTACAGGACATCAGTTTGAAGCTGATGACAGCATCTGTGGAGAACCAGAGCTGAGCAGGTTGCAGGGACAGGTTTCCAGACCAAGCTGCAGCTCCCCAGCCTTCAGTGAAGCCCAGCAAGGCCCAGAAACAGTCCTAGAAAACCAAGGGGAAGGGGAGGACCCTCCTGTCTGCCTGCTGTGAAGTCTCTGCTTTCCTTGAGGATGACTAGAAAGCTGCCTCCTTGAAAGCCACTCTTTGGCAGAACAGCAAAGTCACCAGAGCTGGGCACAAAGTCCCTTCTCTTCCTGTGGTGACAATCACTACACATTTAGCTTGCTATGGATCAGAGTAGGCAAGTTAATTAGCACACTAGTCAAAAAGATATGGTGGCAATTGAGAAAATGAAGCTGTGTGAGCTGCGTTCGTACCTTGTGCACTCCTTCTGTCGTGAGACCCTAGATGTATGATTAAGAACGATAAGTGTTAACCCCTCCAGTATAGGGGTCTCCTATCTCTCCTGCTGCAATGGTCTCATCCCATTTTCTTTCTCAGAATTGCAGCAATTAGCAACAGAAAAGACTTATTACTTCATCTGTCCCACACGCTCACTCTTCTCCTTGGATGGAGTGTAATGAATCCTCTATATTCATGCAGTTCACTGTCCAGCCAATTTTTAAATGACTTGAACAATGTGGATTCCTTCAGAAAGCTGCTTCAATGACTAATGTCTCTTTCTCAGATTGATGAGCTCCTATACTTGAAGGAATAATATTAATTTGTGGAAGAGGTGAAACCGAAACATTCCTCTTGTGGAGCATTCACCAGATGTCTCCATCAGGCATGGGTTAACCCTTTAACCAGCAATCATATATTTCCAGCAGTCTCTACTTTGCCTGTGGGTTACATTTTGTATTTAGTCAATACTTTCAGAGCTGTTACGCAAGTTCTTTTGGAACGCAAAAGCCAATCTGGAAGTCACATTGCAGAGAATGGAAATACACAGTCCTGTTGATACTCCCTCAGCATGATTAAGCTGGGTTCAGGGCTGAATATGGCTCAAAAACCACAAACAGAGTCACACTTTTGATGTTGCTTGATTTTTTTATGGATTGCAGTAATTGAGTGTGTGGGAAAAGAAGGAGGGAAAAGAAGAGAGAAGAATGGAAGAAGAAAGGATTCAATATGTTGATCCAGATCATGCAAACTCAGTGGCTTTCAGACACTTATCTCCTCCTTGCAGGAAAAGAATGAAAATATTTCCTATAAACAACTGAATCAGGGGATCATCTTTGTTACTTATTTTTTTTGGTGAAGTGAATGTGCTTGTTAAAATTCTATGAAATAGTATAATTGAAGACACACAGAAAAGCTGGGTAAATTCCAAGCACCACAACCCTTTGGGAATGAATGCTGTTTTCAAGTTGTATTTGTTTTTGCGTTTGTTTTTCTTCTTTATAGCAAACAGTGCTTCATACTTAAATATCCCCTGAAGGGAAAAAAATATTAAAACCTTCAGAACAGATGACATAAAGAAAAGGACTGAAAAGAGCACCTGACTAAAATGGTTAATATTATTCACTCTTATACACACTCTCACACATACACAGACATTAATCCCTAGTAACCTCTTTACTAACAACTTCTCTTACAGTTGAGAATGTTCCACTTCAGTAGTAAAAATTCATTGCAGTTTATCAGTAACAACATCAAAATTGCCCAGGAGGATCCCTTCAACTCCAACAGACATGTGTGCACCCGGACATTCTGTGAAACTTTAGGGGTTTGACAAAGCTTACTGATATCCACAGTGTGCCAACATGAACTGTACTGAGTGTCAGGTTTGTTTTACAGCCTAACTCCTGAAAAGAAATTAGAAATAAAAAGAATATTAAACATTGCAGCCTGATTCAGGCAAGTAGGAAAAATCCTCAGCCCCTGGATGGAATCTTTTTATTTAGTGAATTATAGAAATGAGGCAATGTGGAGGAAGGAGGAAGGAACCGTGCTTTTCACATAAAAATGGCTTACATCACCAGAAGATAAGCAAATCAGCCATCCATGTCAAGAAGTGTTGTCCATCCCAAATTCAAAGTGCTCACTGATTCCAGAACTCACTAGTGAGTCTGAGCAAACCCATCAAAAAGCAAGTGAGAGGAAGAATTGTTTCCAAGTCCCAGCTGAATTTCATCTTTAATGAAGGAAGAGACCTGAAGATGGGCATAATCTTCAAGTGCAACGATGCTGTTACATGTCATCACATAGGAATATGGAGGCTCTGGGTATGCAAGCCAGGACCTCCACCACTTCAGTGAGAGAACAATTTCTGCAGAGCAATTTCCAGGGTTGAAGAAGTTGTTCAAGCAATTTCAATAATATTTCTCGAGCATGGACTTACTATCTAACCTGTAAAAATCAGTATCGGTTACTGTAAGGGTTAATTAATCATGGGAAATATGTATTCCCACTAAAAATATGTGCTTGATCTGTCACAACAGGTATAATAAACATGGCCTGAAGGAAGCTGGTCACTGGAAGCATTGCCCCTGTTTTCCTAGCTCAGCAGTGTATTCAAAGGCTCAGTGTAGGATTTGGAACAGGGAAGAGGAACTTGCGTGAAAGTGGAAAGAATCTCTACAAAACTCTCCCAAATCCCCAGCCATTTTTTGCCCTGTTATTTTAGAAAGCTCTGCCAGGTACTGGATGACATAGAGATTTTGTCTGCTGTATGGACTGTGGTGCCTTTATAGTTCTGTTCTTTTACCATAGAATGTCTCACAGGGCCTGGTCGACATTATCTTTGCAGCATGTCAAAGAACAAGACAAGTAATATTACTATTTTAACATCAGCTGAGTGCAAAGGTGGTTTTCCCTTGTGTTGGCTGCTCTGCTAAATGGCAAAGGCTATAATCTGGTGCTGCTTGGCTTGGATATTGCTCTGAGGTCATTCTCCCTCCAGTGGGGCTAAATTAAAATGGATAATCGTAAGGTTTAGGCAACTAGAAGCAACTCTACAAACCTCTTCCCTCCTCCTGACTTGTTCTTTCAGACGGTCAGGAAGCACTAGAGATACTCAAGACAGACATTCCTCACCTAATTCTTAGCTTGATGTTTCAAGTGAATGATATGAGATTATTAGATATTTAGATAATTAGAGGTAATTAGAATAATCTAATTGTGAGGATGATTGTTAGTGGTGGCCACAGAAAGTGGCTTACCTTCAGTAAATAAACCTTGGCTACTGCATTGATGGCAACATCTTCTGCAGCCAAGCTGCTTGCTTATATCTGGTTCATCATTTTCACACATCCATCTATAAAGAGGGTGGTCCATGGTGTGCAAGAGCACCATGCCAAATCCTTGTCACCAGAAATGCCCTCTTTAACATCTGGTGGAATTGCCTCCCCTTCCCTTCCCTTGTCTCCTCTCTTCTCCCACTTTCTGTTTCCATTCATTGAGAAGGGATAGAAACCAGCTCTTTTTTGCAGTTTCATCCTGTTGGTCTTCCATACATATAAACAACGTCTCTGGCAAGATAATGTATACCAATGCCTTCGCTAATGTACCCCACAGTAAATCAAACTGACTTTTAAGAACTTTTGTGGAGTTACTGCTTAGTCACTGCCATTTAAAAAGAAGAAAACCTCACCCTATTCTTTCTCCTGCTTGTTATAGCTTCTAGAAATTATAGTGATATTACCTGACAGAGGCAGGCAGGAAGGGAAATAAAGAATGAAAGAACAAAAGGAAGAAAGGAAGGAAGGAAGGAAGAAACAAAGAAAGAAAACAAAGAAAGAAAGAAAAGACAGAAAACAAAGAAAAAACAAAGAAAGAAATAACAAAGAAAGGGAAGGAAGGAAGGAAGGAAGGAAGGAAGGAAGGAAGGAAGGAAGGAAGGAAGGAAGGAAGGAAGGAAGGAAGGAAGGAAGGAAGGAAGGAAGGAAGGAAGGAAGGAAGGAAGGAAGGAAGGAAGGAAGGAAGGAAGGAAGGAAGGAAGGAAGGAAGGAAGGAAGGAAGGAAGGAAGGAAGGAAGGAAGGAAGGAAGGAAGGAAGGAAGGAAGGAAGGAAGGAAGGAAGGAAGGAAGGAAGGAAGGAAGGAAGGAAAGAAGGAAGGAAGGAAGGAAGGAAGGAAGGAGAAAGAAAAGGAAAGAGAGAAAGAAAGAAAGACAGAAAGAAAGAAAGAAAGAGAGAAAGAAAGAAAGAGAGAAAGAAAGAAAGAAAGAGAGAAATAAAGAAAGAGAGAAAGGGAGAAAGAAAGAGAGAAAGAGAGAGAGACAGAGAGAAAGAGAGAAAGAGAGAAAGAGAGAAAGAGAGAAAGAAAGAAAGAAAGAAAGAAAGAAAGAAAGAAAGAAAGAAAGAAAAAGTTATTCCTAATTCTCTAAGAAAAAAAAAAGTGAATGAATTAAAAAAAAACGCACACAAAAAAAAAAAAACTTTTGCAAACTTAAAATTAATGCAATAATTTTTCTGTAAAATTGTTACTTTTAAAAAATCTAAAAAGACATAGGACCTGAACAATGCATGTACACACACAACCCACATAGGACTTAGTTATGTGCAAATCCATGTATCCAAATTAGTATGATTTTCTTTGCAAGAAAGAATTAAGCTGACTTTTCTTTCATGCAGGAGCTCCAAAGAGAACAAATAATATATGTATGCACTTAAATTTCCCTTGATCCAAAGAAATGAGGGGAAGAAGCATTTTCTGATGCTCATACAGGGAAGTAAATATAATATATATATATTTATGGTTTCTAAGTCCACTGATTCCTTGCACTTTGTAGCCAAGGTATATAAACTCTACATCACTCTTTGCTAGAGTTTCACCTATAGGTTGCCCATAGTACATTGCACCATATACTATAAACACCTCCATTTGCATACCTGTGTCCAGAGGTACGCTTATGTAATGTCCAGAGATTTGACTTTCATCCAGGAATGCATGGGGATTTCAGAACTAAAGCTGAAACACCATCTCTCAGGCTAGGTATACTGGCACACATCTTGGGCTTCGAAGGTCTGCTTCAGAATATGTTTTCCTTCACTTTGTGACAAACAGAGATGTTTTGATTAGCAGCTCAGATTTGTTTATTCTACATGACAAGCAGACAAAATTCAACACTACTCATGCAAAAGGGTTTGGAAGAAGAACTGATACAGGCTGGACCTGTAAGGAAAGAAAGAAAGATTTGTTCATACATTTTTCTTAATCTTCAAGTCCTTCTATACAATGTGAAGATGTGATTGAATAACAGACGCCAGTTTGTGTTTGAACAGCACTTTTTATGCTGACATACCAGAACAATTTCATAAGACTGTGCTGTTTATCCTGTTACCTCCTCACTGAAAAGCAGCCACCCCTAATGCTGTGCTAGTTGTTTAACAATGCACAGGAGCCTTCCCTGGTGGATTTGGCTGGGAGGGAAGGGAAATGCAACAAGCAGTCTTGACTTTTCTGCTATGTGAAGAGCACTGTTGAAATCAGCAGAAAGGAGCTAAGAAATCTGTCTGACATCCTGTTAAAACCAAGAAGCTGTTACTACAGGAGGCCTCTTGACAGGGTATCAGAGTGCATGCACTGAAACAAGACGCTTATGGGCAGCCGAATGTGTAAACCCTCTTCCAGTCCCCCTACCCCCATGAGTTTATTGATGTCTAACAAAAGATGGGCTTATAAGCACTAATGAGAAGTCTCTGCTCTGCCTAGCTGCCTATTTTCATGAAATTTATAGGAACACAATAGCTTTGGGACCTCTTCCTCCCTATCAACAGTAGGTTGAATTATCCAGTGGGTTCAAAGCTCAAAGGAGGAAGCCTTGACAGATTGACTGGTAGATGTGTCCAGGCACACTTACAAACAGCTTGATTGTACAAGTCTTATTTCCTTTGGAAAGAAGGAGCAGGGGTTTTATTGGTCCCAGCCAATAGATGGTATAACTTATAGCAAATTGCCTCCTATTTCTTTCTTAAGATGTTGCTTTAATGACAACTCAATGGCAAAACATCTTTTGAATTTTGAAGATGTCACTTTAATGCCTTCCTGGGCCAAGTGTCCTTGCTGAGCTTGAGAAGCGGTGATACCATCACTGTGAAGGTGGTACAGCTGCAAGCATGCTGAAAGCAAAGGTCTGAAAGAGAAGGAGAGCTTTTCTGAAGTATGCCCTTCATTTTAAAGGGCAAGGCCATGGCTTTGAGAAGCTGAACAATTTCTCTGAAGCACAATTTTGTTTGTGCTGCAGGGGTATTTACTGTTCTAAGATTTCCTGGCATTTGGGTGGTGTAGGTAGAATAGATTTACATAAAAAGGGGGGGAGGAAGGGATCAGACCTTCAAAGGAGCTTTAAAAGGACAATACCCTAACCCACTGTTTGTCTGGGGAATTTTATTTGGACAGAACTGTTGCTGAGCCTTTTGTGACCAGACATTTTTACGTGTTTTACTGCATGTTTGAACGGCTGCACGCAGGAGATAATATAATTGACAGGCTAGTGATGACAGATTCCTACAGCACAGAGGATGCAGGGAGATTTGGAATGGGGCTACAACCTGTCCAGTATGATAGCACCATCTTTCCCTTCTTTTCCTACAATGCCAGCAAGAAGATGCTCCCATCCACAGGGAAGATGAACATGGATGTGTGCTAAAGTCCTAACAGGCTGGATGGACCCAGGGAATTCTCTTCCAAACTCCCCACAGATGCATTCCTATGTCCTATGATTCACTTTCTAAAACAGCCATAAAAGCCAGGAGGCTTTTGCAAAGATGAGATTGGGAAAGAGGACAAAATGAATAAAGAAGGCCAGATTTAAGTAAGGCATGGAATAAGTTATAGAAGACATGACTTCTGCTCCAAGCTGTGTAATGAGTTGCTGCTCCCAAACCACAATGACTCACTGTTCCTTAGTTTCCTTGTCCATAACTGAGCAAGGAAAAGAGGCTGATTTCATCTGAAAACATCTTTGACAGCCACTGATGGAGCTGCAGAATGGCTCAGTATTAACTACATCACCCAGAAGAGCAGGATCCATTTTAAAGGCATCTTTCTGCCTTCTTCACTTTTTGGGTAAAACTGAAGAGCTTTACGTTGCTGGTACAGCAACAAGGACAGGAAGGAGCTGCATTTTCAATTTGTACTCCATCCTGTTCTTTTCTATGGTCAGGGGTGGATGTGTTTGCAATGGGCTTACAATCTGAGGCATATCCATAGGAAATAATATCTAAGTGTGGAAAGCCACAAGAAATGGAGGACAGAAAAAAGAAAAAGAAATAAAATCCCCCAAACAGTTGGAAGCATACACACATACAGGGAGAAGCCCTTCTTCAAATTTCTGTGCCAGTTTCTGCAGCCCTCAACCTATTCTTTTCAACGCCAACTTGCCAAAACAAACGTTTGCATTTTCAGTGGTTGCCTTTTTGGCTGTAACTTTTCCTATGCTCACATCTCAGCTCTAAATAAATTTTCAGGAGGGGAAACGAATGTGTGCCCTTCCTGGTAGCAAATCCGCTAACTGTTTCTGCACTTCATCAGGCTGTGAAAGGCAGACTTCACACAGTGAGAAACAGTGCAGGATAAATCAGCCCATTCACTCTCTTCATTCATCTTTTGGATGTCTTTTGCATGTGTTCAGACTGTATCATGGTGTAGCTAACGCTGAAAGACTCTTCAGTATTCACTTTTAATTGTTTACTGTTACAATGTTCTGCTTTCAGGAAGGGAATGTGATAGCTGAAGAAAATTCAAAGCAGACAGCACCAAACTGATGGCAGGAGGATGTGCAAGGCCCAGGTACTTGTAGGTCTTGGTCCAAAGGCCTCTGGAGTCTGAGTAGGTTTTGGAACAAATCATAAATAGTTTCATTAAGTACATTCTGGTTTCAGATCTCTTCTTTGTATCTCTGAAGACTTGTGAATTTTCAGAGTCGAGAGAAAAGCTTACCCCTATTCAGGATCAGATTGCTTCCCTGGCGGCAGAAAGCCCTTATGACAGTGAAAGTAGCTGCTTACATGGACTGTTAAGAGACTAGTTCATGCATTTCACCTGTCCTTTAATGAGTAGAAAAAGAGACAGGCACAATCATGGAAGTCAATGCACATTACACCCTTTCAAGAAACACTACCGAATCTAAGCATTTATGACATGCTTCTGCAGAGGTAATTGAGCATTTGGCTTGTGGACACCCAGATGGTAATTTTTCAAGGACATCAACTGGTGAACATGAGGATTTTCCTGGATTTCCATCTTTACTTTAAAAGCAAAATATATGTGGTTTATGAGCTCTGATGCCTCATGTGATCGCAGCGGGTTCAATCAAGGGCCATGCATTTGTTTATGATTTGCCTGGAGCAGGTAAAGAACTATCTCCTAATATAAAACCTGCAGTACTACATCCTGTATCAACATGTGTTTCCCTTTTTCTTGCAGGAGAAGACATTTTATAACAATCTGCTTGTTCCAAGCTTCATGTCCTTTAGAGCAGCCCATGGGTTTCCCTGGGCCACTGTGAGGTGCTGTCAGAGTCCTGCTACCTATTTGCTGGTTTTCCTGCATTTGTCAGGATCTTGAAGACGGCTACATGGAATAACGAAAACCTCAGGGTGGAATTGGTTTCAGGACTCTCCTTTGAACACTTTGCAGGCAGGAACACCAGCTTACATAAACAAGAGTCAAGTAGAATATTCTATCTTGGCACTGCTAAATGACACTGCCTGCAAGAGTTCTTTCCCGTTCTGCTAATGGAAATAGTAGCAGCAGGTACATGTATGTGCTCACTGGTGTAAACATTTCTGCTCTAAGCAATGGGAAAGGTCTCACACAGCATACTGTCTTGCACACTTAATCTTCACTGCACCCTGAACCATAGGGAGGTACAGATCCCCCTTGCTCCAACGAAGCCAAGAGATACAGCCACGGTGACACAGGCTGACAGAGACAGAGCAAACACTTTAACAGAAAGTTCAGGTTGGTCCTTTAACTTCTGGGCTGTCCTTTTCTGCTCAAAACGAAAGCAAATGACGGAGTCCAGCAACATCCACCAGCTTAATAACAATCATTACTATGCTAGGAGACTGGATGGATAATGCAGTCCCAAACTATGGACATGAACTAATGTCATCAGCATTGGTATAAATAGGGTGTCTGCATTTAATTAATAAATAATAGGCTGCAATGCTAATCTCCTCCTGCTAACTCTTTTCTAAAGGTGCAATCTATTAATCACATGTCACTGCCAGCCTGGTCACTTCTTTTTTTAGATTCAAGACAGAAAAAAAATAGCTAGAAATAAATGGATCCTAAATACAGCAGGGCAATTGAATAGCACAGCCAGCATTATGATCCACTGCTGATTTCAATCCTTAGCTGCAAGCTTTTCCCCTAAGGACGGATATAATACTTTAAAGAGAGAGTGAAGGTTTGCGATGTTGTTAAAGGTCAGCATGTTACTAATGTCTGAAAAAATTGAAGTTTGTTTTTTTTTTTTTTTCCTCTGATTATTTGCCCATGGAATTTCTGTCACTCTACAATGCCTGTCAAGGTGCAATAAGACCCATTTCTGTAGGCACTGGTCAAGCCAGGTGACAGATTCCTTTTGAGGTGGGGACAGCATAACTTTTAAAAAAGCACTGGAAATATCTCACCTTTTTGGCAAAAGATAAAATTAGAAATCTAGAAACTTAAGGAGAAGAAACATTTGCATTGGTATGGAAATGTAGTAAGAGGGAAACGACAGCACAGCCCATCTGGGACTATAGAAGGAGCAGCGCAAATTACTCCTTCTTCATTGTGACTATCTACTTTCCTGGAAGCTTCCTTCTCAGTGCTCTGAATGAGCTCCATTGTGTCCATAGAAACAATGAAGATTTTCACCTGTTCAGCTTTGGGATTATCACCCTGCTGTGCCTTTTCTAGGGTTTCTTTAGAGACTGGAAAACTTTGCCCCAGGAAAACATTGCTATGGTTTTGTGTGCAGGAGGTGGGGCACTTTTGTGTATTTAGGTCAAAAATCAAGTTTCCACTCAAATTATTTTGATTGGAAAATATATCCTGCTATCTTCTCCTGTTGCGTATAATTGATTGTAAAAATGTCTCCTTACTAATTTAACTGATATTCAAAATGATTAAGAGCTTTTCAGAAAGTTCATCTCCACAATTCCAACCTGTTTGGTATCAAAGTTGTGCTGAAGCCTCAAAAGTCATCACCTGGCTTAATTTCTCTATTCTTCAGTCAAATGTAAGTCAGAAGTCTCAGCGAAGAACATCTGGGTGGAATTTTACAGTCAGTTTATGCAAGAGGTTAAATGAGATCTAACAATTCATTCTAGATCTAAAACCTATTCATTTCCCTTTAATCTAGCCAGGAACACCAGAAGAATGGCCAGTACTCCAGTGTTTTGGTCTTTCCTCTCAAAGTCCGAACTTCAATAAGTGAGCATTATAGGCTCTAACAAAAACCACATTGCCTGTAATACCAGCGAAGAGTGCTGGATGACACATTGAGACCAAGGAGAGACAGGGATAAATTCAGCTTATTGCAAACACTGGATAATATACTTGCATCGGGTTTTGAATTTCTGTTGTGCGACATGATGTTTGATGTTTGATATGATGTCTTTCTCTAGGTGGCTCTGGTCTCTTTGAAGAGTTCCCTGTGAAGACACAGTTGGTATTCAGGGTCCGTTGCATCCCAGTTTCCTTCATCACCCCTGTTTCTCCCACAGTACCCACTGACCTGCCACAATGGGTTCTGTCAGTGCAGCGTGTCTCTCAGGCACCAGCTGAACTTCACTTTCCTTTCCACTTCCAAACTTGTACATCAAAGACTGCTGCTTGGCCTTAGCTATGATCAAATTCTCCAACTGGGACCATGCGGTGTGAGTGTGTGCAGAAAGGGAGGGTCCTTGTCAAGAAGGAGGCCAATGCTATTAGCTTAAGGTCTTGCATATGCTATTCAGGATGCCACTTGCTTTGTTTCAGAGAATGTGCTCCCAAAAGAAACTTTACTTGTAAGCCATTCAATGTTTCCTTACCCCAGGTTGACTGTAGCTCCATCGCCCCTGGCCTGAAGTATTAGTTTCTCTCCCAGTTGTGCAAACCAGCATCTGGGAAGACACTATACAACAGGTCTGCATCCAGACACTATCTAGTCTTATCTTTAGAGAGTAAGCTCTTAAGAAAAAAAGGGCCTCTGTCTATTCTGTATTGTACATTGAATCTGGTGTGATGATTCATAACTGGTCTCCCAAGCACTGCCGCAAGATATATAGTAAATAATTAGATTTCTGATCTAGGGATTGGAGAGACTGCTTTGGTTTAGTTCAATCTCTGAAGTCATTAAACTTGCACTATCTTCATTCCCCTTTGCCTGAGGTTCTGGCCCGTTCTCCCATATTTCTTCTTCATTAGCTGTTCACAATAATATTAGTCATAGTCATTTTGGGAAAAAAAAAATCCAGGAAAGCAAGTTATCCAATGTGCTTTACATTGTGGCAACATAATTTCATGTTAATTGGATGGCTGCTTGGAAGTGTTTGTACTTTGTGGTTTACAATCAATGAATCTAGTCGTTCATCAGTGACTCAAGAGATGGATAAGATAAAGATTTGGGGGAATTAATTACCATTCGTATGGCAGTTCGTGGGCAGGAAGTATTTTGCTAACTATGATGTTATGCATGCTAGGTTTCATGCTACAAGAAACCATCCTTCTGCTAAAGCAGGTCCTAATATATTGGAGTTGTTTCTGCTTTATTTATAACATACTTCTTGTCTTTAGGCAGTCTTGACTTGTGTTATGAAAAAAACCTGTCCTGGCATGGTATATGTCATGTTGCACTTCCCACAAGCATGAGCAGGCAGCATCTCCTACAGGAATGAGTCTGATTTGACTCCTTTGTAAAAGTGCAACGAATCAGCCCCACAAAGGTGGCTCCAACTTTTTGGAAGAGCACCATTATATGGGGAGATTTTCAAAGGGAAAATTTAGACACCCAAGGCCCATTGACTTTATATGAGATCTGAGCAGTGAAACACATTTAACACTTTCTCACATCTCTATTTATCTAACCAAGCTACTTCCGTGGAACAAATTAGAGAACCTGAGTACTCAATAATCTTTAAGGCATGTATTCTTGAAGCACCAATGCTATTTTACAGATGGACACTGGAACATGATGTTTGGCCAATTTTATGTCAATATTCAGGCAGAGAAAGATAGTTATTAGTCACTAGATGGAAAAAGGATGCGAATAATAACCTGACCCTAAATAACCTTTTTAAGGTCAAGGAGAACATCTGTAGCAAGTCAAGAAGTTAAATCTCAGCCTTCCAAGCTGCGGTCTATTGCCCTATGTAGATCTTTCTCTTACTCTGTTCAGGATCAGGCTGCAAGACTGTCCTAAAAATTGAAAAGAAAGGAACCAGTCCCTCACTAATTGATCTTAACTGTTTATCCTCCCTGAGTGCAGTGCTGCCTTGAAAATTACCTCTCTACAAATGATCTTAAAAGAGGCATATCAATTTTCCATCACAGATTCCAAAGCAAGCATGTTTTAAGGATAAAAATATATTCCTTAATTTTGAAAACACATTTTAAAAATGCTGATGTTACACACTGCTTTTAATTTGAACCCTTTTTGTTTGTCTTTTTTTTTTTTTTTTTTTTTTTAGTCCACTTTCTGCCCTAAGAATGGGAGCAGCAGCAAACCAAAAATACAAAAATCAAAATGGAATTTGACTTTAAAGAGGAATTAAAATTGATCAGATTATCTGTATTGCTTAGGCTGATTGGGATGCAACCCCTCCTATTCTTCTTCTGACATTATGAAGCACACATACTAATGAAGAAAAATACCTTCTGTTTTCAGGACAAAACCCCAGCACCTCCTATAATCCATAGGTTTTATATAGTAATTTTCATTCATAGATCTTAACTAGGGTTCCAGAAAAGTTAAGTACCATCATTCATATGATACAGATTGAAATCTGTGGCATGAAAAGGTGAATGTTGTGATTCATCTTACCTCTCTTCAGGTGTCTAAAAGTGAGATATCTAAATCTGACTTAATTGCCATAGGTTCATTCTAGATTCAGTGGAGAGAGAGAAGGAAAACTTTAGACCACCATCTATCCCACCTGTCTCAGGATGGGATTAATCACAGTTTTGAATCACCTATCTCCCTCCATTGTCCATAGGAAGAGCCTAAGTGACTAACTTAGACTAGATGCTTGATATTTAGGGGCTAAAGCTAGATAAAGTGAATTCTGCCTAAAATAATATTTTAAAGACAGTGGCATAGAAGCCCTGTCGAAAAATTCTTCTATCCCTAAATCCACCACTCTTAAGAGGCTCAGTTTCTGGGTAAAAGTACTTGATACAGTATACTGAGAGAGCTTAATTATTTACATGGGATTTTCGGCTTCCAGAAGTGATTACACGTACATACTGCAAACGCTATATAGAAATTGGAAAATGCTGTGTATGCCATGGAGAAAAGTTTTCTGGACCTCCAGTATCTCCTGAGTCTTGAAACTCCTTGCAAGCTGTGATACTATAATCTGGGATGTCAGCAGGCAAGGGGCAAAAAACCCTTCCTGCTGAAATTCCCACTCAGAGAAGAGAGAGTTCAGACCGCATCAAAACTGCAGGGTTGGGCCAGTCTTATTTTAAATTGCTCAGTTGTAACCTCTGCATGTGAACTGCTGAGGTTACTGACTACAGTCCAGACATTTCTTAGCTCCTATATCGCACTAAAACTCAGTTTCCAGAAAGACCCTGGATTACTCCAGAGCCAAAGGTCTTTGCAAACATGCAATAAACAAGCGGCAGTCATGTAGAAACAGGCTGCTGAATGCTGGACTCACTTTACACCCTGGCGATCCTTTAGGCAACAGTATAACTGTATGAACAGTACCACGTCTGGAAGCAGCACTTATTTATCTGGACCCAGTGTAGGTACATGAATTACACTGATTGCAGTTGGGCTTAGAAGAATAAAAATATACACATTGATTATATATGTATGTCAGATGCATGCAACTGTAAGTTGCCTGAAAGAACTGAAATTCATAGAATCATAGAATAGTTAGGGTTGGAAAGGACCTTAAGATCATCTAGTTCCAACCCCCCTGCCAGGGGCAGCGACAACTCACACTAAACCCACCTAGAGAAACTATGGCAGACAGGGGAATAACTTTGGATGCCTTCTAGCATTTTTTGTTGTTAACCATAGAGCATGCTTCTTTCTATCCTAATTTTAAGTGATCTGTAACCAGTGAGTCTTCTGCCAGATGCCTCAGTTTTCTTTCATAGAGTCATAGAATCTTCTAGATTGGAAAAGAATATTTAAGATTATCAAGTACAACAGTTCCTCCAGGACTGCCAAGGCCACCACTAAACCAAGTCACTAAGGGCCTTATCTACATGGTTTTTGAACACTTTCAGGGATCGCAACTCCACCACTGACCTAGGCACCCTGTCCCAATGCCTGACCACCATTCTGGTGGAGAAATTATTTCCAATATCCAGTCTAAACCTCCCCTGAGGCAGCTTGAATCCATTTCCTCTTGTCCTATGGCTTGTTACTTGGCAGAAGAGGCCAACCCTCATCTCACTACAACCTCCTTTCAGGCAGTTGTAGAGAGCAATAAGGTCCCCCCTGAGCCTTCCCTTCTCCAGACTAAATCCCCCCAGGTCCCTCAGCTGCTCCTCACCACGCTTGTGCTATAGGCTTTGTACCAGCTGTGTTGCCATAGACTTGTATATATATTAATTCTTCACTTTGTCATTCCTCCTTACATCTGATTTTGCACCAGACCTCTGCTAAAACCTCTATCTTTCTGGCACAGCAATAAGCAACAATTCCGACATGGGGAGAGAGACTGGACATTATGCATTGCAGGTCTTGCCCAGGGATTGCTTGTGTGTTTTCACTGAAGTATTTCTTGGTAAAATACAGAAAAAGAATCCACACAGGAGTAACAGCAACACCAAACTTCTCATACTGATCTCACTGCTGACTGTATAGGGGGTGCTGCCGAATCACCACTCCAAGAGCTGGGCTTGGACTCAGCTTGAGAACATTTTGATCCTTTGTGAATGTCAGACCAAACACACAAGGAAGAATCTTGGAAAGCCTCAACAAGCAAATGAAATCTGTAAGGCATGTGCCTCAGTTATCATTTATTCATAATGCAGAAAAATGTCCTATATATTCCCTTTCCCCCAAATGTTTCTCTGAAAGAGCAGCAAAACACGCCTTCCATTTTTGAAAGAAATGCCCATGTAACCATAACTACAAGTTCGTCAATAGAAAAATACATAATAAATGGCTTGCTATTTCGACTCTTTTGTGAGACAGTTCATTAGAAACTTCATTTGTCTACATGGATTGCACTTATTCAGCTATATTCTAATAAAATGCACATTGCTTCCAATAAGGGGAATGCATTTGCTATTGATGTGCTATAAACTATTATACAGAGAGGTGTTATTATATCCCGGTGTGATAACAAGCCAATTATAATGATCAGCAAAACCTTTACAATAAAGTCAATGCATGAGAAGTGATTATCATAATGCATTCTTACTGTTCAGTACCATAAATGCTTTGCAATTAATTGTGGAGAGTATCTATAAATGTATTATTAATGCTGTATAAAAACCCATTGACAAGCAACCTTTACATTAAAAAAGATACTAGGAATGTAATGTGTCCCTGAGTTCACCTAGGAGGTTGAGCTGTATTTACAAAGACAGATTTTTTTATAGGATTGCATTTTTTGTTTCCTCTACTCTCCTTCCCACCCCTGCTTTTCCCATTTTTCCAGTTATTGAAAAACCTCCAAATATCACTCTGCAGTGTAACAATCCTCGATCATCCACCTTACTTGATTTTTGATCCTGTATACATCATTTTGGGCACAGCTACAGGCTTTCACTAATGTCTTAACCCCATGACACTGACAGCCTTAGCCCTATGACATTGACAGCCTGACATGCATGAATGCCAAAGGCACTAGCCGCAAGAAATAAGCAAATAAAAGCATACCACAACACAGGCAGGCAAGACAGGAAGGGTGAGAAACAGAAGGGGAGTGAAGTTACATAGCTGATCAAATGTCGCGTGGTAGCAGAGAACAGAACCGATGTTGAAACCTCAAGACGATGAGCTCCCCAGCCTCTCCCCAGGATTTGCTCTATACTTTCCTCCTTCTTGTCAGTAAACTATTAGGTTACAGATGCTTTATGAAAAATATTTGTGGTTTGTTTTTTTTTTCCCCTTTACTACTTGATTTCAAAAGGTTGTCCTTAGGACATATGCTAGAACACAATGTCCTGTGGATCTTTTCCAGTTCCTATTGATGGGCACACTTCCATCAATTTCAACCACAATGGAAAGGGCAGATGTGAATAAAAGTTTGATGTCACTTACATTCTTTCAGCAGGGGAGGAATGGAGCACATCAGCCTTCACAGAGTCATCCAATATAAAACACTACACATAAGGATCTGTTGGAGACTTTTTTCTCCCCTAGAATTAAGTTTTACCAGACAGTGGAGAGCACAAATGGAGTCATCCAAGGCCACTTTGAATTATCTGATCCATTTTCATGCTGGTACATTCTGTCTGCTTGAAAATACAGCCTTGTGAGGACAACAGGATGTCAGCTGTCAGTAGGGGTATGCAATCCTGAATTTCCACAATAAACCAGAAGATTTAATTTCCTAATGCCTGTGATCAGGGCCACAACAAGCCACAGTTTTCTATGAGTACTAAATTGTCCTTTCTATATGAGGTTTGTCTTAGGGCTGAAGTAAAAACATTGATTTTAACAGATTTTCACACCTGGAATATAATCCAATGGGCTGATTCCCTTTAGACCCAATGGGTTTGGGCATTGCTGCAGAGGGTCCATCACACACAGTGGAGTGGAGCTCATCCCTGCTTTTCAAAGACCTGATCTGAGCTGAGAGAAAGGAATAATGTCCAAATCTGGCTGAGTTTCTTGATTCTACCCTAGATTTGATGCGTCACTGTTTACCTGGGAAGAAAAGCAGGACATATAGGGCAGAAAGGGCCAGAACGATGCTCACGACTGTGGGATATCTAAGATGGCCTTCATGGTCTTAGGCAGAGCTCATGACTAGATAGGCAGAGGGGAGAATACCCTTCAAGGCATTGACATCTCTCCCTCCCAATACTACAGCACTTCCAACAGTCACTTCTCAGGAACCCGCCCTGTCAATAACACTAAGTTTTTGTTAGTCCTCACACTTCCCCAGCCTCTGAGGCAAGAAAACTCCCTTCCAGTTTAATATCAAGAGCTTTTTGTTAGGTTCTGGGTTTTAATATTTTCCCTTTCGCTCATGAACTCCTCTCCTCTCCTAGTTGACATTTTTAGTGAATATTAAAAATATTATTTTTATATAATTGTTCCTTCTCTTTACCCTCTCACTAAGACACTGCAACTCAGCACCAATGTGTTGTTTAATATTGGATATGCAATTAATGAAGGAAAGATATTTAGATTTGTGGTTGAGTTTGTTTCAAATTATTTTTTTATTTATTTTTCATTCTTCCTGCAAGAATTGTAAAAACACAACGGATTAAGTATGTTTGGGTCAAATATCATTACAAGGAGATGTATGAGACTCAGGAGGAGGATCTAGCATGGAGCTGGAAATCTTTCAAACTACAAGGGAAGATGAAGAGGGAGAGAGATGTTGTGGGCACAGAGGAAAAGAAAGAAGAATATAAGGCCCAGAGTGTGGGCTAGGGCCTCATTTGCCCAGAGTTCTCGAGTCCAGGATCTCCTTACGTATCCTTGACTCTCTTCTTCACATCTTTCCATAGTCTGAAGGTCTGAGAAACTCTGCTCTTTGCATGGCACTTCCAAAGAAGACGGAAATCATTCCATCTGGCATTGTTATGCCAGTGTGAAGCCAAACTAAGCTGAAGGCAGCTAGTCTTTCTTAATTGTGGCAACTAAACAGGCCTGGATCTAGTTAGTTCCTGGACAGAAAACTTCCTGAGAGATTTTGGCCATCTGCACAAGACACAGAGCTCTGATCAGTTAAATGGAAAGCATCTAAATGCCAAATAGTTACTGGGACCATGGGCTGTGTTTGTCACAGTAAACCCTGCCAGCTGTAGCAGAGAGCTAGTGAGAGTTAGAAATTACCTGGATGAAATAAGACTTTTGTCCCAAAGGAAAATAAGTCTTAGAAATTGAGAAGAGGCCATTCTAGCTCTATCATCATTGCTGAACTGATGGAAGGGAATGAAAAGGAGTAGATCATAGAGCATGAGCAAGGCACCACTTTTTTGCTGTTTTACTGTAAATAAGTGCTTGGACTCTGAAGCTGGAATAAACCATAACCAAGCAGATAATTTCAGAGCCTGCACATTGAGTAATGGGTAGAGAAACAATACAACTCAGTTGAAATATGAAGTCCAAACTTTCCAGCTGCTGCTATCACACCCTCCAAACAGCAGACAAAAAAAGACACACTGCACATGCCTTCCCCCAAACATACACAACAAAATTTGCTTGAAAGCACAAACACGGGCAGAAGCGTTGGCAGATTTTTGAAGTCTGGCATGTAGAAAATACTGCAACATGATGAACTGCAGACCCTCCTGGAAATCTCTCAATACCATCTCTGCACCCTTTCAACTCTAAACCACTTTAGACTTTGCCTTTTCATATTCTTTAGTTTAGGGACCTTCTGCATCTCTTCCATAAAATGGAGGATGACCCCAAACCCACCGTGAAGTGTTTCTTAGTAGACATATTAACACTGGGCCAAGGTAGTACACTGTGCATCTTTGCATGCCTTCCTTTATGGACTTTGCTCTGTCCTTCGAGAAGAATGTGGGAGCTATAGAGCATCTAAGCATTACTAATGGAGTGCAAGTAGAGCAGCAGGAGAGTCTTTTCCTTTTAAAAAATGTTACTCCCTGTACAACCTAGTGGGACCTTGGGGCTGTGTTTATCATGGGTTAACCCTGACAGCTGCAGTGAGAGTTGTCTAGTAAGAGCTAGAGATATCGTGGATAAAATAAGAAATGGCTCCAAACTTTTGCCCCAAACCACAAAACAGGCTTGCAATCTCTCCTTAAGTTTGCAAAACTTCAAGTCACTGATATCTGCAGACTATTTTTAGAGCTGAATCTGAGACCAGGAACCAATAAAAATCATAAATAAGATTAAAATAATAAAGTTCTCAGATTAATTGAGATTGGGCATGTTCGGAATTTAATGTGGAGCTATAACCTACAATCTTAAAAACATATTGTACTACCTAATCTGCAGCAAAGTAGCTTCTGTATAGTCAAGCTAAAATTTGGGTGAAACAAAGGCCAATGAGAGCTTTTAAGATACCCTTAATAGAGCTAGAGTTACACTCTGACTTTTCAGAATCAAATACAGATTTGTTGCCTTTTTATCACATTCTATCAATTGCATTGCTGCTAAAGTCTTTATAAAATGTCAAAAGACTCTGACCTGCTGATTGGGTATTTGAAGATTCATGAAGCATTTTGTAGCAGGAATACCCTATATAACATTTTGTAGCTTGACTATACGCACACACACACACACAAACGGGAGCTCAAAATGCAAAATTTTCCCATTAATTTAGGCTGTTTCCCTATAGGAATGCATTGAGGATACATTCATTTCTAGTTCCTGTGAGATTAGGCAAATGTAAATAATGCCAGTTTTTATTGAAAAGGATTACATGCTTTGTCTTGTTCTTAGTCCAATATGGGGATTAACAAACAAAATAATAAAACCAGCACAACTAATAAAGGGCACTCAGCATTTCCATTTTGTTGGGTTGAGTGTGATTTGTGCCAAGCAATATTCTGAATTCTTCCCCAAACCTGATAGTCTAAATTCTCATTCACACACACTAAATGCTAATACACCCATTTTCAGTTCAGCTGAGAATGAAGACACAGGAAAGGTTAAAGACCAGCAAAACCCAGACTCCAGAACAACAGGAAAAAATGCTGATTGGAATCTTACTGGGAGAGAGTAAAAAAAAAAAAAAAATTAAGGAAAACTTACTGGAAAATTTGAAGATTTGTGTTTTAGCAAAATGTAGGTATTTGCTCCTATATAAAACACAATCTCGCTTCCTCAGGAATATTGCTCACCATTTCCATTAAAAGCCTCTTTATAAACTACAGTTTGAAAAAAGGCCACATTCACTGCATTCTTTCTTTAATATTTTGACCTCTCACCAAAATACCCATAAGACAGAAAACAGTATTCTAGGCGTATTCATGGTGTATTCAGGTATTCTTGTGCTGTGCAGAAGAGCTGCTTCATCTTCCAAGCCCCACTCTTCCCTCACATCCCATCCTAATATACAGATGGGGTACAATAAGCTACAACTGAAGTTTCTTTGTTGTTGAAGCTGACCTTTATCTTGCAGCCCTAATGAAGTCTTTTGATGTGTTCCTAAGATACACAGCCTCCTTTTTAGCATTCTGTTTGCAGTGCCTGCTTTAACCGGTGGGCTCACGAAGAACGTAAGTTTTCATACAATGCCTCCCTTGGGTGTCAATTGTTCTTTTCTCCCATAGTTGCCCTTGAGTCATGCCATCCCGAAACATCACCAGCCCAGAAGCAGCTAGTCATTGGGGAATTAGGACAGCGTGTCTTTCACGTCAATGATGAGTGCACCCGCTTGACTACTGCATTGTGATCACCACTGGTAGGTGCAATATGGGATGAGGAAAGATGACGGTTCTTTGTGTTGTGGAGATAATTAGGGAAAATACAACAGCAAAGGGACTGCTGGTATGACGGATACTGTGGAATCAAACCACCACCGGAGCCCTTTGCAGTTCAAACCGCCCCTCCTGAAAGCAGCTGCTCTTAGCAAAAGAGGTTGAAAACCCTTCCCAGAAAGCCAGGCATGTGTTCTCTATTAGTGATTTGTATTTTTTTTTTTTTTTTTTGTTCAAAAAGAGCGATTGGGAGCTATATACCCTGTAGGCGCACTGAGCAAATTGGCCAGCCTAATTATTATTTTTTGGTATGTCTAATTAAATAGACAAAGGGCCCTCCCTTCACTCTCCCTGTCGGCACGAGCTTCACTGGAATGTGCATAATGTCCCCTCATTTACACAGGCAGCTGAGCTTTTCCCTTTTCCCCTAGGAGACTGGCATTGACAACTGCTCATGGGTTACCCACTCTTACTCAGACATGGAGCCAGATCATCAGACAGAAAGGGAAACGGGGTAAATTGACCTGGTTCTGTTAAAAACCACCAACGATGCTGCACGATGTGACATGTGTTTGCTGCAACTTAGACATGGGCCATGGCCCTTGATAGCAGAACTTGCCATTGCAGATTCCATCAAATACTTTCTGCCCACTGTTGGCCAAATTCCTTCAAATTTACTTTACTCAACACTAAAAGTGCAATATTTATCCTTGAGCTTTCTGGCTGTTTTCCAACACACAGCTTTTCTCCTGCTCTGCAATTACACAGCACCACAGCCCTTCCTCACAGAGTCTCTGTCATCCTGCTGGTTTCACCACTCTGTAACACCGGCCCTTTAACTACGAGCTACGTACAAACTCTTCCAATGACTTGAGTCACTGGAGAGTTTCAGCCTCACACTGACGCAGTCAGAGCCTCTGGAATCTAAAGCTTTCAACTGAAAAAAAGAACATAATTTCAGTGCCTTTTGTGTGCGAGGCATTTTATTCCTTTTAAGTAGTTGTTGCTGAAGATTTTCACTAATGCTAGCATGAAGATAGTTGTCCTATAAATGAGGGAGGGTTTACGTCTGTGATGGAAATTAAAGAATTTTCACACATCTAAGAGCCACCTCATTACTAGAGAACAAAATCTACTCCCACGTTTACAAGACACATAAACACACACGTTTTTACTGCATATATGAGCAAAAGTCTCTCTATTTTTTCCCAAAAAATAAGGATAGAGAGGAAGGAAGCACCACACCATCATACATGCGCGTGTGTATATATATACATATATATATATAAATGTGCAGACACAAGAAAAAAAGACAAGAATAGTAATTTATCCAGAATAACAGGCCATCTCACACTTTTTCAGTGAGTTCTGCTTTTTGTCTGACAAACAGGCCCCTACTAGAAGAGTACAGTGAAGTATCACCACATCAGTTCTGGTAGAAAACCTTTTACAGGAAGCACCTTATCACTGGTGATCTATTGAGCAGTCACTTAGCAAAGCCTTCCAAATCCACTGTGCAGGATGGAAAAGCAAAAGACCAGCTCCTGATTTCAGCTACACCTGTGCAAATCCTGAATAACTCACTGGGAATGAGAGAAGTCTTCAGTTTCCACAACAGGTTTATCCAGATAAGCTGATACAGGTGCAGAAAACTGTTACCTCAGAATTTGTTTTTTTCCAAAAGCAGAGTGCTTCAGCCCAAGCAGAAATAATATGATCAGAGAAAGCATCCTAACAAAATTAAACACCTCTGCAGCTCAGTCCAACATAGGTCAGAAAAACCCACATTGCCTTCACCGCTGTTAAACTTTGTTAAATCAGGGCCTGATGCTTCACTTCTTAACAAGGCAGATATTTGTTTCCCAGGCAATCACTGGCACCTGCTTGCCTTTTAAAATCAAATAATAATTGAATATGAGGAAAGTGAGACAAAGTAAAGGAGATTTAATAAAGAGAATCTTTGCTGCAGAGGGAATTTCTTTGGCAGTGATTACATTACTAATTGATCAGTACATTGCCTGAGAGAAGCCAGAGACAACAATTATACTTAGCACTAGAGCTGAAAACAATGCAGTCAACTACCTCCTCGGCTTTCGCTGTCCGCTGGTTTCACCTGGATCGGTCTGTTCATCTGTAAGAAAAAGCAAAGAGAGAAGCATAATTAATGGTGGAATCAAGCATTCATATACTGAGGCTTGCTTTGTTTTTTTTTTCAACCATGCATCACAGTTAGTAACAGAATTTGCACCATGATGGGGGAAAAAAAGCAGTAAGCAAGGGAGTAACCACGGAGTGCAGGCTGCTTCTTGATGTGAAGTAAATCAGTGTCACCCCATTTACCTGACAGGGGCTCTGTTGAATCATGCTGGGAGAGAGATTTGAGTCATCTCACACAGGTCATGAAAATTTAAGCATAACTTTTTAAATTTCTAATAGTTTCCTCTGGAAACACCAGTGTGTCAGAACAGAAATGCTTTGTCCGGGCATTGGAACCAGCGGAATATTAATTGCAAAGAGTTCTTGAGATTGGCATGGTGAAAAGAAAATGGAAAAGTAAATCCCACCTCCACTGTTAGCTCATTAGGGTAGTCACCTGCAACACAGCAGACTCGGTTTCATGCTTGGTGAATGGGATTTGGATCTGGTTTGTCCACATACTGCAGAAGCGCTAGTTGCTGAGATGTCTCTTAGGGGGAGAGGGTGGAATATGAATCAAAACTTCTCCTGGTGTTTTGTCAGAGATCTTTTTCCTTTCTTACATCAGGACATATGCAAGTACAAAAGCTTTGCCATTGTGATGTGAATAGGATTTCTGTTCTTTAACTTATCTCTCTCTCACTCAACAAAACCATTGGGGAACATAATTTTCCCGAAACCTGCTCACTCCCAGGAGAGAGGGCAACAGACGTTCACAATCTTCTTCACTGGTAGTGCCTAACATGATGTGGGTATCTGATGAACAGGGGCCAGGATATACCCCTCCTGTTAGTAGCTGGAGATGCAGACTGGGTCAGAGCCAGCTGAGATTTTCATCTGCAAACCTTCCCTCCCTCTTCCTACATGTCACTTACAGCAATTCGTATGCCGTTCAACAGACTATTCAAAATATCTTTCTGTGTGTGACAACCTATGAGTGGCATGAAGTTATCACTTAGAATTAGCAGCCAAAGAGAATGCAAACAGGCATCACAAGGAGCAGGAAGTCAGAAGGCACTGAGAATCTCCCAACATATTGCTTCCCACTGATGTCAGACCACAGGTAATACTGTCCCTCCCTTTTTTGTTGCTATCTCCAGTACCTCTTGTGGGTAGCAAGGCTGGTAAGTTGAGTTACTTTTTTCCTAATTTCTTTTTTTTCTTTTTTTTTTTTTTTTTTTGAAATTAGTTAATAGTAGTTTAGATTTATTCTAATTACTCTGCACACATATTTAGCAACGAAAGTTATAAGGCTGGCTGACAAGCAGGTTAAGATGATGGAAAACCTAATAGATCTTGCTGCATTGCTGTCTCAAGAGGAAAAGGTACTTAACCATAAACTGACTACAGTTACACTCACACTTGGGAGAGAAGGATCAATGGTTTCAGACACTACTGAGCAATTTCTGCTCCCCTGTATGCCTGTATCATCCAACAAACTCCAGACAGCTGAAGTGCTAAAATCAACAAAGAATCTGGTACTGGGTAAACCTTGTATCAGCCACTGCTTCTGTGACTGTAAAGACCTATCGCTCACATGCTTATTACAAGACATTAGCAGGACCAGAGGTGGTATACTTTAAGGCGGCAGGATGGACGTCCTGCCACAGGGCTCCTGTAACCACATGCGAGGAGCTAGCTTTTACAGGCATTTAAAGATCTGACATCACTCAGGTGAAGAGGGTAATTTATGTCATGTCCAAATGTCTAAAAAGTGTAATTTTAAGGCACTTTTAATCTTGGTGTCTGAGATGGCTAGGATGAGTGTCCTTCTGTAATGGCTGTTTCTCTCCACTGGTCATAAAGGTAGTTATGCAGTTAGAGCTAGTTGACATAAGTCCCATCTTGGTTCTCATATGCAGGATAATGAGGCCAAACTACCCAGTTACTGTGCTTTAACTTCTACCAGTTACTCAATCACTGCATTTATTTACATTTAAAGCAGGTTGGTATTAACACCATCTATTTACCAAGGGCTGATTTGAGACCTGTTCACTTTTGACAGCTGCACTCATGCTATACATCATGGGTTCATACAGTGACAAAATGGCTAATCTAACTCCAGTGTGACCAGAGGAGGGTGGGCAGAGGTCCCTGGTACCCACTCCAAGACAGCCCAAACCCCAAACCTAAGCAGTCACTAAGAGAAATATTCACAGTAGCCAAGAATTTACAGGAGGTATGCTGCATACAGCCCTGACAGGCAATGCCTGGAATCCAAAATGGATACAGCTTTGCAATGCAGAACACTTCATAAATCTACCAATGTACGTACTGATTGGAAGCTTGCTAAAGGCCATGAAAATCTGCACTGAATTTGAGTAAGTTTTAGATTCAGTCTTTATTAAAGCTAGACAGAGCACCTCTTACACGTAGAGTTGAATGTGGTCAGTTTACAAAAGGCAGAGAAGATCATCAGACCCACTGGCAAAACATTTGTTTGGGTGCCTTTTAGGGCTTCTTTGATCTTTTTATTTGAGATTGGGAAAAGAGAAAAAGTAAATGATTCCCAAGAAAAGGAAAAAAAAGAGGGAGGGAATGAGCATCTAATAGAGGAAGAAAAACCTGTGGAAATTAATAAGTAAAAGGCTACTGTAATTTAATGTACACTATGATTTATACACTTGACAATTTCTTTATAGACCAAAGAGAAAGTACTGCCTGCACAGAGCCCATGATACAAATTGAGATCATCTTGACATGAAAGACACCAATTATAAGGAGAAACACTGGGAGAAAAATAATTAAGTTTCCTCTCTCCATCTATGAAACAATTATTTATTTATTTATTTTTTAAACACAGACATTCTGGGAGCAATGAGGCGTCACAGTGAGCAAGAAAAGGTTAAGTGGGAAAATAAAATGGCAGAGTTATGTACCTTCCCCAGTCAGGGGAAATGCCTTTTTAGGGGGAAGGGAATTCAGGTGTTCAGGCTCATTGCTAGTAATTGTCATGGGTTTAGTACCTGTCCTGTCTTGGTGGATTCTGAGATTGTGATAGGAGGAATAAGATTTGCCAGTTAGCAAATAGGATTAATACCATGGGTATCTGCATGAGGTCATAGGAACTACAGACACAGCTGTGAGGTTTTATTCATCCCTATCACTAGAAGTTTTCAAAAGAGATTTGGCAACATGAGGAAAGACCTAGGTAGGCTGATCCAGCATTTGAAGTGATAGACGGACTTGATGTACTCTCTTAGGCTCTCCTCTAGGATGTGCTACACCTCTGTCCATTGCAATGGTCATTCTTTCCTCTGCCCAAGGGTGGTCTTTGCGCTCTCCTTTGGAATATGACCATGACTCCTTATTCTATATTATCCCTGTTGGGCTGCCACAGTGACAAAAGTATACTGGTTTACTATTAGTTAATCCAGAAAGTGTTTATCTCCTCCCTCCTATCCTTTAGGACCTGACTAAAAATTTTTGTTCTCTATATATACTATGAAGATTCCTGATACCATGGTACCAGAGTGCTTAATAGTTATAAACCCATTCTAAATCAGGACAACATATTTATCTTCAGTCATGATTCAGAATCCAATCTGGGCACAAATTTAATCTGAAGTGCCTCACTCAACAGTGATGCCATAACAAAGGTGTGCTGAGGACTGTGGAAACACAGAGGGATTTAGGCAAGAGACAAAAAAAAAAAAAGTTAAATTGGGTTGCTGGTTACTTATGAAAGACCTAATTTTTAAAGGAGTGGCGAGTGAATGGCAAAGCAGAGTTTTACTCACAGCTGTGTTCCCAGCATTGCCTCACGCAAAGCTGGTGTCTAAGATTCCCTGTCTGTATTGGAACTATGTGCACTGTGTACCACTAAAGCTGTGAATTGGCCCTGTAACAGGAAAAGGTGTTGCCACAAGTGCCATAAGCACTTTGGTTCTTGGAGGAGTTAGAATGCCAGGTTCTCATTTTTCTTTGATCCTTTGTACATTCTTCCCTACTTAAAACCACCTTTACTTTGTGACCTTTGCACACCTGGGACAAGATAATTGCACTTGTTACACTTCATAGCCTTCATTTTGGCTTTTCCTTCTTTTTGCCTAAACCCAACCCATTCAAATAATGCCAGATGTCATCCTTTCACACCAACTTGCCACTTGCCCCACCTACCTCCACCCCAATCCTCCCTGCTAGTAGAAACACGACATCATTTTTCATGTCCAATTACAGCTACCGTGGTGCCACTGTTAAAAGACAGCACAGGTACTCCTGTCAAAAAGGGTTTGAGTTACAAGAAGCAATGAATTACAGCAAGCCCTTTTTCAATTCTCCACAGAAATGAAATGTCAGAGCTTGCCACTGTATTTTTCTCAGCACCATCAGCTACAGGCCACTGCAGGAATTAGACAGGGGACAGACGCTTTTCTGCATCATGATTTTTCTTTTCCTAAGGTTGTCATTTTCTCCCCCAGCAACCTTTTTCTGCTCCGTCTAGCTTTGATATTAATTTAGAGCAGGTAGAATGATCACCTGGAAAAGAAGAGTAAGAAGCAGAGACAGCTGATTCCTCATTGTCTCCATCTTTCTTCCTCTCACTGTTCCTACTACACTTTCTTTTCTTGTCTTACTCACTTTTACATTCGTCATTAATATACCTAGTGTTTCTAGCTAGGACTAAGGCTCTACCAAGCTTGAGCATGGACAAACACAGAAATAAATAAAAGAAAGGAAAAAACAAAAAAGCATGGAGACATCCTGAATAGATTCCAATGTGATCTGAGAAAGGAAGAAAAAGGGAAGATGAGACTGATGAAGATCAAAGAAATGCTGTTAATGGTTAGGAAGATCATGTCTGAGGCAGAAAAGAACCATGTTGAAGATAATCTGCTGGTTGCGCTTAAGGAAGCTTAAAGAAGAAGTCACTTCAGGAGAAAAAAAAAGTTATTTTAGAGCTTGCATGATATATAAGGCCATGGAAGATGACCACATTGATCATCTACCTAATAATAGTCTTTCCACTTCTCCTTAGAGGGTTTAAGAGGTTTGAACACTCCCTAAGAACAGATTAGGAGAGGTGACTAAGGCTTTGTATTAAAAAATGTGAGGAAAGATATTCAGTTGCCCATGTTTCCTGAAGTTCCCAAAGATCCATTCTGGTATAGTGCAAAAAGAAGGTGTTAACCTTCGGGAAGGTCTGTTTCCAGCCCCACATTGGCCTTGTGGATGAGTCTGGATGTATCACTACAACTACATCTGTCTCTTTCTCAACCTTCTCAACTGCCTTTTTCTCAGCTTTCTTTTCTGTGCAATGAAGATAAAGGTACCCTGAAGGTGGTTGATGAAAAAAATGTATTTAAATGTTGGTGTTAAACAAGCAAGCAAGTAAACACACAAAGAAACAAACATCCAGTCATTTCTATGTCTGGATTATGTAGAGAGGTATAACATCAAATAACAAACTCTTCTTACTTACAGATGTTCAGTCTCTAAATCAATGATGAAACACTGCTGTAACCTCATCAGAAAGGACAGGATGCTGATGTGGTCTAGAAGGTCTAAGCATGACAAGTGGAAGGTCCTACACCTAGGTCAGGGCAATCCCAGGCACAGCTACAGGTTGGGCAGAGAAGAGATTCAGAGCAGCCCTGTGCAGAGGACTTGGGAGTGCTGGTCAATGAGAAAATGAACATGAGCAGGCTTCAGTGTGCGCTTGCAGCCCAGAAAGCCAAGCGTATCCTGGGCTGCATCAAAAGGAATGTGACCAGCAGGTCAAGGGAGGTGATCCTGCCCCTCTACTCTGCTCTCGTGAGACCTCACTGGGAATATTGTGTGCAGTTGAGGTGTCCTCAACATAAAAAGGACATGGAACTGTTGGAACAAGTCCGGAGGATGGCCATGAGAACGATCAGGGGACACCTCCCGTATGAAGATAGGCTGAGAAAGTTGAGGCTGTTCAGCCTGGAGAACAGAAGGCTTCATGGAGATCTCCTAGCAGCCTTCCAGTATTGAAGGGGAGATATAGGGATGGAGGGGAGGGACTCTTCATTAGGGACTGTAGTGATAGGAAAAGGGGTAACGGGTTCAAACTTAAACAGGGGAAGTTTAGATTGGATTTGAGGAAGAAAGTCTTTACTGTGAGGGTGGTGAGGCACTGGAATGGGTTACCCAGGGAAGTTGTGAATGCTCCATCTCTGGCGGTGTTCAAGACCAGGTTAGACAGAGCCTTGGGTGTCATGATTTAGCGGGAGGTGTCCCTGCCCATGGCAGGGGGATTGAAACTAGATGATCCTAAGGTCCTTTTCAAGCCTAAGTATTCTATGATTCTATGATTATTAGCCACTACTGCATCTTTGTAGATGCTGGCTAGCCTCATGGAAGAAAATTCCATCCCAGAACAGCTTTCTTCCTAAGGAATTTTTCGGAAAATAGTTACTTATTTCTTCAGTGTGAGAATTTTTCTGTTTAAAATCTCCCCTCTGAAACACTAAAGAGGAATTTCATTTTACCACTTCTGTCAACTTTTTTGGGGGTTTGCCATGCACACAATAACAATTTTTCTGAAGTCAACACAGCTATTTATATGAGTCCTGGCAGGAATGTGTTTGTAGGATCAGGTCATAACTTTTAAAACATTTAGCAAAACCTGCTGTGATTGAAGACCCTAAGGAAATGCAAAGTATATTAGTGTCAAAGTTGGAAAGGACAAGAAAATCACCTAAAATCGAATTGTGTGTGTAATTGCAAAGTTCAAGTAAATCACTCTGTACCAGATTCTGAGTGACATAATTGAATTACAGTGACCTAAACTAGATAGCCATATGAGTGAATCCAAAGCAATCTCTTCTCTCTGAAGAAAAAAGAAAAACCACCCAAAAAGCAAAGTCAGGGTCTCAGCTCAGGGAAATTTCTGTGAGGGTCACCGAATCAGGAAAGCTGCTTCAACATCATTTTGCTACACAGCCAGCCTTCTGCATACTGCAACTGTAAAGCATAGTGCAAAAACCTGCCTCCACAGGAATAGAGGTAAGTGCTGTGGTTGCATGAATTGCCATGTGATTACACATTAAGCATACTTTTGTGTGGGCAGTACAAACTGACGAGGTGTCGGATTAATGAAGGAGCAGATAGAAGAAATATTTTGGGATATTTGGTGAAAATCACATTGGCTTGCCTCGTGGGAAGTACTCACTAATAACACATTGCATCTGAAATGACTATTCCAAACCTTTTCTGGGTATTGGGCTCTAAATTCTTCCCTACCACCCTCTCTTCCTGCCTGATAAGATGTGTGTCATAGACATGCACACAAATAGATGAGAAGACCTGAAATGGGAATGTATGAGATATGAAAAAAAGAATCTTGAGGGGTCTGACCTTTACAAATCAGTCAATGTGCTGGTGCCTACCTCGAGAATGATTGCTGCCGGCCATCCCTGAACTCTGAGAGTATTTTCTATATATCATATAAAAGACATTATAATCCATCCATCTAACTATTGATTCATCTCTCCACTTGTCTTGAGTGTATAGATGAACCTTAAATTCAGTTCAGGCTCATGTGTAGAAGCCTATGGTTTCATAGAATCATAGAATCATAGAATAGTTAGGGTTGGAAAGGACCTCAAGATCATCTAGTTCTAACCCCCCTGCCATGGGCGGGGACACCTCCCACTAAACCATGTCACCCAAGGCTCTGTCCAACCCGACCTTGAACACTGCCAGCGATGGAGCATTCACAACTTCCCTGGTAAGCCCATTCCAGCTTCAAATCCAAAACTTTTCCCACAAAACAATTTAGTCTTGAGTTGGAAGAAACAGCTGATTTTTTAATAGCAAAATAAAACCTTTCTAGTACAACAAATACTTTGGTTCATACGTGGGGAAATAGGGCTTGTAGTGATCAACGTCATGGTACCTCTGGTTTTAACTGAAGTTTGGAAGGGTAAAGGGAGAGCTCAACCCTTGGCAGGTTTGAGGTCAATAAGAGGAACAAACCACAGGATGCTTGGAACAACAAAGCCTTATTTTCCAAAGCAAGAGAAACAGCACTGTTTATAAATACCATACAAATCTGCGTGTGAAAGAAAAAGCAGGAGATCCCCTTAAAACTTTGGACAGCTGCACAGTAGAAGTGGTGTTTCACCTGCTAGACCATGCCACCACACACATTTTATGCCTTAAGGTACTGATGCCCTAACCATCCACATGGGTATTTATTTGCACTCATAGATCTGGCTTGGTTTGTGCACTTGACATTTCTTTCTTGGGAAGAAGTGTCTTGCTGGATGCTGACTTTGGTTTAGGAAATATGTCTGAAGTCCCAGACTCCTTACATATGTGAATTGTCCCTGGACATTGACTGTACTTAAGTATGTGAAGAGTCCCAGGACTGGCGCACTGGTGATTGTAAGGTATATAAAGGGTCTATTTGTCTGTGTGTCCTGACAACAGAGGTGGGAGTTCTCAAGGGACACCCTGCTCATTAAACCCAGTTCCTTGCTGCTACCATGAAAAATCACAATGTGAAATTCTGTTCATAAACACACGAAATTCTAATATAAAATTAAGTAAGTCTTTTGCTGTCCTTTCCTCCTTTCTTCCCTAATATCAGTAGGGGTAAGCTATTCTACAATCTCACCTCTCTTCTAATTTTCCACTTGAGTTTATTTCAAGATAATTTACATCCAATTTTAAAATGTGCCCAAACCACCTTTATCTAAAATAGTTCTTCTATATCCTTCGCATTTTCTATTAGCCAGCTCTAAATACACTTAGCAGAAAGAAATCACATTCTCTTTTAGCCTAGATATTGTGCTCTCAAACTCTTTCAGGGCAGAGCAACACCATAATCCACACATATCAAAGTAGCCATAACCAAGATAGCCTTAAGCTACCCAGCATGGCTATGAATAAGTGTATCTAGGTCACAATGTACAACTTAAATGAGTGATGCGAGTGTGTGCCAAGGTCCCAGATTGGTTTTGCAATGTGTGCTCAGCTTGGGTGTTTGTGGTTGTGGGTTTACCTATGCCTAGTTGAAATCTTGCTCACAGACCTTGCATCTGAATTGTCTCACAGTTGCTGTCTGCATTGGTCTGCTCTGAGGTTGCCTAGCCTTGCCTGCAGCTTGGAGTACGCTCAGGAGCTGCCTTGATGAGGAAGTACGGATAAGGGGAAAGGTGAGGTGTCCTCTGTGTGTGGAGCAACTCAATGTTCTGCGCATGTTGGACACACTTCACAGAGGCCAGAGGCCTCTCCAGCATGAACGTGAGTGGGGCAGGCAAGCAGGCCAGAGAGGCAGATGTATTACTCAAGGCATTATAGACATAACCCGTACCCCCTCACTTGGAGATGAACAAATGTTCTCATCTTTTCCTTATCCTGAGCCCATGACCTCTGGCTGTTGGCACTTCCCTGCTGTGCTCTTCATTCTGTAGGCTTTATCTCTTCTTCTGAAGCAAGACCCAAATGCCGCCTTTGCCACTAATGGTTGCTTGGCTTGATTCTGCAGACTTTAGGCAAGGCCAAGCTCCATTGACTTCAGTGCTTTGAGTGCAAAAGGAGCTTGGCCACCGTCCATCCAAGAAGATTAGACCTTCTGTGCTTGTGGATTTGTATGCCTGGCCACAAAGATAAGAACCACAGCCAGCCCTTCTACCCATGGAGAAATGCTTTCCACAGCACTGCCATTTAACAAACAACTGAGTAAGCAGTGTAAATTAACTAGCTGCTTTCACCCACTGCCAGAACCGTGAAGTAAAGGCTCTCTCTTTGACATAAATGTGCAGATAGCTTCAGGGCCAGAACTAAAGCACATCCTCACCAAGAACTGGAATTAGCTATCACAGGGTTAAGGTCGCAAGCAGGTTTTTCCTTGGTACTGGATAGGTCCACTCTGAGCCAGAAACTGATTTTCCCCAAAAAAACCTGGTCCTGATTTCAAGGGTGAAGTATTCACTGGCTTCCTCCCACCCTCATTTCCTTTCTCCCAAGGGTCAAAGTCACCTGTCAGATAAGCTTGCTTCAGTAGCGGGTTGCCTATGTCCATTACTGAGGTTCGTTACTCAGTCCTCACCCCAGGTGGACCAGACCTAAACCTATTTCAGGTAGGACATTGTGTCATTTCTGAAGTGTAGGGGATTCCTTCTCAAGTCGTATCCCTATCATTGTACACGTGGTATGGTTGTGCTTTCCTTCCACTTCTATTAATGAACAAACATAGACTAATTATTTTAAGATAACTGGAAATAAGTCCCATTTGAGCAGAAAAAAGCCCAGCAGCCATGCTACCTTTTTCACTGGTTTCTCTGAGCTGATTTGAAATAACACCTCAAATTAGATGTGTGAAAACCTTGCCTAAAGATAAACCCCTTAGCTGTGTACTGGAAGAGGCCTGCAGTTCCAGAAGGAGCTGGCAAAATGAAAATGATGAATAATAATTAAAAAACCCAAACAAACTGAAACCAAAACAAAACAAGAAAAGACTCAGGGAAAGAATAAGATTATCTTAATCTTGACAGTGCCCCTTTAAATAAAATCTTTTGTGAAAGGGCTTAGAGCATTAACTTTTTTTTCAGTCCTTTTTCACATCTGGGAAAAGCATAGTGGGGGGGGGGGTTTAAGCCCAGGCAGCAGCTCAAGTTAGTCCTCTGTTCCTTACAGCAAAATAATAAGCACAAGCAGGAATCTTGCAAGTATTATCATAGCTTTCAGAAAGAGGTGAAAACAAAAGTCCTTAGCTCCCCAAACATTTTCTGAGTTGGTAAAGCATGGAAGGCTTAAAAGAGATTCCCCAGTCTTTCCAGATTTGAGATTCCCAGAGTCAATGCAATCCCCTATACTAGTTTCTGCCTGTACAGAATCAGGCCCTCCAATAGGAGCTGTCCCTCACCCTCATCTATGTGTAACTGGTATCATCTGGTCCTATGTTTTGACAATTATCTATAACATAATTACCAGACTGATGAGTATTGCTGATTAATTATGCCATCCTTCAAAGTTAATCTGGGTACTTACAGTAAACAAACACCCTGGTTGGGTAACAAGGGTGATTTTCTGTGTCTGTTCCACACAACAAAGGCTAGCAGTCTCATTCCACCATGTAGGGATGTGGTTGGAGACTCCCAAGGATTCGTTTCTGATCAGTCCTTCATACAGAGCTATTTCTCTTCTGGTCCCTGACCGCATGCTCATCTTCCCCCTCCTGAATGATAAATATTTCCTCTCTGCTGAGAGCTATCCAGCAAGAGTGATGCCTGATACTAATGAATTACTGATGCTTTCCTCCTCTAATTATGCCCAAACATTGCCTTTCTTTCTTTTCCACCCTGAACATCCACTTTTTTCCTTTTTTTCTTTTTTTTTTTTTTTTGCATCAACGTGTACCAAAGCATTAAACAAGACATTCCATTAATTTCTTCATCATCATAACTTAAGCCTGGGACATACCCTTTAAATATTCATTCAGCTATGAAAACTGGGCATTAAAATTTTAATAATGTCAAGCTCATTTGAACTGAGCTCCTGGGGGACTATTACGATACAATTAGAATAAATATGATGATTGATTTGGTGTAAAGGTTCACCTGCCCACATCTGTTAGTGGCTGGAAGTGGCATGCCACCTCTGGCATCACAGCCAATAGCTCCAAGTTATTTACTCCCTTTTTCTTCACCCCCCATTTGGTTTTCACTTTCTTGCAAGTTTGACCCCCTCGCTTACTTGTGTGTTCAGTTTGGTTAAAGTTGGAAGAGGCAAATCAGAGAGGCCTCACTGGGAAGAGACAACTCATCCAGCTACGTTTTCATCCCTCCTTCCTCTTCTGCTATGGCATTTGATTAAAGACAGCGTTGATCAGAGCCACTGGAAGTTCAGCTATAAACTTTCTGGTGGCGTTAACCATTAACCTTTTTACAGTGTGTGTCTGAACTCCCAGGGACTGATTCTTCTGCATGGATCAGTATCAAGCCTGAGCGGCACTGGCATGTTTGAACCAGCATGGAGGAAAATAAGGCTGGCTGCTTTCTACCAGTGTCTTTCCAAAATCACAGCGGAGAACTGTTCTCAAGATGTGACACAGAGCAAAATCAATTGAAAGAGGAAAACCGAGCAAGAAATCACACTACTTAAGAAACCGTCTCTTTCAAACACAGGATGTTCTCAAATACATAGGCAGATAATTAAAAGATTTTGATCCACTGGGTGATAAGCATATTTGAAAATTTGGACCAGATTGTACTTTCTCTCTCTGCAGTGTGAATTGGGTGCTACATGGTGTAAATATTAAATGAGATAAATTGGAGCCATGACCACTGAGAACAATTATGTGGTTTTTATTTTTTTGGATCATCTACTTAAAATAAATTACTTATTAATTCTCTGAATTAAGGTATAATGCAAACCTCTTTGTATTTAAAGATAGCCCTGATCTAGCCTTTCTTACAAGCACTGCTAATGTTTCTAGCTTTTGAAGTTTTACCCCACATATCTCTGCTTTCCTTAAATCCTCAAATTCTGAACCCAAGTAAGTTTTTAAAAGGAATTTTAATTCCAAAATAAAAGAAATCCTTAATGCTCAAAATATAGCTTAAAGGAAATGAATATGTGAAAGTAAAATCTCTGTTATTTATATTATCATACATGCTTTCTCAAGATAATTTAGGATTGATGTATCTTTACAGTACACAATGGTTATTGTTAGAAGTATTATTGGCTTTTCACTGTTTTCAGCTGTTTCTTTCCTTTCTGTACTTTGCTAAAAGCAGATATTAATCCTAAATCTGTCATTTTGTTTTCAAATTCAAATCAAGTCTAGTTCTTGTTCCTACTCATAATTTCTGCAATGTTTACTATTAAAAACATAGCAAAAATGTACTTGGTTGTCCCAAAAACGTTTTTCTGCTAAAAACTAAAGAAAACAAAATAAATCTTATGCTAAATTTTATAGAATGAAAGCACACATACATAAATCTTTAGACAAAATCTTTACATTTAGGATTTGCTCTTGATGTTAGCAGGTCATTGTTCTGGTTCCAAATCAAGCGGTTTTAATTTGTGTCTTTAAGGAAATTAAGGCCAGGTTGGATGGGGCTCTGAGCAACCTGGTCTAGTGGAAGTTGCCCCTGCCTATGAGATGTTGTGGAACCCAATGATCACTAAGGTGTCTTCCAACCCAAACCATTCTAGTCTAATTAGACGAGCTCCTAAGATCATAGAATCATAGAATAGTTAGGGTTTGAAAGGACATTAAGATCATCTAGTTCCAACCCCTCTGCCATGGGCAGGGACACCTGCCACTAAACCATACCACCCAAGGCTCTGTCTAACCTGGTCTTGAACACCGCCCGGGATGGAGCATTCACAACTTCCTTGGGCAATCCATTCCAGTGCCTCACCACCCTTACATCCTCCTTATTTGCTGTCAGATCACATAACTAAAGTGGCACAGGTGAGCTTGTGGGTGTTTCTACCCTGAGAAATGAAAAGTGAAATTTCTTGGGTTAACATAGCTGTGGGAAATGATGACCATGAATTGGCACTGACTTTTGAAACTATATCTGATTCCCAAAAACACCCAGAAGCCCAAGGCAACCACAGCAAGTCTTAACACAGTTACCAGAAGTACTTACATGTAATGGGTGTAACTTACTCCTGTAAGATTTCTATATCATTTTGGGGTCTCCCTCTCTATTCCCTTCACCCCCCTCCCCCCCCCCCAAAAAAAAAAAAAAAAAAAAAAACCAACAAAAAAAAGGAAGACATGTTTTAAAACAAATAGCCTATTACACATTACAATATGAGGACAAGAAAAGGAGGTAATGGTCACTTGATGTTGATCTCCTCAGAAAGAAAGCAGTTTAGAAGTCTGAAGTATACTTACTGCAAATGCAAAGTGTGGAAACCTATAGACTTGAACTGTTTTTCAAAGTCTATAACCTATCATCTTCTACCCCACTTAGTTTCCTCCATGGAAAAAGGGGTTAGACAGTAATCTTTACCTTAAGGGCCCATTGTAAGGATTAATTAGATATTATTCCTACAAAATTGTAAAGTTCTAAAATGCTATATAAGCTCTCAGTGTTATTATAACGTGCCATACTCTGCATAACATATACCGCTGCTATATTACTCCTTGGTTGTTCAAGACTACAGAACTGCTGCTTCTAATTGAGTTAATGGTTTCATAGGTTGGTAATTTAATAAAACAGACTGCTTAAACCAGCAAGGTTTTGATTAAATGGGGTGTGTGCAAAGGGGAATTTATATTTGTTAGAAGCTCCATAAATTCAAGGTATCAAGGCACAGATAATGCTGGTGTAATAGTCAATTATAGAGGGAGGAAGGAAGGACAGAGCTGGAAGCCATAGAATCATAGAATCATAGAATATCTTTACTTGGAAAGGGACTATAAAGATCACTGAGGCCTGTTTGCAGGACTTCCTAACACTAATCATTTGACTAAAAGTGCCTTCCAGACACTCCTTGAACTCTGACAGGGTTGGTGATGTGGGAAGCCTGTTCCAGTGACTGACCACCTTCTCGGTGAAGAACCTTTTCCTAATATCCAGTATGAACTTCCCCTTCATTTCATCTCCCCATGTCCTGTTGCTGGTCACCGGAGAGGAGATCAGCTCCCCCTGCTCTGCTGACCCCCTTGAGAAAGTTGTAGATCCATGTCATGTACCACTGTAGTTAGATATTTTGGTCTATTCTAAGGACTATGCACAAGTATGTAACAGCGTGCACATACAGATGGGACACTGCTCTTCTCCTACTGCTGGCACTGATTTTTTTTAGAGACTAGGGTCATGCTCCTTGCCTGAATTTAGAGAGAAACTCAATTGTTTCTTTACAGCTTTCCTTACCCCTTAATTTAGCTCTAATACTGGACCAAAAATTGGAAATTTTGTGAGAGATCTTATTTTCTTGCTGAAAAACTTAACTTGTACTTAAATCACAGATCTCTCATGAAATTGCATCACAGAAGTAAGCACCTGGCCTAGCCCATGAAGAGAAGCGGGCTGCTTGAAGACCTCCAGAGGGAGCTCTTGCCTGCCTAAATTTAGACAACTAAATTATGCAGACCCAATTTCCTAGACAGAGAAATTAAGGATTTACTCCAGGAAGCCTGCTTCATTAGGTACTTAAAATGTACTCAACAGTTAGTTATTTCAGTACACAGACCTTCAGTACACCTTTGACTCCAGCGATTGCCTGTCTGTAGTGATTTTGGTCTGTGGAAGCAGCTCCAGGCGCCTCTACTGCCTATGGAGGCAGTAGAAAAATATGCCATGAACTTAGAAAAGGAAGGAAATGAATCCTTGCATCTTGACACTTTTTTTTTGTGCTGTAAATGCCAATTCATAGCTGCTTCTGTACACAGATCAGCACCATTTAGAGTTAAAATTTGGTTCTTGCATCATCTCTCAAGAGCTCCAAATAGGCAAACCTGAAACCAAAGCAATCCTTTCTTTCGTCCACCTGCACCTGAAAAACAAAGTGATCCAGGCACAGAGAGTCTGGCTATTTTGTATACAAAGAACAGCACCCACAAAACTAATGAGAAGCTTTTATAGCTGTCTGTTGAGCACTGACAGATAATCAGGAACAGGTCCAAGCTGCAAAGTTTCATCTGTCAAAAGCTGGGCAGAAACTTTCCATAATAGGGGCCAGTCACAAAATTCAGATCCTGACACAAGCACAGCCAGTTTAGGAGGGCATATGGCAGTTGTGCTAGTGGCTGGGAATATATCTCATTCAGAAATCTGGCTCAATTAAACAGTTACTCGCTCACATCTTTATCTGACCCAGCCAAGCTCTCCAGCCCAGACATCTGCATTTCTACAGGGCTCCATTCAGGCACAGGAAGCTATGGGGGTTTCAGGGATGCCTGACCCTGCAGACACAACCAGATGATGGGGACCTGAGGGCAGGTGTGAGCCCTGAGCAGGGCTTCTGGCAGGACAACCAGCATTTTGTGGCTCCAAAGGAGCTGATGTCAGCGCTTCCACTTCGGAGGGGAAGAGCTGGCTCAGCAGAAATGGAAAATAATAGAGTGGGAAGCCTGGCATCAAATCTGGATGGTTTTCCTTCTCCCTAGATGCTGTGCTCCTGTTTAATGACAGGTTATTGGTCCTGCTATTTGTTAATCTCTTGCCTACAACAGGGCAGGGGTCAGACTGCTTGATGAAAATTGTCCTCAGCCCAAAATTCTGTGAACTTTGCTGAAGTTTGGGAAAGGTTTGTGCCTTCACAGAACTTTAAGTAAAGACTCAGGACAATTTGGTTGTGTCTGGCTTATTCCTCACAAGAATCTTATTAGACCATCATCAGAAATGTTGTTCTGATTAACATTAATTTCATGCCATTTCAAAATGTCTCTTCTCCCGTGCCCTGTGATAAGCTCCACTGAGCCAGCGGTGGACAAAGGGAGTTCAAAACTCAGCTCCTCCACATGAGGTGGTGTGTGTGTGTGTGACTCTGTGAGTGTGTGTGCTTTAACTAAATCATTTATGGTCAATAATGCCAGGTTATTATAGGTCAATAACTTTCCATTATTCACTAGCCTTGCTGTGCTCCCACTGTCAGGCAGCACACCGGCATGTCGGCTCTTGAGAAGCAAAAAGCTTGTGATGGGAGCTTTGGAAAAGCAAGCACGAACACAGCTTGAGCATAGAAGAAAGAAAACAGGGTCAGGAGAGAACGTGAAAAGTTCTAGTTGCTCTCAAGATTATCTTGGGGAACGTGTGTGTGACATCCTCTCTCTTTCTCACACATGCATGCACACTCAGCCACAAAATTCATTATTCCTGTGCTCCCAGCTGGTCAGATCTGAGGCATTCCAGATCCCCGGGCTGCGTGACCACAGAGCTGGTCCTGGGCAAACATTATCTCTCATTAAGGTCTACAAGCTTGGGCTCAATGCCACAGTAGCCTGTGGGCTGTCTAAGCTTTGTGTGTGTGCAGTTAATGCCTACAGCTGCACTGGGTACCCAAGAGAGGAACAGTATCGAGTTTTTTCCCAAGTCAGGGTGCAAATACCAATAAAGAAACAAAAATGAAGAAATCAAAAATTGCAGGACAACATGAAAATTATATTTGCCCCTGTCTGTAGTGCATTGGTACTAATGCTCTGCCCTGTGTCTCACGAGAAAAGTGGTCAGGAACCTTGAATGGCAGGCATATATAAGCAATAGTCTGTCCCTGTGGAGACTGCAGGATCCAAAAGCCAGCCCTGTGATTTGGCAGGGACTCATTTTTCCCCTGCACAGGGTCTGAGCATGCTGCTCCAGACCAAACATTTTGAGACGACCAGACAAGATACTGGAGTTGTGGGATGGACTCATCACTTGTATAGGGCAGCAAGTGGAAAATGAGCTTCTGTGTGGAAACTGAAAGCAGAAAGTAAGTCAAAGCCTGGGACAGGAAAGAAGAATAATTCTGTTTTTTCCTTGAAAGCAGGGTATGTATCTAAGCTATCTGCCTAGAAGCCTCTTGGCTTTCGGATGAGCATTTTGTTGACCCTATTTCCCTCTAGCATTGAGAAGGTGTGTCCTCTCTGAAACAGCTTGGCACTGGTCATACTCTGCACATGGAAAGAGGCTTGGCTTTGGGGAAAAGTGTTTCCTTTTCCTGATGTCGCAGGTAGCAGCCACTGCTGAGATAACAACCCCGCAGCCTTAGCTACCATGTCTGCTGAGCTCCCATGGGCAAGGAGGAGTTAATAGGAGCTCTGAAGATCTGGTCCGTTTTGAATGTGAATAATGGGAATACTCTCCTTCAATCGTGTATTCAGCGCAGGGATGTACAGAGCTATAAAGTTAATCACTATCTGGGCCACCCCTATTTCCAGAAAAAGAACTTTAATACCTCCTTTATCCAATGAAGTACCATTGTTATACCTGCATATTATGAAGGGTTTATTAAACCAGTGATAATCTATTCAAGATAAAGTGATCTGTATGGCCAACTGAGCACAGATCAGACAGAATGATGGGAGGTTATTGTTAAAATATGCAAATTCACATCCTATTGAAATGCAAACCCTCCAGATAAGATTTTTTAATAAATCTGGTCTTTTTTCACTGCATGAAGGTAACCTAATGTTTATTGACTTCAAGACCATATAATGGAACGTAATATCTATTAGTCAGAATCTTGCCTCTCTTTTGATTACTGGAGGTACATGTTCTGGCTCCCGAAGAATTTTTGTTTTATGTTTTGGTACAAAAGAAAAAAATAAACCCCCTGAAATTAATTAACTTCTTCCTACCCAACACCCCCTTTTCTCCTCAACTGCTGTCATTAGTTACTCCAGTAAAGGGAAGCAGTACCCATCAGCTGAGAAACTGTCCACTATTTTCAGTGTTAGGAAAAACAGCCACAAGGAGAAATGCTGGTAGTGCAGAACAGCTCTGTACAGCATAAGACAGAAATTAAGACTTTTGGATGCCTCCCCTGGATTTGCTTATTATTATGCCAGAGAGAGCTGAATAAAGTTTTACTTCACCCTTTTGTAAAATAGGTCTATGAAATAGCTTGACCTGACTTCTGTGTGTGTTTCTGTGCATAAGACTTGTTTAATGCATAGATTCATTGTGATTTTATGAACTGTGGGAGACAGGTGACTGCAGAACCAGATACTATTTCAGATACCAAAGAAGCAGCTGAAATAAAGGCTTTTGTTTTAGTGAAATGCTACTGCTGTGATAGCAAAAGTTGAGAACCCATTTCTGCTTAAAGGTCCCTTCTCCTCAAACCATGTAAAATCTACATACTGATGTGGATTGATATGAGATTTAGCTTATCTCTCTGGTGGAGGTGGAAGATTTGTTTCTCATTAGAAATCAAAGGTCAATGGAGTGGAAATATCCTGAAATTCAGCTTCCTAGCTCCTTGGAAAAGCCCTGCCCATCTCAGGTGGATTTCTTCGTATTGCTGACAGGCTCTCCCAGCTGTTTTGTGGTCAAATCAGGACAGTGATCATGTTTAAAGAGGTCTCATCTACTCAACATTTAATCCAGCTGGAGCTAGTGATCACAGAGTAGAAGCAATGAAAGAGAGGAAGGGGCTGGGCAGGGGCTGGTGATGGCTCAGCTCTCAGCACGCAAAGGAGGCATACCATAGGCAACCAAAGATGTGCAACCTGCAATGTGTGAGTGGCTGCCTGCACTTGGTTTTCTGAAGCAGCAGCAGCAGCCTTTTGTGACCCGTGCTGTCCTGCACAGATAGGGCTATACAACAGCCCAGGGACACATTATGTAAGTATGGTCAAAAACCTTTACAGGACTGGTCCTCTCTCTCACAGCAGGCCTTTACTTCTGTCACAGCTGAAGAACAGCTGAAGAAACTAAACCTTTCTGGGCAGTTCACATATTAGGCTGATGGGGGTGTGCATAAAATGTGTTTCCTGCTTGTGTGTCTGCGGTAGAAACAGCAGTTCCCATCCTTGGTCTGCATCTCTGCAAAAACAGACTCTCTGCCCAGGTACCCTTCTCATCAGTCACTTCGCTGGGTATACCACCAGTTACAAATTAGCACTTAATCAAGATAAATCCCATAGGAAGGATATGGATAATGTGCAATGCATTAAGCCTGCAAATTAAGATGGTCTGATTTAGCCCTGGCTTTAAAACTCCCAAGCTTGCATTAGGGCTAATGATGAATGGATGTACGACCCTGGACGGACAGAAGCTCTGTCAGGACGATGTTTCCAGCAGGGACAACACCAGTGCAGAGCAAGTGCTCTGCTTAATGTTCATTAGGCCTTCCATTCTCTCCCTGCTTGGGAATGTGCTTTCCCTTGTTGTGGGTAGTTGTGATAGTAACAATTCTCCAGCATCTACTGACTTAATGGTCCTGAAGTTCTTTAATAAAACCTCAGGGCAGTGGTTGCTGACATCATTTGCCACTGATCAGAGTGGGGAAATTCAGGCACAAAGGGCCATATTTGGAAAGGCTGAGCTGCCCTGTGCCCAGAGCTTTCCATTCGCTCACTTTAAGCAGGAGCCTGTACATCTTCTTGCTTAGGCACTCTAAATCACACTTGGGAGTCTCTTGTTCTTTCACTAACTAGCTGCGGGGATGTAGGTGACATTTTAGCTCTCTAAGTGTGGCTCAATGTAGTTAAAGCTCAGTGGCCTGAATTCTCCTAACACATTAGTGGAGGAGCACAGAAAAGAAAGTCCTTCCCCCTCCATCTCCTGGGCTGCAGTATGGATGATGGAGCAAGTCCTTGGTGCTTTTTGCTCCAGGTACATATACAGTCGTTTCTAATGAGTGCCCTTCTCCATGGTGCACCACACTTTGCAAATACTACCGTTGGATATTCTGTTCATGTGTGACTGAGCAGCCACAGAGCTCTAGTTAACCTCTCTTCCTGCCCCAGCTCCTGCAAGACCTGGAAGAAGTTTGTTACTGGGACTCCCATCTACTACATATAGTCCATAAACTAATCTCTGTTTGAGATCAGGGAGGAAGAAAACTCCTTAGCAGTTTGTTCATCCATTCAGGGTCTACAAGGGCTAGAGTACACCAAGGTGTGAATTCTGCCAAATGCAGGGAGCTGCTATTTTAGGAGAGGATATCTGTGATGAAGACTTCAAGAGAAATCAGTTTAGTCCTGGTGCTGAGGAGCATCAAGAGCCTGCTACAGTCTGCCAAGGGTTAAGGGGCTTTTTTCTGGCTGCAGAAGTAGTTTAGGAAAGAAAAATCCTTTAAAATAACAAGCATGGCAACATCTGTGGTTTTAAATGTAGTTTTCTTCAGATTTGCACTAGTGTGCAAGCTTGTCACAATAGGGTACTTTCCTGGATGTCATACTGCGCTTATTACTGGGAACGACTACTTTCTACAGTGCGTCTCTACTTTATGGCTTTTTAAGATATGGATGCTGTCATCGTATTCCCCAGAGATGTGTTCTGGTTCATGGAGAGGCAGTTTTATATAATCTCCAGTGAAAGATTAAAGCAACAGCAGCAGGAACAACAATAATGCAACAAATTATCTCCTGAGAAAAACAACGAAGTAGTGGTACATGCAACAAAACCTCGTCTCCCGCTGCAAAGTGGCAGGCTTAACTCAGCTCACATGGCCGTACTTGTCTGTCCATAGGAAGGCTGGATTACATTAATCCCAAAGAGGACCAGCCCTGTCATCCTGTCCTGGGAGCAGTTAACATATATTATCAAATGACAGAGGAGTTTTTCACAAGATCTGGGTGGCCTGGGACTGAACACAAAGGTTGTGATTGCATGTGATAAAAACAAGGCTCCAGCAAGGTTTAATGCCTGTTTGATTGCCTGTTGCGTCCACTATGCATCTATCCTGGTGCTCTGTTCAGTTGTCCTCCCCTCTTCCCAGTCCACCTCACAGGAATGAAGGTTTGTATTTGCCCAAACCAGTTGAGTGTACAGTAACAAGCACACTACTGATGTACAGTAAAGCCTGAATGCTATTGAGTGTGTGTGTATGCAAACAACAGAAACCCTGCCTCCACCAAAGTGTGCCATCTCTCCACTACTCTTGTCCTGTCCAGTATCACTGGTCTGTTCTGCACTGCCATCCTCCCTGATGTGACTCCATCCAGCAGCTCAGATCAGGTACCAGTAACTGCAGCTCTCTGCCAGCCAATGCAGCTCCTGATGATACCCCTTCTTTCCTGGTAAGAAAATGTTAAATGTCACAGTTTGCGACTACACTTCCTTATGCCTTTCTCCACTCCATGCAGAGCACACCCCAGTCAAAGCAGAGGTGATGGCAGGAGAGAAACTGAGAGAGAAGATCCAGTATTAATTCATAAAACACTACTACTGAGGGCAACAGATTACCCTGGAGTACTTCATCCTATGATCCATGGTGTCAGCATGCTCCAGTCTAAGCAGACAGAGAAGCTGTGTCCAGCCAGAGATGCACAGCAATTTGCCAGGAATTGCCATAGCCAGAGTTCTTTTTATCGCTGTGACTTTTTCATTGCCAGACAGCACTTTCACCACACATCAATAACAAGAAGGTTGGTGTGCAGCTTTTGCAAGAGGGGAAAAGTGTCTTTTTTTCTTTTCCCTTTCTTTCATTTACTTCCTGTCTAAGATAAGAGGCTAGTAGCTGTCAATCCACAGAGAAGAAGAGGGCTTTTCAATGGGGGATAAGGATTAAGGTGGCTTCTTGTTAAGTTTGATAGTGACATTTTGAGCTGAAGGAACAGGATATGGCTATGCCATGAGGGTGTGTATTTGTGTTTTTGTGTGCATGTTTCTCCAGCTCACAAGCTAGAGAAAAAGAGGCCAAGCATGAGAGATCTGTGTGTGCTTGCACTTGACTGTAACGTGTTTCTGGCTTTACTTCAAATCCAGATTAAGACCATGGATTTGAAAGTTTGACCATGAACATGTGAGTTAAATACTCTAGGAAAGTTGTCCCATGCAGATAAACAAATTGAAATGCAAAATTGATGATGGAGGATCAGGAAGTGATGCAAAAACTGGAAGAGATGAAGAGCAAAAACCAAAGACCTGTGGTATAATGGAGCTGAAAGCTGGAGGTTGAAAAAAATCTCATGAAAAAAGAAATATAACAAGTGCTGTCATAGATGATTATAAGGGTTTGAACCTGTCACCTACAGCAACAAGAGCTTTGGCCTTTCTCACTTGACCTGAGGAGATAATGCTGTTAGCTGAGGTTAGAGAGGGCAGGTGATGAGCTGCTGTTCAAATACAAAATAAAGATGTCCTTTCACTCCAGATAATTAAACCAAAAACATATGCAAACAAGGCTTGAAGTTCTGGAATTGCCTGGCAAAGTCCCTGAAATCCCTTAGCAGCGCTCCTTGACATTCTTACCTCAACAGCATCCACCCATTCTCACGAAATACCATCATCTTGCAGATATGCTGTTCCCTAGTATCCATTTTAAAAATACCAGTCTAGACACAACCAATCTACACCCACAGCCACATTCCAAAATGTTCTGTGGTACTTTATAATACACCGAATTCCTACATGACATTGTTGAAATGCAGCCATTTCTAGGAGGTAACACATATGTCATTTAACCACACACCATTCAAATGTGTAAGACAGTAAAAGTGATGGGAGAAGGTAAATTCTCTCTTAAAAGGTCAAGAGCAAATTGCTTAAAATTTTTTACCTATTTTGCTCACTTCCTATGAACATTTGAACAATTTTGTTGTATAACAATGAATATTAACTGCTCCCCAAAATTTCCAAGACATATATGTACAAATATTAAGAAAGCTGAATGCTCCATTTTCACAGATACATGTCTGCTTATTGAATCAGGAGTATGAAACAACACCATATAATTTTACTGACACAGCCTGTAGAGTGAATATTTGTAGATAACAATTCAAATAAGCAAAAAAGGGGAGAAAATACAACTTATAGTTAAGAATAATTACAAAGGATGAATTTTTTTTTTTTTTTTAAAAAGAGCCAGGCACTACTATAAATTCTTTGGGATGAGGAAATACACGGAGCAGCTATGAATAATTTTACCCTAGGTATTAGGAACAGGGTTATCTCCCATCAACAGTATGAAATCCTAGACCAGTAAACCCACAGGAAAAATAAGGAGCAAGATTTAAGAACAAGCTCAACATTCACACTTAAACAAGGGAAATTTAGATTGGATATGAGGAAGAAATTCTTTACTGTAAGGGTGGTGAGGCACTGGAATGGGTTGCCCAGGGAAGTTGTGAATGCTTCATCTCTGGCGGCGTTCAAGGCGGGGTTGTACAGAGCCTTGGGTGGCATGGTTTAGTGGGAGGTGTCCCTGCCCATGGCAGGGAGGTAGGAACTAGATGATCTTAAGGTCCTTTCCAACCCTAACTATTCTATGATTCTATGATTCTACGGGCTTTGACTAGTTCATGCAATGGCAATGGATTAAATTTGCTGATCCAGGAATGTTTTTCCTTCTTTTGATTTTATGAAAATGAAAATTTATGCCAGTGCCATCAAAACAAGGGTGCCTCCTGCAATATAGTTACCAGTTCTGAGGCTTGGCTTTGAAAATGCTCACATTTGGAATTTTTCTTGATTTGAAAGAAATGTTGAACTTTTCTACAGATACCGGTAGATAGAAACTTAAGTTACATGTAATAATTATTAAGGTGAATCAGCAGCAATGCACATGCCTCCAAAGGCAAGGGATTTAGGAAAGAGTTTAGCAAATGTTGTTGTTGTTGTTGTTTTTTAATGACAAAAATATTGTGAGAACTGGCAGAATGGCTCAGGAGTTTCAGTTTTCAAAACCAGTTTCCAAAAACCTGGACAAAGATGTTTTGATTATCTCTTCATCTGTTCATGATACTTAGTTTTCTCATTTGAAAGTCAAATAAACCAATGTCATTTAAAATGAGAGACACTGCCTGACGCATATGAATGGGAGTCAAGGATTTCTGCACAGAGTGGTTCAGAAAACTGCCAATTTGTGTGTGTGCAAGAGTAGTCACCACTCTCTTGACAAAGCCACTGAGTCTGAATCAGGGACCTCTGGAGAGGTAGGCTCCAACTCCACAGCTTGTCTTGAAAAGCTGGCAGATGCCAGCTGGAGGTTTTAAAAACTCATGTCTTCTCAGATCCAGAAAGGATGGGGCTCAGAGCACACAAGTTTCTGGTGTTTTTAATTTCTCACACGTATTTTGGGAAGGTGCAGAGAGGAGGCTGAAAAGAAGAAGGATTCAACCAAAAGCTAGAACATGTAAATTCTTTTTTCCAGTTTCTGGCAAATGTTTAGATTATTATTATTATCCATAAAGAATGATAACATTTGAAAATGCAAAGCCATTATTTTTTTTTAGTTGAAAGCTGATTTTTTTTTCCTGAAGTCCCCTCCCTGGGTATTTCCTCAACACCCAGACAACTTTAACTTAAATAAAAGAGCAGCAACAAAGGCATGCATTTCATAGTGTTTATTCTGGCTGAAAAGCCAGTTTTCAATCCCATACCCACACAATTTCAATCAATGTTTTTGCCAGTGTTGATCCTGTGTTTATATATCAACCCTATTATTGTCTTTTATACCTCAGTTTCCCTACACTAAGAATCTTAGTTACTTTTTCTCTTTTCAGGTATTAAATTAATCATTTTAAATTGCTTTAAAGATGAAGAACAGAGAGGTAATCTTGAATCCTGAATATTTACATCTATTAACTTTGGGGGGTGGAATCTCAATTTTGAGGTGTGTGAATTACATTGGATGTTGTAAGTAACATTTCAAATCCAGAGACAGAGATTTGTGGTGGAGAAATAATCTAATGATCGATACAGTGAAAAACAAAAATATAGACAGATTGAGAGATAATTCCTGGTCTAAGGATTCATAAGACTTTTTTTTAAAAAAAGAGGAGACAATAAAAAGTCAGAAAAGAAATACTACTGAGATGTGCAACAGAACTGACTGCAAGCAGAAGGCTTCTCTAACATATCTGGTTAGGCACGATTATTTCTGTCTGGGAGAACAGCCCCATTAACAACTATTTCTGCTTCCTCCCCGGGTTATGGAAGACCATCCCGAAGAGAAATCATTGACAAGCCTGTCTTTTTCTGAAAGGGTTAGACAAATAAATAGTCTTTCTCTCCAGACCTCCTCTAATCACTTCTGCCTTTTTGTTTTTCTCTTTTCTTCTAGTTAGGAGTGAACATTTTGGCACATTAATTAAAAAATAGCAATAATTGCAACAGAAGAAAGAAGACGAGGGGTAAGGTGAGGAAGCTGAAGAGAGATGGTAACCGCAGCCTTAATTAATAGAATTACTCTTCATTGAAAGCTAGTCTGATGAGGACTCTTGTCCTTGAATAAGTACTCTGTGTGTCTGCATATGTATATATATATGCATATATATAGAAAAATGTACATGTAAACAGAGCTACTCAGTTGCTTAGCAGCCAGTAGTGTCCTTTCATGAGAAAGCAAAATATATTGTGACAAACTACCTCAAACCCATGAAATTCCATGAAAATAATTATTTTCTCATAGCTATTCAAAAGTCGAGAGCGGCCCTGAAATTAATGTCTCATCCAACGGGCAAAGGCAGAACTAAGTTAATTGGATTCCCATCTGTTTCAAACATGGTCTCAACATCACACAATAATAATAAATAGTGTAGTAATCATGGCTAACAATTAATCTTTCAGTTTAGGTTTTATAGGGTGCTGAATGGATCCTAATTTCATACAAATACAGATTGCTGTCTGGACATATCCTCTGGACAAAAAAAGAAAAATAATCATAGTCTGACCATGCACAGTTGTGTCAGATCTTTGGAGAGTAGAGGCTGTCTAATTTAAAAGCCTTTTACAGTGAACAACAAGCTGGTTGCCCCAACAACCACCTCCTGATCTGTACCAATATAATGGTAGCTTCAGTGCAAGACTTTATGGCTGTAGAGGTAGTAAAGAGGGATTAAAACCTGTACAAATTAGCCTTGTAATAAAGCAGTGAGACATTACAGAGCTGACATCCCATGATAGAATAGAATCATAGAATCATAGAATCATAGAATCATAGAATCATAGAATCATAGAATCATAGAATCATAGAATCATAGAATCATAGAATCATAGAATCATAGAATCATAGAATCACAGAATCACAGAATCACAGAATCATAGAATCACAGAATCACAGAATCATAGAATCATAGAATCATAGAATAGTTAAGGTTGGAAAGGGCCTTAAGATCATCTAGTTCCAACCCTCTGCCATGGGCAGGGACACCTCACGCTAAAGTGGACTGATGTCCAGTTGCAAAACACTGTCTAAGAAGCCTTTTTGCTGTGTCTTCTGTGCAGACCTTGCAGTAGGAAAGCTTCCAAGGACACCCAAAATTCAGCTGTGATGTAAAGGAGAGTAGGTCTGCTGAAAGTAATGTCCCCAGAGCCATTACAAATCTCTGTGGCATAGCTGGGTGTGGAACCAAGGTTTGCCATGAACTTATGAACTTCCACACATACCTATTCAAACTTTTAACATCTGCAGCAGCTGGTGGCAACGAGATGCCCAACTCTGCTTTGCCATATGGAAAATCACATTGTTGCTTTTTTTCACCTGGCTCCTTAGATTCGTTTGATACCCCCAAGTTTTAATTCACACCAAAGTCAACAGAGATACAGAAGAGAAGCAGGCCTAAGCCATGAAGTTGTTACTCCACATTGATGTGAGCTCTTAAACATCTGTTACATCCCAAACCCAAAATAGCCACCCTTTAGTGGTGAGAGAAATGCTCTCTATATGGCTATAGCTGTAAACAGATGGATAGATACAAGGTGATATGTGGAGCTGGAACAACCAGTTAATAAAGTTTATAAAGTACTTAGGGGGTCCATCTGGACGGATGGTACTTCATAAATGTAAGGCCATTATCAGGGCCTCCTAACAGCACCCGACTATCACTCAGCACTTTCTGGATGGACAGTTAAAGAAAACACATAAAATATACTCCTTGGTAGATATTTCACCCAGAGTCTTTTACTTGCAATAACAGAGATCTGGGCTTTCATCTGTACAGACCATTCCCATTTGCAGTCACAGGGAAAAATCCACAATAGCTCAACTCATGAAGCTGCTGGATTTATTATGTTTGAAGAATGAAGCTTCACAGCACAGCCCTGGAAATAAATGAGTGGTTGGGGAATTTGCTAGTGGCAGGTCTCTTGCTGCAGTAGGGGGCTGGATAACTAAAGGGATAGTGATGGGAGAAGTATAGGGGTTTTGTTGTGGTTTTTGTTCTGTTTTGTTTTGTTTTTTCTCCCTTCAGGGGCACTGCCCAGAATTAAACTTAAGTTGGTAATGAATGAAAACATACATCACCTTTCTGGTGAAAAGGGGGATGCAAAATGTGAATGTTGGACATCAGCAGAAGTTGTACAAAGTGCTCATTTCCCTTGTGGTCTGGGGAAGAAAATGGAAGATATTGCTTCTGGATATGACTTGGAGATGTATGTAAAGATCCCAAGGATCTCACTGGGACTTTTCAACAAGTTTGGTACACTCCTACTCCTCATAGCACTTCTTTGTCTAAAGGAATCTGCGGGAGAGGGGAGTGGCTGCACTTTAGAGGAAGCCTCTCCTCTTGGGTCTTGATCACCATTTAGTGTCAAATCAGGCTGTATTTTTCAGATAAATTTAGGGTTTGAGCTTTATGGCTTTTTCCATTAAGCAAACCTGGTGTCTATGGAGAATCTTTTTTCTCTTCAAACCCTGAACACCCCAAAGATTTCAGTCTGGAGATGCTGCCAGAGGAAGTATGGTTTCATTTCTGATGCTGCCATCAATCTCTGTTTTGAGATGGCTTCCCCATACATATCAAACTTCTTAGGATACTTTGTATGCAAAATTTTCAATGATGAACCATCTTTCCCACTAAGACTAGAGACTATTATACATCCCATACCCAGATCATCTAAATTAGGATTACAGTTTATGGAAGAAGATAACAGGCATAAGTTACCAAGATTGTTATTCACAGCATGGTGGCCTTTTCGAAGATATTTACTTCTGCATTTGCCTATTATTTGTCTATGGAATTATTTTTTTTTCGATGAGGAAAGGGAGCGTAAACTGAGACGTTTTTATTTTTGCAACAGACCTTATTTCTGTCTGTGTTGTTACTGATGTAGCATTTAATCCCTTAAATAACCAAGGTGAAGATGGTAACTTCTCAGAGAGGTCTGCAATAAGAGACCAACATGAATTTATCTTTTGATTTCTAAAAACCTGTCCATCTCCTGTTTATTAGCCTTGACTTAGGGATGGAAACAAGAAAAGCAGACCTATTTTGATAATGGGGGAGCTTCACAGTCCTGTTGGACTACTCCTGACATTTATGAGTGTCTGTACATTTGACAACTAGGAGCTTGGATTACAAGCAAGTAGCTAGATGAATAGACAGATAATAAGTGTTATTAGTTACATGATACCAAAGATGTACACAATCAAAGTAATAAAGCAGGAAGGAGGTAATACATGCTCAAAGGTGAAGAACCACAATAGAAACCACTATCATGTGAACATTTACAAAACAGCCACATAACAATAGCATTATTTAGATGTTGAGTGGTGTTACCAGTCAGTGCAGCATTAAGGAGTTTGCTCACCCAGGGAAAGTTACGCTGTTTACACAGGAACTGCAGCAGGAAGAGTGGCAGACTATATAAAGGATATGTACTGTATGAATAATTGCCTTCAAAGAGGACTGGACAACGAGATGAGAGAGGATGTCAGGGTCAAATTATTATTGGTTATTTTTACTACAGCAGCCAGACGACTCTCAAATGGTTGATTTGAACAGCTCTAATTGAATAATGTCATTAAAACCCAACAGCCAGTGCCCGGGGAACAGCAGTGCTGAGTTGCTACCAATGTCTTGCCAGGTGAATAGGAAGGTTCAGGCCATTAACGACTAGCATTTGTAATGACTGCTTTATTTCATTTCAGCACATACTCCTTTTTCAAAGGACCCCCAGTATAAGGATGAGGAATTGAATCAACATGAATTTTGGGCTCATATAAGCCAGCAGCTTTTAGCTTGGTCACAGGAAGATCAAGCCTAGACCCTTTCCACAGTGCCACCAGCGGGCTCTCAACATTGTTATTTCAATGGCTTTCACGTCTGTGTCTTTTCCTCTTAATAACACTCAGCTTTTGCATTGTGAAATGGATTCTGGTCCCCACTTGTAAAGGGGCAATTGCCTGCACACCTTCAGTGACACGACCTAGGTTCAAGATTCAGCAGAAGGCTTTAGCACATGCTTAATTTCAAACATACAACCCATTCAACTCAGCAAGGTAGTAGTGTGTATTAAACCTGCATCATCGGGCAAAGAGATAGCAGATGGGTAATTGACACAGCAGGACCTGCCACATCATGGTTAGTTACGTGGGGTTTGGGTTATTTATACCTGTAGGGATGAGTGTGGAGGGGTGGAGGAAGAAAGGAGGAAGCAGGCATGGCAACAGCAGGAGCAGGAAAGGAATGAAAACACACTACATGTCAAGGCAGAAAGATTGAGAAAAGTTCTCTAAAGAGACAGATTCCCCATTTAGGTTTGGGTCTTTTATTTTTATTTCTCCTTACAAGGGTGTCATTCAAGTAGCACAGTTGGGTGCTGAGGTTGTTTGCTAATAGACATGCAGAAGTTTGGTCACTGGAGTAAGACACTAAAGAATAGGAAAGATAGAGTGTGTGTCTTATGTGAATGACAGTGTTCTAGCAAATCTAACTAAAAGGTGTGGAATAACACGTTTTCCAGCAAGTACCTGCTAGCAACCAGTAAGATATATAGACTGGTTTGTGAATGTCTCCCAGAGAGCTGAGTGCATCCTACTGTGCTTGGAACAGCTAGTTCCACACTCACCACTGCCACTGGTGCAACCTGATTAAAGTGTATCTCATAGCAACACACAAGAGGAGCTGTGATTGTTTGCTTTATGATTCCTCTCTGACCTTCTCTGTGCACAGCTTTTCTAGGTCTAGAAGACAAACAAAGCCTTCAGTGGCCCGTCTTCCCAAGCATACCTGCTTACTTCAAGAAGCTTGGGAATGAATGCTGATCCTGTGCCATGTAAAGGCATGCTCCCTAGTCAAGCCAGTGCAGACTGAATGGTGATATCATCTTTCAAAAGCACTTTTCACTTTCCCAATGGAAAACAAGGATTAGTACTGCAGAATTAACTAGGGCAGATAGGGAGGACCTCTTCCTCAGGGTTAAGAGACAAGGAATGTCCTGATGTGCTAGCCTGTAGCCCTTTTTCTCCTGGCAAATATAGAGCACTTTCTTCTGAAGGGCCTTTGTGATGAGGTTGACCCATGCAGGAGGACTGCACCTGTATTATGGTTGTGCCCTAAGGACAAACTCCCACCAAATCAGTGCATGCCAAGACTTATGTTTGAAATACAAGAGTCAAACATGGATTCAGAGTCTGTAACCTACATATGCAATATATGGGAAAAGGGAAATGTGGGGAATACAACAGATCCCTTCACAGTCGTCACTCATTGTGGTAAAGAAAGGAACTGAACCAAGGACAATGATCCACAGTTTAACAGCCTCCCTACTAGATGAGGATGGGCATTTTTGAAAGACCCATGCCAAAAGCTTGTTTGCAAGGTACTTCACCACTGACACTAAAAGCCTTTGGGAGTATGCTGGGTACACTTCAGAGAGCCCTGATGATGCCTAATCTCTGCATGAAACCAGCTCTGATAAAGAGCATTCTGGTAGCCAAAAATGCCACACCAATTTTCAAGCAGACTACAAACTAATCCCTAGGATCATGATTAACATGTTTGTTTTGCTCAGTTAAACAGATTGTAATGTCCACGGCTGGATGTAAGCATTGCTAAGAACGCAGTCACTAAGCTGCCAGCTTTAGGCTGCATTTGGTGATCTAGATGGCCACCTCTGAATCCATAATAACAGAGATACAGAGTGGAGAGGTGGGTTTCTTTCCTTTTGTTTAATTTCATTCATTTATTTATTTGGTTTTTTTATTCATTTGATTTTCCAGATCCAAAAGATCTCTGGTCTGCCGTTGAGCAGTCTTCCTAAATATAAGGCCATTATTCTTTCTAATTAGTCTTCTCTTGTCCTTGGTGTAGGCAATATATTTTCCTTTTCATTGCTCATCTATCCAAATCTCCGTAGCTTGGAAAAACCTTTCTTCTCAGAAAGCAATAGAAAAGAAGGAATTGAGATAGTTGGAAAAAACTGCTCTCCTCTACTTCTCCAGATGCTACCAGGTTCTCTAGCCAAGGTTTCCCGCAACATGAGAAGTGAAAGGAACTTCGTCTCTTGGACAATTCTCTCAGAAGAACAATTAAGTCATATGAGTTGGAAATAATAATAGCTTTTGTGATTGGGGGAGTGAAGGGAGGGGTGTCCTTTACACTCCACTTTCTCCCCCAAGCATGTGGTGGAAGAAAAAGGGCTAACACATGAACTAGCTGTCAGGGAATGGGCACAGCAGAGCTATATCAAGAAAACCAGATCTCAGCTAGAGATCATGAAGTGCAGAAGAGGAAATTTTTTCTGGTGCTTTCTGCAGAGCACCATCCTTCCACTGATATAGTCCAGATACCTCAGAAACTTTCTGTGCCCTTTGGATACCTTCCCACAGCCAGCCATTGGTCTGTGCTGTACATAAGCAGTCACTAATTGCATCAGAGGAAATCTGAGCTTAATTCAAATTGGACTTGTAATGTCAGGTCTTTTCTTCTCATCTTCCGAGATCTAGTCAAGCCAGCATCTCTGTCTTCCCATGGCATCTGGAAGTCACTGACATGCTTTGTGGTATTCCATTTCCTCTGTTTTCCAAGACCATCATTTTTCTTTAGATGACAGGGTTTCTGGAGTGGGGAGTACAGTATGTGTTCACACCATCCTCAGCATTTTTGAACCTGAGTCACAGAGATGTCTATTTAGGGATAAGACCCTGAATTTGTGTAAACACAGAAATTGCACAAGACGGTCAACAAGATGCACAGCTTCAGTCCCTGCTCTACACAGACTTTTTATGTGGTCATGGAAAAATGGACTTTATGTGCTAGAGACAAGCACGTAACCACATGGCTGCTCAGCAGAACCAGGGATGTCCACATTGTCCTCCTGTCAGCCTGTATACTGGCTATAATGTGGGGCAAGCCAAGAGTCTTTCCAGGTGGAGAAACTACTGCATGAACATTGGAATGGGTTGCCCAGGGAAGTTGTGAGTGCTCCATCCCTGGCGGTGTTCAAGGCCAGGTTGGACATAGCCTTGGATGGCATGGTTTAGTGGGAGATGTCCCTGCCCATGGCAGGGGCGTTGGAACTAGAAGATCTTGAGGTCCTTTCCAGCCCTACCTGTTCTATGATTCTGTGAACCAGAAGATCAGTCCATAGCAGTGGTCTGCTCACCTGAACACCAGTGGCTGACACCTGCACACTGAAATTTTGATCCCAAACTCAATTAGTTTGAGTGCCCCTCCTCAGAAAGTGCAACAGTCCTATAGCAGGCAATCTCACTGTGGGGCTACATGCCCTCAAATTGCAGTGTGCTGACCCCATGGTAATAAGCCAGTTAAATGAATATCTGGGTAGATATTTCTTCATTAATCAAGCATATGACTTGGAGAACAGTCATTGAAAACATCTAGACAATCTTGGAAGAGTACAGCTGTTAGCACTGCATACTGCATTATCACCACATATTCAGATTGTTATTAAGTGAGCTTTAAGTAAGGCATTCTTCATTTGTCATTTTCCCCCTGTGAATTCAGCTACTAACATTGATTTCTTTTTATTTTTTTCCTTTTTAATCTGAAAATTTGCCTATTAACTTTTCAAAATTTATTAATCTGTTTTCACTCCACTAGTAGCAGTTTCCCCCCACCTTCAACTTAGCTTGTTAAAACTCAGAGTTGATTAAAGATGACACAACAGTAAAATATTACATAAGCGCACAAGAAAATTTTTATTTCATTACTGGCACAAAGTGAGTCATCTTGAACATGACACTGGCTTTGGCTCCGTTTTCTCTCACTTTCTTGCTCTGGTTTTATATTTAATCACAGCTTTTTTCTCCCTCTCTCTGCGCATATGATTTTGTTTTTCAAATCCACAGCAGAATGATCCAACTTTGTTCTTATGCTATTAATTAACACCACGCTCTAGTTTCCAACATACTTAAATGATGAATAAGGTTAAATTCCAGACAACGTTCTGTACATTGCCATCAATTAACAATTTTCAACGCAGCGCTTAATTAATAAACACTGATCAGCAGAGCCCTTGCGTGGAGTGCATCGTAGCTGAGCATTTGTAAGAAAGCATCTTTAATATGTGTGCTGGAGTGCATAGTGTGAGTGAATGTGTGCACGAGCGTGTATGTGTGTGTGTGTGTGTGTGAAAAGAATCAATGCAATATCTTAGGAAACTCATCAGCACATCATCTCCTTAAAGGTTAATTAAGAATTTGAGGAAGAACAGAGGGGCTGAAGCAGAGGTGATGGACATCCGTGTCTCTCCAGATCATTAAGTACTAATTAGGTTTGGAAAGTCTATTGAGCTTCCTTGGTCTCATCAAGCCATGTGATGGTCCCTGGATACCTCAGTGTGAAATGCCATCAGCACTATATCTCCTTTTATAAACAGGATGCACTTCAGTCTCAGGTGTGCCTGCTGTCTCTCACCCTGTGTGTGTGTACGCCTCTTTCTGCATGTGTCTGATTAAGTTATTTTATATGCTGCATAAAACCTGTGTGGAGAATACAGACTCTTTCAGAATCATGTGTAATGCAGTGCTTTTGCTGGAAGGCTTACAAGTTAAAAAAAAAAACAAAAACAAACAAACAAAAAAAACCCAAAAAAAACAAACCCAAGAAAGGTTCCTGTAAGGTAAAAATTCAGAATTAGCAGGGGGAGAACTTGTAAATCCATATGAACCCTCTTGCTGTGCTAGAAGTTTAGTTACGGAGAACTTCCAAACTGGCTTCTTATTACTTATGCTTCCTAAGCTTGAGATGGAAGTGGGAGATGACAGGAGCTCTGCAGCGGAAGTTATCTCAGCAAGACCCCACAATGAAGCTTCAAAGAGACCATAATATGTATTTTGTTAATTACTTCTTTCAAAACTCTAGCAAGAAGTGCTGCACGGCTAAATCCCAGAAGAAGTGATGACAGTTTTTAAGAAATGGCTTCACGGAAGGTGAGATTCTGCTTTTAACTTAATTTTCTGGCTTTTCAGTATTTCCCAGTCTACAGGGACAGGGACAGGCTTTTCTCAGGATGCTTCCTTTAAATTGAATTGGAAACACAAATTTAGATGCTCGGCTATGGACAAGGATCCAGCAAGCAATCCAATCTGTGCCTGAAAAGAACCTTTGAGGTGCTCAGGGACTGAGTCAGCTCTCATGTTAACGTGCAAAGTAATTCAAACCAGATGCCAGTGACCAGATAGGTTTTTCTGGCAACCAGCCTTGATGGTGCTATTAGAAGAAAAGCACAGCTGACTCTTTTATGAGGGTTCCCTGAACTCGGTAACTCAATAATATTTGTTTATTCTAGTTTCCAGGCATCTTAAGCTAGTGGGATGGCATAAAGCTGCTGAAAGGTAAAGAAAGAAGGGGCATGGTAATACTTTGGCATTGTCAGTCCAAAAAAAAAGTCCTTATTTGGGAGTAAGTTAAAGGCGTCTTCCTTATATATAAAGAGCTAACCCACACCGAGTAACACACCTCTTCTCTTTGTCAGAATGGAGTAAAAATACTATACCTTAAGATGTTAGCATTCATTTAATAAAATGATACTGGAAACAGTTTTCCTCTGAGTTGGGGACTTTCAGAGAACACCCAGGATAAAGGAGGATGTTGACACTGGGGATAGTTGCCATTGCCTTTTTGAGCCAGCTGAACTTTGACTTTGATTGCACCCAATGGAATGGAAGTTGATGGTTCACTGGCTCAAACTGCTGCCCTGTCAATACTCTGCTATTGACATTCTGGTATTAAGAGCAAGTACAGTTGTGTTAGCAATGTCCCAGGGATGAAGGAAGCAGTCTGGGAACCACTAGGATGTGGGTTCCATAGGAAGCTTCTGGAATTGGAATCAACTGTCTTTCACTCTCACCACTACTGCCGCCCAATTTTCAGGAGGAGATGGCTGAATTGAGAAGCTACTGATAATGTTACAGCCTGCATGTCTGCTCCGGAATACCAAGGACCCCTTGATAAACCCAGTGCAATGCCTGAAGCACTTCATCTGCAGGCGACTTGCTCTCTTCAATATGGAGAGGATTGCCACTAATCCTGGTGCATTACTGTTCACTTGACAGAAGTCGCCTGAAACAACTTGCGTCTGTTCTTGTCCTGATTTGCTGTCGGTATTTATTAAGAGCACTGTGTTTAAAATGGCACACAATGTAGCCTGCAGATAACATCTTAAGCTTCCTGCCTATACCAACAAAAAAATAAACACCCCCTCCTGATAAAATCTCTTCTAAACATTGTCACTCCCCACTTTGCTCAGCCATGTCACTCTGCTGTTTCTCCCCAAGAGCTCCCTGTGAGAGCAGTGATGGTAGCAAGAGGCACCTTATCTCTGGTTTTACTGATAACCATTCCTGAGCTGCTGTAAAATATAATTTTAAAACCTGGAGTGATATAAAATGAAATATTGACCATTCAAATCGGCTCTGTTTTCATTACTTCAGTAGAGAAATGTATTAGATTGACAGCACCTGTGATCTTCTATTGGTTAATGAGACCTTTGTGTTCCTCCCATTTCTTGTATAACTGAACATTAACCTCCAAGGGTGTAACAGCTTCTCTAAACATTCAATCTTAACCATTGTGCTTAGAAGTAAAGAAGACTTACTGTTGAAGGTCAAATATGGTGATGGTTATATGATGTGGGCACTTATTTACCAAGAATGTGGTTCGGCTCAATTACACTGCTCTGTCAAAATGACTGGATGCATGTAGCTTAACTTTTTGGATGGTAAAGACCATTAAACATCTCCACTAATTCCTGTTTGGATTCTGATTTGTCTTGACAAGTTTGTAGAAGTACAGTAAGTCCTCTGAATTAAAAATAATGACTACTAGTATGAGGCTCAGCAACATACATTTTCCATTTTCCACCAAGGGTCCTACAGTATTTCCAGCTGCATTGTTTACAACCATTTCTCCTAGCTTTTGATATCTCTTGGTTTCAATATCGTCATAGACCGAGAAACATTATCAGTTTGAGTAACAGAATATGGTTCTCAAGCACACTGGCAGAGAGGATCTGCTTTTCTGTGTCTCCTACACAAGAACTGTGGTTCTCCTGCCAATTCAACTGTCACACAGAAAAATAAGTCTGGGAGGAGATGGGTAATTGGTTGGGTTTTTTTTAAACAAGCAATACATTAAAGAACTGAAATGATATGCCTGTGTGCTTCCCTTACTGTTCTGGGAAGATTTTCTCTTGCATAATACTGCATTGTTTGTGAACGAAATTTCCAGACCTATTAGGTCCTTAAAGACCTATTTGGTTTACTCTTGGATGGGTAGTATGCTTAAGAGTTCAGCATCAAATAAGATTTTTCTTGTTCTTTTTTCTCTCATCACATTGGTCTCATGAAAAATTTCATCACTTACGCATGAGAAGGATGTGTGTGCATGTGTGAGGGTATGCATATGCACCAGTCTAGCATAATTCAAGCAATTTTATATACATATGTATATATATATACTTATTTGTGGAGAGGACATGTATGTGTGAAGAGGGAATTCTGTCATATCTGGTTGGATGTTTCTGTACTTTAGGCAGTGTGTAGATACAGAGCACTGTGAGTTAAAGAAGGTTTATATTGTGGTTAGCATCCTAGACAGCAAAAGGAGTTAATATAAAGTGTAACTCTTCTGATCTCAGTAATGTATTGGAAGACAAACCAGTGGAGCATCCTTCTTTCCACATTTAAAACAGAGGTTTTCAAAGCAAGGTCCTGTACATCAGCTTATCCCATACAGTATCTTAACGTTTGTCTTGAAGAAGCAATATTACTCATGGCAGACAGTAACAGTGCTTTCAAATGAGGGACATATGGCTGTCCAACACTGACACCACAGGTGTCTGAGACTTTAAATTCGGTTTCATCCAGTAGACCTTTTGCTCTCCAGTCCCTTGCTAACGCTGTCAGACTTTTCCAGAAGCAAGAAAGAGTGTAAGAACAACATGATAAGATTACATAAAGTAGTAAAGCCATTTATTAATCCATCAAGGAAATTAGTCCATCAGACAACACCTGCTTCACAACCAGGTCTCTGGGAAACAGGCATGCGTACTGTGTGTATGAATCTGTGGGGTGGTGGTGGAAAGCTGTGGATGCAGGAGAGGGGACACAGAACAGAACTAGCTAGCAAGCTTTAGGGTGGAAGGTGAGGAAAATGGCAGCCAGACCCTGACAGGAAATAACAGGGTGTCTAAAAGAATAAAACACAATGTGTGCTATGATCCAGCCTCCTATTGGTTTTGTTTGAAAACCTCAGTTCAGAGAGGGACACAAGTTCTCTGGCATCAAAGAGCCTCATCTATCAATGTCCTTGTAGGCGCCAGTGTGATGAGATGCAGAATAAAGGCTCTCTTGTCCTTTATTTCTTTATCCATTTCTGCAACGAGTGCAGTACTTGGAAGATTTAAACACTTAAAGTTACAGATAGGGATGCCCCTACCAGCACAAGGCAAAGTCCTTGGTAAGCCTAGCTCTGGCCCTGTGAGCAAAAGCTTCTCTGTATCACTTCTGTGCACTGCTCACCTTTCATTGTGATGATCCTTCTGAGAACATGAACTTGCCTGCAGCTGAGTGTTTTGGGAGCCTTCTATGACAACAGGTACTCTTCAGCTAGCCTGATGAAAGTTCAGGGACAAAGTCACCCTAAGCAAAATTTCCTCTTGGCTAGTTCTAGGTAGACACCATGTAACCCTGGTGTTGTTATTTAAGGATGAAAAGAGACAGGAAGAACCTGACTTGTCTGGCCAGCCACATATTTACAGAATAAACTTCCTGTGAGCTCCGAAGACAATGAAGCTTGGCTTCCTAATGGATTGCACTGTGAGCTCTGACCCCATTTGGGTTTTCTGGTGTCCCCTCTTTCTGTACAAGCATGGTGCTTAGAACTGCACATTACAGCTTATTCTTCTGTGTCAGCCCTCAAAAGAACCTCCTTTGGGAAAGAGGGTAGCTGGGCTGAGAGGAAGAAGGAGCTCGCTTTATGTATCTGCACACTTCTTCAGGGATACCAGCATTGCGCGATATGGTTCTCAGACCAGTACTACTGTGGTCAAAGTCTGCCATGTTACAGGTTCATAATCTGCATGGTCGATAGATCTAAATCACTGCATGTGTCCACCATCCCTGTGGAGAGGGAGAGGAATCATAATTGATACCTGGGCATTTTGGTTATTTATAAGAAGGAATCCACAAAAAGTATTTCTCCAACTTTTAGACAACCAGCTTTCTCCAGAAATCAGGAAACATATAAATAATTTCAGAAACATCTTACTAAAGATAGGTTTGTTTGGAAATACGTTTTCCTTTAAAAAACAATGTTGGAAATAGTCACTTCTGACCATCTTTTTGACACAGCTTACATAGAATTGCAAGTCCTGCTTCACCTTTGATGGAATGATATGAACTAAAGAGAAGTTTTCTTTGCATTCCCTAAGAATAAGTGTATGCCGTTATCTGGGCTGCTGGGGATGTTAAACTGCCCTGCTTCTCCAGAGACAGGCAATGCTGCAGGGGTATATTCCCACCCATACAACCAAAGTGCAAAACATCCTTCAAGCATTGTTCAGGGAAATTGCATATAGCATTTTGACAAGGCATGCTCTTAACACTACAGATGAACTAACTCAACTTTGCATCAGCAGTTTGTTCATCATCTCTGCAATTTTTATATATATACATATTTATTGGATGAAAGGAATCAAGATTTGGTAAGATTTGAAAATTCAGATGCTTTTTTAGTTTCTGCATCAGAAACAACCCCTCTCCCCCCCAGGCCTCACCACTTTTGCCTGTCTTTAGCTGAGGTGAATAGCCTGATTCAGATTTTTGTAAATACACCTCAGCTGGTCTCTGAGAGGTTCTCCGCACTGCAGAGGTATGAGTCATGTTGTTGCTTTCACTTTTACACTGGGGATATTGCTCCTGCCAGGATCTTGCCATTTACTTGGAGAACTAGTCAGCGCTCCTTTCGCATTCCAGATTGTCATCCTTCCCTTTCCTTTTCCCCCCTCCCTCCACCCTCTGGGAGCTGCATCTTTCTGTTGTCCTGTGGAGATAGACCTTGAGTAAGTGATGTTCCATGATCTCTGAAGAAGGAAGGAAAACAAAACCCCAGCAAAACAAAACCTGTTCCCATTCACACCCCAAACTGTGAGTATGGTCCCTTTGTGCCAGCTGCACCATCTCACTGCTGTTTTCTATCTTGCCATGATTTTTTTTGGTGAAAGCTGCCTATGCAATCTGTGAGCACGGTTGGAACAGCCCAATTTTACAAGCATAAAGTATTATGATTGCATTGATTTCCATCATAAATCATATTTTCCATCCTCTGTCTCTCTTTCCTTGCACTGACTGAATTAAGCCTTGGTGTTTTCTTTAGCTGCTGCCAGAGATGAGGCTTGAGATGATATTAGGGTAATGATGATAAATTTTAGCCTCAAGCCAAACCATTTCCACATTACAGATAATGTTTTTTTCCAAATAAGTTCTGTTATTGGAATCCAGGATCCACTACATCTGCAGGCTCGAAGGCTGCTTCAACACAGTCTCTTTGCTGTAATGGGTTTATAGATTTGAAAATTTGCTCTATACAAATAAATGAGAGAAGAGAGGAAAGAATGAATGAAGGGATGTAGAGGGAAATGAAACAGAAGCAGGAGAAAAGGAGGGGGAGAAAGGAGAAAGAAAGAAGACAAAAATAAGTGAAAGAAGATATAGAACAACAGCGGGGAAGCAAATAAGGAGAAAAATGAGACAATTCACACAGCACAGTACTAGTAATCCAGCTGCTAGCTGTGTGTGTGCGTCTGGTAAGCAGCAAAACTGGCCTTACAGACAAGCACAAATGCCACACAAGCACACAGATCCACAATTATGTGTTTCAGATTTCACCCCTGCCTTCTTAAGAGACCATTCCCTAACATCTTATCTCAGAATGGCCTTTGACAGACTAACATAATATTCCTGCAAAATCTCAGCTGCTCTCACAATGGACTAGAATGAAACTGAGCTAAGCCTGAGCCAGTATTAGCGTCTGCAATATGGCCTCAGACTCAGGTAGTGTCTTACTGGTCTAAGGTTCTCCTTTTTCTGAAACTACTGCAAAGCAAGTCATCTGCCAGCTTTTGTTTGAGGGGAATTCAGTTTGTGTGATCAGACCTGAAGGACAGTGTCTCGTGCTCAGCAGAATATAGATTGTGGGCATGGTGACCTTCAGTAGAGCAGCTGAGGTAGGCCAAATCAATTACTTAGTCGTTCTTCAGCCACTAGAAAGGGAGGCAGTTCACCATGGCATCTTACAGAAGTAATCCTGTAACCCTCACTGGTATTCCATCCCTGATTTGGAGCATGGCTCAATAAACCCTGTGCTCCATATGTGGCTGTTAAGCACCTATGTGCCTCTTAGCTCTGCTCTTCGCATTCACCAGACCATACCTGCTTGAGTGAGTGTTACTCCACTGAATGAGTGAGATCCCCCATGTGAGAACACAGGCAGAAATGTCTGCTTCAGCAGCAGGCAGCCCTTGGAAAAATCAGGCTTGTTCAGAGCTACACAGAAGTTCTGAGGAGCTCTGGTTGGGTGAATCACCTACACACATAGACTCTCCCATGGGAAGAAGCACGCCCTGATTCCTCTTCTATTTTTCTCATGGTTTGTTCTGCCATGTGAGACTTTCTAAGGAAGCTGCTTAGCATCTGCAACCCTTTGTGCATGCAGAGGAAGAACAGTTTCACATCCTTAGTTCATCCTGAGCTGTAAAATTGCATCTCATTAGCTTACACTGTGACAGTGGGCATCATCTGAGTGAAAGGAGGTATCTGTGACACAGGTGTCTCCATCAGAAGAAGTCACCCCAGACTCCCTCCTTTTAGAACCAGTGGATGCAAACATGCAGTTCAAGCTTGCAATTGGTCTCATCTAATGGTAGACACCTAAGTAAGTCAGGTGAATCCCCCACTAGCTCTAAAGGGAATTTGGGATGAATTGCTTAGATATTGTAACCTACATCTGAGAACAGATGAGTTGCAGTGAGCTGTATCTTACTTCTTTCTGGTCCAGCTGCTTACAAAGGGACTTGTGCTGTATTTGTGTGGCTTACATAAGAATCCCCAGTGTGATTCAACCTGGCAAACAATACTACTGCACAATGAAATAGGTATACGGCACAGAAGAAATGAAGAGGTGTCTATCTCAGGAAAATTAATTTAATCGCAGTGCTGGAATATGAAATGAAGGTGGAGGAAAAGTGAGTCCCATGCGGTTTGCTAAAGATATTCCTTGTTGTGCTCTAAACGAGGCATGGACTCACAGACAAAGGCTGACTTGGCATGACAAGCCTCTGGGCTAAATTCTCCTGAAAAGGACAGTGCAGAGCCAGTGGTTTTAAGCTCCAGAGAGGCGTGGAGTTGCAGCTCCCTGCACTTTGCCTTTCAGTGCTGAACAAATTTATGAGTCTTCAAACTTTACCCCAATAGCTCTTTGCTCTGAACCCACACAAGTACTTCAACACAATCTAATGAGCTAGAGTGACAAGATTTTTGTCTGAGCATTCTGACACTGCAGAGACATTGAAGTAGTCTGGACTTTACTCTCAGTTAGAACAGAAGCAAAGCTGGTGATGCTGGCTCTAAGACAAACCCTCTCCTGAGGTGTCTTGTATCTCATGCCACAGTTCCAGCAGTAGATTAAATAGGTCTGGGCACGGATTTAGGCACTGCACTGACAGCACCCAACCAGTTTTATTGTTAGCATGATCCTTGGCATGATATTAGTTGATGCCAACTAGTGCTCTCCCACACAACACTTTGATAAGGGGGATAGCTCAGACTGGGAATGATTCCAGATGAAGTCTGGATGAGGCCACTCCATTTTGAGAGGAAGGGAGTTTAGCCACATGGATGAGGTTGGTTTTGTGCTGCTTGCCTTTGGGTTCAGAGAACAGTTTCTGGCCTGTTTGATTTAGCTGTGTAGCTGTTGCTTTACTAATCTTATCCAGTTTAACCAGCTATCTATCTCCTGTGAACTTTTTACTTCCAGCCCCAGGTTTCAGAAAAACAGAGGAATACCTGATATCCTGATTCATGTTCCTGCCTCTGGAGCTCAGAGTTATTGTTCTTCTCAACCGTAAGCCAAAAGCCCTCACTGCAACAAGCCTGGGCAATGCTGAAATACAACCTAATGCAGATGGCAGAGGCCAGCTCTGATTTTGGCCAACATATTTACAGTAGGGAGAAGGGGAAAAAAATGGACCTGAAGATAGGTAGGCAGGTGGCAGGCAGTTTATTTCACTGGCAATGCCGGAGTGCCTACTTCACGGGATGCTAAATGCAGTAAGTGGGGAGGAGAACAAATTTAAGAGGGAAGAAGAAGGGGGTGAAGCAGCCAGTGGTCTTCAAGGTACAAAGGGAGCATCCTGTACTTCCAGAGCAGCCAGAATAGGAAATCGCCTGCTGCCTTTGCAGGTTCCATGTCTTTATTATTCATATCAGTCCCTAGAGAGGGGGTCTCTCTAAGGACGTGAGTCATCTGGGAAAAACAGCAGCCCTACCATGTCCCTGCTGCAAGTCAGGCCTGGCACATACAGCAGGTCTAGGCTATAAGTGCCAGATGATAAGTCCTTTAAATTGGGCTAAACCATTTTACTTGCTCACTTGGATGAATTAAATTGTGATCAGTTTGACTTAATCAGACTGTCTGGCAATCCTACCAGCACCCTATGACAAAAACCTACCTGATATCCTGCAGCTTCAGCCATACCCATCAGAAATCTATGCTATCCTCCATCATTCCTCAAGGCTAACTGCCTCCTGGTAGTGCTGACTAGCCAAATTAGACCTCCAGTTTGAATCTATATTCCTAGTACCAAGTCCAAAACTCTCTGAGAATGCTGCAGAATGCCAACACACAGTGCAGAGCTGAGTGATAAATTTTCCTTTATCCGTTTCTGTCCCACAGTTTAAAAAACAGGACAGGCTTTATGTGTATCTTTTCACCGGTGGAGTGCCTCCTTTTTCACTACACTGATTGCAGGAAAGGAGGGATCACAGCTGAAATGTGGAATTTAAGTGCAGTAAAGTGCAGCTTACAATGCAGGACACCTTTCAATGAATGGATTGACCACACAGGAGATCAGCAAGATGGGCAATGCAGCCAGGGAACTGCATGACAGCTGATGCTGTAGTTGTGCAAGATGAAGCAGCCAGGAAGGCAAGCAGCTCTTAGGGTTTAAATCACAAAACTATGCACCTTCAGGTACCCAGAATTATCACCTGAAGGGAGATGAGCTTGAAGCCAAGTGTCCAGAAGCTTCACATACCAAGAAGTGTTTCTGCACAGTTCTCCCTCCTCTGCTTCCACAAATTGACCAGAAATTAAAGCACTGCACTGTCAGATAACTGTGGAGCAGCAAAGGCAGGTGTTTGATCGCCATTCCTAGGACCTCACAGACAAGGTATCTAAGAGGTCAAAGTCACTCTCACATTTACTGACTACCAGTATTGCTGCTGGCAGGGACACCACAGGGAGAAGGATTAGATAAAGCACAGAGAACAACCCCATCTTCCACCTTGTAAAGCAGCATTTAAAACCAAGTACAATAGTGACATATAGTTACTATGGTTATACCAGACATCTTCAGCCTACTGGGCAGTGATGCTAGGCCTGAATTAAAAGTAATACTAAACTGGATTCAGACTATTTCCTAGGTGGTGTTTTATTTTATTCCATCTGAACAGTGCTTTGGTTTATCTTGCATTTAATTTGAAGGATTGAGCAGTTTCCCAATAAATCCCATAGTAAGATCTACATGAGAAATACACATAAAAAAAATCCCAACCCAACAACAATAAAACCCTTTCTTCTGTTGCTGCTGATAACAAGGCCTATTACTTCCCAGCCTGTGTTTGGTTTCAATACTGTATAATCTCTCAGCTGCAAACAAGAGACCAAGACAGCTCTGACTAAAGCTACCCTAAAAACGATTTTGTCCTTGGTGTTTGTTCTTCCTGGAGAAGTGCCAGAATCCCTTGAATATGTTTAGGTACAGGTGGTAAATAGGCTTTTTTGGCTGGTTCATAGGTAATTCACAGGTAGCTTGTTAGAGAAAACCAGGTTTGCACCCAATGAGTAAATAGAACTGTTTAAAACCCCTGTATCCTGAGGTTAACGTTTTGGTATGAAGCTCATCACTTTTCCCCCCCATTTAGACACAGTGGATGACGTCACCACCTCATGGTTTATTTTAGAGCTAAGCACCTAACCTAGACAACAAAACATTGCCCAATATTCCTTGTGTAGCACACAAGGAGCCACACTTATCCTTTATGGTTGCCTCTCCCAAACACTTTCTATCATTTCCCTCTTGACCTGCCCCAAAGCTGACAAAGGCTGACAGTAGCCTGGAGCTGTTTGTCTGCCCAAAATCATGGACTCATTTTGGTTGGAAAAGACCTTTAAGATCATGAAGTCCAACTGTTAATTGAATATGGCCAAGTTCAACACTAAACCATGCCACTGAGGGCCCATCTGCATGTCTTTTAAATACCTCCAGGGATGGTGACTCCACCACTGACCTGAGCAGCAAGTTCCTGTGCTTGACGGCCCTTTCAGTGAAGAAATTTTTCCTAATATCAAATCTAAGTCTCCCCTGGCACAATTTGAGGCCATTTCCTCCTGTCCTATCAGTTGTTACTTGGGAGAAGAGACTGACCCCACCTCACTACAACCTCCTTTCAGGTAGTTGTAGAGAGCAGTAAGGTCTCCCCTGAGCCTCCTTTACAAAATGAGTGAGAGTGTTTCTCTTTAAACTAATGGATACGGACTGAATATGATTAAATTTAGGCTAGAAATGAAGAGGAGATAGAGATGTGGAAAAGCCCTCCAAAACAGGACAAAGAATGGGAGTGATTTGCACAAACGCTGATGCCTACAACTAAGCCAGGCCCCTTCTACTCAATGGAGAGAATTAAGCATTGTTTATGAATCATCTCACTCTAACGAGGCATACACTGCAGGTCAGATTGGAATATTCTTGCAACAATCGGTTAATAAAAAATTACCTTGATGAAAACTGCTCACAACCATTGCCATAAAAATCCAGATATTTCCCTTTGAAACTAATGCAGCACTTGGTTTATGTTTGGATAGTGAGGAACTGTGTCTTCCCTGTTAATCTGAATTTAAGACCTAAAGACTACAGTGTTTCTTTTCTCTCTTCTTCTGTCTTTAATAAATCTATTTTCATCCAATATTCCTGTAATGAGCAGAGATGAATCAAGGCGTTGGTTTAAATAAGGAGGCAGAGACTTACTCAGTAGTGAGGGTTCTCTTTGTTCTCTTTTCCTCAAATTTGTCTCAAATGCCACCTTTCAAGACTTCTTTCCCCTTGAATAAAACCAGCTTTCCACATGGTTATTTCTGCTAGGATTGCCGCCTCAAAACTCATAAAAACCCCATTGTTTATGTGAGGTTTCACTTGCCAAAACTAATGGGAATTGGAGGGAGCCAATGGAGAGGAAAGATGGAGATTTTGCTTTCTGGATACCTCTCTAACAAAAGCACAGCATCTGTTTTCAGAAAAGCCCCAGTGTGCCTTTGGCACAGGGTGGATCCATGGTACAGACAGAGGTGCATCCCAGCAGTGCATTCCAGCACACACACAAGTTAACTGAGACATAAAGGGAGCCATCACACATGTTCTTAAAGGTACCTTCTTCAACTCAAGATGTAGTCCTGCCTTCCTGCTTTTGCTATGAGTTAACAGGATTAAATCACACTTCTGATATTAGTGGGTTTTTTTTTTAGTTTACTGGGCAAGGAAGCATCTCAGATCTGTCAAGCATATTCCTCTCTTGGTGTCCTTGTGTTGAATATAACGATGGACTCTGTTTTTTTTTAGTTTGGAAGTGAGGGGTGAGTTTTTGAAGCAGCATGAGAACTGCAATTCTGAGGTTCTTCACCTTGATTCACAAACCACACCACAGCCATGCATAGAGGACCCGTGCCACAAGCCTCTATAGGACACTAGGTCTGAACCTATAGCTGCGTGCTTTTGTTCAGAATTTGGCCTAATCACTCAGGTGAACAGATCCTGCAGCCAGTGTGACTTTAGACCTGAGTGATGTGATTTCTTGCCATGTTCGTTCCTTTACTCAGATTTTTTTCCTCACTTTGTTCTGTACCTTGCGTTAACAAAGAAATCTGTGCATGCTATCCAGCTTGTCCAGCATCTCAGGTCTCCTGCAGGTTCGCTCACAACTCTTTTATCTTTCACAACAGTGGCCAGCACACTCTGAGTGTGGTTCCTCTCTGACTGCAGCCTGTTTTGAAACCTCCACAATAGGACTGCTTCTGCCTCGTACGAGATGAAGCTGAACGCCACCTTTTCCATTTCTTCTTTGGAAAGGGGATCTCCCTACACTCCCTCCCACTACAGAGCTAAATTATCTGAACTTTTTCTAAATAATAATAATAATAATAATTTTTTATTACATCAGCTGGTACTCTAATTGATCTAAAAAATGTTTCAGGGAAGTCTGCTGAGATTAGCTGGATGTGGGTGGTTTCAGAGCATTATTTGGGTCCCTTCGCAGTTTAAGCTATTGTACAGAGAGAAAACCACCACCCACAACCATCCGTGACCCTGACACAGGGGAAGATGATCATAACTTGCTCCTTTTACCTTTTCCTCCGTCCCTGTTCATCTCCGCCTTTACAGGGTAATTGCCTCATTTGGGAATGAACGTAACAACCGACTTCATGAGTCAGAAAGCCACAAGATGGCATTACAGAGCAATTAAACAGAAATTGTGCTGGAATCTGTTTTTTCCCCTTGCCGGCGGAGGAGGAATTAAGAGCAGCCAAACAAACGGTGCCCGCTGTAAGAGAGGACAGGTGTTTTGGAGTAGCTTCCAACACAGCCACTGTCCCTTCTGTTGACGGTCTCACCTGGTTAACTCTTATTAACATTTCCAAGATTTCAGATGAAAGCCCTTCAGGAGGCAGAGAAGAGCACTGCCGCTCCATCTAGCCTTTGTTAGTGTTGCCTTCCTCTTTATATATGTTTTTTTTTTCCCTTTCCTCCCTCATCCATAGATGTATGTGCTTGTCTTGGTTTTGGGGGGTGTGTGGTTCACCAGTCTGTAGTCCCCTGAGGCTGTGTTTATGATAGAAACTTCATGTCTGAACACAGCATGTGCTGCAGATATAACCATGTGCAGGCATGTGGATTGCTGTAGGGCCTGGTGGACCAAAAGAAGTAAGCAAGAGAGTATGTAGGGTGAGCACACAAGTGTGAACAGTGTGGCACATGGTAAGTTACATGAAGCTCTCAAGGTTTAGGCAGCTGAAATACATGTGTGCATGGTGCGGTGGTATGTCTGCAGTGTGTCTGCCTGCTTGTGAAATAGAAAACACTTTTGATGGAAAGTTGTCTTGGGAAATGATTGTAGGTGCAGTGTGCATTGTTTTTGTTGTGCCGTGGCAAGCGGCATCACTATCAAAGCCCATTGCAAGTGTATGAGCATCTCTTATGGCTTGTGGTGCGGAGTAGGATTGTGCCTATGTGGTGGTGGGGTGTGAATTATTCAGGCAAAGAGTGCCTGTGTGGCCGTCCTGTCCATAGCCATCCTGCCTTGGCTCTGCGGTGCCTTTGCACAGTGTGTGTGCATCAGAACACCCGTAGTTTATGTGTCTGTGGAGCGTGTGATTTACACATGCACGAATGCTGAGGGGGGCACATGCAGCTGGTATTGGATCGTCACAGCCCACTGTAGGAGTGATATTGAGGAGGGGGAACTTTTAATATTCAGTTTGGTTCTACAGTGCTTGGCAGCACTGAGGTGGGAAAAATAAGGGTGAAAAAATATCCAACCCAGTTGATGGCTTTCCCTGCAGTTTGGCAGAAAATGCAGCACCCACAGAGCTGATCCCAAATACCTGACACCAAGTAGCTTATTTTTGTAAATAATATAAAGTCCCCTTCATTTCACATCTTGCACTGTTATGGGCCAGGCCAGGGAATGCATTAGGGCTGATTCCTCAGAGCATCCTGCAAATGAGACAGAGCTCAGGGTGAACACGCTTCAGAAATCAGCAATTTGAAATAAAAGCTGGGATCACCAGACCTCTCCAGTGTCTCCTTTCTCTCCCTTACAGCCAGTAAGGGCAGGTGCTTTACTTGTTGGCTGCTAGTGAACAAAGGTACTAATGTTGCTGATTTATGTGCAGTGCTGTTCAAAGGAGTGTGTGAAGAAACTATTTCCCTTTTTATTAGACGTCATCTTAGTATTATAATTTTTATTACTCCTACCACCATTTTTATAATAGTTGCTATGATTAAATTATTTCAATTATTTTGTAGTCAAATTGGCTAAGGGAATCTTAGATTTTGTTTTTTCCTTTTCCTTTTTTCTATTTTTCCAAGCTATGAAAGATCTAATAAGTTGCCACATTGGGGCTCCAAGGAACTGATGCAAGATTATTCCCTCTTGGATTACTTTCTTGGTGCTTTATCTGGCTTCATTAAAGTATTAGCCATCATTGTTTCATATTTGCATTGTGCTCCAATCAGGGATCATTTCAGAACTGCATTCCTTTAAACGTGTATCTCCCAAAAGCTTAAAGGCAGAAAAGAACACAAGGGTGAGGCTTTCTCTGCACTGAGGTGACAGTTTTCATGGCAGTCTGTGCCACAATGTTGTTCCTTTGATTTCCTTTTCATTCCTGAGCCTCTCTGTTTTAGAGGGCCATTGGGCACTGGAACTCAGCCTGTGTTAACAGCCCCTTGTCCCCCACTAATTTCCCTGTGGCCATGTGGTCCTGCCACCCTCACCTAACCCAGTTTTGGTGCTTTTTAGACATTGAGACTTTTGTCCATACAGTGATCTGCCCCTTTGCTGGATGCCCGAATGTGTCCTGCTCTCGTCTTCGCCCTAGCCTGCCTTGAAAATCCTGTCTAATCCCAACCAGACTTGATGAAGTGCCACCAGCTTCCAAGAGACTGGTTTCTGAAATGGGTTATGAGCATATGTGGCTGAGGTTGAGCAGAAGAGTCATATCAATGGCCATGTTAAGGAATGTTCACTGAGCTTTCATATCAAAGGCATGAGGGCACTAAAGAGTTAACACAGGATGGGCAATGCAAAAACCCTTAGTGCACTAATGCAGATGGAGCAATTTGTTTAGTCTTTTACCCCCCAGCCCCTCCAAATGCAGAAGTATCCAGGTCCTTACATCAAATCCCAGCCTCTGTGTTATACTGCTATTGCTACAGTATTGCTGCTGCAAAACACAAGATGTGAAGCAGAGAAACAGAGCAAAAGGGAGATGTCTGGGGAGCTGAGATCCCAGTAAAATGATTCCTTGGCATAACTAAAAGAGGAAGGCATCTCTAACACTAAGAGCCCAACGTCACGGTTATTCATGTGATATGAAGAGACAGCTCTGCACAACGCCTTAGAGAAGAAATCCCCTCCCAGGAACACTCTGAGGTCCTGATTTAGCACAGACTTAAAAATGCATTTGAGCTTCACTATCTCGAGTGACGCTTACTTCTGTGTGTACACCACAGCTTTCAGAAACCACACCAGGGCACATAACAGCTTACACCCAAAAAGAAAGCAGACGTAGGCACAACACAATTATCGAGGCTGCGGATTTAGGCTGCCTGGGAGCCTTCTCTTTGGTGGCTATCCCTTTGCTACACATGCATGGGGAGACTTTTCTGGTAGGGTATCATCTGCTTCAGGCTGAAACAGCTTAGCCGTTATGAGGATGAGATGATCACCCTTGTATGGGCAATTTCTTCTGAGTCTCTTTCTTGTCTCAAAGGGACTCAATCTTTTCTCTTGGGAAAAGTTCCTTTCCACCAGGCTATAAGCTGCATCATAAGAGAGGGGAGACAGTTGCGCCTCTACACTAACACTGTGAAATCCGTGAAATAAAGACAGAAGCATATATGGAGTAGAAGAAAGGGGAGTGAAAGGGGTATATCTTCACAGCTCGGAGATTAGAGATCCCACCTTTGAGTGGGAAACTTAATGCAGTTGCCTTTTATCTAGTGCTTATTTAATAAAAAATATATTTAGAGATATATTAAAAAAAAAAAAAAAGGAAAAAGAATGTGAAATAGAGGCTGAGCATTCTTCAAGAACAGACCCAATGTAAATGGTTACAAAATAAGAAAGAAGTATTTTATGCAATTATTATGGAAGACTGTATGATTACACAGGCAGGGAAAGATAGAAAGAGGCAGACAGGCTGAACTATAAAAGAAAAAAGCTAGCTAGCTGTTAGGAAAGCTGGGCATTATGAGAAATTATCGTGTAAAGTAGTAGCCATGTAGAACAATAGATTAGGGAGAGAGAACCCTCAGCCTGTCATTGAAAAGGAAAAGTAACGCAAGTTCAGGATGCAGTGAAGCATCCAAAGGATGGTTGAGTGGGTTAATAATGTCACAGAGACATAATCAAATTAGTAATGCTATCTTGGTGATGTGGTCTAGTCTATCAAATAATTTACCTGGTTACATTGTTCAAAACAATACTACTCAAGAGGCAGGGGAGTCCAGATGTCCTTCCTATTGTGCATCTTATGCAGACACATGCCATCCCCTCTTACGTAAGCCTCACTGAGGGAAAAGGGAGTTAATGGGGCAGAAATTGCTCCCCATCCTCCCTGCCTCTGAGCCCTGTGCCCTGGATGCCAGCTCCCAGCAGCCTCACTGGGGCAGAGGTTCGGAGTGAGCAGCCTCACTGGCACAGCAGCATGATGCCCTCCCCAAGACAGCTCTGCGGAACTGTGCTCGCTGCAGGGAATGGCATCAGGCCCCAGGCATGGGTAAAGCCAAGGCGAGAGAAATGAGTGTCCTTGAAGTACTTCCTAAACGAAAAAGATCTAGCTGGGGAAAGATTAGAAGTTTTATTATGTATTCCCTCTGCCCTCGCCCCAATTCATACTAAGCAGCACAACCCCACTAAGGCTCCAATCCCCCTTTTCTTTCCTCATTATCCTCTGTGATTCTCTGAATATCCACTACTGTAAGGCTTCCAGTCTGAAAGCAAGGTAGTCTGATAGAAAGAGACCTGAGTTAAGGTGAATCTATGTAACTAGGGGAATGAGATAGGAATAATGAGATAAGGACTAGTCTTAAATTGTGTGTCAAAGCAAAGACACCGAAAGGATGAAGCAGAAGAAAATGTATAGGAATGGATGGGAAGGATGAGCACATTTCACAACATTGTATATGTCCAGGCTAGAAATTTTCATAGAAAAGGGAGAAGGGAAAACAGATCTTACGAGAACAGTGGTATGTGAGAGGGGCATCGGAATATTCTTACAGTTTCAAAGAACTCATTTGAGCTGCTGCTTTGTAAGAACAAATTCCCACATCTCACTTGATCAGTTTAAGATTAAAATGTGTTTATATAGTTATCATCCACAAAGGTCCTGCATTTAAAAACATGCATGTAGTGTATATGTGTATGTATGTGTATACAGGAAAAAAGGAATCCATAGGTACAAGGGTCTTTTCTTTAAATCCCCACAATCTAAAGAGGATTGTAAAGGCCATTGATAACTGTACGAGAAAAGACCTGTCCCCAGCCCCCTCCATCTGCTCTTTTCTTCCAGGACAGCAGGAGGAAATGCAAAGAAATGCAATTCTCCCTGTTCCACCTCAGTGAGGAAGAAGCAGCACAAAGATTCCCCATGTCTGTCGGCAGTACTTGGAGACAGGCATGGGGCTCTCAGGGAAGGAAATAGAAAATAAAATCAAATGAGGCTTAATCCGAAAAGCAAACGTTTGCAGGGACAAAGCCACCACAGGGATTGTCATTTCACAAATTGTATTAATCTGGGCAAATAGTGCTTCAGAAACAGTAACCGTGATGTTTATGCTCAGTTCCCCCTCCTGACCTTATCTCTCCTTCCTTACTCCCCTCAATATGGGGCAAACCCTTATCGCTGTGCCACAAAGGCCTCTTCTTCAGCAGTGCAATCATGCAAACCTGGAATTTGTGCACAGATCTGATGCGGAAAAGAGATGACTGAAATGTGACTTTTTCCTTTAGTTTAACAAGTAATGGGAGAGATTAGTGATGCAAGATGACAAAACAACTGAGCACCCAGGTCCCCAAGGAGCAGTTTATGCACTTTCTAGGAGCTGTGTGCTTGTATGTAGCATTGCTTTTATCACACTCTCCATCTTAGGTCCAAATGAATGTGCAAGATTGAGCAGGTAGAGGAAGGGTTGGACAACTAAACCGTATGTAAGTGAAACAGTGTAAGCAGGAAAGAGCAAGGAAATCATTATAACCAGGCTTGCAACACTTCCTACGCTCCTTTTTGGTCCAGCCAACACATTGGCCACCTGTTTGCCTTTCAAGATGCTTTGCTGCAGTCCTTCTTTTCAGAAAGGAGATGAGAAGACAGGCTGTTTTTCTTCTGGAAGCTGATGGAATCTCTCTCCACTTGCCTATCTTAGTATTTCCTCTAATCACTTGCCATCTGGACACCTACAGATCCAACAGTTTTCTATGTACAACTTTTGCTGTGAGGAAAAGGAGAGGATAGTGGAACTTCAGTTCTATGGATGAAACCAGCATGGAAACAATAAAAGAAAAGTTACCCTTCCTTTTTTTTGTCTTTGTTGTTGTTGTTGTTTTGTTTGTTTGTTTGTTTTTCCTGATAAATACTGACCCAAAACAATGTTGGGAAAAGAGCTTTTTGGCTTGTTACGTTACAAAATCTACCAGACCTGCTCATGAGCTGGGGTGGTGGAAGCAATTTGGTTTTGCTTAATTCCAAAGCCACTAAAACATCATGGGTTTGAACACTTCAGTTCAATCTCTAAAGTTATTGAGTTCATGTTCTGATTAAGAGAGGCAGTAAACAAAGGAGCAGAGAGTGTGTGGGGGAAGGAACTAAGAGTAAAAACTAACACAGTGCAAAATGAGGCAGAGTGAAAAATATATTGAAACTGTGAAAAGAAAAAAAAAGTGTTAGAAATGTGGAAAGAGAAAAAAGTTATAGAAGAAAAAAAAGCTATCCCCTGTATCTACCTAACAGTTCCCCCTAATCTTATCTGCCATGCTAATTACCAGATTTAGGTATTTGTACATTACGCAAAGACAAAGGGTGTGTGTGAGCTCATGTGCACGACTTCTGACAATTCACACATACAACCTGCTGATTTCTCCCTTTAGCTGGAGGAAAGATTTCTTTGTTATTATTTCAACTGAATCACCGTCAGAATGAGCTGAATTACAGGAAAGATGAGGTTAGGCAGCTTTTGAGAAATCCAATAAAAAATCCAAAGGATTCCCCAAACCCCTGAACTCCAGGAAATGTACTAGTTCCTGTGTATTACATTGTTTCCTTCCTAACATATTAATGTCCAATATGAGGCAATATGTGATGGCATGCTCTGGTTTACCTTTTCTTGCTAAGGCTTTCATTCAGCCTGCAGTTCTGTGCAATTTTCTGCATTCATCTAAATTTGCACTGAGTTTGGCATCCACTTTTATCCCCTCTATACCCCAAAAATCACTAGACTTGGCTAAACTGTGCTTTAGGACGTCAATGGAGCTTAAGTGGGGGAAGGTGTGCAGAGGGTAGTTGATGCTGCCTTAGTAATATAGTGTGGTATGCTCAAGTGACAACTACTCATCAGCAGCTAATCCAATCACTCCTGATAATCCAATCAACCTGAGTAGCTAGAGTCCTTGCTTTGCAAAGGTGGGTATTTTGGTGTCTGGAATATCCCAAGAAGTCAAGCGAAGAGTAAAGGCAAGACAAGCTGGCCCAGTACACACAGCAGGTTCGACCCTGATGCTGGGGATGTCACCTGCAAACTGGCCTTGGAGCCACATGGCAAAAGAGTAACAAGCCAAAAGTCAAGGCACCCCCCTTACAGTTTCTTTGCAACATCACAAACAAGTTTCTTACTAGCTCCTGAGTGCTGGGGGCTGGAGACTGGCTGGGGTAAGGAGAAGAAGGAAAGGGTTAACCCACTGTTATCCCCTCCCTGGACCCCCTCAGAGCAAATTGCAATCCTACTGAATTCTTTCAGCAGCCACATTGATATCATTCCACTGCACCTTCATTACCTCCTGATCTTTTAATAGGGGCCAGTTGGGCTCAGAAAATGTTATGTGGTGCTGTTACAACTGATATAAACCACCAAAGCAGCATTTTGCAGATGAGAACGAGCAAAGAAAGAGCAAAACCCCTGCAAAATCCCCTGCAGTTGGGTTTAAACGAGGGCTGTAACTTCTCACACATACCCAGTCTACAGGAAGAGGCTGATTAATCCTGTGTTAGGCTGGAATATTGCATTACTGGAAGCAAAGTAACCCCTTAATCATATTGCTGGTTATGCCAGAGGTCTGTTTTCTCTCAAGTGCATCACATTAACAACCATCCCTGGGCTGCAGCCCCGTCCCAGGCTGTTTTTCAGGTTGCAGCACTACACACAGGCTTTTTTGTTCTGGTTTTGTTTTAATGGCTGACTGGCTGGTCTGGGGTTAACTTTTAGGTAACTACGAGCAGCAAGGAAGTTTTTCAAGGGAGAGGAAGATGGAATTTTATCACCTCCCATCCTGAAAAGAGATACCAATTTGCTAAGAAGAGCCTTGCTCCTAACCTCCTTTTGCTGTTTGCTCTAAAAGCAGGGGGGTAGAAGAGCTAATGCCACATACGAGAATGGAAGTGGTGCTCTGTCTCTCTTCAACCCTGACCTGAAGAAACATAGGTGTTTCTCAGGGAGGACTGCTATCTGTGCCTTCATCCCTTTTTGAGGGCACAGTTCGATCCTGATTAGGTATGTGCAGGCTGACAGGGCATCCTCTCAAACTCCCTCCCTCCCAGTGTAGAAAGGCTGATCATTAGCAAAAGGAAAACAGAGTCACTGAGACCATACTCACTTGGGAAACATGGAGCTTAGGGAGCCTGTAATGCCCCCCTAGGGCCATTATAGGAGTGTACAGGGAAAGAAAAAACACTGTCTTCTTGACACAGTCCCTCCCTAGAAAACGCAGGGGAGCTCATGAGAAATGCAGACATCTTCTGGGATGACACATCATGCACCTGATCTCAGTTCCCTCTCCTAAAATATCCATGCAGAGACACTTCCCTGTGCCAAGGAATACAGGATTTCATTCCGATACTGCCGGAAAGTTCTTGTTCTGGGTTCAGCCCGCAGCTGAGGCTCAAATTTTCACTCACGAGTGATGTCCTGTAAAAGCAGGACACCCTCCCACCCGCCAATAGTCCCCTGCTAGGTCCTTTTCAGAGATCCAGCAACCAATATATAAACACAACCAGCATGGGAAGTCCTGGCAGCAGCTTCAACCGTTACAAACACATAGACAAGACCTGTGACAATAATCAATGTCTCACAAAACATGAAACTAAGCAGAAATATCTTTGGGGATGTCTGATTACTACACACAATCCCAGAGAGGAGGAGGTGACAGAAGGAAAAAAGCCTCTGTTTGTGCAAGCCACTTTGGACTTCCCCTTTGAACAGGGCATCAGGGGCACTGAGTCTTACGGCCTTTTTAATGGGAGCATCTGCTCTTGTTCCCATCCCAGCTGGATGGCATCTCTGCATGTTTGCTGTTAGAGAGATGTGCCATGTGTCACATGGAAGAGCATACCCTGGGCAGGGAGCACACACACATGGCTTAGAGGCCTTTACATCACAGCAGCAGGTCCATTTGTTTGGCCTGGGTGCTTGCTTGGGGGCAGCAGCTGCATTCTCCATCTACTGTGGAATTTCCAAATGGTAAAGCCCCCAAGGATGGATGTCAATATCAGAGTAACGCATGTGCAAGCAAGGGTGTGGAGGGAGGGGGCTTCATGTGCAGCTTCCGCTCTATCTTATGTTGTTTTACTTTATTTTATGCCATTTCTTTCATTGACATCTGGAAATGAGAGTCATCTCACCCTACAGAGCCTCTGAACTCAGGTCTTTTGTGGGAACAATCTTTTCCTCCCCCTTCAGTGATGACCTGCCCTGCAGGAGATTGATGGTGATGGAGAGGGAGTGTAGGAAATGTCACAGAGATGTCCACATGGTCAGTAGCAAATTTGCCAAAATGGGAAATTCTGCCTAGTTGAGAGGTTTATTACGCAGTTTTTAACACTTTGGTAGGTGTTCGCAGGGATGGAAATGGCAAAGCCATCATTTTTATTTGCCCTGTGTTCTCCTTTTTCCATCTATGCCATTTCCTTATGGAAACATCCAGCAGCCATTTTTAAAAGGCTTTTCTTTATAGAGTAAACAGGGGCAGATTTAGAATTTCATCCAATCCTACCCCTTGTAATGGACTTCAGGGACACCATGGAAACCTGTAGCAGTCACTCTCTTCTGCTCATCAGAAACAAATTTAACTGCCCCATCTGCCACCCCAGCCCTCCAACAGAACATAAAATGGGCCAGCCCTTTCAGCTAAAGGACAGATCATACACAAGCTATCACATGCAGTGGCTTTTACAGGGTTTGGTGCAAAGGACTTGCATGCAAGAGCAGTCCTAGTCTGGTCAATCGCCGAATTTGAAGTAAAAGCTGCCATAGAACAGGGAAGAGTTTGTGCCTTGTAAAGGAATCTTTCCCTGAGAAAGATTACTATGAGATTTGTAAGAGGAGCCTGCATTGATTTGAGCTCTGTGTTAATAATAAACCCAAATAACTCCAGCACTGGCTCCCTGTCACCCACCTTGGTGAACCTGGCTGAACCCAGCAGACGCAAATACAAGTCGAACTCCGTAGGCTGGATACACAACAAGGTATTGTTGTCCCATCTGTAGCAACATACATGCCAGTGGATATCAGCCTAACACAAGGCAAGGAGATACATGGGGAAGAGGTTGCTTTTCTCCTTCCTTCCCACTTTTTTCCGCTCTGAGCTGGGAAGGGAGCCTGGAAGTCAGTGCCATGTCCATGGTGTTCCCAATAGACTGGCTTTGATAGGGCAAACAGAAGAGGATGCACAACATATGCTCTGCTTGTGCTATGACACAGGGACAGATGTTATGGGACCAATATAAGTTCTACCTGTGATGGTGACACCCCAAATTGTTCACGGTACCTTAAGGCACTGATTAATCAGGCTCTTGCTGTTTAAACATCAGGGGTGTGTTTTCCTCAGGAACCCCCAGCACCCACACCAGGATTAACACCCCTCCAACGCCAGTGGGGAATTCATTGGGCATGACCTGGTTAGTGTCTCTGAGGCCTAATTGGCATCCCCTGCAATCGGTCTGCCTTCAGCTGCCAGAAGAGAGTAAATCGTCTCCTCCTTTCACAGATGGGATGGGGGAAGGGATGACCACCGCCTGTCTGTGTGTCGGTGTCAGGGGATGGCAACAAAGGATGTCAAGAACATGGCGCTGCCAAGGCGCTTGCATATTTGGCTTATAACCTGATGAGTACAAGGCAGGTGGCAGAGTCTATGTCATGCCCTGTGGGGAGTGGGGAGGGAAGGGAAAGAAAGGAGGAAAAAATAAGACTGGTGCAGATGGGAAGTGCCAGCTCTTCTCACTGGAACCGAGCTGTTCAATTGGGAAACCCGGCCAGAGAAACTTCAAAGGACCAGGAGGGAAAGAGCAGAGCTGGTCAGTATCGGTATCTCCTGATCCTTTCCTACAGCCTTCTTTGTTATTGTTTTAAAGACCTAATTTTAAAAGGAAAATAAATTAAAGAGAAAAAAAGCCACAATTGAAAAAGTGGAAAATTAGGAAAACCTCAGAGATTTCAAATACATGGGTATTTAACATAGGTGTATATGAGAGGAAGAAAGAGAGGAAGAAAGAGACAGAGATTTGAGAAAGGAATAAAAGAAAACCACAAAAAACTTCTTGGAACAAAACACATACAAGGCAATGCCAAAAACTTGAGAAGGAGAGTGGTTACACACTAATTTAATTCTCTAATCCCCCTACTCCTGTCACTGTTTACTCACTGATAAATGTGCAGTAGCTTCAGCAAGACAGCCACATTTGCAGAAACTGACAGCCTGACTCAGAGACTATTTACCTAAAGACCATGAATATTAAAACAGGTTTCCAAAAGGGCCCTGTCTTGAAGGAGAAGATTAGCATGGGGCCTCTTGCTGACAGACTCTTCCCTCTACACCCCTCCTTCCCCCACTCTGTGATGCATCTCTTGTGCAAACACTCGAGAAGTATCACCTAGCTGAAGAACTGAAATGTTGGAGCGATGCCCTGGAGCTGTGCATTCAGCTTTAGCCTGGCAGTGAGAGCACCCATCCATCCAAGACAGAAGTTTGGGTTAGGTTTTGGGGGCGGTTTTGTTTTTGTTTTTCCCTTTATTTTAAATAATCAGTAATTTTTAAAAACCTTCCACCATATGTTTTGTTGTTTTCTTCCTCTCCTTCTTGAAGGTGAACTGTGAGCACAAAGTCCGTTAATAGAATTGAAAAGGCAACATAATTATATTCTAAAGCCCTGATCCTTAAATGAGTTTGGGTCTGTCTCCTAGGATGGTGCATGGAATTCACCAGAAATCTGGAAAAACAATAAAGTAGAACTAGCAAGGGCCGAGCAAAGGATGGCTGCAAAGATCAGAGGGAAAGAATATTTTACATAGGGTGGGGAAGATGAATTGGTCTAGATACCCCAGTTGGAATGAGACAACAGTGTGGAAATCAAATTGATGTGCACAGAAAGTATGAATGCAACATGTCAAAGGTATTTTCAAATGGACAGTTAACAATCATTTATTTTGTTTTAAAAAAATAAGACTACCTGAGGATAAGTCTGAAATCAAGTAAGAATTTTTGTTTGCTTATTCATGCAATGTACATTTTGCTGGAGGAACTCGTAGCCACAGAATCTTGTGGGGACCAAAATTATAAATAGTTTCAAGAAAACTTCAAGAAATTAATGAAAACAGTGTAAAAAGTGCTTTTAAAGGCAATTATGCAGAAACAAAAAAAATAATGACAGATTGCTGGAAGAGGAGAGGAAAGTTAGGCTTGTTCTATACCTATTTGGCAATGGAGTGGGAAGCAGAATTTATCTACATGTACTTCTATTTCTCCCTATCCTTATTACCCCTTCTCTCTTCTGTGTATGAGGAGCACTCTCTTTCTGGAGAGAAAGCTTTCACGCACATAGAAACAGTGGTGTGCACATGCAGGCCATGTGGACATTGAGTATAACTGCCATCATACAGCCTGGGATAGTAATGCATGGCCTACTGTCTAACCCACCCTGGTCAAAGTAATAAGACCCACTTCTCTTACAATGTATGACAATGCTACAGTGTGATACAATTGCCCTAATACAGACAGTACAGTTTGTTCTTGGATATGGGTAAATATCCTGACTCTGAAGATGACATACAGCTTCTCTCTTAGGTCAGTGAACTATTCAGACAGAATCAGGAGTTTGCGATTTTTCAGCCTCTTAAGCCTGTCTAAGATGGTTTGATGTAGATGCTTAATTGGCACAGCTCTGTCGAAGTCAGTGGAATTATTCTGCTCTTTGTTTTTGTCATCAGCTGAGGATCAGGTGTTTTGAATGTAAGCCTTTGTGAAAATTACTGTCACTGCATGATGGACAAAGCTAACACAAGGTCGAGCATATTTGACTTGCAGGGAAAAAGGCTAATAGTTGTCCTATTTACATTCCCTGAGCATCTCTGGACACCTTCCCCACTGCAACCAGGCACTCCATGCCTAGAAAACCACTGCCAGTAAGGTTTCCCCTCAGCTTTGTCTTTATCAGGAAAATGGATTTCAGTAGATCAGTTCCAGAAGCTGCTCGGTCTGAAAGGCTTTGAGAGCACTTCATGACTGAGCATGTGAAAAGGTTAAACCATAAGACCACCAGGCACATAGCTCTTCTCTAGCCAATATCAGTCTTCTGACTCAGCACCAGTCCCAGAAACAACCCTCAGGCCCTTCAACATTCATGGTCCCCAGCTGCAACAAGGCTAAAAGTATATCTAGACACAGAAAGATGAAGTCTTCTTGTGGATAGACTGAAGGCTACAGAAAGACATCTCTTATCCTAAGAGGATGGGGTGAGGCAGGAGTCTGAGTAAATGGAAATGTCCCCTGGAAACCTTTGATGAACACTTCTTGCAGTCTGGATTTGGTATATCATTAAACTAAGAGTTTAATTATAACCATTTCTACAATAATGAACAGGCAAAGGTGAAATACTAAGAAAGTCTCCTGGAAGCAGAAGTGCACCATGACAGCACAGATAAAGCAAGTCACTCCAGCCTTGGAATTTGTCCCCAGGACAGAACGTATTCTTCCAGTTTCTCTTTAGAGCCCTTTCCTCTGCAAAACCTTCTCCCACCACCTGAATGCGCATCACTTTCTTTGCCCCCACAGGCTTTTAGAAGCTGAGAGCTCTGTCCTTACTAAGGATATTCTTGCATGGACAAATAAAGCCTTATTCAGGGCCAATTTTAAATGAAAACTTTAGTCTATTCTCAAAGGTTAAAAAACAAATGCTATGTAGCTTAAAAGGTGTAAGCAATGTTTCCTGATCTCACAAGATGTGTTTTCTTCTCTGGGATACCCTATGCAGGAAAGGTGTTGGATGCTCTCTAGTTTAGTGATTGTCAGAGCCTTAGAGCAGGTTAACGCAGGCAAGCATCACTCCATGACACATTTGTTTCTTAAATGCTTATTCTAAGCATTCCCTTTTAGATCATTGAACAGATGGGTCTTGGGTATGTCTCTCCAAAGGAGTCTGAACAGGTATGTTTTTCTGAATTGATTGATAGCTCATTGTGGACTTTATTATTTGGGGAGCTTTTATCTGTATGCTGTTTTCTCTCCATTAGGTATACATATCTACATATGTGGAATTACAGCATCCCAGTTTTATAGGCAACGTCCCCATGATTTAGGAGGGTCCTGAAGCCTTTATGAAGTAGAGCCATGCCCAGACTATCAAAGGATAGACAAATCTGTGCCCAGGTGACTCATCCATCTCACTTGCAGCGGGTGCTCTCCTGTTGCATACAACATTATGCCTGTACAGCGAAGTGCCATAAATCCTTTTCTGCTCAGTGTGCCCATGCATTCTGCGGTAGACCAACCTACTGTAGGCCCTGGGGTGTGTGTAATCTGTGTGATGTGCGAGAGAACCACTGCATGGTAGTGTTTCTCCTAGACTGGCTCCTTGCTTGCAGGAGATCCTGTGATAAGCATACTGCCCAGTAACGATGTTGTGCACAGGCCATTGCTCGTGATGTGCCTTAGAAGAACAAACACACATCCTTCTGTACATTTGTGCCCTCCTCAGGCAGTTCTGCACTGCTGACACATGACAAGACCCCATGTAGAAAACACACTGGGAATGGAGAAACTTGAGTGATCTGCAAAAACATCCATGTACCTAACTTCTATTTAGATATTTTATGTCCAATAAAAGAAAGGAAGATTAGGGTCCTAAGGAAGAATTTAAACACATAAACATTTTTATGGGTGTAGGAGTCTGTCAAAGAACATACCTCCAAGACTCTGAGGAAATAGTTTCTGCTTTAACACCCGCAACCACGCATTCATCACCCAGTAGACATGTAGACAGTCCTCCTCTTCCCTCTCCCTTCCTTCATCTACAGCAAAACCACACTATTCAAACTTTTCCACTATCAGTAAGAGAAGCTGCCATTTACACATTTACAGAGCAGTAGACACAACACCAGTTTAATGATATAAGAAGGGATAGAAATAAGGAGTGATCTGTATAGAATGTATACACATATTTTAAAGACTCAGCAGGAGAGACTCTGCTGTCATTTTAGGTTACTGAGAAATAGCTAAATATTAAAGAGGGCCAGGGCTGATGGAACCTGATGGAACGTTGTATCTCTGAATTTATTTGTAATCACCTATGTCTTTGCTTCTTTTCTCATAACAGCTGAAGAGACATGGCACACTACTAGCTACACATGGAGTATCTTGTAAAGAATGAAAGGGTTTTCCAGTGTCTGGTATTCAGGTGGTGTTGGACTGGAGCACATGTCTGTCCCCATAAGGCAGGAGAGAAGAGATCAGATCAGACCAGGCACTTGCAGCATTTGTTCTGAGAAGGAAAGTGTGATGGCTACTCTGCAGGAGGGATCACAATGTCAGCTGCTGTGGTCAGACTGAGCTGTGTGACTGTAAAAGACCTTTAAATCTCCAGCTCTTGTGCTATGATCCACGCTTGCTCTTTGCAGCTCACGCACTGAGACAAACCCCAGTCCCTTGCCCCTTCCAAGTTCTCCATGTGTATGTACCATGTGCATTTCTTTACCACTGAGTGCCTGCCCTTTCTTTATTCTTTCGTAACAGCTCCAGATGGGCGTGATTAACAACACATAGTCTTCACACACCTTCTGTGGGAATGAGTTTTCAGCAATTTTCCCAAAATTGCCTTAATTTTACGGGTAGGTAGAGGGAAAATGAATAACCGAAGTCATGCAACACGCCCAATGGAAAACGTAATGGGAACAGAATCCAGATTTCTTTTTTCTCAGATTTTCCCACTACTACCAGGTAACATTGAGTCCTATAGTACATGCATCATTCTAAAAATCAGTCACAACTGCGGAGTTGAGAAAAAGACTGAAATGTTGAGGTTTTTTTTTTCTCTGATACATATGCTCTTACCAAATTATTTTTGAGTAGCTAGTGACTCTATCTTTTTGTAAAAACTATCCGTGAAGGTGCATAGGAGAGACTTTTCTTGCACTAGAGCTGGATTGCAGCCATTAGTTAGCAAAGCAAGACACTGAGTACCCCATTGAAGTGAATGATTTTGATGAGACAAGGACTGCAGCTGGAAGAATGGATACTCAGCTTTAGATCTTAGTTCAATTCCCAACTCAGCCACATGACTTGTCCTGTCTCTAATTCCCCATATTTGAATGAGTATTTTCCTGCTTTTCCAAAGTTTTGGGGCAGTAAGTCATGTAATGATCGAGAGGCACTCCACAGTTTGACGTGGGAAGTACAAGTACTTAGGGCAGGCAGATAAATTGTTTTTGTTCTCTACCTGGGAGAGCACAACTTTTGCAGTTGAGTGTTTCCAGTAGGAGCATTCATAATTATGAATTCAACAAGTCACTGCACTGTTCATATTCCACAGCTGCTCATGGAGAAACCATTGTCTGTGAGAAATGCTTCTGGTTAACGTGTGTGCTGCAACAGGCATAAAAATTGAGTGCAAACTGGCCATGAACAGGCAGAACAAATTCAATTCGGGAGTCACAGGGCTGTTTTGTCCTGCACAATGGTCTGTTGTCACAGAGCTCTGCACAGGATCCAGGGACAGTCATGGGAAATTTTGACTCAATTTTCAAACTATTTTTAGTTTTGTGTCCCAAAGAAATGAGGGATTTGGGGATTATTCTGTAACATAATGTCTATTTACATATATTCCTCTCTGTTCTTTTCCCCTCAATAACTTTGAACCAATTGGCACAGGAGGTTTCATTTGCAGCTTGACAGATAAGACAGAAAGTAGTCACAAAATGAAATGTGGGATAATGGGCTCTGTTTTGCTTTTTCACTCTCCAAGGAAGGCATGTTTTTTAAAAGCTTTCCTGGGGAAGTGATGTTTTGGAATATTGTCCTCTCTCAACATTAAAAATGCAGTGAATAAATGAGGTCCTTGTTTGAAGTAATTTCTAAGCTGAGACAGCTGCTATTTACCATGCTTACATAGGACAGAACTGAGATCATCCAGCCCTGTGCTGACAGGAAGACCAACGTATCGAGCAGGTGTTGTCTCCAGTACTTGGCTTTAACAGATTACTCCTTTAATCTCTCACTGCTCAGACTGATGTTGAGGGATCTTAAAGGCAACAGGCTCTGAGTTCAGTCTTAAGAACCACTGGCCTAAACTCATCTGGAAATTACCAGTCAGCCAGTCATGTCTACTGCTCTATTGCCTGTCAGTGAAAAAATCCGTCTGGCTCCAGATATAATTCTGTGATTTAGGGCCAATTTTTCAGCAATCCTCATAACTTTCTCAGGCTTTCCTGTGTCTTGTCAATCCTTAAGGCTAATATAAATAACAGTAGCCTTCATGCTGTTCTGACTTTTATGGAGGAACATATTCAGCCAGAGCCCAGAGTAAAGGATGTACGCAGACCATCTACTCCTTGTCTCTGTAAACTCTTCACTGACAGATTGAGCCTGACCTTGCAGCAGAAAGACCCAAAGGGTAAATAACCAGCATGGGACTGAGCTGTGGGCAAGACATTAGCTGTTTTCAGCTGCAAGCTCATTAATTTCCATAGATGCCTAAATGCTTTCCAGCATCTGGATTTTGTACAGGTTGCCTTGGTTTCCCACCTACCAAATAGGAGCAAACCCCACTGGTCTACTTCACAGGAGGAAAGATTTCAATAATGAGTTCCTATCTTGTAGTGCCCAGGTACTACAGAAATGGCAGTGCTGCTTAGCACTCGTAGCAGCTCACTTGCATCCTTGTAGACCCTCTCTTTGCTACACAGGACAAAATTCAGCAAGGATGTAATATGCTAGGACATAACATGCTAGGCTCAATCCTTAGCTGGAGTAAATTGATCTAATGAGCTACCATTCTACACCAGCTAGAATGCCACCTGCTTGGCTTTAGAGTAAGATGATGAGCTGTGTAAGCTGGGTGCTCCTTCACCCTCCTAGGAAAACCAGTGAAGCAAGAATTCAGATTAAGAGGAGTGTGCACAAATATTTTCTTAATAATAATTAATACATGATTAATAGGAACAAATTCTGAAAATAAATGATTATAAGATGTCTCTATAACATGCCACCAGGATGATGGGGATAAATGATGCAGAGGCACCTGAAAGTTGAGAGCCCATTACTAAGCATTTATAAATGGGAATGCATAAAAATATTTATCCACGTCTTTCTGAAACATGCTGTAATGTGTCTTCAAGCAATTTATCAGCTAAAAAGCTAATTTTCATTAATCACTTATTAATTATTAATAAAGTGTTTGTAAGTGTCACCTTAATTTAAAGTGCTTCTGACTCAAGATGCACTTCCAGACTTTCTTTGTTGAAGATCATCTTGACTCCCAGACCTGAGTCTTTCAGACTCAAGTGACCTTGGTACATCCTCCTTCTCCCAACCCACTCTAGGCCTCCACAACTGTTAGGTTTGGAAATGGGACTAAGTCATGTTTCAGGAAATCACAGTTTGTCATTTCAGAAGGAAACTTGATCAGATCCTTCCTCCCCACTCACAAAGCTGGATGCCCAGGCCTGGGAACGCAGCATTCAAATGTTTCAATTTATCATTACAGTGGAACCCTGAAGAGATCACATCTGCTAAGACCATAAATTGGACAGAGTCCCATTTCAGAAGGAGCAGGCTCAGCTCTGTATTCCCATTCTTGAACAAGGGACCAATTAGGCAGGCGTATTTACCTGCCATAAAATGAGATGTTAGCCAGTGGGAGAAGTCGCTTAAGGACAACAACAACAAAAAGTCTTTCTGATCTCTCTGTTAGAAATGGCCAGCTTAAGAAACAGCAGTTCTTCACAGTTTCACTTCAGACTGTATGTCTTCTGTTCCTCCTATTTCTTCATTCCTGCTTTCATATCAGTCCCTGCCCCTCTCTATGTTTTCCCTTCATCTTACACATTTTATTTCCTTCGCTGTCCCTTCTTTTTCTTTTGCTGTCTTCATTCTTCTTTTACATATTTTTTCCTCTTCCTCTTCTGCTCTCATTTTTTACACACGCACACATCCAGGTAAGATTTAATTTTCAGCTTTACTACTGAACAAGCAATCAAAAAGGTCTTACATCTCAGAACAGAACCTGGGCAGCAAAATGAACAAATTGCTCACGCTACCTTCCCCTCATAAGATTTTACAGTGAGGATCAGATCTTCCACTTGCCAAAAACTAGATTTAGGCCTCAAGAGACAGCAAAAGGTAAATCTTCAGGCTTAAAAAGTTATATTTTCTGCTTCTCCTCACAACCTTAATTCAGATTCTTCACTAGATGGATAATGGTGTGAGAGCATCCAGAGTGGAAACAGAGAGAGGCAGTCACACATCTGACAGAGATGGTCTGTGTACATTCATCCTGCCTCCATGCTGAGGGATGGATGAGATGACCTCTTGAGGTCCCTTCCAGATGTACTCGTCCATGAGTCCGTGATTAATTGCCATCATGATCTGCAGTTTATCTACCCAAAGAAATAAGCCTCAAAATCTCCTGCAAATACATTTCTTGTGGGCTGCCTGAGGATATTGCCTCTCTACCCCTCGAGTGCTGCACCCTAATTTAGACTCCGCAGAGTCTCCCTGCTGATCCCTGCAGAAATATAGCCCCTTTCACATTCCTCCAATAGCAAAGGAATTAGAGAATAAAGCTGATTTATCTCAGAAGAGAAAAGAAAGGAAATTCAGACACTAAGAAAATTTCTATAGTCAGCTTCCTTTGAAGACAAAGAACAGAATCTCGGTGGAGTATGTTGATGGCATATCCTGGTTTCCCAGTACTGCCTCCTCTCCACCGTAACAAGGTTAATATGTGGCTGCCTTCCTGGAACAGTAAGATGTGGTGTGGCACAAAGCACTACCATCCCTGCCAGAGGGAAACCACAAGAGAGAAGCCCCAGAACTACCCTTCTTTGCAGTCAGAGTGTGTCCTTTGCTCACCCTGAAGAAGCGTTCATCCATTTAAGGATGAACATGGAAAAGGGCAGACGGATTTTGCCAAAGTGAGCCATTGGGAGGAGAAGTGGAAATAGTGAAAAGGAAATATTATAATGAAAAACAGGTTGGACAGAAATCTAGCATGAATATCTTATGAAAAACAGATATGAGAGATGGGAATCTCTTGCCCATCTGAAGAGACACAGCTGTGAACATCTCCATGTGAATCACTGGACATCTCCAGCTGATGTATTCCAGGTACTTATTTAACAATGAGATATATTTAACCCTCAAGTCATCTTCTCTTCACAGACTGTTGTGGACCAACTCAAATGTATATTCCTCTAGTATTGCCATTTGGCCAGGTACAACCTACCCAAAGAGAATTTAAACTGCCTTTACTGTGGCAGGTAAGCCTTGTAAGTAGAAGAGTGAGTCTTTTCTGGTTGCTGGTTATACAACAGAAATTTACTGAAAAGGTACCTGGTTGATAAATACAATGCATAATAAAGATATTAAAGGCTTAATCTTGCATTTTCAGGCTGGCGAGATCTAGGTTATGAGTTTATATTAGCTTACCCTTTCAATAATCATAACAAAAATAATACAGGAAATTAGTTTGGTATCACACTTTCTGTACCTTCTGAATGATCAGAATCCAAACTGAGTTAAAAATTAACAGGGGTGAGATCCAACTCATTAAATATAGATACCTACAGTAGTTGTGTATATCTGACCTTGTCACCCTTACCCCCCTTTTAATTAAAAGAAAGAATTAGACACTTCCATGCATTTCAGCAATTAATTTCCTCCTATGGTATATATCTAAACCAGAGATCAGAGGAGTATATGAAAAAAAAAAAATGTAATTTCCATCCATTAACCATAATAGGAACTTACAGTACACAGTTCAGATGCAGATTTTTAAAGGTAGAGGGGACTTCTAATTTGTAAATTCCAATTTTTTTTTTTCACAATAAATTTAGACAGTATTCTCTGTTTCTCCGGTCTAGCAGGAAAATAGCATCATCTCTGTGGAATCCCCTCTTTAAGAGCTATAGAGAAAAGATATGATTTTAAACTGAATATTTTCTGTTACTAGGAAAAGACTCAAAGCTTTAACTTTATGTGTCTAATTTAACTCTCCTGACCAAGTTTTCATTACTTTTCTGTATTCCTTTAGTTTTCCCTGTCTCCTTACAACAATCTCACTACTTGTTTTTTTACTTCCTTTTTATCTTGAGTACAAAGAATAGGTTGATCCCAGCTCTGGCCCTGGAAATGTCAGGCCAAAAATGTTATTCTTGGTGTGATTTGCATGCATTACAAAGTGACAGGTGACAGGAGCACACAACCTCAGCTAATAGATGATTAATGATGTGCTGTTAGCCAGCACTGTTGACTCGTTTTCCTGCTCTTTGGGAAACTTCAAAGGCAGCTGGCATTTCTGTTGCCTTATGACAGGCTCATAGGTGCGTACAATCGTTTAGTCCATATGTGCATAACACACAAATAGCCATGAGCATGTTTAGGGAGTGCATTCGTATGTGTTTGTATGAGGGAATGGGAAGAATTGTATGCATGAGCTCCTGCGTGGTTCTGTGTGCATACGAGCTCCTCATATACAAGCTGCCTGGATTCTATGGGTTGCTGAGAGCATCATTATCCAGCTACTATATTCTAAATAAAATTCCATGGCCCATTTGGGGTTACAGTCTAAAGGAATGAAAGAAACACACTGGAATTTCAATCTGAATGGAGAAAAATCAGCCCTAAAGTAAACAGTATGTTTGGAAGGGAGCCCAGTAACTAGCAATCAGAACAGGATTAGAAATAGGTCAAAGCTGTAAAGTTGCATCTTTTCTTCACACCCCTTTATTTGTCAGCAAAATTTGGGAGGGTTTAGGTCATTATAGAGACTACGGATAGTGACAAAATATGACTTTCATTTCAATCCCACCCAGAATTCGAGGCATAGGCTCACTTCTGATGCATACATTATCAAACTGGAGTCCAGTTAAAGAAGCATTCTAGGAGAATATCTGTAGGCAGGATCCTCCCAACACATACAGATGTCAATCTCTTGAGTTAAAATTTTTGTACTTGGTAAAGTGAAGGGAATCTCATTTCCTATTCCACACATGAAAACCTCTGACTTCTGCCCTGCCTTTCCAATCCTCCAGCATGCCCTATTCAGGAATCTCTTTCAAAGAGCTCAGCATTAGTGAAAAAGCAAGAAAATAGAAATTGTAGAAAAGAGTTAAGGTTTGCAGTTCTGAACAAGGATCAGCCAAATCAGCCTTTTTTAAACAGAAATCTGTAGATTTCTGAATAAAAATTCTGCACCTAAAGTGTGTGTGGTTTTGTTGTTTTGTTTTCTTTTTTTTTCTTTTTTTTTTTTTTTTTAATATGGAAAATAAAAAACGTGGCATTTGGTCTCTCTTAAAAAAAACTCAAATTTCCAAAGTGGCGATATAGCATGTAGTTCCTGCGACATTAAAGAAAGAGAGCTTAAAAGGGAGCTTAAAAAAGACACATTTTGTCTTCGTCTTTCTCACAGCTATCATTTGGAAAAACACAATGCAGGTGCCAGAAGTTGAAAATATATTCCTAAAATCAGAGACAAATGGCTAGAGGAGCCCTTGGAAGAGTTTTATCTTCTGTTGATTGAAAGGCGAGCATGCAAGAGTCACTGACCACTGATTGAGATAAATCTTCGTCACAGAATCACATAAAATTGAATCTGAAAGGTCCTTGAGAAATCAGCTGTGTCCTGGGTAAGAAACCTGTCCTAAGCAATCGATGCCCACATCTGAGTTCTGAGTGAGCCCCTACATAGGACGCACTTGACAAATCAGCTGGACTCAGGACAGATTTTGAACCTGCTTGTGTCTGCCTGAGCCCATTCACTTTGTGGTTTCTCACCTATTTAGCTTGGCCACAGAGGGGAAATAGGCTTGCTAGCTGCTCACAGCTTGAAGCAGAGGCTGTGGTGCTTCTGATGTTATCACTTTTTCTGTTCCCCTTGCCTCACAGATCATTCAGTTTGTTAACTCAATCTAAAGACTTGCCACGTCCACTTCACCTTTTCCAGCCCTCACTAACCCTTCAATTTGCAGGACATCACCCACTCTAACTCAGACATGTCTCCAGACAGGGCAAGACACTAAATGCCAGGACTCCATAAAGAAGAAAGAAAGCAGGGAGAACTTTGATCTATTTCAGACCTGTCAGATTCAGCAGGTCTGGAGGTTTGGGTGATGGCACTTGTGCTTCATGATTCCTTAAACCGAATTGCCTTGGAGAAAGCTAAGCTTTCTGTGTGGTTGATGGAAGAAATTTGGTGGGACCAGATTAGGTCAGACTTTCTGAATCCTTCCCCCTACCCCAATTATTAGTAGTCATGCAAAGGAGTTTTTCAGCCCAGCCCCAGAAATAAAGCTGGTCTGCCTTGAGCTAGCTGGCAGATGAAGACATCCTTTTGCTGCTTAGTGTAGAAGAAGCCAGACCCAGGCTCACTGATAGTATTTTTTAGCAAAGGGAAAGCTTATTCTTACTTCTGTCCTTCCTATGCTTGGCTTTCCATCATAGTGAAGTCTGTGTCACCCTAGCTCCTCCTGTAAGCAGCAGCAAAAACATCTTAGCACTTTAAGCTTGTCACAATACCAGCTCCTAATTTGTGACATTCATGTCGCAGACTTTCATTTAACTTCATTGTATAGGTTTTATTCAAAGTCTATTGAATAACATGCTTACACAAGATTTTCTGTGTGAATGTGTCAAAGGGGGACGTCAAAGTGATAGAAAAAAGAATGGTAAAAGTCAACCCACAGGGATAAATGTTTTTACTTTTTAACATTGTTATGACACATGAAACTATATTATCATGGTAGAGATGTAGATGCATATACATGTATAGACTCAGAAATATCCTCTGTGGAATTAAGATAAGATACTTTCATTGTATAGCAGCCAAGTGCTGTAGAAACAGTAGTTTCCTTTAAAATATTTCCGAGTCTGCTAGACTTAGAAAGTTCCTGGTATGCTTCAAGACTGAAAGGCTTTCACCCCAAGAACTTTCTGTTGCTGTGCTGGACAATCCCATGACCAAGCTCGCTTCCCTTGGCTGGCACAATTTTAAGACTGGAAGTGGCAATACCATGAAACAATGGAAGAAATTGCAGGCTCTTGAAACTTTTCACTCTTGTAAAAAGTCAGAGGCAACATCCTGAAGTTTGTCCTGTGATCTCAGTCATAACTTCATACTGTTACATCTGCTATAACCCAGCTCCAGAAGGCTTGCCAAAATGCTGCTCATTGCTTCTAGATGCGCAGTGTGTGTATCTGATCAATCCATTTGATTTGTAGGTTAGGATTAAATCTTACAGTCAGACCCAATGATCTCATTGCTGCTGGTGTGAATGCAAAATACTTTGAGACAAAACAAAAGGATTGATCTAAAAGGACACAGGTAATTTAGAACAAAAGCTGGGCTTCTGTGTATTAATTAAAAAGTTAGCTGTGACCTATGGGACACATCAGCTCTCTTGCAAAGGTTGTCATCTCTGCGCAGCCAGCCATTTGTTTTGCTTTCTTCCTGGAGAAACTTGATTTTCTTGATGGGCTATGCCTTTTGCTACTATATCCTCTGGGAGAGAGGTCTGGTCAGATGATTAACATTATCTTCTCTCTTAAATATTGTATTATTAAAATCAGGCAGTTTTTTTTTTTTTTTATGGCAGCTGACTAATTAGCCCCACGTCTCATCTCAGCTGTCAAAAATCTTTATTCATTGACAGTTTACTTTAAGTGGCTCAATTAGCATAACAAATGACTCACCAAAAGTTCTGTAGGCATCCTGTTGATTAATGTCATTTATCTTGCAAACCAGCAGTGGATGCCTGAGTTGCTCCTAACAGTTATTATATACATTATGTGTCACTTTCAGAGAAACAATACAACTTAAGAGTTATTTGCAGATATTTAATAACATTAAAGAGCCTTCATCAGCTGCAAGATGGACTATTTCTCAATTAGGAATCAGGTAGAGGATGAGGCCAAATTTCATTGCACATCACCCTGCATACACCCACGAAATATAATAAGCAGAAATTACTAAGAGCATTTGATAGGGTTGAGGAAGAAAGAGGCTGATCAGAAGCCTTAGCATTAGTCTTTTTGACTTTTGTGTACATCTGCATCTGTCTTTTGGCACAGTGGCCTGGTATATAGTACCTTTGCTCATGCTTTACTTGCTCCATGGGTAATACATAAAAAAAAATGGCTGGGTTCTTCAGTTCCAGCTTCAAAGACTTGACTTTGGATTTATGCTCCTAAAACTCTTATGTGATTTTAAAAGCCCAGTGTCCTAAGCTCCCATGGCCAGAGCTGATAGCAAATTGGGGGGCACAGTACAGCAGCAGGGCAGCTAATTTCCTATCAAATCAGCATACTCAATGAGTGACAGTGCAGCAGTACTGGGCAAGGGGTGGAGAAGAGGTTTTTCTTTTCACTCAGCTCTGCCTCTCACCTTTGGCGTGGCCTTACTTAACCTCCTTTCTGCTTCTTTTCCTGTACGCTTTGATTCTATCTGCACTGCTCAATAAGGCTATGCTGATCTTCCCACAGTGGCTGTCACTCCCTGAATGTTTACACAGTGCTTTACCCTACCTGCATCTAAAGGAATGTGACCAGCAGGTCGAGGGAGGTGATCCTGCCCCTCTACTCTGCTCTCGTGAGACCTCACTTGGAGTATTGTATGCAGTTCTGGTGTCCTCAACATAAAAGAGACATGGAACTGTTGGAACAAGTCCAAAGAAGGGCCACGAGAACAATCGGGGGACTGGAGCACCTCCCGTATGAAGATAGGTTGAGAAAATTTGGGCTGTTCAGCCTGGAGAAGAGGCGGCTACGTGGAGTCCTCATAGCAACCTTCCAGTACCTGAACGGGGCCTATAGGGATGCTGGGGAGGGATTCTTCATCAACGACTGTAGTGATAGGACAAGGGGTAATGGGTTCAAATTTAAACAGGGAAGTTTGAATTAGATATAAGGAAGAAGTTCTTCACTGTGAGGGTGGTGAGGCACTGGAGTGGGCTGCCCAGGGGAGTTGTGAATGCTCCATCACTGGTGGTGTTCAAGGCCAGGTTGGACATAGCCTTGGGTGTCATGGTTTAGTGTGAGGTATTCCTATCCATGGCAGGGGGTTTGGAACTGGGTGATCTTAAGGTCCTTTACAACCCTAACTATTATTCTATGATTCTACCTAAGGTCGGGGCCTCAGAAATCCCCATTATTTAAAATACAACGTTTCATCGCAAACTCCGTGTATTCACCACTGTGGGGGAAAACGGGCTTATTATCAGCTCTCATCAGATGGTGTCTATGGATAGATAACATTCTTCCGAAATTTCTGCAAATAGAGGTTTTCTGCCACTGAAATAAGAGATGGCCATATCTTATCCTGAAAGGCATTAGTATGGGTACCTCTGTAATAATTATGAAAAAGTATATGTGGGTTTCAGTTGTTTCATAGTAATTCTCCTAGAGGAAGAAGCTTTTATCACTGAACTCTTTAATAAGGGCTCTTTTCCCCAGCCTCAGGAGGGTCTGTGCAATCTTTAAAGAAAGTACAGCAAGTGCTCTCACTACTGAAACCACTAGGAGTATATTTTTTAAAGCAATATTAAAGGAATACTGAGAGCAGAATAATTTAATCAGATTCATGAAATCAAATACCCCCAAGGCAACGATGAAGATGCAACTCAACAAGTGCTGGCATTTCATTCCATAGGAAGAAGAAAATTCACCAGTTCCTTTTTATTTTTTTTTTTTTCTTTTCTTCTTGTAGAAGTAAAACTTGACGTGAAGTAAAATTAAAGTCAAATAACCCTAGGACATCAGGATTAGTGCAAAGGCACCTTGGGCCTCCACTCAGTCACATTCTGCCTTGTCTCTTCTTGTTTGGGAGCTGGAAACTATTCACTACTAAGGAGTTGGAGGGAAGCTTGTCAAGTGTTTCTTTAAATGACATTTTTTTCCTGATCACACAATCAGTCACTGGCATAATATTTCATCACCTTCTATCTCTTTACTTGTGTCATGTTGTCATGAATATATTCTCTTCTAGCAAACAGCAGCACAGCAAACCTTGATCCCAACCTGGGGTATCGTTATGCTGTAGAGGGATGCGCCAATAATGTATGAAAATCAGATCGAAAATGCCCTCTAAATCTTGAAACTTATGGTGCCCATGTGTCCTAAATGTAAAACAATCTCTTTCACGGGAAAAGCCTATCATTTTTGTTCTTTTATGCTGTTACTCGCGTATTCGGCTGATGGCTGATGGCCTTCCTCGGGTTGATGAAGGAGCAGCATTTCTGTAATTGTGTCAGTCTAAGCTATGAAAATGAGGAGTAAACTGACTTTGATGGCTAGCTTGTAGTGCTAACTAGGCCTTGGGAAAAACTCCTGGAGTTAAAAAAGGCATGATTCCTCAGCACCCACTCTGGCCTACTGAAATACTAACTAAGCAACAACTTTGAGTGTACGTGTGGTTGAAAGACCTCTGGGGGAGCCAGTTTATCCACATTTGCTGGGTACACAATAGAGGCCAAGAGATAAATTCATCCCACTTAAATTTAACCATCCAAAGTTGGACATAGGGTTCATTCCAGGCATCTCCACTTGCCATAGCATTAAGAGGGAGTCGGATGTCCCATGCAGTGAAATATCCTGTGCTGCAGGAAGTGATAACCACTGCCTTGCAAGGATGCTTATCTTTCCCTGTTGTCTATACAAAGAGCTAAGAATAGTAGCTTAGACCAAACATGCCCCTTTTAGAGAGCTAATATTATCTGAGAAGATTCCTATCTAGCTGTCTTCTCCAAAGAAACACAAAAGAAAGCAGACAGGAGAGTAAATTATGCCTTCAGTTCACCAGGCATCCATGTTCTGCAGGGGATCACCCTTGCTTTATATATGGCCATCAAACCACCTTTGCAGTGAGAAGATGGAGTTGGAACATCAAATGTATGCACCTGAGGTCTGGGTAAATGCAGTCCACAAGTAGTAAGGCGATTTGGAAAAGCTGAGTGAGTACAGACAATTTGGAAAAGCTGAGTGAGTACAGACGAGCAAAACCTTTAGGCGTTGCATGATCCTGACAAGTGGCAACAATATACTTAGGACAGACTTTTTAAGAGTATGGAGAGTATAGCCTTCAGTTTACAATGCATATATGTTACAACTAAAATATAGTAACAGCACTGTCCTGTCCTGTCTCACAGCTTCTTTTTTCAATAAGACCATCATAAATTCTGTCTTGAGCAAAGCAGAACTGATTGGACTCAATTTATTCTTCTTTAAAATACACACACAAACACATTCACCAGGGAAGAATATAGAAGTTCCAGGAAAGAGCCGTAACTTAATTGCTATTATAGAACAGAAAGATAATTAAGTAAATGTTGGCAGGGGATAGAACTGAATAACTTTAGCAGAATGAGTTCTTCTTTGCTTTGCCCTTCGCAGAAAGTGTGCTGCAGTCTCCAGAGACCCCACCCTAAATTGCTTTGGATAGCTTCCTTTCCCTGAAGGAAATCAGAGAGAACAAGGCTGGAACCGAGCTCCAAAGGTCAGTATTCCTACTATAAGGCAGGATCAACTCAAGCTATGCTAGTAAAGACACGTTTTTTCTGCTGGTGGGCAGGAGGTTTGTCTGTGTGTTGTATGGGTATACACCTAACTCTTCCCGTATCAGCTACCTTGAACTTGTGGCAACCCAGGTAACATCTAAACCACTTTGATTCACAGTTTGGAGCAGAGGAAAGATTTTAGAAATAGGTGAATAATAAGGGAGATGGAACTAGACATCGTATCCTGGGCTGCATCTAAAGGAGTGTGACCAGCAGGTCGAGGGAGGTGATCCTGCCCCTTTACTCTGCTCTCGTGAGACCTCACTTGGAGTATTGTGTGCAGTTGAGGTGTCCTCAACATAAAAAGGACATGGAAGTGTTAGAACAAGTGCAGAGGAGGGCCACGAGGATGATCAGGGGACTGGAGCACCTCCCATATGAAGATAGGCTGAGAAAACTGGGGCTGTTCAGCCTGGAGAAGAGAAGGCTGCGTGGAGACCTCATAGCAGCCTTCCAATACCTGAAGGGGGCCTATAGGGATGCTGGGGAGGGACTCTTCATTAGGGACTGTGGTGAGAGGACAAGGGCTAATGGGTTTAAACTTAAACGGGGGAAGTTTAGATTGGATATGAGGAAGAAATTCTTTACTGTGAGGGTGGTGAGGCCCTGGAATGGGTTGCCCAGGGAAGTTGTGAATGCTTCATCCCTGGCGGCGTTGAAGGTGGGGTTGGACATAGCCTTGGATGACATGGTTTAGTGGGAGGTGTCCCTGCCCACGGCAGGGGGGCTGGAACTCGGTGACCTTGAGGTCCTTTCCAACCCTAACTATTCTATGATTCTATGGTTCTATGATCTTGAAATGTGACTAGGTCCTGATTGTGCCTGAGTACCCAGAATACAAGGGAGCATTGAGCAGCATTTACTAATTATTTCCAAGGGCAGATAAATAACAACTCTGTTTTTCATTTGTCCCATGTGGTGGTCCACTGGGTTGTAGACTTTGGCACATTTTGTGTCTCAAATTTATCATGAGTTTATAGGTAGAAATTAAGTTAGCATAAGAACAAAACCCTTATATTGTAAGAATATACTGTTTTTTACTAGAATATGAAAGAGCACACACTAGAAGAAAACAAAGAAAACAGAACAGTAAAATGACAAATTGACAAGTCTGAGTTCATTCTCATTGAGGCAGGTTGGTTTTAAATAAAATAGCTTCTCTTTGATGTCAGTGGGGTTCGGATAATGAATTTGTTGATCTTCTCTCTGAGTTCATTTAAATAATTGTATATAAAATACTCTGCATGTGTGTGTATATGTATGCATCCACCTTTGAAATAAATTTAAGTAAAAACCTTAGAAAAAATTTATCTCACTTTCTATCAAGGCAGATTATTTATGCTTCTTGGTAATGAATCTTGTCTAAAACATATTCTGCAATCTTTGCATAATCATGTCACTGTATTTCATAGACTACACCTTCAAGAATCACCACATGATGTGTGAAATGAAGCAGAAAAAGCAGATATCCTCAGATTTACTTTGATATAGCAGTGCTAATTTCTCAACCTTCAGAAAGACCAACATAATCTTAAAGTTTTAAGCATATCAACAAAAATACCTTTGGGGAGAGGGGGAACAGAGATGTACAAGTGGTCTGTTTTGATTAAATAGGAAAGTTAACATGACGAAATTTGGGGCTATTGCCACACCTGAATTATATGATAAGCACAGTATGAGAAGGAATGTTTCATGATTTCACAGTCACAGGCAGTTTCCTCCTTACATGACATGTTTACTGCTGCATTTTGTATCTTAGGTTTATTATGACAACACCTGTTCAGAAAACCTCATTTAAAAAAATGATACTCCCAACAATGATGCTGTGTGCTCATATGGGAAAGAGAAGACGATCAATAAGAAAAATACATCCTACTGACTCAGCAAAGAAGCATCAAGGTTGTGCTTATCCAGGGCATTGGATAAAAAGTAAAAAGTATACACAGCATACACACTAAATAGTGTATGTACTTAGCATATGATTCATTTAATCTCAGTCAATCCTAAATTTAATGGTATAGCTTTTACTTTGTCCTGATCATTCCATCTTTCGTGAATGCTCCATCGCTGGTGGTGTTGAAGGCTGGGTTGAACAGAGCCTTGGGTGGCATGGTTTAGTGTGAGGTGTCCCTGCCCATGGCAGGGGTGTTGGAACTAGAAGATTTTAAGGTCCTTTCCAACCCTAACTATTCTATGATTCTATGATCAGTGAAAAACACATACCTCCAAAGAAAGATGCCTTTGTTCTTAGGCATAGCTGCAGGATATAGAAAACTTCCTTTTGCGATAGTCCTCTTTCTCCACTGACTATAGAAAGATTCTAGACAACCAGATTAGCCTCAGCACCTGACTTTCTGACATCTAAAGGTTGTGCGTGTTGAATTCAAACCAGTAAGATCCCTCACCTCAGCATGAAGTGGCTAAGATAGCAGTGGTTGAAAAGCAGCTGAAAAAATTAGATGTTTTTGTTCAATGCAATATTGAAGAGCATGACCTGATTGTAATTTATGGTTTGTATTTTAGTGCTACCAGGAAGCTTAAGCTGCATAAGGACTTTAAAATGTAAGCAGAAATGATGGATAGGAAAGGATGGAAAGTTACAGGAACTCTAGCACTGAGATTAAGTGACTTCCTAAAGGTCATAACAGCTATCTTGTAGATGGAAAACAGGGGAATTGGAGCTGGATTTTCTGAAACTCAGTTCAGGGATCTAACTGCAAAATTCTTTTTCCCTCTTTAAATCCTGCTAAACTACTTAAGGTAGAACAACAGTTCCTCACATATGAATTGTGAATCAGAGTGGCATTAAAACACTTGTAATCATGACCAAGATCTTAAAGAAAATATATTGCACTGTGACTGGAACTAACAGTTAACCCACAAGCTTGAAAGTGAAATCAGAATGAGAAAAGCCTCTTAAATGGAAACAACATCAGCTCCTAAGTCACCAGTACATGTTGGTTCAGATGAATAGTTTTTCCAACTCTGTACTATGAAGCTATAGAGACAGTACAGCAAAGAGGAGCTGGAGAGGAAATGGAGAGTAGTGGACACAGCCTAGTGTTTATTCATAGATCCACAGAATGGTTTGTGTTGGAAAGGACCCTAAGATCATCTTGTTTCAACACCCTGCCATGGGCAGGGGTGCCTCACGTTAGACGAGGTCACCCAAGGCTCTGTCCAATCTGCCCATGAACACTGGCAGGGATGGAGCATTTGCCACTTCTTTGGGCAACCCATTCAAGTGCCCCACCACCCTCACAATGAAGAACTTCTTTCTTATATCTAACCTGAACTTCCCTTGTTTCAGTTTAAACCCATCACCCCTTCTCCTCTGTTTGCACATAGGACTGCCACAGGTTGTCTGAGCCTGGGACAGGCACCAAGGGATGAAGAGGATATCTACATGTGGTCTAAGCTTCAAATAATCCTGTAGGAGATAATTACCAGCAGCAGATCTCTCGATCTGAGGCTTATCTGTCACAATTTCTTAGTAAAGAAGAAATGAGGGAAGAGATCAGCCAAAAATATATATGATGGATCAGACAAATTGTTTCTAAATGGTACCTTAGTCAGAGATCTCTACAGGGGACCAGCAGCCAGCTGCACTACACTATAGAGTAAACGCTACTGCTTTGGAAAAGAATCAGTAGCAAATGATTTGCATTAAACATTTTTTTCTTTTTGTTGTTGTTTTTGTTGCTATTTTTGGCTAACACAGAACTGCATCAGCATGTGAAATTCAGAGAGAAAGTGCCCAGTTGCTGATTTCCAGTATATTTTTTGTCTCCATATTTAGAGATTGTTCTTTCAACAGGAGAGGAGGAGGGGGGAAGTAGCAGGGTGGAGGTGGTGATAGGGAATCCAAAAAAACAAGCAACCAGGGAGACCATCTAGAGCCAGAAACAGCTTTTGTTTTCCAACATTTTCTTTCAAGCTCATGAATAAACAGAAATCTGTCAATTCAGAACACCTGTGGTTAGCTAGCCTTGGAAAGGGGAGCAGAAGAGGGAGAGCTAGACCTACACTGAAAGCCACTCAGGAATATGAACAGGGGACATGGGAGTAAACGAAGCCCAGGCATGTAAGGATTTTATACTGGGCTAGAGATATTTTCAGCGTTTGGCTTGTATGCAGCAGGCTCTGGCCATTTTCGTGCTCTTTAGGCCACTTTTGGGACTGCTGCTTTCCTGCTCCTGTTTGTATGGTGTGATGAAATTCATATCCAAACACTCACACGTATACATAAGGCCATAAGCTTGGTTGCTAGCCATAGAGCAGCACATTGTTAGGGGCAGGAAGATGGCTCTGCTTGCCTGGTCTCATCCAGGGAGGCATTGGGTGTGTTGGGAAGAGGTTACACTCATCCTGCAGTCACTACCCTCTGACTGCTGACTTCAAAGACAAGGAGAAAGATCGTATTTTCAGGGCTCTGCCCCCAGCTCCACTCCTTCCGTCCTGTGTTGGAAGTATTCTGACCAAACCCAGCCCCTCATCCAAGGAGTAGAAAACACCTGGATGCTTCCAGGTGTTATCTTTATAGATGCTTTTCATATACCCAGACACACATGGAGTTATCTCTAAATACAATCACCTAAACATCTATAATGACATAAGAAAAAATATACAGGTAGGTGTTGCATTAAGATACATCATATACAGGGATGTGTAGATTAGAAAGGCAAGCAAATATACTTAAAGATTCAAAAGCCTAAGGCGAGAAGAGAACATAGAAGCAACCCAAGAGTCTTTCTGCCTTGCATTAACCAGTCTTTATTGCCCAAAGAAAGCTCTGTTATGCTATGGAACATACTGAAATCATACAGTATGATGATAAAAACAACAAGAGCAAACAATGAAATATTTAATATCCTCTAGTGGCACTGACACAGTACTTAAGCACAGGGCAGTGCATTAACACTGTTCACTGTGCTTCATAACCCAAGTGACTAGAACTCAGCTATGGGAGACCAAAAATAGAGAATGGTTTTTGCAGTCCTTCTGCAGTGAGAAACCTCAGCTGAACTGAGGTGTGGACATTGTGCTTGAAATATGTGGATTGATCATGGCTTCATTAAGGGGAAATCCTGCCTGACCAATTTGGTGGTCTTCTACAATGGGGCTATGGAACTGATGGACAGCGGTAGAGCAGTTGATGTTATCTACCTGGACTTGTGCAAAGCATTCAACACTGTCCCACATGACATCCTTGTCTCTAAATTGGAGAGACATCAATTTGATAGGTGGACCACTGGGTGAATAGAGAACTGGCAGACTGGCCGCACACAAAGAGTTGTGGTTAATGGCTCAGTGTCCAGCTGGAGACCAGTAATGAGTGGTGTTCCTCAGGGATCAGTGTTCAGACTGGTCTCGCCCAACATCTTTGTTGGTAACATGGACAGTGGGATTGAGTGCGCCCTCAGCAAGTTTGTTAATGACACCAAGCTGTGTGGTTCGGTTGATATGTTGGAGGGAAGGAATGGCATCCAGAAGGACCTTGACATGCTTGTGAGGTGGGCTGGTGCCAACCTAATGAAGTTTAACCATGCTAAGTGCAAGTTCCTCCACCTGGGTCGGAGCAATGCCAGGCACTGCTACAGGCTGGGCAGAGAAGAGTTTCAGAGCAGCCCTGCAGAGAAGGACTTGGGGGTGTTGGTCAATAAGAAAATGAACATGAGCTGGCAGTGTGCGCTCGCAGCCCAGAAAGCTGACCGTACCCTGGGCTGCATCAAAAGGAGTGTGACCAGCAGGTCGAGGGAGGTGCTCCTGCCCCTTTACTCTGCTCTCGTGAGACCTCACTTGGAGTATTGTGTGCAGTTCTGCTGTTCTCAATGTCGAAACGACATGGAACTGTTGGTACAAGTCCAGAGGACAGCCACGAGGATGATCAGGGGACTGGGGCACCTCCCATATGAAGATAGGCTGAGAAAGTTGTAGCAATTCAGCCTGGAGAAGAGAAGGCTGCATGGAGACCTCATAGCAGCCTTCCAGTATCTGAAGGGGGCCTATAGGGATGCTGGGGAGGGACTCTTCATTAGGAACTGTAGTGATAGGAAAAGGAGTAACAGGTTCAAACTTAAACAGGGGAAGTTTAGATTGGATTTGAGGAAGAAATTCTTTACTGTAAGGTGGTGAGGCACTGGAGTGGGATGCCCAGGGAAGCCGTGAATGCTCCATCCCTGGTGGTGTTCAAGGTCAGGCTGGATAGAGCCTTGAGTGTCATGGTTTAGTGTGAGGTGTCCCTGCCCATGGCAGGAGGGTTGGAACTATGTGATCTTAAGGTCCTTTCCAATGCTAACTATTCTATGATTCTATAATCAGTGAATTCAGAGGAGAAAGGGTTGGAGGATGAGAAAAAAACACACCCACAAGAAACAGTGAAAAGAATTGCGCCTGCCTAACTTGCGAAAGAAAAGAATGAATAAGGATATGAAGAGTGCGTATTAGAGTACGTACAGCACTCTACTTAGAAAACAGTATGAAGAGGTTTTAACTGAAGCATAAGATGCTTTTTTGTGTGGAAAAGTTATACATCTTTGGATAAGATAGCTTCTGTCTTCTTGAGATGTCACTTTCTCTCCACTGCCTGTGGAGCAAGCTTAGCCAAAATGCCTAATTTTTGCGTGTGATAATGAGAGCCCTTTCCAGGTGTGACAGCACTGTCTGAAATACAGATGTTCATGAAACAGTGCCATCACTATCAGGCTACAGTTTCTTTTTGTTACCTTTTGCCTGAGTATGTGCCACTTGCTGCAGTTAGACAGGACACGAGGCTGTGAATCTTTAATCTGACTCAACAGGACAGTACATATGTTCTCACATAAAAATCACTACCAGAATACCACTGAATTTACTTTGGACTGAGGAGTGCAGCATGAACATGAAACTATTCATTTGAGATCCTTTGCCCTGCAGACAGTGGAATTCATACCCAAGAAAAGACAGCCACATTTTAAATACTCTGCAAATTCCTGATATTCCTACTCACGTTTATAAAATTCATGAAAAGTTTGACTTCTTGGGTAAAATGACAATGCCCAAGTCTGACACAAAGTAATTTTCTACCTTTTCAAATGTTCCTAGAATCATACATAGGCTTTGATGCCTTACAGAGGAAGCCCTGTTGGAAGTATTTGGGTGCATTGCAGATTTTTGGTGAGTTTTGTTTTGTGCTTTTTTTTCTTTTCCCCATGAATGTTCCAATACCCCACACCTTTGCAGTGATATTTTTTTTGGTTACCACTTTGCTGCACGAGAAATACGTTTACAAGTCACTAAAACTGACTAAACCCTCCAGCAAAGTACTGGTTTCTTTGGCCTGCCCAAAACATACTGCTTGTGTGCATGAAAAGGAAACAGGTAAAGTGTTTACCAGATCTTCTGTTCAAGCAGGCCTTTTCTCTCACAGTCTACTAGTCCTGGATGAGCGTACCTTGTTTTTAGCTCCATGTAAGCAGACTCAGAGGAGTAAGCTGCTCATTGTAGCAGAGCAATCAACTTAAAATTCAAACACACTAACTTTCAGATGATTAAAGACTCTTTCCTCCTGAATACAATCTTGACCACCCCACCTCATCTCCAAGGTATGTGCCTCAAAGGCTGGCAGGAGCTCCCATGCGCTCAGAGCAAGTTTGGTAAATGATATCCGGTGCTTAGACTGCAGGTGAGCTAATTTGGTGCCATTAGCTGCAGCCAGGCCTTCATCTACTCATTTGGAAAGAGATAAATTATGCAAAGTGTACTCTCAGTACAAGCAGCAAGAGCTGACAAAGCCATAGGAAAGAGAGAGATGGAAGGAAAAAATAGTCTGCAAAGCAGGGCAGAGTAAATGCAATGCAGCTTTGGGAAAAATTGGAGAGAATCCTCATCCTGGACCAGCACCTGGCTTTCAATGCTTCTTGAAGCAAAGAGTTTTATCTCCCTTGGTGCCCACTTCACTCTTCCTAGCTGCAGTGACAGTCAAGCAGAAGCAAAGACTCTCCTCCTTCTACGCTTGTCTGTGGTCCAAAGGCCCCCCGCTAGTTACTCTTAACATACCTTTAATGAGAAATTGAGTTAGAGAAAACTCCTGATCCCATGAGGGAAAACCTCTATGTCTTATATCCCAAGCAGACCCTCCACAAGGGAGTTTCTGCCCTGACACCAGTTTGCAAAGCCTGTTTTTTTTTTTTTTTTTCTTTTCTGATGGCTGTCCATTGAAGCATAATATCAATGTGAGTTCTTTTCTGGGGTTTTGATTGTTTTATTTCTAGAAAAAAATACAGTAGGGAAGAAAATGTATGTGTGAAATATCCTACAACCACATAAGTAGATAAAATATACAAGGTGTGGGCAGGAAGAGATGGTTGACATTAGTTTAGACACCAGACCTCTCTCAATTCTGGCCCCTGCAGGGCTGTCAACATGGTGACCAACCATTCTGGCACCCTTCTGTGTGAAGGAAATCCTGCCAGAGCTGGGCTGGACTCACATTAATTTTCTCCTGGCCAACCAAGACTGACCAGATTGCAAAGACTGTGAACTCACAATCTTGATTTGTTTCCCCTACAACAGCTCCCTGGAATGTTTGATTTCTCACACTCCTTTCCTCTCTGCCTTCTCCCCTTTGCCTAGAAGACATCGTGAGAGCAGATAAAGCCCTGACAACAAACCCTGGTGGCAAACTTGCACCACTGGAGCGTCAGGGCAGCACTGGATGTTAATATGGCCGGAGTCTGTCATTCGTCCCCCCAGCACAGGTGGTACTGGGATGGAAGGATGACTCGTCAAAGACAGACTACATTTAGCTTGATCCTTTCCTTCAATCACTACATTAGCTTGCGCTCATTCTCTAGTTAAAACCAGATATTTATTCTATCACTACACCTTGGCAAAGATATATTGCACCAAGCCAGCACCTGCAATTATTATAATACATAAAACCTTTGCTGTAGCACGTTCAGTGCTGCTATTTGTCAGACACAGCTATTACATCCTGGCTCCCAACAAGGCTATACAATTCTGGCACCCAGGAAGAGAGCAGGTGCTCTGAATTAAACCAGAACCCAAAGAGTTTCTCTTCACCTTCCTCTGGCTTTTCTCAATAGTCTAGCAAGGATGTGGCTTATCAGGAAATAAAAGGGTTTCAAGAAAGCATTGTTTATCTGACGCAATGTCTTGCATCATGAAATACCATGTGTAAGGGGGAGAGGTTTGTTGTGTTGTGAGGGAAATGATGGAGTCTCTAGAAATCAAGGAAATCAGAAACCAGGTAGGTTATAGAGTTCTTCAAGGTGTCAAAACCACAGTATTTAATTATAACAGAGATTTCTTTGTGAAATGCTTATCCAATACTACCTGATACACAAGAATATTACACATTACGGTTCACCTGCTTATCCAGCCATCAGAAAGTGTACTGATACCACTGATGCTCCATTCATATGCAAACCCAGGGCTCTGGACATCTGTCTGTATCCTTGCTATATTCCTGAAACTTTATTCCATTATTCCCAGCAAAATTACTTTGCCAATAATTTGCACTTCAGATTAATTTGTTTTCATGACTTCCAAAAGAAAGTATTTCAGAGGGTAATTCTTAAAGAATCCTCTCCAATTTTTGGACTTCATGGTTGCTAGTAAATTTGTCTCACAAAATACGCAGATTTATTGTAATTGTTAAAAACAAGGAGAAAAGGAAATGCTGGAGAATAGCTGATTGACCAACAAAAAGAGAATGGTTTGGATACTTTCCTGAAAGCTTGCTATTCCAGAGTTCTCTCTCTCCCACTGTCAGTATTAGTCAAAAGAAATTTAAGCCTGAATCTATGAGACTTTCCTTATGATTTCTTTCTGGGGAATTAAGAAAAAAAAAAAAAAGGCTCGCTTTTTTTTTTTTTTTTTTTTCCCCAAACATGATTTTCCATTAGAAAAATGTTGTCTAAATTCCTTTGACCAGTCCTTGTCAACATCTTTCCAGCCCAGAGCTGCCAGTGGCTACATGGAGTAACCTGGATGTGTTCTCTGTGGAGCGGCAGAAAGCACCGCTGCCTCACCTGCACGTTTGAAATGCCAGGCGCTCCATGACTGTTAAGTCCAAATGCTTGTAGGGGCAGAAGCAAATCTTGAGAATTTCTAAGTTCTATAATAGGGCCCAAAGGCAGAGAATAATATATAGGAATGGCTGGATGAGGATCAATACCCAGCCAGGTACACAGGACTAAGTAATAATTTTCACTGTGGGATAGATGCAGAACACTTTGGGTCCCTGCTGTCAAGGATGTTTTCCTTAAGAAGTTTTGAGGATACTTTGAGACAAACAGATTTATCTTTGTTCTCACCACCTTCCTGCCAATGGAATCTTTTCAAAGTTGCTCTTGAAGGCCTTAATCTTACAGGCCTTCTATTGGCAGGAAGAATGTTGCAATCTGAAGGACCTTGTCGTCATATTATGGGGCTACTACTGACCAGAGCTGCCTGATTGTTTTGTTTTTGCAACATGACAGAGGTGGTTTATGGGATTTTTTATTTAAGTTTGAGATTTAGCTCTGAAACAGAAGTGTCATTTTGGTAGAATTAAAGAATTAAAGGAAACAAATTTTGTGACAGAAGAATAAGGAATTAAAATATTCTCAATAATAATAGCAATATTAATAACTAATGTAAAAGGAAGATTTTGCTTCTGGCCATTGTTGCTGATGTACAAGACACATACAGCGAGTGGATCTATTGACCTGATATTCCTGCTTACCGTGCAAGTGTTACTAATGTTAGGGTGACTATATTTAAGAGACGGCAGCCCTTAAGAGGCATCTGCTGATGGAGCTGCAGGCACCACCAAAGATTCATGCTACTAACTAGGGGAGGGACCCAGACAGTGGAAATAATTTGCTTAAAAGCATGTTGATTTGGACATCACTAATCTCAGCATTGATCTCTGCCGGCATTAACTTTGCTGTTAATGCAAATAACTGAACATAAGGATGCCATTAATTGTATTGATATAATGGAAGGCATTGCCCTTGACTTCAAGGCCCCCCTCCTTGATTTAGTGCTTGCCAACAACTCAATATTTTTGTCTTCTCTCCCCCTTTCTGCTTGTCCAAAACGATGTCTCATTCTTTTTTTTATGTCCCTGTTATGCTTGGAACATCCTGTCTCCACGTTCTGCTCCTCCAAATGCTCTTTTCTTCCTGAAGGTCCTGCAGTCACCTTCACTCCTTTCCCCAAGTGCAATCTCACAATTATAACAAAAAGAAAGCAAGACTGTATGTCTAGAACACAGCGGCAGCAATACACCCAAAGAATTCGAGTTGTACTTCTAGCATGACAAATTCCCTCTGTGATACCCTAAGCCAAAAGGATTGTGAGCTGAAGGAATGAAGGCTGAAAATGTGACTTATCTGAATGGCTTTACTGAGGATGTTAACTTCAAAACAGTGTTTTTTTCCTACTGCCCAGTTTTCAAACTGAATACTAATAAAAAATGATGGCTCCAGAAGAGTTTAAAGAAGAGTTTGGGACTTGAAATCCTTCCTTCAGGAATGGATTTGGGGGTTCTACATATGTAGCTTCTAAAAAGTAAAGTTAGGAAAAGTCTGTTGTCTTTTATTATTGCCTACTAGAAGAAAAAAATCTGGTGGCAGAGGGCATTTTAGTTTAGGAGGTAATGACACAACAAACTATCACGCCAAGCAAACTAAGTCTAAAATTACAGTGCAATTTAACTGTGAACCAACTTTCTAAGTCTTAAAATCTTTAAATCAACTTTGGTTTTCTACAAGGCATGTTCAAGATGTAAAGAAAAAAGAAATAAAAAAATTCTGTAGTAAGGGGAAAGCTCTTGCTTTCCCGACAGAAATGCTAATTTAAACCAGAGGCTTATGAAATACATGAGAATCACTTTCTCTGACCCAAAGATTTTGCAGTTCCAAAAAGCAAGAGGCAGGAAGAGAAATACTATTGCATATCTATCATGGGCAACTACAGTTTTCATTGAATAGTAGAACAAGCACCAAACTTTGCATTTTTCTCAGCTGTTATTAATTGTTCTATTTCCTGAGGGCACCATCACGATAGAAACTGGTATTGAGTGGATCTGAAGAAGCAACGGAATGGGGAAGATGTCATATTTGTAAGTGGCTTCCGGGATCAGGAGGCCTTCAGGCTGTCTTTTTCGACCAATCACCACAGCTTAGCTTAAAACAGGGTTGCTGACTGTTTGAAATGCTGTCAACTTTGAGATAATCAGAGGCATAGCCTCTGGAAACTAGCACATTGTGGGACTGTAAAAGGAAGCCCCTGCAGGGGAGAGTAGGAATAGTGTACGTAGCAGCATTAAATTGGCATCTATTTGTCAAAAACATCCCTTGCCACCTCTTTTCCCCAGCAAAAAAAATTCCACTGCAAAAAACCCACTCATTCTCTGGTTCCTCAGTTAACATCTGAATTGTAATCAACAACTTTGCAGTCCAAGAATCTTTGAAGAGACAGGTAAATAAAGGTTGTTTTTCAAGCTGAACATGAAAATACAGTGATAATAGTGGAATTATACTGGATTTACATGGCCAGTAGGAACCTTGGAGGGGGCTTGATCCATTCTAAATCCAAACTGCTTTTAGTCCCTTAATCCATAAAGTTTACCAAAGAAGTTTGTTATAGTGAAATAGTTAAATTTAGGATTTGAAGCTGGATTTTTGTGTATAATTTTCTATCATCATGCATCTGTAAAGGCATCTTAAATAATTGCTTTGCACTTGCAGAGCACTTTTTTCTTTTCAAAGTAGTAGTACAAATGTTAATTTTGAATAGCAGTTCTGGATGTGGGAGATATTTATTAGCTCTATTTTGTGGATTAGAAAACTAAGGGACAGTAGGATAACTGAGCCTAGTTAAATTAAAAAAAAAGCCTCTAAATTATTTGTATCAAAAGAACACATAGAGCTCCAGACTTGAACCAAAACCCCTTTATAATCAACACTGAAAAGCAAAAAAAGGAAGAGAGAATTCCTGTCCCAAGCGGCTTTCAGCATAACTACAAGACTTGCAGACAGGTCATTTATAGTAAAAAATTACAAGAGCAAAAGTTTCATTGTTCATGCCCCTTGTTTTGACTGTATGGTATCCATGTTGGTCTTAATCTTTCCTGATTTGGTGAAAACGGAGGAATTTCCTGGTAAACTGATGAAGTGGGGACATGCCCTAAAGTTTAACCTTGATTTACTTCAATATAGCTAATGCCACAGGCACCATTCATCACAGATTTTCTTTAGAGTCAGCTATAAGGAAGGTAGTCTGGGATGGTCCTTCCCAGCAAATCAGCAGTATCATGGTAGTGTCTACTCTTTAATTAGCACATAGATTGCAACACAATTTCTGTCTCTCTTAAACTAAGAAGCAAGCCAAGTCACTAAGAAGGAACAAATTTCATACTGCTTTAGCTCCACAGACTTCAAAATCCAAGACCTAATAGGGAGACACAGACACACCACAGATCAGTCAAATTTTAGTCATTCCACAGTTCCTGGAGGAGGAACAGATGGACAGGAACACAAACAGACTGATTGCATAAATACCGTTTCTTAAGAAATTGGACTAAAATTAGGTGGTTTAAAATCCAGATCAAGGGTTAATTTTGTTTGGAAGTATGTGCCTGAATGCTAACGCATATGTCTAGGACATAGTAGCTGTTTCTGTTACTGTTGTCACAAACAGGTTCTTATATATTATATTCAGTTCTGACAGATCAGACTGTTATGTTGAAAAATGACATAAGTATGTCCATCCAAGTAGGAAGGTAAGTAACCTTTCTGGTCATTTCCACTTTAGATATACAACCTGTTAACAAAAACTTCTAGTTTCAGTCAATTACTTTATAGCTGTTATAAAGTGTGGTGTCTGATTTGAGCCAAACACTTGGCTTTTATCTTTGCTAAAAGAAAGACTGCGACATGAAATTAGAATCATAGAAACATAGAATAGTTAGGATTGGAAAGGACCTTAAGATCATCTAGTTCCAACCCCCCTTCCATGCTCAGGAACATCTCCCACTAAACCATGTCACCCAATGCTCTGCAATATTAAAAGCAAAAACTCGGCCATCTATAGTGGTGCTCACAATTCAGTGCTATGTTTCTATTCATAACTTGGAGCACAGTTGCACAATAGATATCTTTCCATCACAGACCCTCAGAAAAAGTTTCAACTTAACTGTTTGTAAAATGATCCATTGGCAAAACAATAGGTATTAAAATAAAAAAAATTAAAACAACAAAAAAAACACCTCCAAAACACCCAGTCCTAAATAGGAATGTCACCATCAATAGATTTCATTTAAAGTTAATCCAAGCAAGCACTTTTGTTGATATAGATGAAAAGGAGAGTAACTGTTTATATAGCAGTGGTGAGAGGACAGGATGCTCTAACACGATTGGTAATGTGTGATGGTAATGTATATAACCCCTTTTTGAGAGGCCAGCAAATTATTATCTATTCTGACACACGACCCTATTTCTCAAAATGCTACAGAGACTCCTTCTTGATTTCCTTTTCTCACCTACCCAGAAGAAAGGTTTTGGCCTGTCATAAATTCAAACAGAATTATGGAGAAGGCGAGCATCTCCAGTGCTATCCTGGAATATCCATGCCACGCAATAGGGTCAAAACCTGCTGCAAATCCTGATGCCGTTGCAGCTTTCCAGGGCTTCCACAAATCTTACTTCCATCACTTCCCCCAGAATTCCCCACTGCGTGCCCTAATATGAAACATCCTTCACAGTAGGAAAGGAAGATTCTGAAATCATCTGAGAATATCTAAATATACTGGTTTAAGGACTAGAGTTGTAGTTCTGAATCTGTTATTCCTTTGCACAAGGCCAAAACACTTCATGCTGAATAAACCATTAGGACTGCCACTAACTGAGTATCCATGACACTCATATGCATGTTAAGTCTCTATTGTGGCTTTGAAAAATCTACACCCAGTGTTATTCTAATGCAGCTGTTTGTCTCCTTGTGAACTGATAATGATAACAATGATAATAATAATGACTGACCTTTCATAGTACCCTTCATCCAGAAGGATCCCAAAGTGCTTTGAAAACTGATTTGCAAACAACTGCATACCTATATAAAACACTCAGTCCCTAAGTTAATGCAATGTTAATGTTGCAAATGTGAGGCAGCAAAAAAACAGGAAATGCAAAGGTTACGCCTTCAGGAACAACATGCTGTGCATCTTGCCTGTGAAGGTCTACCATTCACAACATCACCTGGCAAATCCTGTGCAGCAAATAATACTTCCTGAACTGGGAGAAAGGTGCTCAAAACCCTGTGCATCTGGGCATGAAGGTAATTGTGTGAGTGAGGTGGAAATGCCATTCAGTCCCCTTCCTCAGGGGCTGATGTGGAAATCTAAATTCTCTAATATTCTATTTTTATCTGCTGCAATTGAGAGGACAATACTAGATGTAGATGCCCAACAGACAGAAGTAATGTGGCTAATGATGCTGCAATTGGACAAGGGAGGGAGTGGAAAGAATCCTGCTGACTTCAGTGAATGCTGAAACAAAGATTTGTTGAATTATCTGAACAGTAGCAAAATTTCACTCTCTCTTCCCTTCTTCTACTTGATACTATGAATTACTCTGTTTTCACAAACAAGAAATAATTATTTTCTTCTTTACCCCTTTATTCTTCGAACTACAGGGAGGATAATCTATTTTGGAATCAGATCTCACACGGCAAGTTTCAGCTGAAAGGCATTTTGCATCTATTTGAATTATATTCCTCTGTTGGTAGAACAGATGAGCCCAACGTTAATGGCTCAAACGGTGCTGTTGTCAATGCACGATTAACCAGGTCAACACTGTGATGAATAAAAAATAGAGCTGTCATCAGAGAGGATCCCATGGAAGTTGAAATTAGTTGTTTAGGTGCTTAGGGCTCCCCAAATATCCTCATTTTTAATTGACTCTTTCTTTTCCACGTAATATCAAATCACCTGTGTGGAAGGACTGAAGCAGAAGAGTTTGAAGGATAATGGTCTGTGTTTAAGAGTGAGTGGTTTAACATTTGAATACTCCAACCAGATGTGAGTTGCTTTTTGGACAATGTGGGCAGGGAGGGATGTTTTATTTTTGCTTTTTTCTCTAGTGCAAGATGGCCTGGTGAACATAAAGTGCATATTCAAACACAATAGAAACTGACTGTATGCACAGGGCAAACACCCATCAGCAAAATGCTATAGTTTGTTAAAAGCGAATATTAAATATAAATTATCTGCTAGGACAGTAATTTCTCACAAAAAAAAGGGGAAGTAGATTATAACTATGCAGGTCACTTAGTTTTTCTGGCATGTGTTTGGCTTAATTCGGACTTGTTTCTCTGAGCTCCTGCCATGCCTTTTTTTTCAGGGTAAATCTCTCAGCAGAGTGGGGAAAAATAAGTGCAATTTTATCTATCAAGCTCCTCAAGGCTTTTCTTGCTCTGTTTTGAGAGGATATTTCCTGCCATCTCTGTGTATCTTCACATAGTGATGGCACCCAGAGGAAAAAGGAAAAGAAAGAAAAAAGCAAGAGTAATATATAGAATACAAATCATTTACTTCAAGAAGAACTTCAAACTGTGTTTGTTTCAACATCCATATCGGTTCACAAGGGTTAAAATTCACTCCCCATCAATCTTGAAATGAAGGTAGGTGGTAGAGTTGCTTCTTAAACCTTTTGCATTTACCCTGTGGGTGACTTTAGCTTAACGTTTCTGCACCATGTCATGAAGACTTTCACCCTATTTCAGGTAAGATTCTATGGTGGCTGGTTTTGCTCAGCTCTGGGAGAAGAGTGGTTAATATTGGAATAAATAAAATGTCATTTTGGAATTCCTTATTAACAGGCCACAAAACCTGCAAGGTTGACAGCGCTATTAAATATAGCAAAGTCTTCCTTAAAACACTTACTGTTTGACTGGTGGGATTAAAAAAAAGGATACCAAGGCGTGATTTATACCTGGCTGTACGAGTCACAGACTCTCCTTTATATCTTGTGTCCAAGGAATGATTGCTCATCTACAGTCTGCAGTGTCCTCAAACAGCTCATCACAAATGGCTCTTCCTGACTCTATAACATTGAAACACGCTTGTGTGTCGCCCTGCAACTTTCCCCTACTAACAAACCCCTTTTGGCCCCTAACACATAGGAGGGTATCCTCCCATATTGAAGCATTTGTAATTGATCCCTGCATTGAAAAGCTGGCTGTTGAGAACAGAAATGTCATGTACATAAGTGTGACATCACTTTTTGGAGTGAAGATTTCATATTTGGATTGATAAGGTGGGGAGGTGTCTCAAATTCAAAGGGCACTTGCAAATGGGATTGAGGAGTTTATTTAAAAAGACTTCATGTATATACCTGGGACTTTTTGAGACACACAAGAAAAATACATTAGGATTAGTTTAGATGAGATGAGATTAATAAAGTACACACAATAGTAGACCAGATCAACAGTCATTCCTAGCTCAATTGCTTGTCTCAAACAGTGGTCAATACTGTATGCTTCTCCTGCAACAGGCAGAACACCCTTCAGTGGGCAGCTACAGGGATAACATACTCATAAGGACAACATCTTCCTAAACCCCATTAATTAGAATTTGGTTTAGGCACTGAAGCAAGAAAGCTTTTCTCCACTCTGAAGCTCTGGGATTTTTCTTTTTTTTTTTTTTTTTTTTTTTTTTAAATCCTCACAATAGTAAATCTGGATGTTCTTGCTACCTAATGGAAGTCTAATCCCATTCTTCCCCTTCCCCTCTGCCTAAACTGTCAAAATCTTGGTTTCATAGACTAGGAACATTTTTTAATTATTTTTATTTTTTTTCAAGTGAATTGTGCTTTTTTCCTGAGCAGGACTGAGAAACCTACGTAACAGCATGCAGCAGCTCTGCCCAGCCTTGAAGAAACAAGGGAAAATAATTACTTCAGTCACTGAAATCAGAGATGACCGATTTTGTGTTATCTGGCTGTAATCGTTAAAGCAGCCTGAAAAATGCCCTTCTATGTATTTTCACATTTCCTTTATGAAACACGTCTAGTAACTAAACTAGCTTGAAAGGGATGTAGGGGACATGTTTAGCATTCTGTATTTTAGACATAATTAAGTGCATGTTTCTTGGCTGGGCTGCTGTCTCTATACCCCATTTGAATAATACAAGGTTTTACTGAGAGAAACAGAAGGAAGTATCATCCGGGAGAATAAGGAAAGATATCAGCTCTGCCTCATTTCAAATGCCAGCCCAGAGTCTCATTTTACTGGATGAGTTGGGTAAGGTCAAGACCACAACCACTGGTCTCAGAAAGAGAGGATACTGGCAGTATTTTTCTGCATGAAGCTTCAAAAAGGTTTAAAGACATAGCATAATATCATTTAGGCAGTATCTTATAACTACCAGCCAGTGGAGGTCTTGTTAGTTTGGCTGATGTTGCCTGTTTGCATTTTCCAATATCTTTGAAGTGTGTGTGTAGGTTCGATTTTTGGTGCAGGGATCTCTAAAGAAATTCTAAAAGGTACTTACATCTTTTGCATTCTTTGAGTACTACATTTCTGGTTGGTTCACTCTGTTGTTGTAGGATGTCCTTTAACTTGTCCAGCCATGCATTTGGCTACCCATAAAATCTTATAAATTATTTGCCTCCTAAAGAAAATATTCTTTTGTTTTTGAACCCCTGAGTTTTTACGAAAGAGACAGAATAGTGTGATAAACGTTTGTTCTCATATGGCCTCACGAGCTAGTGGGCAATTGCATGAGATTTCCTTTCCTCTCTGTGAGTAGTTATCCCCAAATGTACTTCATATCTGGCTATGAACTGTTACTTTTAAAGCAGAGGAGACAAGAGATGCAACCTAAAGACAAAATTGAGCCTACAGAGGTAAATGAGAGTATGAGTCATTCCAGCTCCCACCAGATGTTGCTCTGGCATTCTTTAATAAAAAAATTGCAGCTTTCAGATGAAACGCCTTATTTTTAAACTGCACTTGCACATTATATTTTTCCAGGTGAAAGGGGAACTTATTTTGAGTATACTTTAGTATTTGCCCACTGAGTCCCAACTTTAAAAGGAAGGACTTCTGCTGCCATCCAATCATGAGGATGTGGATAGGATTTAACAGGTCAAATCCAAAGTGGTATAGAGGTCCTGGGAGACAGCTGAAAAATCTATACCCAGAAACTGTCTGATGAGTATGTCTCTACTTATGTATATCCTTGCATGTTTATGTGGGGTTTTCTTTTGTAACAAGATGTATTGACTAACTGGGAGCATTTTATTAAAGAGAAAAGTCTGGGTAAAGCCAGCAAACTATTCACTGCCAAAATTTACCCAGAAGTTTCTGTGTAATTGAATTTGGCCAGCTCTAGCAAGATATTTGATTTTCTATAATAGGATTGGCTAATGGGGGGAAGAGGGTGGGCAGAAGGAGGAATTAGAAAGTTATCTATCTCCCTTGACAAAATGATCCAGTGACTTGGGAAATTTTTTTGCCCTCAGGGAAAGAAGGGACAGACAAAAAACATGAAAACAAAGCAAGTGATGGACTGAAGCAAGAGGTAGGGCTAGACAGCAAGGGTTAGTCCATGGCTCTGCTACAGACTCCTGGGATGCTTGTGGGCAAGTCACTTAATCTTCCTGTGCTTAAATTCTCCACTCTGTGCCTGTCTTATTTCATATTCTGAGTGCTTTGGAGTGCAAGTGCATTGTGTGCTATAGTACAATTGGATAAGAGCTGGGCCTTGCTATATTACATAGCAAAACCAGACTCTCATTGAATAAGCAAAAACCAGTAAATTAATGAGGATGTAGATAAGGGTTTCTGAAGGGCTACCACATCTACATCATACATCTCTTTCTACCACATTACTGTATACACATTGGATTAGAGGAGCCGGGACATTTATTTTGGGGCATTTAGTAATCCTGGACCTATCCTCTGTGTGCAAGTCTACTGTGTGTTTTTCATGAAGCACCCTGAGGTCTCTCTTCATCTCATTTCCTATAGTGATGAATGCCATTCTGCTATCACGGGAGACTTGTAATACTGAATGCTATTAGGTATTTTTAAGGAATAAGAGCAGCTCTACGTGATCAGAGAATAGGCACATCCAGCTAATCTTTCTCTCATCAGCCCTCCCCAATAGTTGGTGCATAAGGGAAATTTAGGTAAGAAAGATTATGTTTATCCTGAATACTCTCTTAAATGCCAACAATTTTCAGTTCAGGAGATTAGTGAGATACAGAATCTGTATAGAGAGTAACCTTCAATGTATTCTCATATATCTGTCCTGGTCCATGTTGACCCATGAAAAACAAAGACAGACAATACCATCTTATGCTTTAGATATCTGACTGACAAACCCCTCATTTTCAGCAATATGGAGACTACACTTGTAACCACAGCAAGATCAGATAGGATGAGAGCAAGAATCTTACAAAGGGTAAAAAGACATACCTAATTCCTCCTCACCTATGTATAAAGTAATACTTTCATACTGGTGGTATGAATATATTATGTTTGGCAGTATTGTGGCAGTTTTTGATAACGGTGTCAAGAAATACTCTAGTGCTATCCTTATTCTTCATTAAAAATGCAACATTTTCATTTTAAAGGATCTTAAAATGTCTAATCAATCTTCTCTAAGACACAAGACAGATTTAAAGCCAAGATGGAATAAAATCTTTGGTTCTTGGAGACAATTGTGGTTTGAAATGAGTGCAAGAGTCCTTTTTTTTTAGTAAGTAAAGTTCAGTGTTCTAAAGAAATTAAGCTGATGTGTTCAAGTTGTGTGTGCGATAGTCTATGACTCTTTCCCAATTACATTACTGTATGGTTTAGCTGAATGTCCATCAGGCTAGAAAAAAAGAAAAAGACTCAAACAATGAAACACAAGTTAGCAATGTCACTGAGGGGAAGGGTTATGTTAGTAGTTCAGTCTTATTAGATACCAGAGAATCCAAAATATTGAGAATCATCATCAATATCTTTTTGCGACAAGCAAAGATTCAGCCACTGTATGCACCTTTTTAGACATCTGAAAAATCTAATAAACAGAAACAAGTTCAAAGGAATTCCAGGTTCGCACATTCACAGCTTACAGAACAAATGCTATTTTATTTTGCAGATAGATGAGCTGTTACACTGAGGATTGTAAAATTTTTTTGAATTAAAATAGATAGAGGAGGAAGGAAGAAAGAAAAGAAACACGTACTTAAATCTTTCTTCAAGATTTAATGGCAGCCTACTTCTAAGAACAACCTGTTGGGAGGGCAGGTTTTATAGCCTCACAAAACTGCAGTCTGGGCTACCCTTAGTATAACATTTCTTGCCTGCCTGCTGTTTGTAGGAAAATGTACCCTCCACTATCAATATACATGAAGTAAACTTCCTTAATCAGTTTAAAAGCCTTCTGAAAATGCATTTTGTGGTGTCTCACTAGCTGAATCTTTTATTTATGGGCTTGTACTGGGATGGTCATTTGAATTTTTGTTGTGAGTCCATATTTTATTATGCATTTTATTTGTTTTTTATTGAAAGCTTTCTGAAGCACCTAGAAAGATTCTGGACAAGTTATTGAATAAAAGCAAACTCATTTCAAAACCCCTTCCTGATCTTCCTGCTTCTTCCCACTGCAGATATGCACTCACCTAGACTTCTGCCCTCTATTTCATAGCACACATCACTACTTTCTTTTATTTTCTTCTGTGAAAACTAAAACAATTTGCGCTGCTTCTAAAAACAACCAGTATAAGAATGTTAATGGACGTGATAGAAACTTCAGTAAGTCTATTTATTTTGAAGTAGACCTTCAGAAACAGAGGAGTCTCCTTATTTTCTTAAAAGTTTATTATTTTTCTTTTCCCTATCGGGTTTTCCCTTTATGAAAGAAGTTTTATAAACAATAAAGTTAAATATCACCTGAAGATTTTTTTGACAACTTTCCACTTTTAAAGAAGATAATTTTGAGATTGTGCTTTCTCCCTTCTTTTGTAAAAAGAAATCCGTAATACCACTACCATATATTTTTTCTGTGAGGAAAATACATTTTTCTTGAAAAGAGAATGAAAAAATGGTATGTGCTGCTTTCTGATTTTTTTTTGCATTTCCCTTGCTTCCCAAATGCTGGCAATCTTGAGAAACAGGCTATTCCACAGATAGGTGAAGTCATGGCATCTAAATCCATGAAGATATCCACTCAGATTTGTGGCCTACTCTCACTTTCCTTTAGAAAGTGATGAAAGATAAAATCTTAAAAGAAGTCAGTGTTGTCTTCAAGAGCCTTTGACTACTGGCTGACCATGCTGCAGGGGTAAACTGGTGCCCCATGTTTCAAAATGCCATCACTTTTGAACAGAGCATCTGCTGATAGTGTTATGTGCAACTATAGAAAGAAAAATGAAAGGTGTAGATGAACACTAAGGAGAATTTTCTTAAATGAAAAGTATGTTAGGTTGTAACTACCATGGGAAATAAAAAAAAAAAACTTTTTCTTTCAGTTCTTGAACGCTCAATCAGATAGATCAAGAAGAAACAAGTAACAGAATATAACTGGCAAAATTGCATCCTACATCACCTAATCTGTTCCCACAGCTCTTTTTTCTTTCTGGAATATTGGGATACCTCCTGAATGTGGCATTCCATGTTCATGTTATTGAACATTTACTCATTAACAGCCTCTTCATACATCTTCACTTTTGTTCAAGATCATCCTGCTTTGAGACAAAAGGAGTCCCTTTATGTTTATCTTTTACTTAAAATGTTAACAACCCTTAGCATGTTAGAATCATAGAATAGTTAGGGTAGGAAAGGACCTTAAGATCTTCTAGTTCCAACCCCCCTGCCATGGGCAGGGACACCTCCCACTAAACTTCATTTGCAACTTCATTTGCCAGCTACTTCAGGACCCACGGATGAATTTCATCAGGTCCCATGGACTTGTGTACATTCAGGTTCCTAAGGTGGTCTCGAACCCGATCCCCTCCTGCGGTGGGCTCAAAGTTTTCATTCTCACAGTCCCTGCATCTGCATTCCAAGTCTTGGGTGTTGTGGTCAGAGCATTTGCCGGTGAAGACTGAGGCAAAGAGGTTATTAAGAACCTCAGCCTTCTCCAAGTCCAGGGTAGCCAGTTCTCCTGATAGCTTCCAGAGGGGGCCTACATTGTCCCTAATCTGTCATTGATTCTCTATGTACCTATAGAATCCTTTCCTGTTATCTTTCACATCCTTAGCCAAGTTTAATTCTAAGTGGACCTTAACTTTCCTAACCTGGTCCCTAGCTTCCAGGACACCATCCCTGCTTTCTTCCCAGGCAACCTGTCCTTGCTTCCATCTTTTGTAAGCCTCTTTTTTCCTTCAAATTTTCCTCAGCACCTCCTTATCCATCCAAGGAGGTCTCCTGGCCCTCCTGCTGAACTTCCTTCTAGTTGGGATGCAACAGTCCTGAGCTTGTAGTAGGTGACCCTTGAATACCAATCAACAGTCTTGGGCTCCCCTGCCCCCTAGGGCTATATCCCATGGAATCTTACTAAGCAGGTTCCTGAAGAGGCAAAAATCTGCTTTCTTGAAATCCAAGGCAGTGAGCTTGCTGCACGCTCTTCTCACTGTCCTGAGGATCTCAAATTCGACCATCTCATGATCACTGCAATCAAGGCTGCCCTGGAGCATCACACCTCCAACCAGCCCTTCCCTGTTCGAGAGGGCAAGGTCAAGCATGGCACCTCTACTTGTCGGCTCCTCAATTACTTGCAGAAGGAAGTTGTCTTCCACACAATGGAGGAGCCTCCTGGATTGCTTGTGCCCTGCTGTACCATCCCTCCAGCAGATATCAGGGTGGTTGAAGTCCTCCATGAGGACAAGGGGCTGCAAGCGTGAGGTTGTTCCTATCTATCTATAGAGTGCTTCATCCACAGAGTCCTCTTGATCAGGCAGTCTGTAACAGATCCCCACAATAATGTCTCCCATTGCTGTTGTCCCTTTAACCCTGACCCACAAATTCTCTGTTGACTACTCACCTGTTCCCAGACAGAGTTCCATACTCTCCAGCCTATTCTTAACATAAATAGCAACTCCCCATCCCTGCCTGCCGAGCCTGTCTTTCCTAAAGGGCTGGTAACCTTCCATTCCAACACACCTGTCATAGGAGCCATTCTACCATGTTTCTGTGATGCCTATGATATCATACCTCTGTAGACATGCACACATCTCTAATTCCTCTTGTTTGTTCCCCATGCTATGAGCATTTGTATAGAGGCATCTGAGCTGAGCTCCAATTGAAGCCGGCTCATTGGCTGGAGCTGATGGAATATCTCTACATTGCTCTGAGCACTTTTTATAGGTGCTGGCAAGTGACTGGGTGTGTTGGGATGGAATGATACCCCCCTCCCCCAACACATCCAGTTTAAAGCATCCTTGACCAGCCTGGCAAGCCTCCTATCAAAACCGCTCTTTCTCTTCGTTGTCAGACCACCTAAACCAGCCCCCAGTAAACCTGGCCTACTAAATTGAGTCCTGTGTTCAAGATACCCAAACCCCTGACTATGGCACCACTTTTCTAATCATTTATTAACCAGGCCAATCTTCCTAGTCTTTTTAAGGTCCTCCCCTGTATCCTGGAGAATGGACATAAAGGCTATGTGAGCTCCAGAGCCCCAAACCACCTCTCCCAGGACTCTGTAGTCCTTCTTTAAGTTGTCCAGGCTACTGCTATCTATATCAGTAGCACCCACATGGATCACTAAAAGTGGGTAATAGTCAGTGGGACTTTCTAGAGCAGGCAGCCTCTCTGCAACATCCCTGACCCATGCCCACGGTAGGCAACACACTTCCCTTGAGACTGGGTCAGGCCAACAGATGGGTGCCACTGTTCCTTTCAAAACAGTCTCCCACTACTATGACCCACTATACAATATGTATCCAGCTTATAAAAAGCCAACTTCATAGGAACATTTTTTTTAATTTTAGGACACTGCTACCCACATTTCATGGATCTTTAGCATCAATGGCCTTCATGTTTGTCAATAGATTTACAGTAGCGATCTTGTATATTACACAACCACATGCTGAAAAGCAGAACTGGTGATTACACCTTTGACCAGGTCACCTGCACTCTGTCCACTGATTTATCACCTCTGTGTCAGAAAACCAAACCCAGGATTTAAAGAAAACAGCAGGACTGCTGACAGGTCAACATCAGAGTTCTCATACTAGTATTTTCTTTAGCAGTTGTGAATAAGAGTCATATGCTGAAGTTAGGCAGATGAATTATTGCACTTCAGCATCACATGATCCAGCTGGACACAGATCAACACATAGACAGTTCATGTGGGCTTTTTTATTTTGGTTTGGTTTAGTTTGTTTTTTGTTGTTGTTTGCTTTTAACAGGGGTAAAAATCTGAGACAGCTTGAGAGACTGAATACCCTTAAAGAAAGTTGTGATGCTTACTTTGAACAAAAATAAATGTTTTATTCTGACTGAGCTAGAAATCTTGTAAGAACATATTTCCCTTAAGTCTTTTTTTACATAACACTCAGATCAGGAGGAGCTTTTCATCATACTACTATGTAAAATCATGAAGAAAGTACCTACAGATTAAATATTCTTTGGAGCAAGCATCTTTGACCTGGAAGGGAATGCCGGGTTGAACTCTAAAATGGCAATTATATTGTCAGCACACAGTCTGATGTTCTTTCTATGAACAGGGTGCACTCAAACAAAATATCTCCAACCCCTTTTGGTAAAGCTAAAGCCAGAGAAGTACTCAGGACAGGTTGACATGCTTTTTAACATGCAAATGCAAATGCACCTTCACTAAACTCTAAGTACACAGGAACTTCTAACAGCATGGATATCATAGTGTTGTTATGAGCTAAGAGGTGATGCTGAAGCGTAGAAGATAATAGTTTGGGTTTCGTTCCTCTAGGACATTTCTCTTCCAGGAGGCCAGAGTGAGTTCAAGTTTATCCAGCCAGATGTGGTCATTGTACATAGATGACTCCATCTGAGCTAGTCACTTTTGATTTTCTTTATAAACAGCAAAAAGAAAATGGCTGCTTCTGGGACAAAATTCATTTGTCTGATTTTAGATCTCAACGTTAGGATGAGAGGCTTCACATCATAAAAGAGTGTACTTCTCTCTACTGACCATAACAGAAGCTCATGCTGATTAGCTCAATGTATATAAATAAAAATCTCGGCAGCTACAGATGATGTGTAGGATGTCTGTATAGACAGACTGTAATGGGAGTTCTAGTAAGAAAAGGTGGGACAAGGGAGTAATTAAATAAAATTTCATCTTTTCTCATTCAAAATTTAAATATAGAATAGGGTAAAGTGGATGAACAGCAATTAACTGACAGAGTTAATGAGACGGGGGGAAAAACACTCAAACAGAATGAGTACCAGGTTTGGTGTATCAGGAATCCTGTGAGTATCTTGCAAATTTACAATGTCAAATTGACATAATTTGAAGGAGACGGTGGGCATTATACTAGGGGGAAAAAAAAAAAAAAAAAAAAGAAAAAAAAGCAATGCATTTGTAATTTGCACATGCATATTTACTTATTCGATATAGCAGCAAATTCTGCTGTTCTCTGAGTGCCACCTTTGCATCTTACAAATTTCTCCCCATTTGCACAATTAGTGCTGGCAGATAAATGTGCTGGCTGGTGAAGCATTCTCTTCCATGCTCTCCCCTGCCAAGTGCACAAGTTTCCGATATCTTGTTGAAACACAAAACAGAAGCATTACCATTGACAGGTTACCCTGAAAAGTTTGGATCAAAATTCAGCATGAAGCTATTCCCTGTGGGTCACGTAGAGCATGGAACCTCTAATTTAGTACTCTCCAGCGGGGTGGGCATACAGGTTATAACCTGCATGAGCTACAAAGAAGTATGTGAGGCCACAAAACACTAGGATGAGCTGAATGTAGTATAGATAGTGGTTAGGGCTGCAAAGTGTTCGTTTAAAACATCAACATCCCAACTGCTCAATAGCCAACAAATCAGAACTTTTCTTTGAACTCTACTTCCAGTTTTGACCTGTGCTGTTAATTTGAGTGAAAGACCTGGATTCCTCAACAGACCTGTTTATTCATTGGTACAACAATTGTGCACTTTACTAGAGCCTGTGAAGCTTAATGGTTACAAATTGATCCTTACTACACTTTCCCAAAAGAATCATAGAATCATAGAATAGTAAGGGTTGGAAAGGACCTCAAGAACATCGAGTTCCAACACCCCTGCCATGGGCAGGGACACCTCCCACTAAACCATGACACCCAAGGCTATGTCCAACCCCACCTTCAACGCCGCCAGGGATGGAGCATTCACAACTTCCCTGGGCAACCCATTCCAGGGCCTCACCACCCTCACAGTAAAGAATTTCTTCCTCATATCCAATCTAAACTTCCCCCGTTTAAGTTTAAACCCATTAGCCCTTGTCCTCTCACCACAGTCCCTAATGAAGAGTCCCTCCCCAGCATCCCTATAGGCCCCCTTCAGGTATTGGAAGGCTGCTAGGAGGTCTCCACGCAGCCTTCTCTTCTCCAGGCTGAACAGCCCCAATTTTCTCAGCCTATCTTCATATGAGAGGTGCTCCAGTCCCCTGATCATCCTCGTGGCCCTCCTCTGCACTTGTTCTAACAGTTCCATGTCCTTTTTATGTTGAGGACACCAGAACTGCACACAATACTCCAAGTGAGGTCTCACGAGGGCAGAGTAAAGGGGCAGGATCACCTCCCTCGACCTGCTGATCACACTCCTTTTGTTGCAGACCAAGATACGGTTGGCCTTCTGGGCTGCAAGTGCACACTGCCGTCTCATGTCCATTTTTTCATCAACCCACACCCCCAAGCCCTTCTCCGCAGGGCTGCTCTGAATCTCCTCCCCGTCCAATCTGTAGCTGTGCATTGCTCCGACCCAGGTGGAGGACTTTGCACTTAGCATGGTTAAACTTCATTAGGTTGGCATCAGCCCACCTCACAAGCGTGTCAAGGTCCCTCTGGATGGCATTCCTTCCCTCCAACTTATCAAGCACAAAACATATACATATCTTCACATAAGACAAGTTTAAGCCTTTTTTCCTCTTTTTCCCATTGTAGAGCATGCTCAGAAATATGAGTGAAGGAATAACAGGTTAATGGGGACATCATCTGTAGGGGCCAAGACATACCCCCTTGGCTACTTTTCTTAGGCCACACAGAACTGTCCGGAATAAGGAAAGGATTTTAAATTGGATAACAAATTAATAAGGCACTTCTGATGCTCCATTCCTGCAGGAAGACATTAGTAATTTGTTTGTTCCAAAGGTGCCACTCATATTCACACAAAATGGCATTTAAATGTTAATCTAGCCAGGGGATGGAGAGCGCTTGCCAATCACTACGCAACTTAAGGTCAAGGTTTTTGTCTTAAAGGAGGACTCAATGTTAATTTTAAATTTAAAATTCTTGACAGACAGTAGGTTTTCAAATGCCTGCTACAATGTGGCCTGTTTGATTCACTTTAATAAGTAAGTAACTCCTGGCAAAATGAAGGTGTCCCCATGTCTTCAAGGAAACGGAAGGGCAGAGGGGCACAGTGGACTAAGCCTGCACCCACTACAGGGAACAGGAAGCAAAACCAATTTAGACTCCCATTCATCTCCTTGCTCCACACATAGAGACCAAAAAGAGTACTTTACATTCCTATGAACACTAGGCAATTATTAGGGATTTCAGTTTAAAAGGGAAAAAAAAAAAAAAAAATAGTTCTCAAAATTAAATTCAGCTTTGACTCTCTGCAGGAGGAACATTTTGTGTGCATGTCTGTGCTTATAGGGTTTTTTGCTGCTTCTGTGCTTCATAATCTTTGATAGGTTTGGATGAGGGTTTTTGTTTTGTTTAGGTTTTGTTTTTTAACCTTCAGACTGTAACTTCTAAATAGCATGAGGAACCTGTGATTTTCTCTGCCTTTTTTTCTAAATATGTCATCCCCCAGAAAGAGCCAGAGGGCTTTGCTGCATTTACCCCTGGCTGTTGCAAGCTGGGGATAGGGCTGACGTTCCTCTCAGGCAGTTCTTGACACTGCTGCACAGGTACATGACAGACTGTCATATTTCCTAGGCAGCCTTGCAGGGGGCGATGGATTCAGATTGTCACTAACTCAAACTTGTGACCTGAGCCAGGTAAGAAGATACAAGGACTATTTGTGTTGATTTCCTCACTGAGGGAAGCAAGATTGGAAGGGAATGAGAAAGGCTGTGAGTGATCAGTAAAATCAGAGAGATACCAGAAGTTTTGTAGTTGCATTATGAAAAGGGGGTAAAGTTAAACTCTGTGTTTCTAGGATACCGTGCATGCAATGGTAGATAAAGGAGGACACATGGATCACTTAAATGAAAGAGGTCATAATAATGTCACTCAAAATGACTTATTTCTCTCTGTAGAAGTGGTCTTCCATGCAATTAACTCTGACACACAGATTGCCAAGTTAGCTGAAATGAACTCCACACTACTGATAAGAATAGTGGGAAAGAATTTACTGTGATCTCTTCCTAGATCAATGAAACTAACTTCTACCCTTCCACATTAGAATGGAGTGTCACATCCACTCCACTAGAATTGGTGTACAGATAATGTACTGGCTCAATGTCCAGCTGGAGACCAGTAATGAGTGATGTCCCTCAGGGATCAGTGTTCAGACCAGTCTTGTTCAACTTCTTTGTCAGTGACATGGACAGTGGGATTGAGTGTGCCCTCAGCAAATTTGCCGATGACACCAAACTGTGTGGTTCGGTTGATACATTGGAGGGAAGGAATGCCATCCAGAGGGACCTTGACACGCTTGTGAGGTGGGCTGATGCCAATCTAATGAAGTTTAACCATGCCAAGTGCAAGTTTCTACACCTGGGTTGGAGCAATGCCAGGCACAGCTACAGGTTGGGCAGAGAAGAGATTCAGAGCAGCCCTGTAGAGGAGGACTTGGGGGTGCTGGTCAATAAGAAAATGAACATGAGCAAGCTTCAGTGTGCGCTCACAGCCCAAAAAGCCAACCGTATCCTGGGCTGCATCAAAAGCAGCATGACCAGCAGGTCAAGGGAGGTGATCCTGCCCCTCTACTCTGCTCTCGTGAGACCTCACTTGGAGTATTGAGTGCAGTTCTGGTGTCCTCAACAGGAAAATGACATGAAACTGTTGGAACAAGTCCAGAGGAGGGCTACGAGGATGGTCAGGGGACTAGAGCACCTCCCCTATGAAGAAAGGTTGAGAAAGTTTGGGCTGTTCAGCATCGAGAAGAGAAGGCTGCGTGGAGACCTCAGAGCAGCCTTCCAGTATCTGAAGGGATGCTGGGGAGGGACTCTTCATTCGGGACTGTAGCGATAGGACAAGAGGTAACGGGTTCAAACTTAAACAGGGTAAGCTCAGATTGGATTTGAGGAAGAAATTCTTTACTGCAAGGGTGATGAGGTACTGGAATGGGTTGCCCAGGGAAGTTGTGAATGCTCCGTCACTGACGTGTTCAAGGCCAGGTTAGACAGAGCCTTGGGTGTCATGGTTTAGTGGGAGGTGTCCTTGCCTTTGGCAGGTGGGTAGGAACAATGTGATCTTAAGGTCCTTTCCAACCCTAACTATTCTATGATTCTATGATTCTGTATGTACGCACAAAACTCATGGACTTGGATACTTAGTTCTGTCTGAGCTTTTGTGGATCAGTCTTTCTCTATTTCGTTCTTCCCCTCACCCTCTATAAAATAGATTAATAACATTTCCATGACTCACCAGAACATTTAATGGTGTTGTGATGCTCAGATTAAGCAGCTACAAAATAGCTTTAGGTAGACAGTATCTGCAGAATGAAAGGCTTTGACTTGTTTTGTCCCACCTAATTAAAGATGACAAGAATTCACCATTTGCCTTTATAGAAAATGCAGAGACATGGGTGAAATTAAGCCCCTCTAGGGAGCTCTTCAGTGCAGGATCTGAATGAACCTCCAAGAATGCCAAGACTCCTCAGTTAGGTGGAATGACTCTGTACATTAAAAAATGTTAAGGTGATGTCCATTATATAAATATATAGTACTCAACAGAGAGGGCTCTGAATTGCAATCTTGACCTCCACTTATTTCAATAGCATTTCACAACCCCATAACACACATGGCTGGCTCATTCCTATGCATCACCATCACCATATGCCCTTTTAGATATTACACCGGAAAACATACCTTCTTTCAATGAGCTGGCTTGCAATTGTATTGAACTGAGCTGTTGATAGTCTCCCAGGTTTCTTAAAATTTGCAGGGCATGAGAATGCTAAAATCTCCTAAAGCTAACCAAAATTTAGCACATGGAGTCAGAAGAGATCTAAATAAATCCACCTGAAGTCATGTAGTCCAACCTTCAGCTAATGCGGTATTGTTTTCCCCAAAAAAAATTCTGTTAATTTTCATATTAACTGCTTAATTTTCTGCTATTTCAAAGCAACCAAAAAGCTTTGGTAGTTCTTGACCTGTGTGATGGTGCTAAGGGAGAAATTTCTATGTATATATATAGTCCCTAATTATTGAACTTTTTTATTTATTTATTTCAATTTTGTTTTATTCTTCTTAACAGTGTAATTCATTCTGAACATTTTGTGTAACTTTCCATTTGCATGTCATCACTTCTTTTTATAGAGTTACCTAAATTCTTATAATTAATCAGGAGAGAGATTGATAAAATTAGAAATAAGTTCCTCATTGGTCCTAAATACTTTCATTTATAATTGACAGGTCACTTACTTTTTATGTAGAGCTAATACCAGTAATATGGTAAGACACAAAAGTATGGCACTAGCAGGTGTCAGCACTGCTATCTTTTCTTTATTTCTCATTTAAATAAGCTAAAAGAATATCTCAGGAGACCAGGCTGCCAAACAATAGTAGAAAACTCATTGCTTAAGGCAGTAGTAGAACAACTGCTTTGAATAAAATGAGATCAGTTATGTTTCCCATTCCAAGGAAAAGGAAATCTATAGGCTCCATCACATTTGGTTAGTCACAAAAGCAGTTAAGTCATGTCCACCTATTAATATAAACTGCAACCTAGCCACTGTGAGTTACCTATAAGAATTTCTAATCGGCATCTTCCCTGGACAACTGTTTATATAATAATAATGTCTTTGAACAGGTCTATGTCAAGAATAGAACTAAACTCAGAACTAGAGTGGAAATTGAAAGAACAAAGTTCTTATCCAGTTTGTCAATAACCAACTGTAATCTTGGAAAACAAATTCTATTTCTTCCAACTTCTGCTTTTACTCCCTGACTTAATGCTTGTTAGCTTTATGGAATTGGACAGTCTTTCAGTGGGGACTATATTTGATTGAGTGCATGTGCAGCACTTGGCACAGTGGCATCTTCATCTTCATGGTGAGCACTTGGTGCTACTGAACTACAGATCAACAGCAACAGTCAAAGCATCTCTTCTCCCAACTTCATTCCACCTTCTCTTCCTCCAGCAACAAAGAAATAAAAACCAAATCAGGAAAAATAAATGCTTAAGTGACAAAAAAAAAAAAAAACAAAACCAAAAAACAAACAAACAACAACAAACCAAAACCAAAAAAACCAAACAACCCACAAACCAAAAGAAAACCCAACAAAACTGGGAAAAAAATCCATTCCTTTTTCAGATTATTATACATAAAAAGTTTTTAAACAAATTATAGGAGTTCTTCAGATACCAAGGTCAGAGAATTTAAAATTCAAAGAGAGACAAAAAACATCAAATTATCCTCAAAGAAGAAATTATTTTGCATCCTGACAGTTTAAGCTTTCTGGAATTTGGTTTCCTGCCTTCTTTCAGTTAACCATTTCGTATCTAGAATGATGGCTTTGTAGTGCCAAAGCCAGACGTGTTTTTCAATTTTTTTTGAGCATCCTAATCTATGTACTGTCTTGTAGCCTGAAATATTATCACTTCTTGATAAATGCAAAATCTAGGGCATTTCACTAAGTAGGGGGAAAAAAAAATATTTTTACTTTGTCTGAGAAAGCAGGAAAAGGAGTTAAAGTTAAGATGAACCGAACACATGAATGCACTGTGCCCACTGGGGTCTGGCTGTATATTCATTATACAAGGTCAGGGTCTCACTTCCATTCCTCCTAGTGTAATTTAGGTAAAGCCACCACACAATGCCTGACCTTTCCATGGGACAAGCTCCCTGCCTCCCACCTGACATGCTGCAGTAAATTTGTGTGTAATTAAACATAGTGTTCCAACATGCTGCGTCTCAGCGGCTGCCTGGCCTCCCCTCTCCAGCTGACCTTTCAGATTGAATCCAGCACAGACCACCATGGCCGGGAAATGGCTAGTGTTGGAGTGCGGCATAATGAAGCAAGGCGTGTCTGCTCAGATTAAAACATGGTCCCTGCTTCCCCCTCTACTTGGGCCAGCTGAGCCTGCATTGCACTGCATGATTCATGTTGAATCAGGAGCAAGAGTCATGGCAGAAGAGTAGAAAGGCAGCTTTGCTCCTTAGTGATGTTTCACCTACCGTTTGGGCACAAGATAGCTTCAGGTCCCAGCCACAATGAGAATCCAACAGGCAAAGCATTAAGTACGTGGGAAGACCAGGACCTTCTCTAAGGGTTTCCTGATCTGAACAGCTATCTTTGGAAGAACTGAAAGCTCTTCACAGCAGAGCTGTCACAGGGTTATACATATTGTTGCTGGCCAGAGCTGATCCACTCATTTATCAGACAGCATAATAACTCTAGGGTATGAAGGTGAGTGGAGATGAGGATGGGCCAGATTAAGTGTCTAAGAATTAAGTGCAAGAACCTCCTCTAGTCTGTAGGAGTTCACCTAAAAAGCAAGACTTCTAATTGTAGGAAGCTATGGGAAAATACAATTATATGGTGCCCAAAGGTGTATGTTTCAAAACGTAGCTGCTTTGAAAAAAAACCCAAACATAACTATATGACAATACCAGGCATCTAAAGACATTCTGCAGAAGTTGGAGATGCTGTTCTGAAAGGACTACAAGAGCAAGTAGCTGGACTTTGTTGCAAAACTGAGAGTCAACTCCCTTACCTTCGTTCATCTATATCAATATTTGAACTAGTCTTCTAGTTTTACTTTACAGTCAAAGGAGAGAAACTGAAAATTCCACACATCTGACCAACCTATACAGCTACCAGTTGAAACCTGGGTAGAGGTTTCAACCACTTAGATATATAAAGGTCAGTTAGAGAAATCCCACCCCAACTTCTTCATTTACATGCTGACCAGTGAGTACCATTGCAGTGATATAAGAGGATCTTGAAGGTCCTTTACAGCCCTGAAAGTCAGACTGTCTGCTCCCAGCTATATCAACCTCAGTATATTTAAGTGAAATGACCTCTTTGTGCTTCATTTTTTCTAATAAAAAAAAGACAATGTAACAATAATATGAAAAACTATGTTCCTCTAAATTACAGTAGTATATTACCACCAGCTATGACTAGCACTGTCTAGAATAATCTAAAATGTGAGAAGCCTAAAAATGAACAATTTTGAAATAACAGTCCTTCAAGCAAATGGCACTGCAAATCTGTGTACATCCCTTGGAAACATTTCTGTGCCATCACAGGCTTTTAGGACTAATATTAACTTCCTGTTAGTAGGAAACATCATTATAATGCTGGTTCTTTTCTGCATCAGGAACAAAGACACCACAAGGGAAAAGGCACTGCAATATGCTTTCAGACCAGTATCCATTATTAGAAAATCTGCTGTTTATCATCACCTTCCTTCAGACAGTCCTAACAAGGAAGTGATGGTACCTAAGGCGTTTAAATGACCTTTTCATTGTTTCAGTTACACTATATCAAAGTTAATACTAAAATCCTATCACATAACCTTCCCTCCACATTTGTTTACACTCTGATGTTACTAATTCTTAACCCCATCTTGCTCACTGCTCATGATCCCACCGTCCTCTAGAAATTTCATTATATTTTCTCCATCTCTACATTCCATCATATTCCATTGCCCAGGCAGAGAAAAAGGCCAATGCATCCTGTGGCCAGAAGGGCCAGGTCAGTGATGGTCCCGCTGCACTGTGCACTGGTGAGGCCACACCCTGAATTCTGTCTTCAGTTCTGGGCATCTCACTACAAGAGAGACATTGAGGTGCTGGAGTGGGCCCAGAGAAGGGCAATGGAGCTGGTGAAGGGTCTGGGGCACAACTGATGAGTAATGGCTGAGGGACCTGGGTGTTTAGTCTGGAGAAGAGAAGGCTCAGGAGGGATATTATCACTCTGTACAACTAGCTGAAAGGAGGTTGTAGTGAGGTGGGTTCAGTCTCTTCTCGCAGGTACAATTGATAGAATAAGACAAAATAGCCTCAAGCTATGCCAGGGGAGAATTAGATTGGATATTAGGAAGAATTTCTTCACAGAGAGGGTGCTAAAGCATTAGAAAATGCTGCCCAGGGGTGGAGTCACCATCCCTGGATGCGCTTGAAAACTGTGTAGATGAGGCCCCCAATGATAAGGTTTAGTGGCAGACTTTGCAGTCCTGGGGTAACGGCTGGATATGATGATCTTAAAGGTCTTTGCCATAGTTGATTCTATAATTCCATAATTATTTTAAAAAGAAGTTATATTTATAGGATGGTAATTGCCAGGACCATAAGAAAATGACCTATTTCTTTTTTTTTTGTAGGTTACCCAGCCACTTCCCTTGCCAGTGTCTGAATGCTCTTTTCTGCATATGCTACTCCGTTTTGCCCAATGTGTCTGCTAGTCTTAGCTATGGATTTTCCATCCTTTCCTTTGGGAGACCATGAGTTGATATACTTCAATGACACTAAGTGTTTTATTCTTGATATTTATAGTATTTCTTTGCTTAATTGTATCCCATTACTCTTAGTTATGTCCCCATGGACCATCTTAAATAACTCCTTCCATCACTGGTATCTTTCCCCTTCAAGTTGGTGCATTTATTTCTTTTCCTGTTAATCACCCTTCAAGAAATAAACAATCTTTCAGCACCTTCATCCTTGAGATACAGAGGAGATGTCTCTACCTCCAACAGTTAAGGTCATGCTTCCTGTTCTGAAAATCACAGATTATGTAGGTAATTTCCTCTGCTTATAAACACAAAGTATAGTTAAGAGAAAACGTATAAGCTTTGCCATATAGTGGAAGGGGAAGTGTTAGGAAAAAGACCTGAAAGAAAAGGATTTATATTAAAGTGACCATATCCATCTAGTAATCTTGAAATCATAACTGAGGTAATTGTCTGATATTGTTTTCTTTGGGATCTTAGGAAAGGTGACCCACATTGAATTGGTCCCTTTAGTAACCTTTACTTTATCCTGCATGGTTAATGATACACTGCAACTGCACTGCCTAAAAGATAAAATAAAACCAAGACCAGAAGAAAATGCAGCCTTTTGGAAGTATGAAAGCAAAATACCTGGGCTGAATCAAGTATTTTGTCTCTTTCTGTGTTGTCCCCCTCCTGAAAATCAGCAGTTCATTAACTTCTTTTATGTAGACTCAGAGAGAGGCAAATTCTTTATGGATGAAACATTTGTTTCCTGCTAACTTGGAGTTTTAAGTCTGTATTTTACAATTTCTAAGGATCTAAAATACAGGATTTCAATTCAATTATAGGGTGCAGAGTTGGTTTCAAAGTGTATTTTAGTGCTAGACAGTGTCAATACCACCATCATACTTCTCCTTATATCACCAGGGTGCAGTGAGGATTATTTAGTTAATGTCTGTAAATGGCGAGGAAGTGCTGTTTAAATATTATTTTTATGAGCTCTTCAGGTTTTGGGGCTGGTTTCATTTCTGTTGAAATGGTCACTAATACTTCCTTGACCTTTTGATTCAGCTGCAGCACCTTTGGCAAGAGAACTCACTTTTGAGGCTGGTGGTATTTCATATATTTGATTTACTCCTGAGCCTGAAAAACACTTATTTACAATCAGAATTAAAGCATGAAATAGGGGATGTTGAGCTTTTTTTCCAGTCCTGGCCAAAAATCTGTAACATAAAAATTATCAAAAGAGAAGGCAGAAAACAAAGTGTGTCTGTGTTGAGTCCCTCTTGCCAACATCCTCCTTTTGCAGTTTTTGAAGTGGGAGGAAAAGATGTAAATCAAATCCAAGAGAATGTTAGATAGAGTAGAACTGACATTTGAAGCTGCAATACCTTAAAGTCAATATCATTATCTGTGATATTTACTGTAGCATACAATGCTTCAATGAAATGGTAAAGTTCACCTATTTTTCCCATACACACTGCATTGTTATATGTCCTGTTGCACATAGACTCACATTAATGTACGCAAACACAGACGCACACACAGAGAAATCAGAATTAGTTTCACCTAAGCAAACAGTCTGCACTTCCATTAAAGGACATCTGCTGCTCAGACTCCTCAGAAGTGCTGTGTTGGTGGGTGAGACACTTAAAATGTGATACAGCTTATGCGCAGGTTATCTCACTTAAATGCTTTTTCCAAGCATAAATACTGGTGCTATTTGGCATGTATCATGAGTGAAAAAGATTAAAATTACCAAAGACATAGTATCTGAAGGGAGCAAGCTTTGGGACTTCTCAGGTGGGTACAAGTTAATAAGAATCTCACCTGTACTTAGACATCTGCAGTCAGACAGTTGGGAATTTTTGTTTGTAGTCAGTGGAAAGAAACAAGCAGGCCTGGGAAACGGTTGAGTTACCTGAGATATGTATCTCAGGATGTGACGAATCATTCTCAGGAGAGGACTGTTTCTCTCCACTGACCATCCAGGGAGTCTAGAATAACTAGTCCAGACTTAGATGTCTCTCTTTTGGCCTTCAAGGATAGAGCAGATGGATCTTACCCCAGGTGAAGGGAAAATTATAGATCTTTAATACAAAACAATTGGAGAGTATGGGACCGAGGACTCCTGCAACATATTCATAGTTCTTTTGATGAAGATTTGGAATGGTCTTCTGTAAACCTATGAAAGCGGTGTGGAATCTCATTCACTCAATTTAGGCATTGGAAACGTTGAATTATTTCTAAATATACTCATCAATTTCCTACTTTACAGTGGGGTCTGCTGCAGTCTGTGAAGACTTCCAGAGAAAAAGCTTCATTAATTTAACCACTGGACCACTGCTAAGTGACCTGCTAATGTCATTATACTATTTGTGGTGGAATTGAATCTAAGGTATTTGGTCCTCCTCCTAAAAATATCCTTTCAGCCGTACACTGAATACTATTTTATATTTATTCAACTACCTGTTATGATCTGACATATATTCCTTAACAAAGGAAGATGAGAATGGATGTCCAAATTCCAAACAAACTCTATGTTTAAGTCCTTTTTCCAGTGAATCAGTGCATCTCTCTATTTCTTTTTCATGTCTGTAAACAGCATAATATACATTGTCATCTATCTAAAAGCAAATCTTACCTTAAAATCAATTGTGCCAAGCTGAGATGTGCTACACTGAACTCAAACCTTCCTTCTGCAGCCGTGCAGAGCACAGAGACCTCAGTAAGCCTCTGGTATCTCAGACACTCACGTCCTACTATTGCCTCATAAAGGACCCAGCAGCTTAGAACAGTCTCTAACCGAGGTACCCAAACTCTTAGTGGTGTATCTGACAACTGCTGCTGGTAGCGGGTGAAGGCTCCGTGGAAACTCCTGGACCATAGCAGGGACAGCGTTTCAACCCACTACCTGATCACCTGAAACACAGGAATGTTGTAGGCTGAGAGCAGATTAAGCTGGTGACTACAGAAAATGACTGAGACAAGAATGTTTTTGAGCAAATTGAAATACTAGTGTTATTTCAAGGGGTGCCAGTGCTTCTAGGTGCTAGAATACTCCATGCTCCAAGTGCCTTTGGTTGTTTATCATAAGAAATAAAATAAAAAAAACAATAACAAAATATACAAAAACACCCCCCCCAGTTCTCAGTTTCAGTATTAATAAGCCTGGTGTTGTCTCCCTGAGAAATGACCACCAAGATGATGTCAGCAGTCTTGACTTCAAAAAGATTCCTTCTCGTTTTTATGCCTTTGCAATTCTACATGAATTAAACACTTTAATGTGATAAAGAGATGTATTCATCATGTTTGGCATTATCTTGATAGATTAAGGTATTTCCTTTTTTCCTGTTTTCTTGATGTAAATATTCTTTCCATATTTTGGAAATTTGTTATTTGAATATTTGGCCTTCAAGAATAAACATTCTTATTGCAACAGCACCAGCCAAAGTGGAAATTGCAAAACATAGAAAGAAACAGAAGATAATACTGGAATTAACAAAAATATCCTGCAAAGTATCTTCAATTTTTTAAAGGGGATTTGAAAAGCTGTCAGTTTTCTGCTGCTGACTGATTAATTCTCTGTTTCTCTAACCACAGCAAGCAATAATAATGAAACTTTCCACTTCCTACTTCTTTACCTGAGCTTCTCCAAACTCCTGGCTAAATCTGAACTTGGAAATCTGGCATCTGGGAAAGCTAAGTAGGCTTTGCTATGAATTCTTTTTCAGCTGCTCTTAGGATTCATTATTCAAAGACGTGCTTAGATGGCAGGAGTTGAGTTTTTATAGGACAGAGAGTTAGTGATTGACTAGGTTTGTTTTTCATGACAGGGAGAATAACAAACTCTAGTGAGAAATGGTATTTCCTGTCTTAGACACATCAACTCCAGCAAAAAGAAAATGGTAGCATCTCCTTTTCTTTTTTGGTTATACCAGGGCTTACCCAGATGCTTTCCCTGCAGGCCCTGGATCTCAGCTTTCCATTAAAACAGCTTTTATTGCTTTAAGTACATGCTGGCGTCTGGACCCCAGTTTATTCCCTACTTTTTTTCACTTGCCTATTTATCAAACACTAACTGGTTTTTGTCTACTGGTGAGGAAGCCTTTCTCACTTCAGCTCTTGCTCTCGGAACAGCAGTTTCTCTTACTTTCTGCCTTGTGGGCTCCCTTCAAATCACACTTGAATTTCTGCTTTTCTCTATAATAATGATTCTACACTTGGAGGTTCTGAGGGTCAGTTTATATTTTATCTATTAAGGATGCTCCACTTTCTCACTATCCCCATCTTGAGGGAGCTGATATTTCATTCACCTGGAGTGTGACAATTTTTAGCTATTCTGGGACACTCATTCCTCAGAAGCTGTTCTGCAAAGTGTTTGTATGTTAAAGTGTAGATTAATGTTTTCCTTGTAAGAGCATCAGGCCCCTTAACTGAGATCACTCTGCTTGCACAGACTGCAGTCTTTTTTTACTGCAGTAGGTCCATGAGGTCCAACTCCTGCCAATCCTATCGATCCACTCTGGAATCCTGAAATAACTTTACACTGGGAGGAAATCCCTGCAGGAGAGACCCCTCAGACCTCTGAAAGGAGGAGGAATGTAGCGTGTCCATACAGCTCTTCTTCACGCAGCTCCTGATGGAGGTATATGAAGTAGAACCCAATTTACAAGCCATGGCATGTTTGTCTAGACTTGTCCAGGAATGTTCCAGCCTAGTCCCAAGCAGTCAGACACACAAAGATAGACAGTTTTATCCTACACTCCTCCGTCTCTATAGTCTCTCTTCTTAACAGGGGAATAAGATAAAAACAAGAACCAGGGCCTTTAATTTGTGTGCTGAGACTAAAGTCCATGCCTAATACCAAATCTTTTGGAATCATTTGTTCAAAAGCTTCAACTCTATTTTCTTCAGAACTCTCCCAAAGCCCTGTCTGCATTCTTGATCAATAAGGAGAATGAATAGATCAACACTCCAGTATACTCTGTTAGGTCATCCTGTATACTTATTGTGTTAAGTTGAAAGTTTTGGATAACTCTTCCCATTCTTTTTTGTTGGATGTCGTATTTTATTTAGCCAAAGAAGAATGACACAGCAACATAAAGCTCCAGGGAAGTTCATTGCTTTCTACTGCCAGTGAAGGGCTGAACAGGAGAGAACAAGCACCCCAGCTGGCTGTTGTCTGAATGAAGGAGAGGGCAAAGAGACTCAACAGTGAACCACAATCTAATTCGCAAGGAGATCTGGCTTAGTTAATAGTATTCTGAGCGACCTTCATATTTTGTGACCCAACTGCCCTCCCTAAAAAAAGAATACAAAAGATAAACTGAGACAGTTTTGCTGCGTCAAGAAATATAATGTTGACTTCCTTTGAAGTCTGCAGTTTGGGACTTGCTTGCTGGACAATATAGTTGCCTCAGACCAGATTCTAGTCTTGAGTAGGATACCATCAGTACAACAGTTCCCAATACCAGGAATCCTTGACCTCAATTAAACCCATATCCTGTGGAATTTAATGGGAATAGCATGGGTGTGCTTTATATGGAATTCAATCATGCTTATAGTTTAATAAACAAATCCAGGTGAAAAAGGGCTAATAAACAAGAGAATTACTGTAAGAACAAGCTGCCTTTCACAGACAGAAAAGGGCCTTAAAACAATCCAGAATTTTAGTAATGATAGCTACAAAAAAAGGAATTTTTTAGGTAAAAGCAAAAATGCACCTTTGACAGCATTTTATTTGCTCCTTTAATTGATATTCACTCTCCAAGCTGACGCATTTTTGCATCAGAGACAGATGATACATTACTTAGCAAATAGAATGATCTAAAGTAGAGATGGAAGAGATCTATTGGGACAGATTTTCAAGCAATTTACATACACACTTATATATACAAAGTATGAGCACCGTTGCACACATAACTATACACGCAAGTCTCTACGAGTGCATATGCAAATCAGGCTATTGTGCTGGGTAATACGCCCAATCAGCGTTTCAATTGGTGCAATTAGCCGATTTCTAAGCAGAACTCTTGTAACTGGGCATGCAGATTAATGCAAGTGCATGCAAAGCTTACACCAGCATTTGTGTACCTAAGTATTCTGTGTAACTAGCCCATTAAATCAAGGCCTGTTTTAATTAGAGTGTGTAATTCAAGCCAGACCAGAACACAATGTACTTGGAAGTCCAGTAAATAGAAACAAAAATGTATTTTCTGATGTGTTCTATCACTCAAAGACTCCATGAACCCCCCCCCCCCCCCCCCACTTCTCTTGAATTATGAAATTGCAATCAGAGACTATCAAACCTCAACATGGGAAAAACATTTCTCCTGATGTTCCATCTTAATTTTTTCCTTCCCTAACTTAATCTTATTTCCTCTAGTCATCCTCCCACTCTAAACACCACCTCCCACAGAATCATAAAGTGGCTGCTATGTTTGTTTAACTCAATTACAATATTTCTAGGAAATGAATCATGTCTGTATGAAAAAAAACACAAGAGATCAGCAGATATAAAAGAAGGATCCTCTTTTGTGGGTCTTGCTGGTGAAAACAGCCCTATTTTGACAAGTCTTGACAGTGTCCCGCTCTAGGAAAAGTAAACCTTGAGTGGTACTCACTAGACCTTGCATAATAATGTTCTATGCATTCCCCAGTTCCTCTCAGAGCTAGGATCAGATAGGCCCTTTTCTATGGATGGAAAAGGTAAAGCATGGAAGTGGAAACAACTTTCATGTGGTTTCACTGTAAATCTGTAACCAAGCAAGGACAAAAGTCTAGATCTCCTGAGACCGAAGCCAGCGACAAAATCCAGCAAGTGGAAGGATTTTCCAAAAAAACATATCCAAAACCACTTCCAAAAAACCGAAGCGCTGTTTTTTCATCTGGTAAGTTGCAGTGACCTATGTATGTACAGACCTGCCTACCTAACTGGTAGGTCACTGCAAGCTTAGGCTGTGTCCAGAAACAGTGGGCTGATACCTGAATTTAGTGAAGGAGCATTTAAAATCGTACAACTCATTCCTAAGTTGCTAAATCACAGGGTCGTTTAAATTGGAAGGGAGGGGGTCATCTGATCTCGGCTCCACTTAAAGCAGTGCCTTCCTGAATACATATATATTTATATGAGTTAGTTTTATACAGTTTCATTCCCTTGATAAATGTGCTTTCTGTAAGTTTGGAATGATTATCTTATTAATGCAATTGTGCCATGACAAAAAGGGAAAAGATAAAGCCTTTAAAGGTAAAAATCTTGTCTAGCTAAGCTACAAATGTGAGATTTATCTGTGGCTTTTTTTTATATGGGTGATGGTACTAAACCAGTATAAACTCATAGTACACCAGTGAGTTAACCCCTATTATTACAAAACACTTTCTGGCTAATGACATAAAAACATTCTTCTTTAACAGGCTTATGCAACATTATACTTTGCAGATCACATATCTTACAGCTATACTAGAATCACTTATTCTATGGTCAAGGTCCCCTTTCCTATATATCAAACAACACAATCATGAAGAATTATACTGAGTTGCTAAAATATTAGAGAAAGAGAAGGAGCGAGAAACACATTTTTGTAATGTTTTGAACCTAGTGTCACTGGGGTTTTTTAATGCATAAGAGGCAAAATAATTTTGCTCTAGTTCCACATTAATTCCTGCACAATATGCATTGGGGATATTATTTTTTTACAAGACATTTTAAAACCGGGCCAGAAAACAAGCAAAATCCATTACTGACTTACAGTAAATTCCTAAAGGATTCTCTGTACTTCTGTTCCTGCTTCAAAATGGCTATACACTCACACATGCAAACAGATTCAGCAAATATGGCAGTATATTTTAAGATTCACTACCCTGAAGAAAATACGATGAGAAACAGTAGACTCTATTCAGCAAATTTAGTGTGCTTCCCTAATTTCCAAACCTCAAAAGCACAGTGGGCACTTACAGTACATGATCAGTTTTAATTCCTAGAAAATGCTTTAAGGTGGGAACATTCCTAACAGTGACTTCCAACAAACCATTCTAACATGTCCCTGTTCCTAGATTTGAGCACCCTGGTAAGCCTTGCAGCCTTATTGATATTATTGATATTATTATATTAATATTGATATTATTATTGATTAAATATGAAGTAAATTTAAACTCTAAAAACTATTTTTGCTAGGAAGTCACAAAATGTTAGTAGCTGAACTACAAATCTATGACCAGACATATTTACATATATATATACACACATGTAGCATAATACTGCAGTAATGGAAAAGACAAGTGATGAGTATGCTTTCCCTTTAAAAAGAGAAGGGAAAAATGAAAGAATAGATGCAGTGTTCTATTTCCTAATGTCATACACATAAGGAAGGAAAACTGGAGAGCTTACATAGAAACTTGAACAGAGTGTAAAAGCATGTCTATTGAAGATATTCCTTGGGATTAAGGGGTTTTGGACAAGATCCTAACGAAAGCTGTAGCTGAAGAACTGGGAAACAAGTTGGAAGACTGATGGAGGAACCTCAGGCCTTCAAGACTAAGAGTGAGGAGCTGAATTTGCATAACTGGAGGCCAAGATAAAAAAAACAAAAACAAAACCAAAAACCCCTCAAACCCAAAAACTAGCTAAAGAAATCACAAAAGTTTATATTATCTGGCAATAGTAGTTTTGCCCATGTCATTTGGAAGTGCTGTAATATCTAGAAAGACATGTGCAGGTGAGAATGAAATGTCACAAGCATTTGATGTCAGCACTGTTTAGCTCTTACCCTGTGTGATTTGGCTAAGGTTGAGGGTTAGCCATGTAACTGAACTTGCGGTCAGACTGCTGTGTCTCTGGCTGTTGTCAGAAGCTGGGATAGTGAGTAGCATATTTTACTGCCACTGCTCATGCTCACAGGATGAAAGGCAAGGCAGATAACTGCATCTCAGAAGTCTGCTTTTGAGCTTGCAGATACTAAGGCAAGACAAAGAGAGATGATACTTTTCCAGGTTTTGATTGTAGTTCTGGTTGCCCAGTTTGAGACTTTCAGAGTAAGGTTACTGGTTGTCCTGATGTCTCTCTGAGCTCAGATTCCTGATGCTTCTCAGTCTAACAATGTCTTTACTATGCGCTGGCTTTAGCTCTGCTCTTTTCACCTCAAGAAACCCACTTTAAAGCCACAAAACCAGAGCCCACCCTGATAAATATTGCTCAAAGTCTTGAGCACCCTAAACACAGGAAAACCTCCAGGACTGGGGTTTTAATTAGGAACCTTACAACTTTTGTTGTTCTGTCATCTGCAGCTGCCTAGGCATGACAGATGTGGCAAGATGAGGCCTGATAGGCTCTCCTGAATCCTTCATCACATCACCCATAGTCAATGCAAGGGACTGGAAGACATAACACATACCTTATGCATGTGTGCATATATAGCCTTTCCCTGCATTGCACATTCCACATTAAGCCAAGGGTTTGGAGATTGGAAGCAGTAGCAGTCAATTCAAGTGGAAACAGCAGAACAGAAAGGCATTTTATTGTCACAGGAAAGATTTTTTGGTCTCTCTCTTACTACTTCCCTGTAATGTTTTATTAATATATAAGCAAAATCCAAACAGCCACTGAGATTTCCCCATCAAAAGCAGGGGAGGAGGAAGACTTTAACTCCATTCTATTTTTAAAGAAAGAGAAGGAGGGGGGAATGATTTTATATTTAGACTTCCAGACAAAGAAAGGGAAAATGGAGCTAGTAAAATGGTACCTCCAGAGTATGTTTTGGGTTAATGGCATGCTGATATTGCAAACAATCAGCCTTACAAAAATTAAAGATCATTGGTTTCTCCTATAAATTGCTGTGTTGTTTATATATAAATGACTCCCCTTTATTTAGCCCCCTCCTCTTTTTTCCTTTAGACTTTGTATCATTGCCATCTATTCTGCCAGACAATAAACCAGATGTATTTATCACCAGAATTTATAGGCCAACCATTTGCTCTGGTCACCAGCCTAGGGCCATGCAACACAGAGGTTCAGCCAGGTCTAAAGATAAGGTAGCAGCACGTGTACATGAGCACATGACAGGGAAAAAAATAGGGCATCGTTTCCAGTGATGGTCGTTCTATAAACATTAGAAGATACATGGCATCTATGTGTACAATCATGTATATACAGCTGAATTTGGGTTTATTGAATAGGGAATCTTGAATGTCCTATATCCCGCTTTCTTGTGCAATAACAAACGTGCCTGCATGTAGAAGTCAGGTTTAAGTATATAAACTGCGTGTATCTCTTGTTGGAGGTGTGATCCCTATTCTACCTTGTCCAGTTGTACGTAGAGGGTAGGTGGTTTTATTCTGGTGTTTGAAGAATGTGTGTGTGTACGTTACAGCTAACACATCTGTTAGCATGTTATGTCTTGCTGAAAAAAGTCTTTCAGGGCTGCCGGTGAGTACAAAGCCTACATGCTTGGCAGAAAGTCTATATGATCATTAGCGTGCGTATCTGTGTATTCAAGCACGTATTGATACACACTGACTTGTATATGGTTATGTCACATTGTGCAAGTGTGTTTTGCTTGTTTGAAAGTCTCGGTGAGAGTGTATATATCTGCCTTTAAAAATTGCATTGCCGCAGCATATAAATATTTATATATGTAACTGTCATAAATCTGTCAGCTTGGTAAATGTATGAGTCGCCAAGGTAACTTTGGGAGATTTTTATTGAAGAACTCATAAGCTGGAGTTGAGGAACAGCTGAAAGAAATGAGAATTAATGGCTACTCAGCATCACTATTGCAAAGTTAGTTATCCCAAGTTTCAGAAAATAAGCAGACAGTGTGCTGGTGACCACAGACACAGTTTAAGTACACCAGATTTGCTGACAGCTTAATATTTTAACCAAAACTAAGGCAGGGTATTAGGTCAGTATGTTGTGTGTACTGCTGGGGAACCCTGGGCAGCCACACTTGGAAACCAAAGGCTCTTGTTCTCCTATGACATACTAGCATTGTTTTTGGAAAAGCCAACAGGATTTTCAGGTGTCGCTTGAATGTGTGACCACTTACAAAAAAATCCTTCAAACAGAAATGTGTTTTTAATCGAAAACTCACTTGGATACAGGCAAATAATCTTTTGTCATTTTGCAGTTATTTAGAAGGATTTGGTTATGCAGTTAGCTTTGCTAAGTTTTAGTTAAAGGACTAAGTGCAGTGGTTTAATATTAGAGATGTTATTACAAACTAAAGTCACTTTTTCCTTATGGCTTGTCTACACACGAAAGTCTTTCCAGAGTAAGCTGGGCAGTATTCCTCCACTTCTAGGCCTCTGGTTTCTGCTGGCTCCCATAAGAAGTAGTTCAGAATATAAACATAAATTTTTTAATACACCAGTATTCCCTTTAATTCCCAGTCCAGTTTCTCCTGCCTTCCCAGTTTCCCAGGGCAGACAAACTCTTTTGCCATGTTTATGCACAAGGTAGTTTGCTGTTGTAGGCTGAGATCATCTTATAGGTGTACCATCCATGTTTTGCCACTGGGTTTGACTAAAGGAAGAGACAAACAAGTTCTGGTTTGCTACCAGTGGCTGCTGCTACCTCTAAGCTCCAGGGGTTATTTCTGGTAACACTTTGATATAGCACTTTGATAGCATAGAGTTACAATATCTATTTAGTTCATTACTTTGAGTGTACATGGTAGTTTCTTAAATGTGGGAATGCTAACAAGTCTTTATCTTCCACTGATTACTGGCTTGATAAATACTACTACTACTAATTACACTACTTCCATTTCAATAACCTTGTGCATTCTGTGGGAGGAAATAAGCAGGGTGAATTTTTAAAACTAAAGAAAAATAAAATTAGAATTAAAATTAAAAGATATGTTTACACTCCAGTACACTATCCCAATAAGCACACCTTAAAATCTGCCAGCACAGCTGGTGCTGGGTTGTCTTATGGCACTTGGTTCAACAGTAAGCATGCAAAGCTGCAGAGCCTGTTTGGATAGGAAAGGTGTTGGTATAAATTTGGAGTATATCCTCTAGGATTTGCAAATTAACACAGTGATATTCAAGGCTGGGACTGTTCGCACCCTGAGAAATGGTGCAGGGACTCACCTTCCCAGAGGTATCCTTGTGTTTTGGGGAGCCCTCTGCAATGCTGTGGATACAGCTGTCATAACATTTAAATATAGTAGGAAACCTTTCATTTCCGTAGAGTTAATTAATATCCCTTCAATTATTATTATTACTTTTATTAGACATCCACTAGGACTCCTGTTTCATGTCTCAAGACTAAGCACTGCAGTGTCTCGCAAGAAATTTACACTTTTTCATTCAAATGCTGCATCAGTTTATTTATTTTTAAGTGCGTATTCTTCTTATTCTTAATCTCTGTCTTTAGGTAGCAAAAGAAAAATCATGAAACTAAGTTGTTACATCTCAACACACACAGAAAGAAGCACATTTAAATTATTTTAAATCTGAGGAAAAGGCTTTTGGTGGTCTGGAGAATTGTTTTCAACTATGAGAGCCTTCCCCATGCTAGGAAGCAGAATGAAAAAATTATAAGCTCAGGGATGTGAGAAACCTTTCTGTTTTCTTCCCAGAATGTTCCTGAGTTGTATGTAGACAGGTTCACACCCCGGGCAGTAAGCTTGCCCGCAGTACCTGCCAAACCAAAACGCAGCACCAGGGACAGGTAGCAGTGGAATGCCAGAAGCTGATGCGATTATGGTGTTGTTCTCCACTTTTGCTTGCAAGGAACAAGCACTTTTCCCCCCTGCTTGGTCTGTCTGCCTGAGCAAAGCCTGCTCACCACTGCGGGATGCCTCACGTGGGGACAGCTAGCCACATCTAGCAGCACTAGCGAATAGCTTATAAAGCTCAAAGCAGCTTTCAGCTTGTTTTCCATGTAAGTTGATACTGATAACTATTCATCAGACCCCTACACCCTTCCTTCTTTCTCCGGGCATAACTGGGCTCTCAACCTTTGAATATGATGGAGATACCCTTCTTATTAGGGAGCATGGCACAGTTGGGATAGCAAGGAAAGGATGCTTCCTGCTTGTACCCTTCCTATCTCACACACAAAACGCTTCTGTTTATTTATGGTGAAAAATAAAACCAACCACTCCAAAACTCAGCCCCCACCCCCCAAAAAAAAAAAAAAATGCTGAGGATTCAAGTTTTCAGACAGCAACTGAATAGTGCAGCGCTATATCCGGCTGAATTTATGGCATCCCAGAGTACAGGACAATTCCTTAAAACACACTCACAGTCAAGAAAGTGACTCTGTGTAAAATACCATCTGGGCTTTCCATATTTTATTCTCTCTCTCTCTCATAACGTTTTCAGGTTGAGTTTGTTAAGTCAAAACTGGATTTTTTTCTTCCAATTCAGCTCTGGCACACTCCCCTACAGATGGGTCATGTATTATTGAGCTCTTACATCATCCTAGAGGAGAAAGATTCTGCCAAAAAAATGCAGTTTGATCATTTTCATCTTTACACCTTGTCTGTCACCCTGCAAACCTGTGGAATATATTTCAAAGAGCAACAAGAGACTAAATACACTGATACTCTTTTGAACCTACTTCACCTAGGGAAAATTGTTTTAGCTAAAAATGTAGACAGTGAACAGAAGAATTGGATTCTTCTTGCAGCTGTTTTACAGCCAAGTCATTTAAACTTTTTATTTTGAAATTTTTAATTATAAACAGCTCTTTGAAAGTATCTAAAAAAATTTAAATCAGTGAACTGTAAGGATCTATAGCAGCTTAATTGAAATATTTATTTTATTTGGCCAAGAAAACAAAGAGCTGCTGTGCTACGAGGGCTACAAGATACCATTTGGGTCAATCAAGTGTTCTGAAAATATATTTTCTTTGTCATTAAAATATAGCCAAGAAAAAATAGTTAATTATTCTTTGCTACTTGTGGTGCTCCAATTTGGAAACGTGAAGAATGAAAAGGAATCAATGCTACAGCTCAGTGGAAAAAAAAAAAAAAAAAAAAAAAAAAAAAGTAATTTCTTAATTAAAAATTATGAATGTAACTTTTGTTGTATATAATTCTCTACAGAATAGCTCATATCTTCCTCACTGTGACTTCCAATATCTACTTAGAAAGCTGGCCTCGACATCAGTACAATTACGATCTTGTTGGCTAGCTAAAGTGAAGCAAGAGGCGTCTCTTTGTGCATTGAGCCTTTAATTAAGCAATAATAAATGAGATCTACCCATAGTTCTGTGTGTCAGGCTTTGGCTTAGGAAATATAAAGACTGAGGAGCTGTGATTCATGTTCAAATATAATGCATGGTTAGGTAACATCCAAACTGATCAGAGAGGGGAGCCAAGGTCCTGATATAATCCAACCATTCATCATTTATCAGCTCTAACCTCTTGACAATCAGGGCACCCCTCCCTCCTTTGGTAATAGGTTAATTAATTACCAATTTAGAAGTAATCTTACAAATCAGCTGTTGCCCTTGATAAGAATTAATTGCAAATACTTTTTGGGGAGGAACATATTAAATGGACCTTTCTTTAAAAGAAATTATCATCAGAAAGCAGATGAGGAGCAAGACTCCTAGAGAGGTTCCAGAGATAGGAGAATTATCTGAATCCTCTTCAGTGGGGATGCGGATGACAACGGAACTCATTAATTTTATTTATTGAGGAATTACCAAGATAGTGATAAAACTGTTCTAGGATCATATACCAGCCTCTTTAGCCCACCCATGCTCAAATCCCTTTGAAACAGAAACTTCACCCACTCTTCCTTTCAGAGGGGGATTTAAATGCAACCCAGCTCACATTGCATTGAAATTAGCTAAACTTTTTAATTATCTTGGGTAGGATTCCTGTCACTTAAGTTTAGGTATCTGAAGGTTGATGTCTGGCTTCTCCTGTAATCAGTGGAAATCTCTTCAGTCTATTCACACAAATGAAATAAGAGTGTCCACTTGGGGTGAGGTGAGCAGTGGCCTAAACTTCAGTAACTGTCCTGTCTATCTACCACTGACTTTAAAATCTTGGGTCAGGCGTTCAGATGGACACACACACATTCAGGTAAGCCACTCTTTTCAGATAACACTCAACTTGAACCTTTTACCCTATCTAAACATTTTCTTTGGTGCTGGTGGCATTTGGCTTCCTCTAGGGGCATTAGAGGAAAGCAAGTACCTTCCAGGGTGGGAAGGATTTCACATTTTAGAAATCTGCTTTAGTATGAAAACCGTCTTGCAAGCATTAACTCTTTTCCATGTACAACAGAAGCTTTTTAGAGATACAGGTGGTTACATCACATGATGTCTGCATTTGAATCCCAACCTAGATAGTCAGGTTACCATCTATCTCAATGCTACAGTTTCTTCAGGCAATAAATGTGCTAGAAGACTCTTCTCTTAGGCAATTTCATTGTGTTGAGACTGAGCTCTCATCATAAATGACCATAGGGCAAGGCTAATCTCAACACAAGTTTTGAAATATAAGGTAATCAGGACGATAGCTGATGTCAGACTGCAGTACTGAATTCCAGAGCCAGATCTTAAAAATACAAAGCTCTTTCAGTTTTCAGAGGCTTTTAAATCAAAGATCAAACCATTAGAAAAAAGTTACCAGCTATAAAGAGTTCAGTGACTCTAGATCTAAAGTCTTCCAGAGTTGGAAGGGTTTTTCACAAATAGTCTTCTCTAATAAGAATTCAAACTCCCTGGACCTCCTGATGTTTATCCATTACTAGAAAAATATATGCTTCATTTCCCATTCCCATTAACATGGATAGCGGTGGCAAAGGTGCACAAGAACCAGCAGGTTTATAGATCTGTAGCCATATGAATCATCAGCAAGATGCTTCAAAGCCACTGGGGTCCTATATTTACATCTCCTGCATAGAGCCGTCATGAAGTCTCTGCATCACTTGAGTCCTTCCTAAGCACTCAGCTGAGCTCTGCTGTCTCACATCCTGTGCTGCAAGGAGATCAACCCAAACTATTGCAACCATCGACAATATCTGGTTTGAATTTTCAGGAAGAATTTGAAGATTGGGTTTTATTTTATGGTTGAGTTTGCTTATTTTTCATGGTAACTTATGACAAGTAAGTAAATAAAAAAGAGTGGCATATAACAGTCTTATGCCTCAACATTATATTGTCTATTGGGTAATTATTAGACTGATGCTCTGATTTTTCTTCCCATCATTTATTTGAGTTTTGTTGATCAGAAAAAATTAAAATACTTGCAAGAAAATTTACTGAAAAAGAAAATCTCCCAACCTGTGCAGAGAAAACTGTAAGGGGAAAACCACTCAAAACACCAAAATCTGACAACATAATAATAAAACCCTCACTCTTACATAATTTAAAATTAATCATGATTCAATAATTTTAAGACAGGAAGCGTTGGTAAATGTCTCTAGAAAATTACATTTTTGCATTGAAATTGCACTTCATACCTGAAGGACTAATAAACATAAAGAGCAAATTAAACAGTTAGAAAACATAATCTTAAAATATATTCACCTGATCTAATCTGATTTTCTAAAATGTTTATTTGCCACATTTTTTTCCCAATTTTACCTTCCATCACCACTGAAATAGAAAATATTTTATAAAAAGCAATAGCAAAATGTCTTCTCTAACGGGAAGAAACAATTCCTGTCCAGCTCTGCTGTACCACTGCCCAGTTTTGGATATATAACTAGAACAACATCATTTAGCCATCCTGTTGCTAATGAAGATTCTTCCTGAAGTCAGTGATAAGCGGGGAGCATTTCTGACACAGACAAACCTATTTTTTGAGCTTTCCTGTCACGATGAAATTCTAAGTAGCTACAGAAAGAAGTGTAAGAAACACCACAGAGTCACAGACACCAACGGGTCTGTTACAAAAGCATTTGCTGCTAGGAATATGAACAGCATTGTTTCTATTTCTAACTTCAGCACAGTTCCTAAAATGTTTTCCCTAGAGCCACGCAAACCTGTTGTTGCAAGAAAATGAGTGGAAACTAGGTTTCTTAGGTGTTGGGTTTGTTTTATTTTGTTTATTTGCTTAGTTTTGCGTTTTTTGTTTTTTTTTTTTTTTTTTTTTTTTTTGTTTTTTTTTTTTTTGTTTTTGTTTTTTTTTTTTTTCTGATCAACTCATGGGGCTAAGACTTGGCCCTGTTTGTTCATAATACTTTAGATCTTGATGTAAAAAGAGTTGGTATCAAATCCGAGCAGCACATTTTTTGTTTTTTGGGTAAGATTCAGAGTTTTACTTCAAATTGAGAAAACTCTGCCAGTGAAACCCAGCACCTTTATGAGTGTCAGAGTAAACAAGGGTATGAAATTCAGAAAGAGATTTTTTTTTTTTTTCTGTTCATGAACCTGTCCGAAACTGGAACATGTCTTCCTCTGAATGGAATCCCTAGAGATTCACAGTCCCTGCTAACCCTTCAGCCCTGCATTCCTCCCCAAATAGATGTCATACATCATTTCTGAAACTCAAATTGCAATTGGGAGCATTTCCTCGAGGCAGGAGTAAATGATTCCCCTGACATCTCTTTCTCATATATGGTGTTCCACCACCTATTGTCCACTCCGTATGCTTCCTTCTGCCTGGTAATACCCCCAAGAGATGGCTCATGTCCCACAAAATAACCAGAGAATGCATCTTTAATTGGGTCCAGAAGAAACTTTATTACCCTGTAGCTAGCTTCTTTGGTTTTTTTCTATAACAAATTATCCTAATGATCTGACCCAGGACCAGATGTTAATTGCAATGGAAAGTAATCAATTTCCTTTACTGAGCGTGAACTCATTTGCAAGGTTAGTCAGTGAGCAGATATGGAGTTCTTAATGAGGCAAGAACCTAGAAGACCTTCTGGGTTCCTTGCGTCGATTCCAGGTTTACTGCATTGCACCCATTTTCTCTCTACCCATCTTTAGCCAGGCCACACTATTAAAAAAGTAGAAATAAGAAAACCACAATCTATCTCTAATCACTTGGTAAAGGGTGGAAAAAAATAATAATGCAACAACCACAGCCATCTGAGAGCAGTAGATTCTGAGAGACAAAATCACCCTCTGCATATATATAAAAAATAAAAATAATAAATATGTAAATCACACAGGAAATTATGGCTAACGGCATGTTGTTTAATAGAGGGTATTATTATAAATATGGGAGATGCTCAAACAACAAATTAAACCTGCAGTATTCCGAAAAAGAGCTCAGAGGACTCAACCTAAATTCTAACTTGGCTGCTGTCTTCGGTGCTTCTGTGCTTTCATCTGGGTTTTATATTACCGCAGAGCACAGCTTTAAGAGAGAAAGGTTGGGCCATTCAGAGTGATAAAAATATAAAGAGGGGAGGGTGGGAGCAGAAGGAGGTACTTAATCTTTCAGTGAACTTCTCAAAAAGATAGTTTCGTAAGAAAAAGGGCTTTCAGTATAGCTGAATGTGAAGAGAGTTTTCTGTCCTGGGGAAGACAGGGTGAGGAATTTTATCTGTTCAGCGTCCACCAGGATAGCTGTAACACTGCAGCCTCTAGTGTATTTGCACCAGTGGAGCTGAAAATTGGAGTAAACACCATAGTTGTGAACAGCAGTTTAGCCTGCATACCTAGGGGTTGCAGTGGGGCAATTACACCCTATCGCTGCTTATGATAAGTTTCTAGTCTTCCCTGTCTCTATGAAACAAGACTTTTCCTTTTTATTTAAGAGAGGATAACCTTCCCCTCCAATTTGCTCTCAATTCCTAATTCTGAAACAAGACCTTCTGCTTTTCAGTCCAATTTTTGGTGTACAAAATCCCACATCCGCATTTTATGTATGAAAGGGGACCATAAATTCAAAATCAAGGACTCTTACAGCCTTGATTTTAAATATTTAAGAATTAGCCCCACTGCGTCAGAATTGAACCTCATATCTCTGTTTATTGGGAAACTCAGATACAAAATCAAATAGTTGTTTCTCACAGGGTGATCTTCCACAAAATCGTCCAAGGTATACGCAAAGAGTAGTGCTCAGTGGCTCAGTGTCCAGCTGGAGACCAGTAACGAGTGGTGTCCCCCAGGGATCGGTGTTGGGACCGGTCTTGTTCAACATCTTTGTGGGTGACATGGAGAGTGGGATTGAGTGCGCCCTCAGCAAGTTTGCCGATGACACCAAGCTGTGTGGTTCGGTTGATACATTGGAGGGAAGGAATGCCATCCAGAGGGACCTTGACACGCTTGTGAGGTGGGCTGATGCCAACCTGATGAAGTTTAACCATGCCAAGTGCAAGGTCCTACACCTGGGTCGGAACAATGCCAGGCACTGCTACAGGTTGGGCGGGGAGGAGATTCAGAGCAGCCCTGCGGAGAAGGACTTGGGGGTGTGGGTTGATGAAAAAATGAACATGAGCCGACAGTGTGCACTTGCAGCCCAGAAGGCCAACCGTATCCTGGGCTGCATCAAAAGGAGTGTGACCAGCAGGTCGAGGGAGGTGATCCTGCCCCTTTACTCTGCCCTCGTGAGACCTCACTTGGAGTATTGTGTGTAGTTCTGGTGTCCTCAACATAAAAAGGACATGGAACTGTTCGAACAAGTGCAGAGGAGGGCCACGAGGATGATCAGGGGACTGGAGCACCTCTCGTATGAAGATAGGCTGAGAAAATTGGGGCTGTTCAGCCTGGAGAAGAGAAGGCTGCGTGGAGACCTCATAGCAGCCTTCCAATACCTGAAGGGGGCCTATAGGGATGCTGGGGAGGGACTCTTCATTAGGGACTGTGGTGAGAGGACAAGGGCTAATGGGTTTAAACTTAAACAGGGGAGGTTTAGATCGGATCTGAGGAAGAAATTCTTTACTGTAAGGGTGGTGGGGCCCTGGAATGGGTTGCCCAGGGAAGTTGTGAATGCTTCATCCCTGGCGGCGTTCAAGGTGGGGTTGGACATAGCCTTGGATGGCATGGTTTAGTGGGAGGTGTCCCTGCCCATGGCAGGGGTGTTGGAACTCGATGATCTTGAGGTCCTTTCCAGCCCTGACTCTTCTATGATATACCAACTGTCAGAACAATCTCTATCCCAAGGATCTATCTGGACAAGAGGAAGTAAAACATGCTACCAGGCATGTGATAACAAAGTCTAGGACCATCACTCGCGCTCAGAACAAGGTGTCTCACATCTACAGTCCCAGCAAATCATTCTGGGAAATTCACATTTTTGGGACTGACAACTCAGGTGAGTTCAGACATGAGGGCAATGTGCTATGGAGGCAGGTGAAAAACAGAATCTAAGGGAACAAAGATTAAGTAAAAGAGGAGGAGGGAAAAATATCCATCTCCATAATACATTTTTATTCATATATATTGTAGCAACTAATAGCAAAAAATGAAATCTTGGTGGCCCCCAATGGAATTACATAAAGCACTAGTAATTTTCAGTGCATTCAGCTAGAAAGGAGTATCGGAAAGTGCATGCTCAATCTGTCTACATCAGTAAATAGCAGTTCAGAAGATCTTCTCAGTGACGAAGTCACACCCATGTTGTGACTATATTAGAGATGTTTTCAAAGCACACACAACAGGTTGCTCTGCTACGTCAAGAACAGGGTTTGATGAAGCACAGTGGCTTCCCAATTTGTTCGAGGTGAGCATGGGCTCTGGAGGTGAAGGGGGATGTGTCCGTGGCTGAGGAGGAAAATGTGATTCTCACTGTCCTCTCTGCATTTTAAGAGGCAAAATATGAGTAAGGGATTTAGCATGGGGTGGCTATTAACTGAGTTAATTGGGAAGGATACTTAAGGAAGAAAATATATCATTGTTCTGTCTGAGAGCGAGTGCGCATCAGCTCTGCTCATAGCTCTGTGTATGCCCCGGAGTTATCTCAACTCAGGAAACAGTAGCAAATGTACTTTATAAAAGTCCTAGCAGTCTTTCAAGCTCTCACCTGGCCTGTTTATACAATTAAAGTGGAAATCAGATGATCAAGTGACGGTCACTGAATTTGTGAGATGGGCCTGATAATTACTTGTGGTGTCAGGCAGATGAAGAGTTTAGACCATTGTGCTGCAGAAGCATCCTTGGCCACAGCCAGCCCCACCCTCCATCACACCCCTCTCTGCCCACAACAGGGAAGGAGGAGCTGCCCCTGGGGCTATTTGGCACTGAGCTGCTTTGGTAAAATTGACAACAACACAGTGAAGACCTCAAATCTCTTCACCTGGAGTTTGATCTTATCTACTCACTGCTCTGTGAGCCCTAAGACTGTTCATCTGCCTGTCAGACGCCAGCCCAGATATCTGCATGAGTAATCACTGCAGATCCAAAACACTGCATGTGACTTAGATGCCACTTTCTCCCTCTTTTCTCCTTTCCCCATCTCGCCTAAAATAACAATGGCATGACTGTTATTTTCACTCCTTCCCCAGAAGACACATCCAAAAGCACTTCCCTGTCTACTTATCACCTCTCCTTTCCCTTCAGAGTCTATGCACTAAGAAAGAAACCTTTTTTGCTGGACAGTCAGCAGATATGCCCTTGTTTTTGTGAGGTTGCTTATGAAAAACTTTTCATCAGAGGATGCAGAATGTTACCACGGAATGCAGTAAGCCATTAAAATAAAGCTACAAAGAAACTGCAGGAAATATAATGGGTTCACAATCTGTACCATGAATCCTAGGCTCCACACAAACCCATTTTCTTTCTCAACAAAGGGTCAGCTTTTGACAGACTCCAACAATTTGAGTGAAGTCTTATTAGCCTGGGCTCCCAGCCAGCATGTTGGAGCTTGTGGCAGGGTGCAGAGGCAAGGTGTGGGCAGTGTGGGAGGTGGGAAAGTTCAGATAGCATGGAAAGAGGGAGGTGGAAGCAAAGGCAAGAACCTGGGGTGCAGAGTGAGGACGCAGAGGATGCTGAGGGAATGAGAAGGAGGGGTGTGCTAGGAGATGGGGTGACACAAAAACAGCAGGAGCACATGGAGGAAGATGAGATGGCAGCAAGAGAGAGGCTTCCATTACACTGGGCTTAGTCACCCATTCCAATGTAGCCAATGCGCTGGTGTCCCAGCAAAAACAACTCCCCTGCATACGGCACTCAGCCAATTGTGCAGTGCTGCGTGTGGGGAAAAAGAAACTTCTTCCTGACCCCTGCAGGCAATCAGTTTATGCCCTGAAGCATGAGATTTGATTAGCCTCATTATCTCAGCTTACATAACTGTAAAAGTTATTAATGGTAATAAAATTATCTAGCCTGTTTTAATAATACAGCCACAGTATTTGTCTCAATGACCTCCCGTGGCTGTAAATCCCACAGGGGACTAGCACACGGCATACTGGTTCTTTTTATTTATTCTAAATTTACCAGCCATTAATTTCACCAAGTCACCCCTTGTTCTTCCATTATAGGATGGAGTGAGAAGCCGATTAGGTCTCAATACACTTTTCCTAATGCGGAACACAAGTAGCTTCAAGTCTGATTAATAAGGTTCCAGTAGACACCACCAGACCTTCAAGCCTTGGGATTAATCCTCTCTCCCTAGCTGTCAATGAATGTATTCCCATGATATTGTGGGAGTTGTCCAGGAGTCTTTAAAGCTCACCATGCAGCTATGGCAATTTAGTATGCCAGATGTAAACTTACTGTTTACTTGAAGCCTAAACTGCTAGTTTGGCTTCCCAGTATCCTCAGGTAACACAACTGCCCGGATCTCTGCAGAAGAGGTCTGGCCAAGAGAGCTGCAACATCAGATTTCAGTCATAATCTTACTCCATCTCTGACATTCTGCTTTCTGCCTCTGTTGAAGCAACCAAGCAACAGTGCAAATTTACCTCCTAGGTTTTCCCCAGCATGTACTCAGGGAGTGTTCAAGAGAGGAATAGCTGAAGATGGCCACAAAATCTTTAGGTGATGCATGCTTGCTGCATACTATGGGAGGTGAAGGAAACTCCTGCCTTGTCTCATCCTATGCAGAGAAGTATCAGCTGAAGGACGAGAGAACAAACTATTTCTTGTCTTGCCTGCCACATATTGTACTGCCTGCCCATACACTTCTTATGGAAAAGCTGAGAAGCTTCTCCCATACCACACTTTTAAATAAAAAGGATAGTATTATTGGACAAAGGGATAATTTGGAGGGTGGAGGAGTAATAAAGAGTAACTATTTCACTATGCTTCTGTGTACATGCTGTACTCTGATCTCGCATAGGAAGGTTTTTCTTTCAAGAGTGAAGATACAGTGATGTAATCCATATTCTTTGCTGTTTTTTTTTTAAACCCTAGGTTTTGCCTGCTTGTTAAAAATACCTTATGTAAACATTTGCTCATCATCCCAAATGAGGTTGTCCCTAAGTGACTAAACCAAAATGAACCTAGTTGAAAATAAACAGTAAGGTCAACATGGAGGTTGTGTTGTTGGTTAGCCTAACATAATTCACACCTTAGTTTAAAACCTTCCATTTCTTGTTTCTCCATTTGAGAAACCATTTGTAGAGCCATTATGATCCAAGTGACAAACTGGGGTAAAGAATTTCTCTGGTCTGTAGGGAAAAGGACAATTCTTCAGGGGCAGGGAAGCAGCAGTGGGGTGAAGGATGAATTTGCTCTGCACACCTTAGTTGCAACATCTGTTCACCTGTAGGATACACACACAGGGTTCCATCACAGAAGCAGTTGTGTGCTCTTCCCTCCTGAGAATATCACGAGTTTTAGCAACAAAAACTGTGCAAGATCCAGATCAATCATAACAAGACCCCTGAGACATTCATCTACATACCCCCAGCAGTTCTTGGAGGAGGGAGCGTAGGCTCCTGCCTGAGGGTGCAGCTGCTAATATCACCATTGTGCTGCTCTCCTTTCACCTGTTTGACCAACAGCTCTTTAATGTTAGAGCTGAAATAAGCCAGTGTCTTCAGGCCAGGCTGAAGGAGAGTCCCTCATTTTGGGCAAGAGCAGTAAGAGCAGCAAGAAGCAGAGCAGTTCCCATGAACCCCATCAGCTTTCAGAGCAAAGAGCAGGTCCGGGTAAGCCTTATGGAGAGCCAGTGTCCTCCAGGCCTTCCCCATGCAAACACTGCTCCTCAGTACCACCACAACAGCATAAATCTGTGTAGATAAACTCTCCACACTGAAGGCAGAGCTGAATTCCCAGTCCACGGCATTAACCTACTAGTTAAGCACTGCAGTGCTGTTTGCTGGATTCCCCATGCAAACATATGCTTTCAAACATAAATTGGGATTCTTTGAGCAGATTAAAGATGTTTTCCTTCACTGGAAAACAGCCTGTAAGGAAGACAGCTAAAGGCTCGGCTGCCTCACCATGCTCTGTGGCTCAAGAGGATTTAATATTCAAGTCGCTTGTCTTCTATCCTCCCCTACCCCCCTTTCTCTTCTCCCCCCCTGCAGACCAACTCCACGTCTGGTGCCTTCCTCCTACCGATTTCCCTCAGGTCAGAAGAACTCTGTCATCAATCCCCCACTGAGACTTATTTCCAAAGATCAGCACTGACCCAGAAGTCACTTGGCACTGCACCATCAGAACAGCGTGTGCCGGCGCTGCTGAGAGGAGAATCTCACAGAGACCGGATTCAGGATGTTGGGCCGTCTGCTAAGCACTTGTCAGGCTCCCATATTTCAGAAAGAAGTCTTTATGCAGTTGACCTGGTGAATGGAGAATGTATTTATAAAACAATACACGAGGGCCAGCTGGTTGACCCAGTCGTAACACTCTGCGCTGCTGAGCAGAAGGGCCTGTGCTGGATTCCTAGTTCTCATTGCTCTCACTGAAAGATGGGAGCGGAGCAGAAGGAGGCTGCTCAGAGCTTGTAGGCAGGGGTACGAAGGGCTAAAACACTCCATGCTGGGGTTATATTGTGGGATGAAGGCCTATAAGGAGGATGGAGAGAGATGCATGTGAGGTACTTTTCGAATTCTGCATTTGATCGTGTGCAGCATGCTTCCCTGGGGTCACACAAGAAGAAGGACTGCTGTCTTAGGGCTGGTGTGAGTTAGGGATCAAGTAAAAAGAATTATTCAGCTCAAGAGCCCTCTCTAGAAACCTTACACAGCATCATGTCATCTTTCCTACTCTGATGCTTAGTGGACCACATGTTCATCGGACACCTCCATTTGACGAGGTCCAAGGACAAGGGAGAAGCAACAGCACTGTCCTGCAGATATGCTTGGCTCAGAAACCATCAGGACAGTATTTACATGTAGGACTGCTTGTTAGCATCAGTCAAAATGCAGCTCATACTCTGTGAAAGAAAGAACAATAAAACTCTATGCTACAGGTTAAATAGGACTTTCCAACAAAATAAAAAATGCAAAGAGATACCTTGGCATGGAGGAGCTAATCCTTCTGCACAGAGCTTTGTGTCACATTGGAATTTCATCTATGGCCTGTAGCAAGTGATAGCCCTGTCTAGCTCATGATCCCTCAAGGCAACAATATCCCTAGAAAGGAGGGAGCCTTCTCCACATGACCATGGGTAGGCTTTGCAAACATCCCTCCCACAGCCTCTGTGGTCAGAGCCTGAACAAACATACATTTTTCACCACAGCTTAAATACACTCCTTGGTGTCTGCCAGCACAGAATACGCAGATTACCCAAATCTGGGCCACTGGATTGCATCCTGCATGCAGATGTGGTACAGCTGATCCCACAATCAGACCAGGACAGATGGAGAAAAGTGCCTTGCTTTGGATACATAGATGCCAATCATAAGGGAGCCTTACATTACAAAATGATTGCAGTGACTGTGTTCAGAAGCTATCTGGGACTAAGTTTTCACTGCGTAAAGGGAATCGATGCGAGAGAGCATCAGCACTGACTTTGCCACTGCTAGCTGGTGTTTCCAAGCAGGCAAGCACCTAACAACAGCAATGTTTATTCAACCAGTTTTGGAAGTGCAGATCTGAAATGTGAACCACAGCTTTTCACTGTGCTTGGTCAGAGTATGACACATGCTATTATGGTTCTGTCTTCCGGAGTGAAGGAAATACATTTTTGTGGTGATATTTCAAGTTGTCATGCTCACAGCTTTGAATTTTGCATTCTCTGAATACTGTTAAATCCTCAAGGGCTTAAGCATTCAGAATAAGGGAAAAGGCCACTAATGGAAGATGGAGAAAATTAAAAGGAGACACAACATAATGCACAGCTAAACACAGGCATACACAAACACACACACACAATCAGCTCAGTCTTAGTTTGAATGGAATTACTCCAGGAAGAACAATTCCTTTCACTCCAGGAATTACTGGGTGAATTTCTCCAGCCCATGTTATGTAGGTCAAAGCAGATTATCGCAGTAGTCCTCAGGGCCTTAACATATGAATATACTCAGCTGATTGCTGAGCAGGCCTTTAGAGTGGCTTGATGTGTGCTGATACTGGTCAGACACAGAGGGTGGGTGCATGCCTGAGCTGAGAGGACTGTGATTTCTCACTTATAACTCCTGTTTTTCAGTGCTGAGATTCACATCCTAGTTCATTTGCTTTTCCAGCCTTCACTTTGGTTTCTGTGCAGTCTGGGAAAGGAATATGGGAGTTCAGCTGTCACTGCAGACCTGCAGGACAGATTTTTCTTCGTAAAATCTGATTTTTCAGAGGTTTTCAGGAGTTAAAATCTCTTTTCTTAGCCTTTTCTCAGGATGGCACTGGTGCTTGTCTGACTCCACATGAGACCTACACCAAAGCTGGTCAGAGCAGCTGCATGAGCTGGTTCACCTCAAGCCTGACGAATGCTGTGCTGGTGCAATAGAGAGAGCACAAACATATAGCTAAGGGCAAGGAAACAACATTGCCCTTTTTTGTGGCAGCTCGCCATTGGAGCTATTTACTTATATCATCAAAACCTGTCCTTTGCTGTCGTGACTTAGGAGCTCTGGTGATTTATGCAGGGGTGACTTCAGACATCACTCTCCTCTAACCCAGCTAAGTGGCTCAATAGTGACAGCACAAGAACCAGAGCCTCCTCTTTTCCCAGTATCTCAGCAGAGGACAGCTCCGGCAGGAACCAGACCTGGCATCTGTTGCACGTTGTGTTAGGACCCCGGGCTGTGAGCTGTAGCAGCAAGGAGCAGACGTGCCTTCTGCTCCACCGCCTTGTCTGTGGGGAGCAGCAGACGCTGGGGAGAGAGGGAGACAGGCATCGTTACAGATTCCTTATCATAAAACACCAGGAGCCCTGAGTCAGAGCAGGGGCCAGATCTCGAGGCATTTTAATCTGCACTCTCCCAAACACAGGTCCAGCTTTCAGGGTCCTCTTCTCCCCCTCTCCACCCGCATAAGGACTGAGTTATCGGGACCTCAGTGTTCATCCCATGGCACAGGTAAAACCAGCATTCATTTTTTGTTATGCCATCTCACCATTTCTATTTCAGGAGCTCTTGCTAGCTTGGGATGCAGTCCTTTTACTCTGAGTTTAGCCCACAGGTAAATCCTCAGAGATGGCTGTATCTACTCTTTCTGCACCCATTGCTTTAAAAAAAAATAATATGATAAAAAGATGCCCACATTAGTATGCAGGGAAAGCCAATTTATACAGGGCATTAGGCATGCAGTATAAATGAGGGTACAGGAAGAGCAGAGTAGATGGTGAATGTTTATGGAATAAGTTAACAACTGGGAATGATGTTGCATTTTCCGTGCAAGCAGACAGACAGATATAACATGGTCCCAACAGGGAAGAATAAATCCCTGTAGTTTGTGGCCTACTTTCAGCTTCATTAATGGAATAAAGGCCAGGAGGCATGATGTCATGAAATTAGCTTCCTAATTAAACATTGCCTTTGCCTCTCTTCCCCTCCCCTCTCTGGATGAAGTCAGTGGCTTTGCTGGCTCAGACAGCTTGCTATTTGTCAAGGGTTGAAACTCCTTCAGAGCAGGGTGTTTAGATGTCTTTTCCAGCACCTTACAACAGCATGGTCTGCAGTTTGAAGCCCGGAGACTGGCATCCCAGCGTCTGTTTTCAGGATACCTTAAAAGCCAAAGGCCTCTTTGATTCTCAGGCAGACCCATCTTTCAAACACCTGTCTGTAACACACTCTCCAAGAACTTCTGAAGAAATCAAGTATGTTTAGCCATTTAAGATCCTAAAACAAATTTGCCAACTGAGGCATTTCAATCATATATTCCTTGATCTGAATTTGTTCTTTCAGCCAAACATTTCACATGAAGAAGAATGAGAACACCAACTGTAACTTTGGACTGTACAACCTAAACTGAGTGATGAACCTGCCTTGTTAAGAGGTGGAGATTGGCTCTTTGTTTTCCTGTCCTTTCTTTATAACTCCATGCCCATCACTACTGAAGAACCAGCCTGATTACCTGAGGAAATGGAAGCAGATTAAATAACATTTTCTTTGCTTCCTTCCTTCCTTCTCCAGGCATGTACTATGATGTTGAGGAGTTGAGTCTCTGCTTTTAAAAGAGACTAGAACCAGGTCATACTCACCCTCTCCAACCCTGATTAAGAGCAGTGAAGAGGTAAACCCAGAGGACACCCTATGAAAGAATGGAAGTTCTAGCCTTTTCCTCTTAGTCTGCTTTTGCAATCTATTAATTGGTAAAGCCACCGTTTTCTTCCACAATTTGTTCTTACTTTTGGTGACTTGTACACAGGAAAAAGAAAAAGAATTTTTTCCTCCATTGTACAAATTTCAGTACTATCATTAAAAAAATTGGTCACAGACTTTCAAACTAACCCAAAGTTTGTGGTAGCCTGGTAGGTTCTTGTAATACAACATCCTTAAATCAGATCCTTAGCATAGTTATAATCATAAGCAAACTAGACGTCTCCCAAGTTTCTGCACATCCATCACTGCCACGAGCATATTTGTGACTCTTTACTGAATGTACAATACGGGGAGTGCACTGACCTTTATCCCAGAAAATGCCCGTGGCTTTACTTTGTCCATTCAGCTAAAAATGCTGCAAGTACAGTATGGCCATGAATAATAGAGAGCCCAAAAGTTGATGTTGACAAAAATGGGGACTCAGGAAGTAGTTCAGACATATTCATGAGAACATTTAGCCCTATAATTCATCAAATGTGGATGTGTTGCTCATATCTATTATTTTTATTCCAATACCAAAGCAGAATCTACTGTATTTATTAAAAAAGTAACAGCTTTTGCAGCAAAGCAGTTCCCTGAAGATGAGCATACACCAGCATGAACGTAAGTTCCTGCTCTCCTTGTCTTCCTCACTCAGGTTGTAAGATGGGGATACACATGTCCTGGTACATTCCTGTGTTAGGGCTCATGATGTGGGACAGGAACATCCTGTGTAGTTTCAGATGGGACAAGGCTATAGTTTGCTCATAGCAGTCTCCAGATATATACCCCACAACACTTACACTGCTCCAGCTTCTAAATTATCACCTATGGGTGCCCTACATCTCCTTAAATCCCATGAGTAACAATCTGGGGCTCAGATATGAGCTGAAGTGCTTTGTAAAGGTGAATGCGGCACTGGAGTGTGACTGATATTCAGGGACTCAAAATCCTTTTGCCTCAGCCACATATTCCCACTGATACTGGCAAACTGAGGCAGAAAACAAGAAAATGAGATGCACAAGGTCATGAAAGGAAGGGCTAAATGGGTCTGTGTGCCAGCGCTCCAAAACATGATCTATAGCCTTAACCCCAAATAAAATATCCTATCTACCCTGTACAGCTTCTCCCTTCTTCCCCTTCCTTCTCTGCCATACAACTCCCAGTGTGATACTACTACAGGGCATCCCAGTAATATATGTTAAGTAAGTGTGTGTCTCCGGGTGCGCTTGTCTCCCATCGAGATGGAGCTATTTTCTCTCACTAGGCATCTTTTGTGCAGGTGCATGCTTTACAAACAGAAAAATCAGCACTCTGCAAAAGTGTTTCTGTTAACATTTATCACCCCTTCCCTTAGTCATCACCACAGCAGCCCCCCCAGGGAATGGGAATGCTAATTCAAGGAAAGATATAATGCTAGTCCTTTGGGAGCCCTGGATTAAAACAACACCACAAAAGAGAGAAGGAGAAAAAAAGAGAGACACAGAAAGGGAGAAAGAGTCCTAAAGACAGAGACAGAGAAAGAGTTGAGGTCTTATTCACTTTTATTGCAGCCTCATGCTTTTTAATTTTTCCGCCTGAATAAATCCTTCCTCTGTGGTCCTGTTGCTAATGAAACAGTCCATTGCGGTCATTCTGCTGGCTTTAAGCTTATGCTTGTCCAATGGTTTCTTGAATCCCAGAGCTGTTAATATATCTGGAGTGGAGCAGCTGCAGGGCAACCTATTTCTATGATAATGTGTATACAGAGCTTTTATCTTTTTTTTTTTTTTTTTTTTTTTTTTTGGGGGGTGGGGGAGGGAGTAGAGGAGGGAGGACAGTGATGCTTAATTGTTATGCTCTCTCCTCACCTCTGATCTTACTCCTAAATATTTGTAGAGGGTCTACCCAGAGCCCCAAGTGTTACAATGCAACTTCAGTTTTGACAAGCCACTGTTAGGGGCTAAGATTATATCTATAACTGAGTTGTATAAGGCTCAGTGTTGACACTGCAAAGTCATGAGTGCACAATGGTTAATCTCTATAAAGAACTAGGCCGGTAAAATGAAAATCCCAAGCTATTCCAGAGTGTTTTCAAATTGCAGAAAATACTTTGGTTTAGCAGTAAAATTATTTCACTCTCCAAGAGTTCCCATAGATACACAGAGGTTGAAATTGAAATCTGGAGTTGCACCCTATAAAATTGTAAAATGCTAAAACATGAAATGAAATAATTTTTCAGACTCAATCCAAAACCTCCAGCATCTGTGTTCGAGGCATCTATGTGTTGCAGCACCACATGGAAAACTATTATAATTGATGTCTACACAGTTAAATTTAGTGCTTATTTCCTTACTACACAGGGTGGTCAAAAAGTATGTTCTCTTTTCCCCCTGTTCCTCTTTCTGATGAAAGTTTTGAAAATTTGCATGAAGCAAGAAGTTTAAATCTTCCAAAATATCTCAGATGTCTCAAAAGACAACCACAATTTTGTTTGGGAAAAAATCCCAAACCTCAGCTAGTTTTCTAGTACACAATATTCCTATTTTTAGCAAGAAGTGTAGTAGAATGAGGATTGCCCTACAAAGCTAAGCAAGGCATGTAAAAATAATCAGCACATCAAGACACAAAACTTTGACGTATAATCTGTAGAATTCTTTGAATCTCATCTACCTGAGAAAAGAGAGATTTCCTTCAGTATTATGCATCAAGGCTGTAGCACACAATATTTTCCTTAAAACTCTGTTAAAGCCAGAGCTACCTGTGCAGGCAACAAAGAAGAGAAGCAGTAATGAACTCAACTCTTCCTCTTTTACTTTTTAATACTGTCCAAACTCAAACCATCCAAACCACAAACTTTTTATAACTGCTGGCATCACAATCTCAGCCTTGGCTAAGGGTGGCCCAAGTACAGTCAAAAATCAAGCTGTTTCCTTTTTGTTCTCCACCATACTATAAAATGGATGATTGCTCTATCTTCCTCCCATCCCCACCCCCCAGTAATTATTTTGATGATATCATCACAGCAGGGTCAGAGAACAGAAAAGTTGACTCAGTCTCTCATAGTTACGTTGGGTCTAAAAAGACTAATGGCACTTACGCTCACTGAAGAAAAGTCTAGAGGTCTTATTTAAAGGCTTTGGGGATACAAAATACATTGACTGTTATAACACAACCATGTGTTATAGATGTAGTGATGTAGACTTACTTTTTCCTGTAATTCTGTATTTTAAGGCAAATACTCTTCTGATAAACCCAGGAAAATGAAACATTCAATGACTAACATCCTGCAATGTTTCATTTTTCTTGATCTAAAGACAACACTGTGCAGTAAAAGGTCCTGTTTAAGCAGCTGGAGACCTGAAGATTTACATTTTTAGACAGTGTAGAATAGTTTGCCTATAAGAGCAACTCTAAAGGTGGCTGGAATATTCAATCTGAAGCTTATTCAAATCCTCAGCCTCCATTTAACTGCAGCCCATCTAATGACCCTTAAGAGTGCTCTACCTGTCTGGTTGCTGTGGGTTATACTCTACTAATCCTTCCCCATACTGAAATAAATTGATGCTGTATCTACAACCAAAAATAAGTGTGAAAGAGTAACAAAACAAGAGGAACCTATTTGCCAAACAACCAGTGATTCAGTTGCAATCTCGTATATCAAACACACTCCCTTTACAGTAGTGGCAGGTGCTACTCAGTCAAGCTTCTGTCGACATGTTTTGAGACAATTCCTTTCTTCAGGTTGTTTACTAGGTCCTAGAGTGCACGAGATTAGAGCTCTGCTGTTTTACACGTTGTACAAGCTCCTATTAACGTACAGTATCTGGTCTCTAGAGGACTTAAAATAAAACAGACGTGACAGAGAATAGGAACAGTAATAAAAGCAAGGACAAAAGTTGAAGGGAATAATTTTCAGAGAATACAAATACTAGAAGTCTTCAGAGACAATTTCTTTTGGTTGTTGGGCAGAGTATAGTGGAGTCTGGTACAGACACCAATTCTGGATGAGGGGACAGGACAGCTGGGTTTGCTGCTGTGTGGACATACCTCCTGGCTCCAAATGAGTTCAGGCATTTGTACCTCAGAGCTCTCCTCTGGTGCAGACATTGCTTGGAACCACTCTGAAGCTCTGAGGTCATTCTGTTGTTTTTGGAAGCCTTATTAAAAAGCTAATGCACAAGGTTGGCTATCAAAATCCCATCAGAATGGGGATCAGAATGGAGTTTTCCAATATGTTAGGCCAAAATCACACATTAGAGGAGGGAGAAGGAAGAAAATCCTTATAAAATCACTGTGGCTTTTAGAAGGTGATTTTTGTCACTAAAACTATGGCTGGTGAATAGTGCGAGGTAGAGCTGAACTGCAACCTGCACTGCAGGTTTGAAGCTATATTTGTAACTCAGACAGCTTTCTCCAGGGATTGATTTTTAATGTTCCCTATCAAAGGTGCAGAATTCACATCTAAAGTCACTATTGGAAACCAAAGTCTTTTGATTTTAAATGACAAAACCCAAACAAAAATCCATCACGGATCTGACTGATGCTAATGTATCTGGCTAGTTAAAGGGCCAGATCCTGGCATCTTAACTGGATCATATGGCTTTGGAAAAATATCTGTGGTGTTTGCCTACTTCTGTGTGAGCCTTGAGTTGGAAAGATGATGCTTCCAGAAAAGCTGCAGCTGTGCGCAAGGCGGGGGAAACACTAACTCAAGCCCAGGATGGTGATTCCCACTGAACTGAACTGGCCAATTTTCTCCTCCAGAAAACATTGGTTGACTTGATAACTCAGAGAGAAAAGAGGGGAAAAAAAGAAATAAATACATTTTTAAACAAGTAAAAGGAAGCTGGACCCACACCAGCTCAGCCTTTTCAAAATCCAGGCTTGGCCTCAGCCTTGCTGCCAGACAGAGATGAGCAGAGCAGCTCCCTTTCCAGAGGGCTCTACCAGTGCACATTGCAATGGCACCAGCTGAGATGCAGATGCTTTGTAGCAGGTAGCCCTTAAGGACCTGGGAAGCCAGCCCACTGTCTTATTGAGCTATTACCTCCTATACAAACATTACATTTACTATCCACATTCCTACCAGAGGCATTTGGTTTCATTCTGGCCTCCTAGTCACAGCGGCTGCTGTTCCCCTCTCAGTCCTTCTCCTCTTTTGGGTTTCCTTGCTTCATTGTTCTTGCTCTCCTCAGGAAGCACGGAATCTGGGGCATTGCTACTTAAAAAACCCACCGCTGTCTACTAATCAATGCAAAACTGTAGACACATGTTTCCATTTGGCCTTTATTGTCTGCTCTGGATGAGCAAAACCAGATTAGCTTTTCTCCTAACAGAAACTTTAGACCTTGAGAAAGAAAAAGCATTCCTGCCTTTACTCTAGAATTACAGTGAGTATAACTTTATACACTCATTGCAAAGCTACATTGAAGCATCATGGCTTTTTAGTTGCTGCAAGGAACACCAAATAATAATGCAGCTTGCAAATTATGATTTTCAATACAGTAGTTGCTGGCTCAGGCAAAGCAAGTAAAAGGGGAAGGGGGGGGGGGGACACAAATATCCAAAAGAATTCTGGGTATTTTTTCCTTTTACCTCATTAAGCTTTGCTTCCAATTACATTTTAATGATGCTTGATGTCTTCTGTATGCTAGCATTTACTGCAGTCTCTTTAAATTTAATCGTCTTGATAATGGGTTACTCTGACACTGCAAATTAGGGGCTGAAAGAAACCTTTTGCCACATCCAAAAAAAGCTGTATGTCCGTTCTGCAGCCTGTTGCTACTCAGCAAGAAATAGCAAGCTTGTGTTGTGATGGCTTTTCTTCCTCATGTCTTCCTCCTTCCTAAATGGTAAAATCAGGATGAAGAAATCACGCATGGAAAATAAAAATAGAGAGATTTCTGAAAAGCTGAATTCTATCAGCAAGTTTGAAATCACTTTGGGGCATGGAGCTTCAATAAGCTAATTTTCTCAAAATTTTGCCACCCTTATTAGGAACTCCATTTTTTTTTTTTTTTTTTTTTTTTTTTTGCTGTAACAAGTAGCTAAAGAGAATTTAAAGAATTTTTTTTCAGATACACTTATGTTTTTCCAGCACCTCTCATTCTCATACAACAGGCATCTAGATAATATCCAGGCAAGCTGTAAACACACAACCTCATATAGAAAAATGAAAAGAATAAAATTAGAGGCTCATCACCCACATGTTTTCACACTTACTTGAGCTGTATTTTGGATACTGCTTTCGCTATCAGTTTATATGACTTGCCATCGTCAAAACATCTAAGCACAGGGCAATCACTGAGTCAAAACCCTTTCCAGGAATTGAAAATTTTCTCCTCCATTTTTATTCTAAGAGCACAGTAAGTGGAATAATGTCTGCAGGAAAAGAAAAGGACAGAGGCAAGGAGAGAGAACATTTGGAGAAAAGGAAAACCCAACAGCTATAAGTCATAAGTTATTTGAGTGGTGCACTGGGATTTAGGTCAGGTCCAGGTTCTGTCAAAATCTCCCCTTCCTTAAAGATTAAAACATTTATAGAAAAAGCAGTTCTGAGTAAAGAGTGCTTCAAAGGCCCTTTATGGATTTGGCTCTTGATTCAGAAGTTAGTTTCATTTCCCAGTTCCATTTTGGTAATAGTTTACTCTGCCAAATTATTATTTCACTAGAAAGGGGCAGCACCTCCCAACAGCATGACTCTTAGGTGGATCAGTGGAAGTCCCTCTTCAGCCACAGAAACAAACAGGGTAGCAGCACTTCATTAACACATCTGGTTTGCCATTATAAAAACAAGCTTATAGCTTCAGCTTGATCCCAACCTTCCAAGTGTTTTTCAATACAGAACTCACAAATTGCACTGGCAGTGATGTCAGTACGCTCAAAGACAGGGGAAAATAGGGCAAAGACAACAACTTTTTCACAGCTGTTATCTCCCACTGATAATGGAGCACAGCAGTAGCATAGGTGGTAGTGGTGGAATCAATTCACATAGTCCACCTTATAACAGTGTCTCTCCTGCAAAGAGAGGAGCTGAGATGGTTACATGATTTTGTTTCATAAGGTGTCAGGCTGGTGCAAACAATGCAGATCCTTCTCATCATGTTCACAGGAATTAACTAGTTTCTCTTAATGGCTGTCCCATTAAAGACAATAGTTAAATAGATTATGGAAGCTGAACTAATCTAACAGTGTCTATGACAAAGACAAATATTTATTCTCTGAGTCTGACGGATAATTTTTCTTTTAGCAAAAAATCACTCTCTCTTGTCTCTCCCATCTTTTTTCCTGAGGGGACTGCTCTAGTGTAACAAAGGCCATAATTCCAGTCAGCACTGAAGGTCATGGTTGAGGGCTTGCACCTCCGAAGGAGTGGAAGGAATTAGTCCAGATATCCCTGTAGAAACAGCTCTTGTGGCTACACACTAGAAAGAACTAGTTTATATCTACATTATGGTTCTCACAAGTGATTTTTCTAGTTGTGAATTTTATAAATTCTAATCTCGATAAAATTAATCAACTTGATTACCTTATTTTTCTCAAACTGGGAGAAGGTCTCTGACTCACTACCCTCACACCTCCCTGCCCTGCTTCCTTGGAAGACTATGAAAACCCAATAGGATGATTGTGAATAAAAATATGTTTATGCAAGTGTTTGAAATGTCTAAAATGGGCATGAATTTGTCCCTGAATGTTGGCAGTGTTTCAAGTGGCTTCATCCCTAAACTTTTCCAACATGTAATTTTTACCTCAATTGTTTTCATTCCAAAGCATCACTTTTGTGCTAAAACAAATATAGAAAATAGGAAAAAAAACAAAAACAAAACCAAAAAACATTCAGAGCTCACAAACCTTCTGATTTTAACCTTATAAATGAACTTGAGAGAAAATAATATCCATTACTGCCAAGATGTCTCTCTTGCAAGCAAGCACTACTATTTTGGGGAAGCAGAATATGCAGAAGGAAAATCCTGGCTGTATTCTCAGTCCTAAAATAACCCTTTATGTATTTTTCATTTGTTGTTTTTTTCTTTTTTTTTCTTTATTTTCTTTTTTTTGGAGGGGTTGATTTTGTACGTTTTTAAGGATCTGATTTAGGTTAAGTACGATATAAAACTCAATCAATATCTCAAGGAAAATGTCTCACTTCAAACAACTCTCAGCCTAACACATCTCCATTTGTTCAGCTTCCTTTCCATTTCAGTGCTATTTTAATGGGGTCTCCTCCCTTTTGCTCTAAAATAATCCCCTTACATCTTTAGAATCAATTTCTCAAAGTCCCCAAATGCCTTCCTGTTGCTTCTCCAAAACCCTCGGAAATGGACTGGAAACCAGAGAGGGTCAGGTTCTCTCTCCAGAGGTTTCAAATGCCCACTGACTCAAGCAGGCATTGCTTTATTGAGGAAGGCTGTTCTTCTCAGCACATTTTTATTTCTGCTTAAGTGCTACCCCAAGAAGTTACATGAAAGCATAGCAGTGCTTGCCCGCCTCTAGCTCTAAAAAGCAGGTTGCATTTCTGGCTTTGGACAAATGTGACTCTAATGAGCGTGACTTTCACCTGGGCCAGGTTCAACATTGATATATATGTGAGAAAAGTTCAGCTGAATTCAAGAAAGTTTTGCTTTCGCATCAGCTACAGAATTTGTGCTTACTTGTGCTATCTACTCTTGTTTTGTAAAAAAAAGCTACATCCTCCTATTCACAAGGGGCGAAGTTAAAGGATTTGGCAAAGTGCATTAAATAAATCCATGGCAAAATTAGGACTAAGGCTTCATCCTCTGTTATAGTCCTTTCTCTGAGTCTTGTTAGGTAATAAATTGATCTCCTACCACCAGTTGATCTAGGGCATTCATTCCCTTAATTATCAGTTGAGCTCATATTCCAGTCTAAAATAAATAACTAATAAGGAAAAAGGATTCTTTCTCCAATTTCCCACTACCTTTAGTGTCCTTTCCCTTTTCACCCTCCCATTTATCATTCAGGGAACATAAATAATTGAAAAGAATAATATATAAAATTAATTGTAGAAAATGTAGGCTTTTAAATTCTCACCTGCATTAAAAAATAAAACAGTAATGCTTGGGCACTCCATTTTGTAAAGTCACTACCAGCAGACTTTCTGCATCTGCATAGAAATAGCCACAAGACTTAGCAGCGCCATTCATCCTGTAAAGATGTTTTGTCTGACACCTATAGATCTTTATCATAGGAAAACATTAATTGAATATTTATTGATGAACACCAGAGAGAGGCGAGAAAGAGAACTGGCAGAGGGGGGATGGAAAGAGACAAAAAGAGGTGAAAGTGTAGTTGGAGAAGTGGGAATGGAAAGATTATACAGCTGTTCTCTTTATAGATGACCCTGACTGGTCTCACCCCTACTACATTCATGCACTGTTTGATAGCAAAGGAATAACATTTTTGCTGTGAGTTTCTGTTCCTTAGAAAGCCCTTACTCTAGCAGGACAACAGAAATGTTATGAGTTTAAAAAAGGACCTGAAGAGAAAGGCTGCAGTGCACTCAGATGTTCTCTCAGCATATCCAGACAGAATGGAGCTGTCCAGGACACACAATCACCATGATCACTCCCATTTGCCCTCCACACAAGAATCAGTAGAGGCAGTGAACAAGTCCGCCACAGGATCAGGTTGAATCCTGAGCATCCTGTTCTATCCAGTTTTCCTAAGGAAAACACTGTTTATTACCTATCTCCTTGTCCCACTCTTTCTCTGTCAACATTTCTTATAGCAACTGGGCAATTTTAACCAAATTTGACAAAGTGAGAGAAAGAAAATTCTTCAAGACAAAAAAAGACATTACATGCCCTAGATGCTTATAAGACTAGACAGCTGAGTGAAGGAAAGCTTTGTAAATCTCTTTTGAGAGAAAGCTGAAGTATGTTCACCTCTTTATATTAGACATTGGAGAACCCACAAAAAAAAAAAAAAAAAGATGTGATGAGAGAAAGAAGGATAATGCTGCTTTGGATAACATTGGAAACTAGGCTCCATTCCTTCTGCTGCACAAAGATAAGTTATTTTTGTCACCAGCACTTAACTGCCTTCCAACCATAAATAAAGTGACATAACTGACGTCTGTCAAAAATATTTTGTGCCCTCTCTCTTCTACCTCCCCCACCTGAGGGAGAAGCTTGTGATGAGAGCAAAGATTTCAGTCTGAAGATTTTATGGTAAAAGTGTTTAGTGGGTTGCAGTACAAGATGGGCTGACAAAGGGCAGCTGGAACAAAACACTACAGGGTACTCTGGAAAGAGCAAAAGTACAAAGGGAGGTAGAAACTGTGGCAAAGCAAGAAAGAAGGAATAAAGGAAGGATAAGGAAGCAAGGTTTATAAGGAAATTCTGTTAGGGCCAAATAAATGGACTTCAGGATCAGTGAAATGGGGGCTGGCATAAGGACATATGAACCTGCAGTTCTGTCACAAGCTCAGTATGGATATATGGTGTCCAACTTTCTCATCTCTCAGAAGCTGTGGACATGAAAACATATACCTTTCAGACAGGCAGAGATGGATTTTGGACTTGAGGATGGGAGCACTACGATGGTGAAGCCCATCTACATGACTGTCGCTGAGAAAGAGACCTAGAACCACAACTTTCTGAAGCAATTTATACCAATGATGGATTATTGCAATGAGCAGTGGAGTGGCATTAAAAATGGGAAAAATGAAGGCTGAATACCTGGGGGGAGATTCATGGTGATGACATGATACAGTAGATTCCTGAGGGAAGTGGTGAAGGCTACTTCACTTGGGATGTTAAAAACCAAGCCAAATAGAACACTAGAAAATACACATCAGGAGATACTCTCAGGTTGTCCTCACTATGACTGTCCTAGCAACTTTCTAACTGTGGGTGTAGAAATCCAGCTTCCTTTCATCTTTTATTTATTTTTTTCCAGAACAGCTGCAAACTTTCTTTCAGAAGACATTGAGATTCTCAGCTGACACTCTGCTATTGATAGAAGACCTCAGGTTTGTTTGCACCTCGACTGAGAGTCAGATAATTCTGACAAAAGCATTGCACAGACACGGCAGCTTTACTTTCACCAGCAAACTCACTGATGTGTGGCCCAAGGGTGTTTATGCCACTGTTGTGCTTCTCTTAAGTCTTTGTTTTTTTAGTGAAGGAATAGTGAAAAGACAGATGATGCCATCACTGGCATGGGATTGCCTCTCTCACCTCCTTAACTCACTCGGGGTCCTCTCTGCTTATAAACCTCTAACAAAAGGATATGTTCCTCGCCATGTTGCCATCCATGAGTTCACTTTTAATCAAAAACTCCTAAAGGTTGCTAGAAAAAAAGATGGTCCAGTGGTTAAAGGCTAACCAAAGGCTCAGGAGATGTGGTTTTGATTCCCTCTGTGGTTTCAGGCAAGACACTTAGCCCAACATCCACACAGGAAAATGTCAAAACACTGTATCTCAACACAATCAGATACAAAGTGCTTCATGGTGGAACTGCCAAAGGAAAAACAAAACCAAAATGAAACCTTTGTGCTTGGAAACTGGGTTTTTCATATCAAAATATATTTGTTAAAAACAATAAACACCCCACCCCCCCAAAACAAAAAAAAAAAAAAAAAAAAACAACTCAAACAAACAAAAAAACCCAACAAACACACACATTTTAAATGGTAGGTAAAACCGGGGGCATTTAGTAAAAAAAAAAAAAAAAAAAAAAACAACAAAACAATAATTGCATAACTTTCCATCATCTGTCCCACAAGAAGCAGGGAGAGAAAAAAAGCCTTTCGGGCCTCCCTTAGAATTATAAAGATTACTCTTTTGTTTTGTTTGTTTGTTTAACACAAAAATTGTGTACCTTGATTCAACTAAAACTGAAAGCATGTTTCTCCACATTTCAAACTGTAACTCTGCTTTGACCATCCAACAAAAACTTCAAGCTTCAACTGGGGATATATAAAAGAATTTCAAAGAACTGAGTTGACAATGGGATAATTTCCAGTTGCTTTTTGTTTTACAGTTGATTTTTCAATAGTAGATAAACAAAAGTGAGACAGGAAGACAAATATAACAAGGGTGAGAGTCTCTTTGAACATATGCTCTTGACACAGATTTCTGAAATAAAATAAACTGGCTATCAGTCAGGTTATCTTCTTAAGACTAACGTGACAAGTAATTAACTGAGATGGGGAATATATCTTTAATGCACCAGTTCTGTATAAGTTGCTCTGTTTATGTATCTGTTCCTTTCCACTCCTCCTCCCCCCTTTTTTCTGACCACCAGACTACTTGCATGAGTCAGTTTGAAAGCCCATTGCTTGAGAAGATTTTGATCACGACTTTCCTGCAATGGTTGAAGAACTCTGGGAGGGCATTCAGCATTTCATCCTCAAAGCATTTAAAGGAAGAGAGAGAGAGAAAGACAGAACGGAAGACAGAAAGACAGAACCAAAGAATTCAGAGAGATGCATTATTCAGCACGCTTGCAAATAACCCTTTTCACTGGCTCCACTAAGCCCAAATGCCCTGGAGGTTTTCACTATCTATCTTTCTCCAATCCAGCTTGGAAAAAAAAGCTCACATCTGTCAAGATCACACTTTCAAGAGTCCCAATTTATTCACAGAATGGGATAAAAAGGCTTGTTGGAAAAAGATTTGAAAGGGGGTGGGGGAGGGAGAGTGTCCAGTTCCTTCATCTATCTATCTTTAACTCTGTGTGCATGTGTGTGTGTATAAAACACACTAATTCAAATATACACACAAGCAAAGCCGTCTGCACTTCTACAAGCACAGAACTGTTTGTCTGTCTTCACGCAGGGCAGTTCTGCAAATCTCACATCTGTGAAGAGCTGGGGCAGATTTACATGCATTGACCTATAGATATGCAACCTAAGCACATATGGATATGGTATAAGGAGATACAGATATATACAGGAGGCTGGGAGTGTGTAGAGAAAGAAATAAAAAAGAAAAGCTGAAAAATCTTCTTGACTTTTTTTTTTAATCTCTGCCCTTCTTGATCTGCTAAATGCTGTCACAAAAACATTTATTAATATGCAAATACTAAGTAGCAATCTGGAGCCAGTCAGGTTGCGCTAATTTGCACATTAATATCCCTCTTCTGGTTTGCCTTTGCTCTCCAACGGAGGGGAGGAGGCAGAGGAATCTCGTGCTGTATCTTTTAAAAGGCTGCCACGGCAGTGGTCCAAAGCTTCATTCGAAATGCTGATGCACATTTGAAGAGGAGAAATACAAACAGCTTCTAACTCAGATGTGGAGAACAGGGCAGAGAGAAAGAATAGAGAGGGTATGACAGAAAACACTGCCAGATGCTTTTCCCCAAATCCCATCGTTACACCATAATTGCAGGCTGCAAAGAAGGCAGCGCCATAATGCAATTGGTCTCAGAAACTGGCTTTGGTGTTCTGATTGTTTTCTCCTGTGGACTGACTTGTGTTTTCTATGCCCTGGTTGCCTCCTGGGTTGGACTTCCCTATAGCTCACAGATGGAAGGGGGCAGGGGAAAGAAAGAAGGAAAGGAGGAAAAAAAAAAAAAGGAGAAAAGGAGAAACGGAGGAAAAGAGAAATGGAGGAAAGGAGGAAAGAAGGGAAGCGTTCAGAGAGGAGAGGAGAGGCTTGGAAGAGGCATAGCTGAGGCAGGAGGTAATTGAGGTCTATAAGACTCTCTGTAGCATGAAGAAACTGAACGATATCAAGCAGATGATCAGTCAATGGTTGATGTCCTTTCAGCACAGAAATTAGGGTCTCTCGTATGAAGTTAGGATGCAGTGTGTTCAAAATACAGAAAATGAATTGCTTCTTCACACAGCACTTAACTTACAAAACACCTTGCTTCTAGATGTAGATACAAAATATTTGCATAAGTTCAAAAGCTACTGGAGAATTCAAGAAAGAAAAGTGTACCCAATACTACTAACTACAAAGAGCTAATTTCAGAAAACACCTCTTACAACTTTATTTGCACATCTATTCACAGCCAGTGTCGGAGAAGAGGAAGCTGGATGAGATGGATTTTTGGTCTGGGTCAGTCAAGCTCTTCTTAAAACGGCTGAGCTTTTGCTTAGGTGAATAAATATGAAACAAAACCTGTAACCAGTCATGAGAGCTGACCACCAGAGTAATAAAGTGGCCGACTCTGTAATTATGGGCCTAGTATTTGTTTTTGAGGAGAAACATAAACATTGAAGCAAGATTCTCTAATAGTCCTCCAAAATTATGTCAGGCGGAGAGACGAAATAACTGTATTCTTATATATCCAGTACTAAAACCAGAGAAGAGCGATTTTGTGATGTGAACCTAGTCAGCCATTCCTAGTGTAACTTGAATAGATTGAGATTCCCATACACTGGTCTTCTTTCTCCTGAGACAAGATTGAGACCTTCAACTTGCTCTTATCATTTGGTAACAGCCGCTTTTGCTCCTGACTGCTCTAAGTCAAATGGAGTCCAGTGACCCAAGGTGAACAGATCATTTTCAACCAACTTGATCAATAGCCTAAGTCTGTTTTGCAAAATTGTCAGCAGATTTACTAGCCAGGCCACCAAGTGTATTCACCCACACTTTCATTCATGATGTTGATTGTAAAGCTAATAATATTTTATTCACACTCTGCAAAAAGAGTCCTGTTATGGCTCAAGCCATAAAGTTCCTGTTGGTACAGGTTGTTCAGTCCCTATTACCAGCTGTAATTTTCTGGTAAACTGCTGCAACATTATCTGCCTTTACTTTACATGTATACATAAAGGTATAAATAAGAAGTGAAGAAATGGATCTACTTGTCTCATTTGTAAATGCAAGGCAGAAATAATGAGGATGAAACATGTCTTAACTAATTTTAGCTACCTTGAACATGAAATACCTACTTTAAACTAGTTGTCCATATTTCTCCTTCCTGAAATAAAGACCTCTTCTCTCCTGGAACAGTTTTATCCTGCTCTGAAACAGTTATCTGGAGTGAGTGTGAGAATTGAGGCACCTTACTTATCACTGTCTGCAGAAGAAATAGAACAACTAGTTTGTATTGCATGCATAATTTTGAGCAGTGTGAAATCTGATGATATGATCATCCCTACTCCCAGGAGATAAAATGGTTGTGATCTCAATTCTACCTTTTGGCTCATACGGGGAACCTGCACCTTCTGCCAACATCTATCTTAGTGCCAAGTCAGTGTAAAAATGCTAGTAAAAAAAGGACTTTGCTTGCTTTTACTTAACACTATTAAAGCAAGTTTGTAGAGAAGAGTACAGGGTCCACTATTGCAATCACAGGGTCTAATGCAGAGATGGTTAGAGAGGCAGATGCCTTTCATGAAAGCTGGACCCACTGACAACAATCCCAGACAGACAAGGGAAGGTGCAAGATCAACCTGTAGATCACTGGAAACTAAGCACTTCCAATCCATTAATTAATTACACAGCTGGAAAGAGGGGACTGTAAAAAAAATGTGAACACAATGACATTGCAGACAAGAAGAGCCCCCTATTTATCAGTCATAATGAGCTTCTTCCACCCCCCTGCATCCTCCCTCCCCTGGTGCCACAGCTGCACTGATGTGACTGAGCACTTGGGCTCCCCTCTCCACTCCCCAGCCAGTCCCCTCCTTGTCAATGTGAAGGTGACCCAGTTATTCATGTCAGTTAGGCCTGGGGTACCTCAGTCTGTACGAGGCTGCTTGGAGAGTAAACACCACCCTACCGATATAACACATCTGCCTGTTCTTTCCTCGGGCTTCATTGTCCAACAGCTCCATTTCCTCCTCACTCAACATCTTGTGCAATGAGCCCCTGGCTGGAATTGGAGGGTTGAAGACAAAAGTATCACCACCTGCTCTGAATACTGAAAGCTAATGAAGTCAGAATGCAAACAAGTTGAAAGCAAGGTCTTTTTTATTTTTTATTTTTTCTTGAGTGGTGCATTAGGTAGATGCTGAGGCAACCAATGACAGCCACAAACTTCAGAAAGACAGACTAAAGAAATTCATGGGTCTATCATTATCTACTAAGCGCAATGACTTCAGAGCAGAAAATCCTTATGACTTTAATTTCAGGGGAAAAAAATCATAGCTTATTCTTATATTATTTCCCTGTTTTTAAAAGCAGAATACAGGATAGATGGGCCTGGTATGATCTCACCCAAATCAGCCTTACTCTTAAGTTTGTATGCTATAAACCCAACACCCATAACATGAAAGACACAATTTAGACCTGAGATGGCACAAGCATTTGTTCTGCCCTGAAATGCAGCAGAATCTTCCACTGTGCCTTATTGCTTGAGAACAGCCTTACCACACAGAAGGAAACTGAGGCAGAGAGAAATGATGCAGAAAGACAGGAAAACCTACTTTTTCAAGGCAGAAGTGAGAGCACATCCCTTTCTGAGAAGCATACGCCTTTCAGCTGACACAATCTCTCTTTTCCAGTGCCAACTTCATTAGGCATCTCAGAGTACATGTTGAAGAGAGCTGTGCAACAAATCAAACAAAACTGCATATTTCTAAGAGGGAATTGCAAACTTGTGTTATCCCTGTTGAGTGGAAGAGTAGAAAGGTGTGAACTTGTCATTCAGCAGAATGGAGCTCGGTGCAACTTTAATAGTCTCCTCTCATTTGCAAAGGCTAAGAAAAGGAACAATGCCTATTACTGTCTCCTGCTTTACCCCACACTAATGGATGCTTCTGAACTAGCAGTAGTCGTTCCCATTAAATTCCTGCATTATCAGGCCATTACTTGACAGGGCAAAGATTAATCGCAAACTTCCTGGGGACCATTTATTCCATTTGCTAATCTATCTCTCCCCGTTATGCTGCTTTGGTTGTGTTGTCAGTTTCTCAAGTGCCAAGGAGTTTGGACTGATCCAGTTTTCTGTCCATCCATCTGTCACACACCTATCAATCTGGTTCGATCTGAATGCTCTGTTTGCTTTGGGAGGGAGGCAGAGGGAGGGAAGGTGGGCAGGATGCTGACTGGTGTAGGAAGCAAGAGGCCCATGTTTGCAAGATAAACAGAAAACAAATTAGCAGGTGGTGTTACACAGAAAATGGAGGATTCAAAGAAGCCATAGAGGTAAGACTGAAAATTCAACAACATAAATTTAACGTCTCCCCTGGAGCTGCAGGCTGACTCGTATCGTTAGTGTGAGAAACTATGAATGGGATACCACAAAACATCTTTGGATTTATGGTTATAGTTCATTTTATTGTACTGCTCGGTACAGGGTAGTGTGTGAAATGGATTGAATGGGAGAACAGATCTTTTAAGGAAATAAACTTTTAACTCAGTGGTCTAAGTCATTATTCAACTTCTTCAGAGCTTAACAACAGGAGTGCTCAGGAAATGTAGCAGAGGGAAAGTGAATTGTACAAACACTTGAGAGAGGAGTTAATTACCCGTCCTGATTTTCTTTTAATCGGTATGCATTAAGGCAGTGAGTTTGTTCGCTGTTAGCTTGGTTTTGAAGATGACGACCTTTCCTTTCTAAGCTGTTCTACTTCACCACCAGTGTACTTGTCCCGTGACTAAAAGGTATTCTCGCCTCACTGGTAGATATCACAGAAGATCCTGCTGCTCAGCTCAGCTCAGCTCAGCTCAACTCAGAAATAACAGCCTGTGCTTTGCCATGCAGTTCATACAGATTTGTAATTTGGAAACAGCCTTGATTCTGAATTACAATCAGGGTAAAATCCACCTAGGTTCAAGACTGATTTAATTGGACACAGTGGTCCAGATCCTTCCATGTAACTTCAGGTATTTAACTAAAATACTAAAGCTTGGAATTCAGCCATCCTAAGCTCTCAGTGTAGTCAGTGGAGAAAAAAAATAAGCAATTCAAATATTAAGTGGTTGTATTCACTCTGGGGATTGCCCTCTCCCGCCTTCAATATACTATAGTTTTTAGACAACTGGTATAAGTTTCTCAGGTGGTTGTCTAAAGCTAAGCGTGTTGAGGCTAAGCCACAAGTCCATCTGGGATCCTGATCTCTGGGAAATAGAAAGTCCTATCCAGGACTCTCTTGACATTCTTGTTCATGAACTCCTTCACATCAAATTTGCTAGGAAGCACATGACAGTGATTACGTTGCTCTTCCTCCCCCATGATAATTATCCATACTTTGCAGATAGCTTAAATCCAATCCAAGTTGGTCTTACAGCCCTTGTGCTAGAAAACTGGGGACAGCTCTTTCAACAAATATGTCCTTGTGGAACAGCATTTGGTTTAGGATCATTAGTGTGACAGAATAGTAAGACCTAAACTTTGCAAGAGTCAAGTAACTGACAACCTCAATGAAAAGACGACAAAAAATTACAGCTTACAAAAAACAGGTTCAAAACATTTCATAGCAATCTCCCATGAATCATGAATGATATCTGAAATCAAAGGTGCATGTCAGACATGCTGATCCCAAACTCAGATGAGCCAAATCAGGTAAACACCCATACTATTGCAAATTTCAGAACCATGGCGTGTTGTCATTCAGAACAACCAGGGGTGGAGGACAATTTCTTTTTTATTTTTTTTATTTTTTAGATTTCTTCTTTCTTTATCTGCATGCAGCAGTGTAGAAGACAAATTTTTTTATTTCTAAACTTGCCTAACAGTAAATGACCACCATAGAGTTTATGCTTGTGAAGATCACTGTTTCAGAATTAGCCCTTAATCGTCTTTGCCCCTTTCTTTTTGTCTTTTCCCCATCTTTGGAACTTAGGGTTAAAAATGAGACAAAGTGGAATGATATTTTTAGACAAGTTTGAAAAATCAGACCTTCCAGCTGTAGTCCATCGCTGTGGACTGTCACCTCCACTTTCATCAGCCTATATTAGATGTTTCACACCTTTATTCCATTCAATCAAAGGAAAGCAGTGCAGGCAGACTGAATAGGAGAGTTGATCTAGCATCTACAGAGTCAGATTGGAACAATCCTTCCACAAAGCCTCAGTGGAGATGGAAAACACAATAAAAACAAAAAGAGGTCCTTCTTCATTCCCACTAATAACCCTTCGTCTCACCTTTCCTCACCTCTATTGCATGGTCAGAGAACAATGTCACTATTTCTGTCTTGCATTACAAAACTTTCTGCAAAATGAAGGAATGTGTAGGGGATTTTGGAATATTTTACACTTGTTATGAAGCTTATGACCATGCATTACTTGCTTGAATCAAGCAAAAAGGGACAAACAAAGCCTAGAGGAATGTTGAGGTGACTTATCTGGAGTAAAGTGGGCACAAGTTCTAATGGAGAGCTCTCCATTCGAGAATGGAACTTGTAACAGTTCACATCACTTACAGCTGCATGAGGACTGTGGGAAAGTAAACAACTAGATGATGATACTGTTGAAGATTGGTGCTTTAGGATGGACCTGAAATGTCTTGAATGAGGCCTGGAGAAACACAGCCTGGCGAGAACACCAGTCTCCAAAACTGATGGTCCCAAACCCTTCATCAACAAAGACATGTTCAACACAGGATATTTGGGAAAGCAAAAGGTGTAACAGTAGAAAAAAACTTTAGAAATACCCCCAGCAATATTCTTGGTGTCAAATGCAAGTGAAGTCTGTAGAGCTGCCTCCTTCCCTCCTCCAGTCCAGCACCATGAAAGATCCTGGAAAGGCCTTTCTGAACACAACATTTCGTCAGGGCTACCAGTCACCCTATGCTTCTTTTCAATTTTCATCCCTTTACTCCAACTCTTGGTCTCCCCCTTTCTGCATTTAAGGTGTTTTCTTTTTTTCCCCAAACTGAAACATACATCTGATCTCCCCTTAATATTCACATCTTCCTTCCATTCAAAATGGACATACTGCTCCTTTCAGGTTTCTTTTTAAGTACTCACTCAACTTCCAAGCTGCTTTCTATCCTTGCTTTTAAAACACACTCTTTTCTCCATTTATGAATCCAAGCTTCTTGTTGTTATTCTTTCAGCAGAAATGTCAAAACTTTGCACTTTGAAGCAATGCAAGGGGGGAGCTGCACATTTTTCCCTGCTGGGTAAGGGAAAAGACTGCAAGAGAGCTGTAATACTTATCAACGATTTATGACAGGACAGGATTCTGGCATTTCTATCCTAATTTTAACAAACAGATTACATGTTAAAACCCTCTACACAGCCGAAGCAACAAAAGATGCATTACTACTGCATCTCCTATACACAGGAAGAGTTAGGGACAAAAAGTGTGTAATCACCTACTCACACACTAGAAGTTGCCTCATGTTTATATTGTTCTGGTCAAAACAATGCCAAGAGCAAGCTAGATTTCTAAGGCACTGAATATCCACGCAACAAACATCCAATGTAGCAAAACCTAGTTTGCTTACATCAGCTAGGAAGAGGTGATGTAAACTCAAGCCCTGTGTATAGCTCCAGTATTTATGTTTTCTGTGTGCAGCATTTCAGGCATGAAGAGACAGCACTTTAAGCCTCTCTCAGTTGTACCTTACCATGTCTCCTGCTTTCTTTCAGTGCCAAAATGGTGTCATTGAAAGCAGAGGTTAACAACTGGTTGTACAGGCGCCAAAGATGGCATGGAGTGGGCCAGAAGACTGGGGAGATGTGGCTTTTTGAAAGACACATCTGTGAGAGGCGGGTGCCTCACACAGCAGCAAGATACTACTGACCAGGTACAAGCGTCTTTCAGCTGCAATCTTCTGGCTCCTGTCAGGTTTTTGCTTGTGCATGTAACCTCTAATTTTGGAAATAAAATGCCTTACACTAAAAAACAAACAAACAAACAAACAAACAAAAAAAAACAACAAGAAAATAAATCAACATATTGCTATTTAATGGTTGCTGATTCCATAGTTTAATTCATTATTGAAGTTTCACCTTGCTCTGAAACAATTAGCAGCGCTCATATGATCAGTTACCAAGTCTCAGTTGGGAAGTAACAATTTATGGCTGAGAAGCTGTAGGTGAAAACTTTTGAAAGTGCCTTTCAATTGCATCTCCCCTCAGTTGTGATAAATGTATGTCATGATGCAAACATGTATTTAGGAAAATGAATGGTTAAGGAAGAGTGATGTTGCACAAGAATCACGACCAATGGTGCATGCTGCTGTGTGTATACTGCATTATGTGCAGCACAGCAGACTCAAATGATTGGATGTGTTGTCAGAGAAGACAAGGACTGATGTAGAAATCTCAATGAAGTCCAATTCTCTATTTGAAGAAGCACGATGCAATGTAAAACCTCTTGTAAACTGGTCATAACTGCAGACTTACATGAGGTACTGAAGAAAGATACCCCATGAAGACCAAAAATCAGTGAGAAAAGGTTGAGCAACTAAACTAACAAGTGCCATAACATGAACCCATGCTGCTAACATGAGCCCATCCTTTTAGCTCAGCAGAGAGTTAAATGTGCATCAGGATGGGACCAATAACCTTGCCCAACCACTCTTGTGTGCTGCGTTCCCACTGGAAATATTAGAATAGGCTCCAGCAGGGTGGGGATGAGCAAAGAGAAAGCAGGTTGCTAGTTTTCAGCGATATGCTGTTTATCCAGCTTAGCCATAAAGCAACGTAAATCAAGCATGTCATCCTACCTAATTGCATGTTCATATAGGACTTAATTGGTAATATTCCTGCAACCCAGCGCCTCAACCTTCATGTTGCATTGAGCTCCTCTCAGAGACTAATGAGCTTTATACAACAACAAACATTTAGGTCTGTTGTTCTAATTCATTAACATAATGGGCAATACAATGAGCAGTTATGATAATAAACACTAATAAGCGGTACTAGTGACACTCATTCCTAGCAATGCCAGGGCTGCATGGTGTGCTTGTACAGTTGCAACAGTGACAGAAAGGGGGTACAGTCCTTCCAGGTCCTCTCCCGGTAGCTACCCAGAATATTAGTTCCATATAGGCCATCTGAAAGTGACAAAACTCTATAAATAACTCCTATCTTAGATAATGGAATAGGATCAAAACATCACAAAAGTACATTTTTTTTTATTTTTTTATTTTCCATAATGGGAGAATTTGAGAAAGGAACATGAAAGACAAGGGGGAAAATGTTGTTGAGTAATTTTGCGGAATACACTGGATCACCCCAATATGTATGTATTTGGCTGCTGCCTAAAGAAATTTAAGCTGGTTTCCTGTCTGCAAATGACTCTAGTATGAGCAAGCAAAACACTAACAAAATGTCTAGCTGCTTGTTCTTTTTGTTGCCACCCAGGTCAGCCACCTTTGGCTATGATTAATTTTCCGTGATCAGCTGACCCTGTAATTAAGTGCTGGGATATTAATGTCTCAAAATGCACATGCATGTGCACACAATCAGTTGCAAAAATTTTCTTTAAGATTTCACTGAAGATAAATCTGGATCACTGCAGCTTAGTCCACTCTTACTACCAATCTCTCCTGGACTTTGAATTATGTGTAGAACACCACGTTACCATCAAGAAAAAAAACTTTCCCCTTCTTATTTCTCAGATAGATAAAACCCAGTAATAATAGGAACTTTATTGTGTACTACATGATACTGATAACCTTGAGCATAAACCCATACCCACTGCTTTGTTACACATAAGCAATGATCTAAAGAAGTTTAAATGTTACACTATCCAGCCCCTTCAAAATTTATTAATCTCCGTCCTCTTCCTCCTTTTTGGATTATGGGAGGAAATGCTTAAATCTAGTTAGGATGGCATGGATGCACTGTACTGCAGGTAGGATAGAATCACGCTTTGTTCTTTGCTTGTCAAACCACCTTGACTTAACAGTAGCGTGCTAAGGGAACCAAGGTGTCATTTACCTTTTAACTTCATTGCTAAAAATGTTATCCCATTAACAGAACTTTTTTATTTTTCCCTCCTTTTGCTCTTCTATGAAAGGAGAACTTTGTACAGTCATACTCAGGTTTTCAGTGACAGACATTCAATGAGCAAAGAAATATAAGGCTACAAAAAACGCATGATTTCTGAAATTTATGACCAGAACTTTATTACAATGGAAATATATTTTTCTAATTGAAATCTACTCTGCTGTTATGACACTAATTCAATTATTTCTTATATTTCATCTATCATAATTTTATCTTCTTGTAAAAGAAAAGTCACTTGTTTCCCTAGCATAGGTTAGGTTGACTGAAGAAGGAAGAGGTGAATGTGCACTCTAACAATTTTGCAATTAATTATAGGAGCAGTATTAAAATAAAATCATAGAATAATTTAGGTCAGAAAGGACCCTTATGATCATTGACTCCAACAGTTAACAGTAAAATTAAACAATAAAACCACGTGGAATAAATATTAAATATCAAAAAGTCTTATGAGAAAAGATCAGACAAAAAAACACCTGACAGTTTGACATTATATACCTGAAAAATAGATACTTCTTTGGAACTTAGGTCAAAAATGTTATCAGAGTTTAGAGAAGACAGAAAAACTTTTTGCTGCAGTGAATAAGAAACCCTTTCAATCAAGTCACAAATCACCATCAAAGACTTCTGGATGGTGCTGAGAACCTGTGATCTGCAATGCGTGGCATGAAATATGTCTTGTGCTGGAGGGGCATCATCTTTTATAACTCTGCCATCCCTCATAGACCCCACATATGTCAGGAATCTGTACAATGACTCAGACTTTCCACATGCTTCTTGCCAATAAACAGTGTTTCTGTACTCATTCTGTACAGGCAATGACTTTAACTATAGTGGGAGTTAATATCTGCAAGGACATGAAATGATCACTCTGTTGACAGTCTCAAATATTTATCTTTTACACCTGTGACTCATGCATGGTGGCAATTTCACCCATATGTTTGGCTATGATATTCCCTCATTGAGAAGCAAAATGCCATTGGTAGAGTTATTTTTCACATAAAATCACCAGTGACTTTCTTGCTATGAATATCCCAGGGTTGGGGGTTAAGCCAAACTGAGGAGGTTGCTTTTTTCTCTTACAAGATTCAGAGAAGAGAGGGAAAAGTCTGCCATCTAAGCTATCCAGATTTTAAGCCTACCTTCCAAGCTAGCCATCTAAGCTAACACTGTAATCAATAAAAAGTGATCTGTACCTCCATGAAGGACACTTGTTCCATCTTAAAATTGGTGGTGCCTTAGAAACACGGGTAAAGTTAGGTATATGGCTTTCAGATAGAAAGAGGGAATCTACTATCTTCTGTTAGGTGCAGAGGCAGCATGGATATGGCAATCCAATGTTCAAAGATCCAAATATTCAGTGCTCCTTTGAACTCAGATGTTGCATAAGCCATAGCAGTTACGATAGGCCTCTATATCAAGTCGTGGGAACATGATTATGGCCTCTTTAGTAAGCTGAAAACTTAGCTTAGTTCCCATAGGGAAAGGCACCCGTAACAGTGTTTTCTCTGAATCTCTCTCATTCCCCTGTGTGTCTTGTAGGAAACAAACTCTGTGAGGCAGGAGATACTTCTTCATGTGATTTGCACAATGTCAATGCATGAAAATCATCTGACAGCCATTACCATCAAAGCGTGTCATTACAGACATGGATTCATCAGTTCATGTACCCATTCACAAAGTCTGCTCATTTGAGGTGAATGCATGCCAAATGTTTTTTTTTTTCAAACCTCTGTCAATGTTTCTTATTAACCTGCAGCAGAAGCAAGCCTGTGATTCAAGGAGAGAGCTTATTTCGGTTAATGGGGTATGAGGATAGGAAAAGACATTTTCATTTGTAACCTGGAAATTCTGAGGGGTATCTTTGCCTCAGGACCAATATTGCTGGTGCCACAAATGTCTCTGCCATCCTGCCCTCCCCTCAACAAAAATACACATCGTTTTTCTTCCTTTCAGGTCTCCTTCCTGCTTTTCCCAGAAGCTTTTGCAAATCTCACCCTTTCCAGTCAAAGCGAAGTCCTAATGGAGTTTGGTCTTGGAGAAGAGGGGAGTAGCGAGAGAAGTTGATTGTTTTAGAGAGCAAAATTATTCTCTGCATTCTCCCTTTAAAGCATTTTTTTTTTCCTCCTGGAAAAAATACATCGTCCCTGACTGAAATAATGGTATTTTGCGGAAAAAAAAAAAAAAAAAAAAAGATAGGATTCATTGGTAACTGAAGCCCATCTTTGACAATCTCACCATCCATTTGTCTACATCTTGAATGTGAAAGATGTATTGGTGGCAGCTCACTTAATGATTTTAGAGCTAGTACTGCCGGTGTCCCAAGCCAATTTGCCATTAAACAGCAGAGGCTTGGAGCCTTTCCACTGTACAGTCTAATTTCTGGAGGGAGAGGAGATGGGAATTGGTTTCTCTGCATGTGATGAAAAGTTGATTCTCGATAGTAAAGATTAGAAAGCTTACAGTCCTTCAGTTTCCTGAGGTATATTTTAGAAGCATTTGGCATTCAGAGCGCAAATCCATGGCACACAGATAATCTAAGCCTAGCCAAGAAGTGTTAGCTGCCACAAGAGCTAGTGTCATTTATTTGTTTGTTTATTTATTAAGGAAAAGTGAACCCTAGAGTTAGCTCACAATAGTGTTTGTAGCTAGAAATGATTTTTCTAGACTGTCATGCTTCAGAGACATGAGTACTAATTAAACCTTGAGATGGGATGTCTCCTCTATAACCATAAAAGAATTGGGCTTGGATATATGATTTACAAGATGTTGAACTGTTGTTAAGATGTGCTGCTCTTCCTACATCATTCCAAAAGAACTCTGACCAAAAAAACAGTTATGTTTCTAGAGAGTAAATGCATTCATTGAAAAATTCAGAAGAACTCTATCTCCTTCAACTGCCACTGCAAGGTTTTCAGGCACCTCTTGCCAAATTTACTTCAAATATGGCATCGCAGACAGGTTGGTGTCAGTCCATGTCTCCACCAGTGCCAAACATAGCACCAATGCCAATAGTTCTCCATCACTGCTTTTGTCTGACCTTCTACATACCACAGGGCACTAAGTTTTCCCATTAGTATTTATTAAGTAAAATGACTTTTTAACTTGAAATTTATCTTCCAAAAGAGCCCTTTAATCTTCTCTCTCTCTTTTTTTTTTTTTTTTTTTTAAAGGCAAACCACAAACTAATGGAATATATATGCCACTTGCTTTTCAACAGCCGTTGTACTCACTGCTTGAAAACAAAAATCCAGTTGTCTAATTTCAACTTCCGATCTCTGTTTTCTGCAATGCTTGATCCCTTAGATTAAACAGTCTTTTATTGCTTGGTATTTTCTTCTTTCTGAGGGCCGGCCACGTGAGTCACATGAGCAAACAAGTCAGTGCATTATGTATTGAGTCATCATTAGGTTGTGCACATGCCTTCACGTCAGACCTTTTACTTGGTGACTACTGTGCAATAATAGCATGGCTGGCTGGATGCTGGGTGGTCATGACTTCTTCAGCTGCAAAAATGTTGTTTGTGATCATGTAATTGTGCTCTATTCCTTCCTCTCTGTCTCCACTTCCCCTCCCACTCCTCATCTGTTTGTGCATTTGGACATGTTGTTCCCCACTTTTTTTTCTGCCTAAGTTGGACCTTCCTGTCACCATCTTCTCCTCCTCTTCCTTTCCTGTACTCCCTGAACTCTACTACTCCCAAAACCTTCTTGCCTTGCAACACCACCTCCTCAGCTCCTGCTGGTGGGGCTGGCAGTTTTGTTTCTTTAAGGAATCAATGTTAATAATGGCAGAAAATCTCATTAACTTGGATTCTGTGACTTTGTTTTAGTGCCCTACATTTAGTGAGCTACATTTCAACATCAGGAGCCAGTGATTAAGACAGCAAGCTCTGTGAGACAGGATCTTTTCTCTTCTTACGTACAGTAATGATGTCTTATTGCTGATGGTGGTTCTTATGACTTCTGGGGGCCTAGTCACAATTATAATAAGTGCTTTAAGTGATGATCTGTGTAAGTAATTAGATAGTTGTTTCTCCCCCTCACCTTTTCAGGACCTCTCTGCACATGATACATGTAGCCTTTGATTATCAAAATTATCAGGACTTTTCCTTTCTGTCTGTGAACTTGGATTAATTCAGTCTATGTCTGCCTCAGTTTCTCATGGACTGAACCATTATAACAGTTCATGCTTCAAGTCTATGACAACTAAAGTTGTGATGTTTCAGTCATGCTTTAGGACTGTTCAGTACAAAGGCTCTGGATAAATGTAATGTCATGTTACAGAATCAGAATACTGCACAACCTCATTATTTTCATTTCACTTATGTTTCCAGCATTAGTGGATTTTTTGCATTTCTAAGAGCATATTTTCAACGGCCCCAAGGAAAGGCAGAGAGCAGGCTGCCAGTGAGTTTCATTGGAAGATGGCAAGTCAATCACCTTTTGTCCTTTTGGAAAGATATTAAGTATTACAAAAAGACTGGTAAATCAGATAAAACTTTCTGGCAATAATGAGGGATTCTTCTTCAAGGTCAGAGAAGGCACAAAATCCTAACAGCAAGTGACATAATCTGCTGTGAAATAAAACACCTGAGTTTCATGAAAAAATTGTCACTACCATTTAAACATGGCCATGGTAAATAATTCACGGGTTTATCCAATCCTAAGGAACAATTTAAGTGGCAGGATACAAACAGTGGTTCAGTCATCTTTAGAGCAGTGATACTCATTCCTGATTAACTTCTCGCATGTTGTTACTGGAACTCACTCAGATGCTCAGGCTAATAATTCATTCTTAAGACCAAGCAGAAGTTGCCAATGATTTATTCTAGATAGAAGCTTGGGTTGGGAAAATCAAGTTCTGTGTGGTTTTGAAAGGAAAATCCCTAGACCTATGTTACTGTAACAGAATCTGGCTCACAGGCTTTATTTACTTTTCAAATCTCTTAAGATTCGTTTCTTTCATTTATTTTAGCTTTAAAAGAAAATTAACCCTTTAAAATAAATAAAGGATTTAAAACTAGATAGAGGCCTAAATTCTGTACACAACTGGTATTTGCTCAAAAGCTTTGGTAGTCCTTGTCTAGTTTCTAGGGTAATAAGATAGATACAATTTTTACATTGCTATTCCAATAATAATAATTATCATAATAAATTCAGTTTCTGCTCGTGATATCTACCCACCATCTTCATCTAAACTGCTTGTCATAGATCATTCTGTCTTTGTGGTGCTGGTCTAATTTAATATCTGGGAAATATCTGTCACAAATCACATACAATTTTAGGATTGACAGAAAACAAAAATCTGGAAATGGCTGCCATGTTCCAAAAAATTTCACAGTTACTCCCAAAGAAAATCCTAGCATATATCTTCAAGTAGAAATGGTACCTAGATGTTAGCAATTAAACATCCAAAAAGAGTAGAAATATTGCCTTTAGGAATGATCTGAAGAGGTCTGGGAACTACTAGAGGATGATTAAGTCATCTACTGCTAGCTCAATTCTAATACCAGAGATGGAAGCAAGAAGACCAGCAATTTTAAAATTTATGCAAGGTACCCAGAAATGTATATGTTTTTTATCAGCATTGCTACCCAGTTTCCTTTTATCATCCATATTTGAATTCAAATATTTTATATATTTTCCAGAGGAAGAAAAACATTTCTCCTCCATCTAGCCTTTCACCAAAATGTGGTTAAATATCTTTTGCTTGAGTAAGTGGTGTTCGTTGTTTGAGGGGCAGATATTGGAAGGCAGAGGGGGCTGATGTATCATTCAACAATGACAATTACATGAATTTCATTTAGTAGGTCATAAAGGTAATGTGCCTAATTAGAACATAATGATAGAAGAAAGAATCAACAACAAAAAAGAAACCCTTGTATTATCCTTTCTATTTCTTTCACCTTTCTTTTTAGGATAGCCTATCATTAGTCATCATGAAAGCTCTCGGTGAGGGCTGAAACTGAGAAGGGACCTTTGACACAGCTTGATCAATCCTAATTGAATAGACCAGAGGGACAGCAGCCAAAAGGAGGGGACCCATTCTTTGCTTTTGACAGCCTCGTCCTTTTTAGTTTGTCAGCTGTCAGAAAACACTGGGACACTCTCAGGGTGCATGTGAATGTTTTAAGTTGCTATCCAATTTTTTGCTACCCTACGAAGATAGTTTTAAGGCTTGAGAGGTGCCTAGTCTGCTCTGAAATCTAAGACCCTAACATATGGGGTACCTGCTGGTGTCAGTGAAATAGACGGACACTTTCCTAGGTGTGGCCTTGCAATTTTTCCTCAAATTAAGAGAAGGTTCGGTTCCTTGTCCCATCCCATGTATCCAAGTTCAAGTTGATCATCATTACCCTTTTATCATTGACCCTCCGCTTCACACAGGAGTATATGAGGCAGAGAAGTCTGAAACTCACTATTTTCCGTGACACATCCTCTTTGATGATGCCTTCCATATACTTATGTATTTTCCTTGAAAAGCTAATAGCTTTAGAGAAAACATGAACTCCTAGAAAAACTGCATGAATGGGAGCAGGCATTCATTGTGTTTGCACTGCTGTAAATGAACAAAATCTTTTTGACTTCGAAGAGGCTGTCCTACATAAGGCCTAGCACACCTATCACTAGACTTACAGAAAGCAATATAGAGGTGATGGAAGAAATGGCTGGAAAATTACAGCCTTCATTCTTCCTGCCTTTCCATTCTTTCTCACCCAGTTGTGCTCTTACAGCATCTCTGCAGCTGAGGAAGTGGTTTCCCATGAGAAAGTTTAAGCAGTAAATAAGGTAGCAGAGTAGGAAAATCTAGGGTGGTTAAAAAAGAAGAAAAAGTCTTAAACTAAAGAGGATCAGTGATGACCTTCGTTTCACACTCACAACAAGCACTTTCATACTTAGCTCTGAGGTCCCTTTAGTAGCTCTGACTTTTCAACCTCTCCTGTTGCCTTTCATTATATGTAATTTGGGGGGATCAGCTTTGTCCCTCCTGACTACTCTTTACACCCAAGTACCAGAACACCAAGGGAATTCACTGCTTTCACATTGCTTTCACCTTGATGAGAAATTTGAAATGCTGAAAATCTCAGAAACTTCATCTTAACTGGATCTTTGTCCCGGCTGTAAAAATGCAAACTATTAAAAATGCTTAGAAGTTCTAGCATCTTCTCCTCTTATGTTACTTGAGGTTCAGCCACAATTGCATTTCATTTCTTCTCACACACTTTGATAAGTAAGACAGAAACTTAAGAAAAGTCCATACACTTGTCACTTCCCAATCACCTTCCTTACTGTATTGCTCTTAAGCCACTGTCTTTTCTGCTGTGAGGACTGTCTACATCTGTATATTTGGCTGAGAAAATGCACACAAAAATCACATCTCCTCTAGCTATTAACTGCATAAGGAAGACACCTTCTTCATGAGTTGTAGTGGAAGTGAAATTGTCATACTGACAGTTCCTCTGGGCAAAGTTTGGAATTTTGTTTCTATTTCAACAATGAACGATTTGCTGAAAACTCTTGTTCTTCCATTGTTCTCAAAAGAACCAATCTCTGGGGAATTGAAGCACTGCACACCATTAGTATCATTAAACCAAAAGAGCGACCACTACAGCAAAACTGGAAAAAAGAAACTGAAAGGAAGAACAAATAACTTAAGGAAGGTCAAAATTATCATTAACACTGTAATGGCTGCAAAGGTCTTAAACAGAGTCTCCATGGCCATAGAGAGAGTTGACAGACATCCACAGGGAAAGTCTGGAGCCAGGCTGTGACTGTGAAAGTTCCTGTCATATTCTAGGAAGTGTCTTAGCACTGAAAAGCCAGGTGAACTCAGCTGAACTGTAAGTACCATGTGAGTTCTGACAGGTCAAACCTAACTCTGTGTAAAGAATTCATAGGAATCTGCTCTCTCATTATTCAGCTTATGCTGAGAGATGTGAATTTCACCTCATTGCACTGGTTACTCCTGTGACAGCTGAGTGCAGCTATGTGTCCAGGAATAGCAAAATGCTATATTCTTATACTGTATTTTCACTGACAAATGTCTCCCATAGTGGCAGCTTCACAAGATTTTAATTTCCACCCTGAGCAAATCAGGTACCGATGTCGGCCACCAAGTTCCTTTTAGTCCCAGAAAGGGGAAAGGTCATGAGGGAGATAGTGTAAACTATTTCTAAACTCGTCTCAGGTTGTTATTTAGATAACTTAGGTCTCTGCTGAATTTAGTCCTCCAGTAAACAAATAAAAAAGAATTGATGTGAAACTCAGTTTTTTTGCCTTGGTGTCTCCAACAGAAACTTTTGATTCTCCAGCTGCCCATGATTCACAGAGATGTGTTGAAAACCAATTTAAGACCCAGCATAACTGAATACTGCACCACATTCAGCCGGCTGTGGAGATTCATGCCAGTGCTTCTGCCACAGGACAGATGATGAATGGCTGGTGGTGTTTGGGAAGATTCTGCAACCCACAGCATATTGTCTTGATCTTGAATGTCAGAGGACAGGTCATCATACTGTTAGCAATAATGGCAATGCCTGATTCTGATACTTTTTGTCATAGCAAAGGGAAGTTTAATATTAGGAAAAGCAGAAGAGAAGGGAAGTGTAAGGTTTGAAGGTGGGTGGTTATAAAAAATTACAAGCATAAGGTGCCAGGTTTCCTGGCAATATTCCCTTCCAGCTTAAACAGGAAATTCAAAGGTGCAAGACAACTCTGTCTATAAGTAACACATCTCACACTTGGCTTCAAGACGAAAACTCATTTTATTCAACATAGAGATACCTTCTGGAGAAAGAAGAAGAAAGTCATCTGTGACTATTGCCATTGATGATCATCTGTACAGTGATTAAACCGGTCCTAAATGTGCAGACTGTTTCACGTGGGCTGCCCACCTGCTGCAGGAACCACGAAGTCAACCCCTATAGCCTCTCATGAACAGAAATCGAACTAGATAATATCAATTGTCTTTACTGACCTTGACATGAACCAAGGATATGGTGAGACATTTTCACATATAACGACATTTTCTTTCTAGACTGCGACCATATGGGATTTCCTCCTATCTTCCCTCACATTTCTCAAGTATTTGAGCATAAAAGTGTTGGCTCATATAGAAACATTTCATGGCGTTTTAAAGGCTTCCTTGTCCCCCAGCAAGGAAAAAAGTTCCTAGTCCACATTCTCAAAAAGCACAAGAAAGAGAGAAACCATTGGAATAAAGTTGTCCTTCATACATATGGAAATATCACAGCAGGCGGTTGAGGGCAGGACAGAGAGAGTTTCAGAAACTAGAATGAGCTGCCTGGCAAAGACACGTACTGAGTGATGGACAGACAGAGAGGGGCTATAGAAAATGAGAGACCCAAAACAGCTGCTTTAGAAAGGACACAGGTTGCAGGAAAAAAAAAAAAAAAATTGTATCTCATTGTTTGGATAGATAATGTTCTGAAACAATTCTGAAAATTGGTAGAAAGTATTACTTACTCATGTATTCTTTGAGTAATTTGGTACTAAAAGTTTTATGAAACTGGTGAAGAATTACTAAAGATTTTATTGTGAGGAGAACCTTTGATACTATTGAGGTGGCCATGCCTTTAAACTTCAGCTGAGGAGCAGTGCAATTTGGTGTAAATGAGAAACAGTTGCTTAGCCCATTATAAAATCAGATGTGATTTTTTGTGGAAATTAATGGGGAGACAAGAAGAAAAGAGAAGAAAAAAAAAATACAAGAGAATCGCTATATGGCTCATTACAAGTAAATTTGATCCTGTTCAAACAATCCTGACTACAGAGACATTTGAATCAGCAAAATGAGACACTTAAGACGGGACTGGTACATCTCAGTTGTGCTGGACTGGCCTAGCTCTTCATCCCTGTAGTAGTAATCAATTGAAAAGACTCGTTCATATTTCACATCTGCTTGTTACAGAGATAGTTTTGTGTTGAGAGTCTAAAAGTCCTAGATATGCTAGTTCCAAAGCAGAAACAGAGTAAAGAATGATGCTCTTATTCTACAAAGCCAACAAAAAATCCCCGGGACAAGTTCTTGCTCCTATTGTAGCAAGAGGGGAGTTTTTGCAAATTTTTTGTAGGGTTCCCTTCCCCCTCTTCCCCTTTTGCATGTCACAAAGCTATCTTTGTTTCATTCTATTTTAATGATAAAGTCAGTGCTATTGTATTATCTCATTCATTCAAAAAAACTGGGAAAGAGTGAAATAACAGTTTTCTCCAAATGTAAGTACATTTCTCTCACTCTAGTTCTGCTGCTAACAGTCCATGGGAGGAGATTCTTAGCCCAGACATCAAAACCAGTACTGACAGGCTATAACTTGTAATCAGATATTGATCTCACTCAGATTGGATAGAACTTCAGGGAGAATATAGGAAACTATAGACTGGTGAGTCTGACTTCCGTCCCTGGTAAGATGACAGAGGCTATAATAAGCAATAAAATCATAAAGAACATTAATTATATTTTCTGTTGGAAAATAGCTTGGCTCCTCTAAAGGGAAACCCTACATCAGTAACCTACTGGAGTTCTAGCAAGGTGACAGGAAACACAAAGGTGAAAGGAAAGCCAGATTCAAGAGAACATATTTTTCAAGAGAAAAAGTCAATAAGGAATGGTCCCGGAACCAATCTCATTCAATGTTTTTGTCCATGACTTGGAGAAAAAAAAAAAAAAAAAAAGACTGATGAATATCCAACTTTGTAGATATGATAAAAAAGTCAAAATGGTTTCATGTTGGCAAGGAATCTCAGAGAAATCTCATAAAACTATATAAATGGTTGACAAATGAACTCCCATGTGGACAAATTAAAGCTAATGCAGCTAAGAAAAATGTAATACCTAAACCATGACTAATGGCTCACAATGTTGAAAACCAAACTGGCAGTTATAATTCAGGTCAGAAATCTTGGCTTTGTGTTGACAGGTGTCTGAAATCTTTATCTCACCATGCAGTGAAAAAGCCAATTAGATATTTGGGACTATCATGAAGGTGTTGATAATGAGACAGGATACATCATTTTGCCTCTCTGGAAAGGTGTGGTGCACCCACATCTTGAGCACCATGTACTTTTCTGGCTTCCCACCTCAAGATAAGCATACTAAAAGTAGGAAAGGTACAATGAAGGGCAAATACAAGGATCAGTGTGACGGGGCAGCTGCCTCCTGAAGGGAAATTGAAAGACTGGAACAATTCAGGAATCTCAGGCAAGATATCACTGAGATTTACAAAAGGTGAAAGCACTGGATGAGCTGAATGTGGAAATGTTGTTCAACACATGTAATAAAAGAAGTAAGGGAACAATGAAAGTAGCAGTAGGTTGGTTTTAAACATACAAAAGAGAAAGCTTCTTTATGCAGTAAGTGATGAACCTCAGGAACTTGCTACCATGGGAGATTGTGTGGAAGGACAATATCAGCTGGTTTATAAAGAGACAAGACTTTCATAGATAGTATGTCTGTAAAATGAAGATCAATAGGATGAGGCATGGGAGTACAAAAGGAATAGTCTGCAGAGAGGCTGTTTTTGCATACTTTCCCTCAATAGCATCTCTTACTGCTTCTGCTGCAAACTGAACAATGAAACAGATGAAAAATTAGTCTGCCTCAATGGGGATTTCTTATTTTCTTATACCTATGTACTACTTTGACAGCGCACATGATTTCTGTGCCCATATTCTAAGGCAGGACCTACATGCCAGTTCTGAATTAAAAGCCATGTAGCAATGGTTGATAGTCTGGAGAAGAGAAGGCTCAGAGGGGCCATTGTAGTTCTCTACAACTACCTGAAAGGAGGTTATAGTGAGGTGGGGTCAGCCTCTTCTCCCAAGGAACAAGTGATAGAATAAGACGAATGTCCTCCAGCTGTGCCAGGGGAGGTTTAGATTGGATATTAGGAAATATTTCTTCACTGAAAGGGTGGTCAAGAACAGGCTGCCCAGGGCAGTGGTGGAATCAACAACCTGGAAGTGTTCAAAAACCATGCAGATGAGGCCTTCAGTGATATGGTTTAGTGGTGGCCTTGGCAGTGCTGGGATAATGGTCGGACTTGGTGATCTTAAAGGGTTTCTCCAACTTAGTTGATTCTATAATTCTACAAGTTAAATAGCTATACTGAAAATGAGGGAATACAGGCCAAACTCGGTATCGGACTAATGCAACTAGATTGCATAGATGATTCAGCCTAGAGATGACTTGTGCTTGGCCAGCTCAAAGTTGTGTGAGAGCTAAGGTCTATCCGGACAATATTTCATGAGTATATCTCATTACAATCTGATATCTCCAGAGTCAAAGGTCTAGTGACTATCTCCTGGGATGCTGAGTCAAATCCTGCAATCCTGCAAACACCCTGTTATCCATCGCTGGAGGAAGTTTAAGGGGATTATTTCTCTGAGACTTTTAAGAAGTCATTAGGATCCATACTGGCTTCTGGGTGAGAATATGTTTTGTGAAACATTAGCTCATTATTTATCTTCTTGATCTTTTATACCCCAGGTGGGCCAGTGGCATGAATATTTCAAAAGAGACATTGTTTATCACTCTGAACATAAGACAAGACAAAACATGGTCCTTCGCAGAAGCAGCTGCTTCTTGTGATCCAAGAGTTTAAGATGACCTGTAGTTGTCATCTTTATAAACCTAGTCAGCAAGGCACTGATGTCTAAATGATTCTGACTGATGTTATGGAAATAGCTTGTCCTTTGTGAAGACATTGTATCATAGCACGCACAATTGTAATAGTGAATGTATAGATCCAAAGCAAGGATTCACCAGGGAAGTCCTGATTATGCTGTTAGGAAAAAACTTCATTCTAAAAATAGGGTAGAAATCACAACCTATTTTTGGTAACCAGCAGATGATTGGGAATAAGGAATAGGAAAAATCCTTCATGAGTCCTGGAAAGAGTGAGCCCACCCTTCTTCCACTGTAGGTGTACAGATAGGCCTGGCTTAGGTCTACAGAGCAGTGGACACTGTAAGTTAGAGTCTATTTAAGCTTTGTACTTTGGTGAAAGTCATCCTTGGCATGATCCCAGCAAAAGAAATTCAGCACACAACAGAATTACACATTGAGCCCATTTGGCTGTACGTAGTAACACTAATTCTCTTTTAAATCCAGAAAGGATGCAGACTCTGCCATCTGTTACTGCTAATGAAAGGTTGAGTGGCCCAGGATACCTATCCCTCAGGTGGAAGTCTGTCCACAGCTGTAGTCTTGTAATCCACCGACAACAAGAACTGCTCTGAGCTTGTGCTAGTCAAATTGTAGGTGTGCTCCCCATTACCTTCTTAATAAGTTAACTTCATTATGAGCTCTCCTCAAGGATTTAGACTGTCCACTCTTCTCCCTCTTTGCTTTTGTCTCACCAGAAGTACAAGTTTTAACCTGACTCACTCACCAGGAATGAGAATACCTCAGAGCCCCCTGTGGTCGACATTCACAGCACTGGTAGTCCTTTATGGAAAGATATAGGTAAACCTCTGAATTCTATCATCTCTTCTCAAGAAGACAGTAAAAAAATCCCCCAAAAACACTTTAAGAAAGGCATTAAAGGGTGGGAATGGAAAAATAGACTAATAGATTTGTTTTCCTGTAAAATTTGTTCATCACTCCCAAGAATAAAACACAAACAAGAAGGTGCAATTAGCAGTAAATAGCACAAGGGTACCTAACTGCCCACATTATAGTTCCATATGCACTTTTTGAATAGTTTCTCAGAAGGATGTGACATGCAGACTTTGAAAGGAACTTAGGGGGCTAGCTTGCCATGTGATTCTACTCTATGTATTTAAGTTCAGGAGACATACCAGACTATTATGTATGCCAACTGAACACACCATAGTTGCATGAAGAAACCTATTTCAACTCCAGCATACCATGTTGCTAAATCTAGTGAGGATAAAGCTTGCTATACACACTACAATTCTCATCAATAGACAGTACTAATACTTATAGTAAAAGATATTTTTAAACTAGCCACGTTCTGATGCATCCTTTCTCATATTCATTCCTCAGAACCTCAATAATGATCTCTGAGAACTCCTTTAAAACTCACCAGGCGTAAAATCATCTGCAACTGAGTTTGTCAGCAAAAAGTATTCTGTAATAAATAGATAACTTCTGGGTCCCATTTTTGATGTACAATCTCTGCGATTGCCTCTGCTTGCAATGATGATCGCATCAGAGCAAAAGACATCAGGTTGTGAGAAAAATTTGGGTTAATTCTTTAACCCTTTAGATGTATGGGTGATTTTATGCGTGTCTTATGTACATTCTAAATTTTGTTATGATAATGTTACTCCAGAGCCATTCATTTATCTGAAGCCTTGTAGATTTATTCCAGTGAGACCAAAGCGAAGACAAATTATATTGACATTCAACAAATAGCCTACCAAATATGTAAATCAAGAGATACAAATCTGAAGTTATTGATAGGTACAAATTACCAGTAATTGGCTAGATGAAGTAAGAGTTTCATCCTGTTCCACTTACTCTTTCTCAAAATCCAGATGAAAGAAATGCAATGAATCAAAAAACCTGAAAGCACCTAAATACTCATCAGTCTCTTTCACTGATACTATGCAATATTACAGCTAAATCTTCCCAGTGCTATTTCTCACTTTGATTTAAAAAACAAAACAAAACAAAACAAAACAAAAAAAAAAAAACCAAAAAAAAAAAAAAAAAAAAAAAACAAACAAACAAAAAAAACAACCCACAAAAACCCAAAAAAACCTCAGATGTTGCAACCATTAAATTTGCCTGGAAATGGGTAAGAAAAAAAAAATAACAAACAAGTCTGTGTTTGACCAGTTTCCAACTCAGCTGTACAGACTGGTAAGGTTTGAACAGTTCAGCCAGAGAAGTGCTCGACATCCTGAGAGATTTGGATTTGTGAGGGAACCAGTTGAGGTTTGGTTATCTGGACAAAAAAAAAAAAAAAAAAAAAAAAGAGATTCTTTCTTTTTGATTTCAGATATTGCTTTTCTTCCTAAAGCGTGAAATATAGAATGCATACAGGAGCCTGACCATAATAAAAGCTAGAGACATGCAGTATCTTAAAGCCCTGGAGAAGTCCTCATTTGAATTCTATTCTGAACTTCTTGGCTCAGGCATCTGTCTACATCCTCCTGCTTTTATTCTCCTTAGTTGTGCGCTAACAACTTTAAGGCTTGTGCAGCACATAAACTGATTAAAGCAGAATTTAGGCTTCTACTCATAAATCACAAAAGGAAGCATAAATTCTGTGTTTTACTGGAGATTTAAATTCTTAAATGGGTTTTATAGGAGCCACATAAGACCTATTGACAATACCCCTTTATGATAAAAAGTAAATAGAAGTGACAAAGTCAGAATTCAAAATGCCACTGCTTAGTTCCCACTTGCCTGAAGACCACCAAAAATGTCTGGAGAAAACCTCAAAGGGAAACAAATGATAACATGAAATTAAATGTGTAATATTCCTTTTTATACTGTGTGTAGGAAAAAAAAATGCACTCACAGAATGAGCTGGTACATTTGCATAACAAAGGAAATCAACAACAACAACAAATTGCCATCGTGTTCAAAGCTGATAATTGCACAGATGACAAGAAGAAAGAACCTTTCTTCTCAGCTCTCTAGGGGATGAGCCTTGTTGAGATGAGGAAAAAAGGTGGAAAGTGACCCCACTTGCTTTCATGAAAATTAGCAAGCTCAGAAAAAGTCTTTGGTGCAAGGGGGTGGCCAGTGAATGGTGTGAATGCTAATGAACACAATCAGGGCAGAAGCTCAGCCAATATTCCCATCAGCTTCATTGTATGATCAACAACTGGCATCAGACTCTTATTCAAGCTACCCACATCCAGCCTACCAACATGCAACTCACCTTGTTAACAAAGTCTTTTTGGAGTAGAGATTTTTTAGGGGCTTCTGGGTGGCTTTTGTTTGCATGATCAATTTTGTTTAAATTGCTATTTGTATCTCTGTTGATATTTTCTTTCAGAGTTGCACTGAGTCAGAATTCTTCAAGCCCTGTGAAACACTTCTGTACCGTGTGGACAAGGTATTTGCAATCACTCACTTCTCTGAGATTCCCAAGCCCTAGAAAAGTTCTTGCTCTGGAGAAAGAGGTACCTCTCTGAGCACCAAAATATCACCAGCTGTAACTGGTTTTGTCAGCATGAAAATATGGTTTTGCATCCTCTGCAAGTTTAGACGTAATTTAATTTATCCAATGACTTTTAGAAATACTGTGACTCCAGAAGTCTACTGAAAGCGCAGAGTAGTGAAAGGTTTGGTGGTCTGGTTATTTGATTTGCTTTTTAAATTTTTTTTTTTTTTTTAATTAACCAGTTGTAGGACGTCCTTGAAGAGAGCTCAGAAACCCTTCAAAAATATGTGAGTGATGCTGAAAGTCCTAGACAGAAAGACAGGCTGTAAGAAACTAGGACCAACTGATACATCCTTATTTAACTCCACACTTCTTCCTCACTATCAATAATGCAGCAGGCAAAGAAAATGACCGAAGTCACAAAGTCTTATTCTAGTCCTTCTTATTCTAGTAACAGCTCTAGTAACACAAAAATAGCTCCCATTGGCAAGTCTCCATAGACTTGAAAGGTTTAAACCCCTGAAATCTGTCCTTTAACCTTATGGAAAAGATCTATAAAATTTAACAGAGTTTCAACCATTCAAGTTAAGAAAATGTCCTTTCTGAGTTTGAAGAGTTTAACCCACATAAAAAACAATTCTAGAGATATAAATTATTAAAATCAGTGTATATTCTATAAGGCAAGATAGGTGCATGTATTTTAATGTCTTTGCTACAGAATTCAGCAGCAGTTTTAATTTTCTGTCATGGTCAATAGGATTGATTAAAAAGCAAACAGCTCTGCCTTCCATCCCCTCAATATTGTGGAGAAGAAAAACACAAATGTCTAAAATCAGTCAGGTATTGCTTTGTTTTTAAATCCCCTGGGATTTTTATATTTGTTGTCTGATGTCTGGTTTGGTTTTATTCATTCCAGAATAAATGGATGGCTGTCAGAAAGACCTTGAATAGACAGACTGTTAAGGTACTCAACTGAGATCTCTGGGTTCAAGCATCTATAACAGAGAAAACAGAAACTTTTGCCTGAGGCTTTAACATCCTATGTACCTTAACCTGTCAGTCCTTACAGTTGGAAGAGTTTCATCTTGTATAAATAATGAAACATTTGTAAGAAAAGGGGGTGCTGGCATGAAAGCTCTGTCATTGAGGGACTCATTTAGAAAGACTGAAGGCAGAGATTCAAATTCTTCTTCACCAAAGGAAGAAAACAGCAGGTAAAAGGATTTCCTATCACCTAGACAAAAGCAGTAAGCCACTGGGCTACATTCAATCTCTCATGTGGGTGGATTTATCTCCCCTCTTCTTCCCCTCCCCTGTGACTAGTAAATAAGAGCGATCAAACAATTATTCTAAATGATGGTTAAAACATCTTGAATCCTCAAAAACCTGTCATCAGGTGTAACTCTTTCTTTGCAGTGAAAATTAGGATCTATGAAACAGCCCTGAACTTTGGTAGGAATAGAGGTTTAGCTGACCAAGAGAGGAATAAACACCTATGTGGAACCGTTAATGGATCTTCTAGCTATCTGCAGACTTCTGTTTAAAAACAGTCATATTGTACTTTCTGAGCACACTTAATTTGAAAGCAACTCTGGGAGGACACTATAAGACAAAAAAAATTTTATGTCTAACTGCTCTTTTAACAAGCTCAGATGTTTGCAACCCAGGACCATTATACTCATGCTATGCAATACAGGCAGCATTGTTTTTTTCTCTGCTTTATTGCAAACAGTAAACTGAAAATGAAGTAGAGACCAGTTTCTCATGGGAGCTGGAGAGTAGTCTGAGGTATTTACTGCTGAATATTCTACATCTGTGACAAAATGAAAATGTGAATCTGAATTATCTCAATGGAACCCAGGATGCAAAGTGTGTGTGTGTGGAGTTGAACACTATTGCTTGCTTACTCTGGTTTTGATGGGTTACAAGAGCAAGACTTTCTTGTCTGTAGCTTGTAGAGAAGCTCATGAAGATTTAATCAGACAAGTGGGTTCTTTCTCTGCTGGTCTTCCTGCCTGGCTGATGGAGTTCAAGACCTGTAGGCAATGGATGAAGCACCGACTGGCACCTCTCTGGGTGCTGGTTCCACTAGATGCATCCTTAATGTGTTACTCCTGCCAGGTTTCAGTTGAAGCACCAACTCTACGGTCTGCAGATAGACAAGTTTTTCCAACTAAGGACAGCAGGTGCACAGACTGGACTGAAAAAACAAGAGGGAAATGGGACTGTCTTGCATTGATCCTGGCTGAGTGCAGCAATCTGAACCAGGGACAACTCTCACTAATGGGCTGTGGGAGTCATACCTGGAGTGATGAAGATGGCGGCAGGCAGAGGAAAGACTTGAAATGCTTTGAAGTAGGAGTCTTCAGCTTAGATCCCTCACAGCACACAATCAAGCACATACGCAAAACCAGCCTTGAGGTGTTGCCTAGAGACCTATAAGATCAGTTGTCTATAGTGCTGGTCATTAGCAGGTTGATTGTTAATGCTGTTAGTTTTCTGTAGTGTACTTCAGTTTACTGGTATGACAAACAGAGCTGGAAGCTCCTTCATCTATATTTTAATCTGGTTCCTAAACAGAGACAAATAATTTCAGACTTTGTGAAATTAATGAGGCCTGTTTGCCAATGGCTTGCTTGTGACTGGATTTCCTGTTGTCTAATAAAGGATGAGATCAATTAGCTGTTCCTTCAAGAAAACAACTGATAGAGACTTTCCCCCACCATTCTACCTGTTTCCAAAATTCATGTTAGAAGAGAATATATTTAAGCCTTCTTACTCCCACTGCTAAATTTATCTGAAATCAGCTCACAGTTCAAAAGTTGAAGGACAGACACAGACTGTGATCTTATAGTCTTCCTTCCCCTTGAAGCCAGATTTATAATTTCAGATTAAGTCAGAGCTGCTTCAGGATATGCATGGCAGTGTGATATCATTTGTCCAGTGAGCAGATTGAGATAACAAAATCATCATGACTACTCCTCAGCTGAGCTAGTTAGCCAGCCCCTCTCTGGAGGTGTGAATCCACCACGCAGGCAGACCCTGCCCATGTATATAAGGAAGCAGTCCTCTATGTTTGGATGTGTCTGGCAAACATTAAGTTTCACAGTTTCACCAGTGAAGGAGCTGGGATTTAACCACAATTGGCAGATAGGGACGGGCGGGGGGGGAAGGGGGAAGAGAAAGATGAGTTATATGAGTTGTTCAAGGAATGAAGAAGAGCTGTCATAAAACTGCCTTTATCTCATGCATATCAACTTAGTACTTCCAACGATACCATAACTTTTAAATGTCAGTGATTTGGTACAATCCTGAAGTATGTGGAGATTTGTGTTGAGGGTTTGGTTTTGTTTCCTTTGAACCAAATTAGGATCTTTCAATTGGCAGCTTACAACAGAAAAAGGGCTATTAATGTTCTCTCATTAATTTATCCACATAAAAGGGCCACTTCTACCATGCAAGAAAAATTTCAATGCCTAAGCTGGGTCTTCCAGACACAAACCCAGACCCATGCCTATGTCAATAGACCCATCGCTATGTCAAGTCTGCACCAGAAGAAAGAAGGAAAACCGTCTCAAATCCCATGTCCCTGTTCCTAATTCACATTGGATCTCTCTCCCTTTTATTTATTTCATTTCCTGTGCTCAGTGTGCGATGAACCTCTCCAGGTTCATTCATTCATTCATTTCACCTTGGCAGTATGTCACTACGCAGACAATCTATTGAGGATGAGATGGAAATAGTATTACGCTACAGAACTGATAGTACCTGACTTTAATATCTCTTAGCATCATCTCCGTTGTGCTATGTCAGTGAAACAGATCAGACAGTGTAAGTCTCTAGTGTAAACCAAGGGGAGGGGGGAGGAAATACTTCTGCTATCAAAATTAAACTTCTAATACATCAGCAACAGCAGGTGAAGAGACAGCAGAATTGGTAGTGAACAGATCAGCTATCTTTCACATAGTGCCTCTGAGCAGGTAGCTAATAAACATCTGCATTTAACTCCAAACACTTTTCCTCCTTCTCTTTTCCCCCATCTTCTTGTCTTGTCTGCTCCCACTAATACACTAGGTTGGTTATATATAGCTCATTTTAGTGACATCATAACCATTCTGCTGGTCATTATCGTGTTACTTAAACAGATTTACAGTCTCTGAGTTTGAATAAAAAAAGGACAAAGGGGGGATGTTCGAGAAGCCATGAGGAAAGATATTCAGGAAGTATGCTTAAGGCAACCCTAAGAAGACTGTGACTGGCTTCCCTGTCTAAATCAAGTCAATAAGTCTATCTGGTAAGTAAGACATGGGGCAGGGAGTCTGGGACAACTTGAGTATTTTTCTTGCTCCTTCCATTTTTTGGCTATCATACCTTCAAGGGTTGTTTAGCTTTTCAGTGTCACTGTTCCTGCATTTCCAGCTTGCATGTGAGATAACATATTCGTGTTTAATGGCTAGATGGATGTGTACATGTTAAACATATTAAGGCCTTTGATGCCTGAAAATTGGTATGGCAGAAGTGGAGAACTTGGCTTAAAGGTTGGCTTTATTAGACTCTGATCATAGGTCAGATTTGATCCTGAATTACAATTATTTCACCTGAGGATGAGGATGAAGTTGGATAGAGGGATATTTCTAACTCATTAAATACCCTCTGCTGCCTCAGCAAGCAGTTCAACAAGGGAATCATTAACAGCATGAAATTTTAAAATGTGTGTTTACAAATGATTCTGTAAAGATGCCTGGAAGAGCCTTTCAGATCTTCCAGGTGAATTTCAATGGCCACATCAGCTATGGATAAAATGCAGAAGGCTTAAGAGGTCAAGTCTGAAATAAGTGGACCTCTGTTTAACTCTTCATGTTCTGGTAATGCTGGTTAACTTCCTTTTGCCTCTGCACCACTCCTTCACATGCCTCTCTTGTGTTCCTCTTTGCGTGCTGATAACAACTTACCCCTCCCACAGCTATTGCTGGCTGGTGTACCACTGCTATTTATACCTGACTGCAAACTGTGAGTGTGGAAATTAAGTTCAAAGAGTTAAACCCCTGCATTTCTGTTCATAGAATCAAAAAATGATTTGGATTGGAAAGGACCACAAGATCATCTAGTTCTAACCCCCTCCCATGGGGGTTGGAACGCCTCACACTAAACCATGTCACCCAAGGCTCTGTCCAACCTGGTCTTAAGCACCACCAGCGATGGAGCATTTACCACTTTTTTGGGCAATGCATTCCAGTGCCTCACCACCCTCACAGTAAAGAACTTCTTTCTTGTTGTCTAACCTGAACTTGCCCTGTTTAAGTTTAAACCCATCACCCCTTGTCCTATTGCTACAGTCCCTGATGAAGAGTCCCTCTCCAGCATCCTTGTAGGCCCCCTTCAGACACTGGAAGGCTGCTATGAGGTCTCCATGCAGCCTTCTCTTCTACAGGCTGAACTCCCCCAACTTTCTCAGTGTGTCTTTATACAGGAGGTGTTCCAGCCCCTTGATCAAACTCATGGCCCTCCTCTGGACTTGCTCCAACAGCTCCATATACTTTTAATGTTGAGGACACCAGAACTGTACAGAATGCTCCCAATGAGGTCTCACAAGAGCAGAGTAGAGGGGCAGGATCACCGCCTTTGACCTGCTGGTCATGCTGCTTTTGATGCAGTACAAGATACAGTTGGTTCCTGGGCTGCAAGCACACAATGAAGCTGGCTCATGTTCATTTTATCATCAACCAACACCCCCATGTCCTTCTCCTCAGGACAGCTCTGAATCAATTCTCTGCCCAACTTGTGACTGTGCCTGGGATTGTCCTGACCCAGGTGTAGGACCCTGCATTAGGTTTGGTCGAACTTTATGAGGTTAGCATTGGCTACCTCTCAAGTGCGTCAAGGTCCTTCTGCATCCCATCAGTTACCTCCAGTGTATCAACCGAACCACACAGCTTGGTGTCATCAGCAAACTTGCTGACAGTGCACTCAATCGCACTGTCCACATCTCATACCTTTTTCTGGAGGAACAGCCAGAATGAGGTGGTCCTGTTTGCCATATTACAAGCCTGGTGAAAAGTGTGAGTAAGAGCTGTGTTAAGGCAGAATTATTTACTAGAGAGAAAAAGCCAAAAGAAAGAAAACAAAAATTGAAGGTTTTAATGTTTTTCTGTGCTTTCTGAGAGGCTGAAGACATAGCATCCTAGTTTTTGAGATCTGTGCTCTGATGAGTTTCCCCTTTTTTCTTTTGCTGCTAAACTTCTTCATGCAGCCAAAATACAAGTGGTCCCTAGGCACTGATTAATATTATTTTTAGAGATTTGCAGGCAGCAACAGTTTTAGGCCCTTAAAACTTGATAATATTATTTTTCTTTAAAGAAGAGGAGAGATAGAGTGAAGTGGTTCTCCATAGTAGATCGGAGAAGGAGAAGGTGACTAATGAAAGATGGGACTGGCAGCTTCATGCCATACCCTAATTAAATGGGAACTTGCCGTTTTCAGTGTGACTTCTGCCCTAGTAAAGCTCTCCTCTAACTAGAGGAGAGAATAAATTCAGCACCTTTTAAAGCCATTATAGTCTAAAATCTGTCTAGCTTTCTGAGTAACCTCAAATTTAAATGATCTTGACTTCAACCTCCTAAAAAGACCATGTTCTGAACTATAGAAAACAGCTAATTTTAAGGATAAGTACTGGAATAAGATTCAGCACACTTCAGTCTTATGACCATAGTAATAAGCACCAAAATTTCACAGTCACACTGGGCAAGGCACATAACTTAAGCTGCATTCATTGAACAGGTGTATTCTTTTGCTTGTCTTGTTTCTTCAGACAAAAACAACTTTGGAAAAGTGTATTCTCCTGACATATAAGCCTGTGATCTCAGACTTTAAAGCATGAACAGCCAGAAGCAACTCAGTACTGGCATATCTTCATCAGAACACTGGGAGCAGATTCATCACTACAGATTTGGTCATCTACAGTATTGGCATTTACATCTCAGATAGTCATCTAGGTCACCTTCACAACCCACAAGAAATAGTCAATTTTAGAGCACGATCCATTTAATTCAAATGTAGATGTCAGGAGAATCACTCTCTGGAATTGCCTGTTTCTCTCCCCTGACTGTGTATAGAGTCTAGGCAATCAGGTCAGATGTGTATTCATTATACACAGCTATTGACAAATCCTAAGTTATGACCCCCTGCAGAAGATACCCTCTTCAAAGCATTGAGATGAGCCATGACTGGGCTTGTGGTTGGTCCTCAGCTGTGGGATATTTGCTGACCTATGAAGACTCCCCAGAAAGCCCAGGTTTTGCCATGATCTGCTAGAGCTCAGGGGGTTACAATAGGAGTAAGATAAGTGCTGATGAAACAAGGACTATATTTACAGACCCTTTTAGGCAACAACTTTTAATTTCTTCCATAGGATAAGGAAAAGCAACACCCACCCACCTCTAAATGTGAATAATTCTGTTGGCAAAGGAAGCAATGAACTTTGACATCTTGTGAAATCTTTTTTAAAGTGTGAGTGACGGTGGGCATTCTCCATGGTCTACTAAGGCATCCCTTTCAAAAAGTGGGGTAGTAAAAAAAGCAACATTTCTCCACTCAGGAGAAATTTTCACAAAGCTGGTTCAAAATTCTACATTTAATTGAAACTGTCCAACAAGTTCAAAGATTACAACCAGGGACAAAGGCAGGAAGGAAGACTAACAGATACCAAGAGAAAGATTTCTTCAGAAGAAGAACTGGAAAAGATAAAAAAAAAAAAATGACAAAATGAACAGAGCATAAAGAAAATCAACAACCCAGCCAAGAAACCACCCCACTGCCACAAAGGAAGACATTCATTTACATTCGCATGGAACCCAACGGCAGCTGGAGGTGTCTGGGCGTTGCTATTCCATGGATGATGTCAGGCCTGCAGAAGATTTTTCAATTAATCTCTCTTGACCTTATGCCTTGAACCCTCTTTCCTATTTTTAACAACCCCATTCTGTTGGATGACCTTGAGACCCAGTGACCAATAACACCCATTTAAGTAACTGCAGGGGTGTCGGTAAGTATGCAAGGAGAATTTGCAAGGGGCTCATTATATAGAGAGTTAGTTACCACAAAGAAGGACGTGTTCACTCTCTCTCTCACTCTGTCTTTCATTCTTGCCTGTAGGCTGGTAGTCGGGGACCTTAAACAGACAGTCATGCTAAATACATGAAAGATGCTCTAAAAAGGCTGTTATTCATGTAGACTGTTATAGAACTCAGAGAAAAGGTGAAAGAGCATATGAATATATACCAATTGAAATCAACAATATCCTGAAAAAAAAAATCAAAAACTTCATAATCCTTCTTTCTACTAAAATGTTAGATAGACAAGAATTGCAACTAAAATAAACAAAAGAAGCCCAGATGTTGTTGTACAGCAGTGTGGAACCCAAATTATTCCTGTTAATTATTTTGAAATACTAACACAGGAAGGATATGGCTCCAAGTTCATGCGTGTACATCAAATGTAGAGAACAAATTTGTGTTACAAGAGACAAAAATGCGCTAACCCACTTTGCCTCACCAATTTTACAGAACACAGCTTTATGCCCACAAGACACATGCTTCAAAACAACCTGACAGAGATTCAGCAGTAAGCCTTGAATGCAAACTTAACTCTTATTCAATATGAAAATACATGCTGTACCCTCATAAGTGTTGTAAGATTATGAATGTGTTCTCTTTCCTGTCTTCAGTACATGGTTTTGGTATGCTGAAAAATAATACATTTTTCTGGTTTTTGGGGTGTTTTCTAGTTTGGTTTTATTTTTCTATTTTTTTTTAAGGAAAAGAATTATCATCTGTTGAATAATGCAATGATGACAACATGGGAATTGACACACTTTTTGCCGTGGTGCTATTCAAGCCTTTCTGTACTTCCTAGTAGATAGCATAACAACTTTCTTGTTCCTCACTCTAGGTCTCAACCAGATATGCTTTCAGTAAAATTCTCTGGATTGGAGAAAGGGAATAGCAGTAGGTAAGGCTTGGCTTAAAGGAGAATGAATGATATCTTGGTAGACTGGCATGGATTTGATGATACCCACTGCAACTCAAAGAAGAATTTTCTTTGTAGTGTCCCCATTCTTGGGGTTCTGGTAAGTAAGAGCTGAAGAGCAGGTAAGAGGATTTATAAGAGTTGTGTGGGTGACGTTGGATTAATGTTCTTAGTCAGAAAGTAAAATCTGTCATCCTGGGTCGCACTAAAATTCTGTAACGAAATAACCTGTTTCTGACAGTGACCTGTAACAGATGTTTGGGGAAAGTGTATAAAAAACATGGCAAATGATTACTAATCTTTTCCCTGGCTGTACTGTCATGTCTGCAGTCAGCAGTTTAGAACCTTCACAGGGTTTTGTTCCTGAAATTTTCAGAAAGTTTGCATGTATCTTTCAATACAAAATCCCTCAGTAAAATCAAGCATTGCTGATGGGTACTGGTAAAAATCTTTCTCTGTCATAAGAGTGAATGAAGAGTGGACAGCTTGATAATACTATCCCAAACAGACTTAGGTCGTTCACTAAAACCACCTTTGGCATACAGGGAGAGCATGTTCTCCTCCGGGATGTCACTCAAGCTCTATATCCATCAGATGATGCCAAAATGAATGAACCTAGAAAATTGCATGTTGAAAGTCTGCATACAGTACTGGAGCAGGAAGATTTTGAGGCTTTCTGAAAGTTCATAAATTATGATAAACCTGTTCATCCAGCATCTCTTGATGTTAGACAAATTCTTGTCCCACTCTAGCTGGGTCATTGACTAGCAAGGCAGACAATGTGCCCTGCCCAAGTAACGTTACACAAAACTGATCCTAAGCAGTGATCAAAGAAAAGCAGAAGGGCAAAGCACGACCAGAATAAAGAAGATAAGACCCACAGAAATCCATCAAATTTTAAAATGCATCGGATGTATTAACATCACAGAGGAGACTCAGATGAGGACACAAGTAACTCTTCTTAAGTACTCCTTTGAGGCTAAATTCTGATGCACAGCCTCACCAATTCTCCAACAGGCCTGCTCACCTCTTTATTTGTTAAAGAGCATTTCTCTTTTAATAGAAGGATTTCATTTTGCTGAACTTCATTTATTATTGTCAAAAAATAAAAACTAAAAGTCAAAATGCTGTCTGTGGATTTCTTCACCATTCATATAAATGTCACTTGCTTCCATTTGCTCTTATCACTCTAGTTTCATCCAGGACAGAACTTTTGTGTGTGTTTCCAAAACAATCTTGCCACTGCTGTGTTCAGACTTTGTTTCTATATTCAGTATTTCCTGACTTTGGGCAAAAGGCTTCCTTTTTTTTTGTGTCTGCTCCAATTAGTTTCTATTGTAGCTCGTTCCTTTCCTTATACTTTTTAATTCCCCTTTCTCTTTAATTCACTAGCACCGTATTTGTGTTGCTTAACTATCAGGAAGTATTTTGGGATGTGCTTGATTAAAAAAGATAGAGGAGATTAAATTCAGGTAGGTCTGTATTTTTATCCTGGTACTTCCTCTTTCCTTGTCAGTATAACATCTGCAGTAACTGAAATAATTATATATATAGCATTTTATCAATATATATTTTAAGTCCAAATGTCTTCACTTTGTTGGTTGACATTTAAGGATCACCTACCACAAGCTCAAGAGTGTCACATCCCAACTAGAAGGAAGTACAGCAGGATGGCCAGGAGACCTCCTTGGATGGTTAATGAGCTGCTGAAAAAAAATTAAAATGAAAAAAGAGACCTACAAAAGGTGGAAGCAAGGACAGGTGGCCTGGGAAGAATACAGGGATGTTGTCCATGAAGCTAGGGACCAGGTTAGGAAAGCTAAGGCCCAGTTAGAATTCAAATTGGCTAGGAATGTTAAAGATAACAGGAAGGGATCCTATAGGTATGTACAGAATAAAAGACAGACTAGGGACAATGTGAGCTCCCTACGAAAGCTATCAGGAGAACTGGTTACCCTGGATTTGGAGAAGGTCGAGGTTCTTAATGACCTCTTTGCCTCAGCCTTCACTAACAAATGCTCTGACCACACCACCCAAGTCTTGGAAGGCAGATGCAGGGACAGTGAGAATGAAGACCCTGGGCCCATTGTAGGAGAGGATCTGATTTGAAAACATCTTAGGAACCTGAACTGACACAAGTGCATGGGACCGGATGAAATCCATCCATGGGTCCTGAAGTAGCTGGCAAATGAAGTTGTTAAGCCACTGTCCATCATATTTGAAAAATCATGGCAGTCAGGTGAAGTTCCCGATGACTGGAAAAAGGGAAATATAACCCCCATTTTCAAGAAGGGGAAGATGGATGAACCGGGGAACTACAGACCAGTCAGCCTCACCTCTGTGCCTGGCAAAATCTTGGAGCAGATTCTCCTGGAAGGCATGCTGAGGCACATGAAAACCAACAAGGTGCTTGGTGACTGCCAGCATGGCTTCACTAAGAGGAAATCCTGCCTGACCAATCTGGTGGCCTTCTACGATGGGGCTATGGAACTGATGGACAGCGGTAGAGCAGTTGATGTCATCTACCTGGACTTGTGCAAAGCATTCAACACTGTCCCACACAACATCCTTGTCTCTAATTTGGAGAGACATCAATTTGATAGGTGGACCACTCGGTGGATAGAGAACTGTCTGGATGGCCACACGCAAAGAATTATGGTCAATAGCTCAATGTCCATTTGGAGACCAGTAATGAGTGGTGTCCCTCAGGGATCGATGTTGAGAGACCAGTCTCTGTCAACATCTTTGTGGGTGACATGGACAGTGCAATTGAATGAGCCCCCAGCAAGTTTGCTGATGACACCAAGCTGTGTGGTTCGGTTCATATGTTGGAGGGAAGGAATGGCATCCAGAAGGACCTTGACACGCTTGTGAGGTGGGCTGGTGCCAACCTGATGAAGTTTAACCACGCCAAGTGCAAGTTCCTACACCTGGGTCGGAGCAATGCCAGGCACAGCTACAGGTTGGGCAGAGAAGAGTTTCAGAGCAGCCCTGCGGAGAAGGACTTGGGGGTGTTGGTCAATGAGAAAATGAACATGAGCTGGCAGTGTGCGCTCGCAGCCCAGAAAGCTGACCATACCCTGGGCTGCATCAAAAGGAACGTGACCAGCAGGTTGAGGGAGGTGATCCTGCCCCTCTACTCTGCTTTTGTGAGACCTCACTTGGAGTATTGTGTGCAGTTCTGTGTCTTCAACATAAAAAGGACATGGAACTGTTGGTACAAGTCCAGAGGAGGGCCATGAGGATGACCAGGGGACTGGAGCAGTTCCCGTACGAAGATAGGCTGAGAAAGTTGGGTCTGTTCAGCCTGCAAAAGAGAAGGCTGTGTGGAGACCTGTGAGCAACCTTCTAGTATCTGAAGGGGGCCTATAAGGATGCTGGGGAGGGACTCTTCATTAGGGACTGTGGTGAGAGGAAAAGGGGTAACGGGTTCAAACTTAAACAGGCGAAGTTTAGATTGGATATAAGGAAGAAATTCTTTACTGTAAGGGTGATGAGGCACTGGAATGGGTTGCTCAGAGAAGTCGTGAATGCTCCATCGCTGGTAGTGTTCAAGGCCAGGTTTGACAGAACCTTAGGTGTCATGGTTTAGTGTGAGGTGTCCCTGCTCATGGCAGGGGTTTTGGAACTGGATGATCTTAAGGTCTTTTCCAACCCTAACTATTCTATGATTCTATGATTCTAAAACTAAGAGACAAGAACTTACATTGCAGATCTAAAATGAATTCTAAGTTTATTCTTTTAAAACATACTTTAGTGTTTTAATTGGATTATTATTTATGTACGATTCCTCCTGCTTTCTGGAAATTTAAAATAAATTCATGTCAAAGTAACAAGTTTTCTTTGACGTCGTGTAGAGCGACTAAAGAATTTTAGGCTTATGCCTCCTTTTTTTCAAGTAGAGTTTGAGACACTAATGGAATCAGCTGATTTATAGAGATGGAAGTTTCACGGGAAAAAAAATAATTATATTATGAGTCTTTGGTCATTATAAATTTAACCCTCAGGTTATTCTCATCCTCCTTAACTGAAAAAACAACTTTAATGGATTTTATTTGCATTTCATACTTTCATTTCATGCATATGGAAAGGTGAGTTTTTCCCCCCCTTAAAAAGCTGCACAGCACTTGAAACACAAGTCAGTCTTCCACCTGGAGTTTTGACTCATATTCTCCTTTTTTCAAGTCATATGCCTGACTTATTTGTAAAAACTTCCAATAAACATGAATCTGACAGTCAGCCTAATACGCTGAAATCAAAAGCTGTTGACTTTGCCGTATTGATCAATGGTGGCCCAAGCCCCTTAATAGATTACAGCATTTCTCTCTGAACATGGCTTCTCAGCCATTCCCCCTCTGCATTAAATGAATGTTCCTCTGGCAGGAAGTGTCAAAATGACCCAGTCCAGAGCATCCTGCTCCAGGCCTTAACCTCCCATGGATTGGGCGCATGATGCACTTCCACAGCCTTGAAAATACCAAGGCAGCAAGTCACTACTTCTGTTTGGAGGTGGACTTTATGTTGTTCTTTGTCATACATGCCTGTTTCACCTGACTTTAGTAACACACCTATCCTCTTTCCCACAGCACATCTCACTAGAATTTGTGCACTTTTGCTTACCACTCCACTCTGTGTGCCATATACTCATTGTATAGACTGGGAGCAGAGCCATTGGAAGGCTAATTGACTTGTCACACAGAAACCTCATGACTAAGAGGGGCTTTGGGGGCACTTCTTTCATGTCAACAGTGGGCATATATAAAATATTGACTAGCTTCCTTCTTCTGTTCCTCAACCTAATCTTCTCCCAACTCTAAATTCCAAGGCAGTGAAAAATACCTCTTCATCTGCATGATAGGTATGGCAGGATGTTTTTTCCATGTCATCAGCCTGAGCTCACAGCACCACCAAGAAGACTATTTTATACCCAGCGGTGACTTACACTTCAGCAGACTGTGTAGACCTGGAGACCTCATTGAGGCCTTTCAATACTTTAAGGGAGCCTACAAGAAATCTGAATAGGGCCTTTCTATATGGACATGTAGTAACAGGACAAGTAATGGTTTCAAGCTGAAAGAGGATAGATTCAGCTTAGGTATCAGGAAAAAAGTCTTTACTATGAAGGTAGTCTGACACTGGAACAGTGGGAACCACACTGATCCTTCCAATAGACAATAGCCTCAGCCATCTGGAAGGCAGACCCTTCACTTTGGACTGCTCTGGGCTGGTATTTAGGCCAGCTAAGTTCCTAGTGAAAGAAACCTTTCTCGAGGGGTACAAGGATTCGAGAAACACATGAAATTCTGCTATTTCTATAGCTGCCCCTTCTCTTGAAGCCAAAAAAAAAAAAAAAAAAAGAAAGAAAAAAGAAGCAACAACTCATCTGCTGTTGAAATACGCAATTCAGAAATGTTTCAATGAAGAAGAAATGTCTATGGAAAATTTCTACTTCTCTTCTGAACAAAAAGATGTAATCTGTATTGAACAGCCAGTTGCACAAAGTGCTTCAGTATTATCTTTTCACAGGAAAAAATTATACATCATATTCAAGAAAAGTGAAATGAACACTTAAATGCTGTTTTCAGTGAAACCTTCTATTTTTCACAGATTATTCTCCTAAATTAGAATATTTTCACTGGATTTAATCAGAAGAGAAGGAAAAGATTAAAGTGATCTACTCAAGACAGGTCACGATTCATAAGTGATAACCAGGTAGGTGAGGGGAAAGGTAAGTACAGAAGGAAAGACAGCATTGCTCCTCCCTTAGAGTAAGCCCACAGCCAGTATTTTCAGATCTATTAACCAACAGCCCTTCATTCAAACCGGGAAAAAACAAAACCACACTCTGAAGCAAATAATGGACATCGGTATTGAAATGAAAAGGATACGGAGAACATGAGAGTTTTAGAGCAGGTGGCGTCAAACCCTTCCCGAGCAAGTCAAGGGCTCGACGTCCCCAAAGCTACTTGGAGGAAAACTCCCCAAAGCAATCTCTTACACCGTCTTCTGTAGTATGTAAATTTATTGAAATACAGTCCCCTTTGCCTACTGGGAGATGAGTGCTCTGTGATCCTTCCTCTCAACCCACACTGACACAGGCAGCTGACATTGTGGTTTAGAAGATTTCCCTTTTGTTTTTGCCGCCAGCTCGTGGGAGCAGGGAGAGAAGAAGGAAGGGGAAAGAGGAGGACGTAATGCGCCCGCAAGTGTGTGTAGGCAGGCCAAGAGAATCTGTGCCACCGAAACACCCAGATGGCAGGAAAAAGTCACCTTTTACTAACTGGATCCAAGGCAGATTTTTATAGTGTGTGGGTGTGAGAGAGGGCAGAGGCTGTGAGGAAGATACAGGAAAGCAGAGCATGTAAATGAACATATGTTTGCCCCAGAAAGAGGGAGAGAAGGGCACACAGTGGATAAACAAGCTTCTATCTGCCTTTGTAGTGACAGAGTTACACAGGGGGACAGAGCCGAGTTGTAGAGACATCCTTCAGGAGTAGAAATTCAAGCACCTGATGAGCCTCTCTTGCTCATGGGGAGATCTCCAGCTTCCCACTTGCAAGGTATGTTACAGGACAATTTTTTTCCCGCGGATCCCCTGAAATGGGGTTTAATAATGGTGAAAATCTGTCTTGAGCTGTACATTCTTTACACATCTCAGTGGAAACACAGCCCATGTGCAAGACCAAGGCCACATTCTGTGACTTCATGTTTTTGACTGTGAGCCTGAGACCCTACCACTTTGCGATCTGAATTCCTGCCTTTAGAAAGACAATATGAACTATTCAGACCTACTTTTCGGGGTTCCCATATATATGCTAATGAAGTAAATGAGGCCATGGCCGGTTCTTTGAGCATAAAAGCCTTCCATATGTAGTTAAAAACACAAGTCAGACGTTGGCTGGACCTGGTGGATCCTGCTTTGTCTGGGAGTACATGGGGTATGCACAAACGGTTCTCCAAAGATGCAATTAAATACCTCCAAAAAACCACATTAACTGGATACCTGGATCAGTGTTGATGCTCATCCTAAAGACAATTGCAATTGTCACCCTAATAGGAAGTGTAATGAAATGCATGCAAGATTACTGAAGACCACGTCTGTCTCACTTCAGCGTGGTTTCTTAAAGACTTGTAGATAAGTCAGATCTCTTAAAAGACTGACAAGTATTTCCAGTGAGATCTGATGAAACTGGGGAAGATGTAAGCCTTTCAATGACTGGAAACAGAAGGACTAAAGGTATTGTTTCAACCTCAGTTGGGATGCAAAACCACACAAAAAAAATCTGATAAAGAATGATGTTAAGAGCCTTGCACAGAGAAAATGCTGTGATCTTACATGTATAATGTCCACAAGCTACGGGTCCCAGGTGTTGTGATTTGAGCTAAAATGGATTATTTTAATCTTTCTGAATCCCTGATAGTAGAATTTAAGTCAGTAGCTCCTGAACTGAATAAGTGTTCTCTGCACCCCTTACTCAGCTGGGTCTGCAAACAGAGATATTTTGCCCACCATCTTTTTTTGGATAGCTAGGCAAGAAAATTCTGGGCTGCTTATTCTTTATTTAGCCCCAGCCACCATAGAGATGCCCTGCATTGTACTAACAGGTATATAAAGTCACCTCACACACTGGGATGTGCTGTGGGAAAAATCCACTGAAATACCTGGACAGTGAGTATCAAGGCAAACCCTCTCCACTGTCTTAAAGAGAAATCAAAAACCAAATGAAAATGGAAAAAAATAATCCCCTCACGTCTACTTCCCTGAAGGCAGCTGATGTTTTAAAATTCACCAAGCAAGGCCTGCAATGTAGCAGACAGTGGGGAAAAGAGAGTGGCTGCTCTGTACATCTTCCTCTGCTCCCCAGGCCTGCTCCCAACCATTGCACCTGCATGTACAATTTTGGTGTTTCCATATATCTGTTCGATTGTTATGCAGATCTTTGGTATGGGGAGCTGGGTCTGTTCCCTGGCCCTGCGAGGCCCCCCTTTGCAAGGGAGGGAGCCTCGTGCACAATAAACAGCACACTGTGCTGGCTATTAGTAATTCACCAAGTGGCCAGTGACCAGGAACTGCTGCAAGCAGCATTTCCAGCTGACTCCAACACTTTAATTGCTCACTCTGTGTTAAACAGAAATGTATTTCTCTGTCTAGAGATTAGGAACACAAGGCCTGACTCTCCACCCTCCCCTCCAGTGTTTTTTCCTTGCCCTGGGGCAGGTTATTCCCTCCAAGAGGAGATACCCTGTTGTAGAGTTTTGCTGTGACAGCAGAAAGGGACACCAGATCATCAGTGTTAGTAATCGAGGGCATGAACCTCAACCCTCATCCCAACCTCCCATCTTGCACATGCTCCTGCTCACATTAAGTGAGAGCTGATCCTGGCTGGGTATTTCCTGCTTTTCTTATCATGAGCTGCATCTTAATGAGGGCCTGATCCAAAGCCCACTGAAGCCCATTGAGAGAATCCCCATCTTCACGATCATGCCCATAAGAAGTCACCTTCAGCACAACCAGCAGACCGTGTCATTAGGTGTATGCATCAGTGCAAGAGCACCGACTTCCATGAAGTGAAGCCAAAGGAGGAGCTCCGCTAATGGACAAAAACAGCATTCCCTGTAACAAAACAACAAAGCTGCAGTGCCTGGACTGCAAGTTCTGTCCAACCATTCCTGTATCTCCAAGTCCCTTACAGGAAATTTTTTGTGCAGGTTTGATCTCAAAAAGGATCACATAAAATATATGCGAATGTCACTTGTGGAGTGTTTATTTCTTTGCTTTTGGGAAAAAAAGAAGAATAAGAAAGCAGTTTTTGCAAAATGTAAAAAAAAAATTACAGATGCTCAAGTCAAGACTTGTTTACAGATGTGGATATGCAAAAGCCACACCTCCAAGTGTTTCTTTTAATGAAATATATATATATAGTTAACTGCCTGGTCTGACCTCTTATAGCACTGATTCAAGGTGTTGCAAGTGTCACTTACTGGCTAAGTTACTCCGGGGCCCGGATCCAAGTGCAGTGTAGGGTCCCTCATGAAGCATGACTGTATCTTATATCAAGTTGCTATCCTTCTTCAGCACTTGAGGAGTTGTCATAGGCTTGCTAAATGGATAATCAAGGAAGCTGCACTCTGAGCAGGTCCCTTCCTCCACACTGATGTGCAGGAGCACATGACACTTTACCAGCTCCTGGTGTTAAGCAAGGATGGATAGCATAATGCCAAATTCTGGCAGTACAGAACAGATTTCATGAAAAATGTATTTTATACTGTCCACTTCATCCTGAACCAGAAAGCAAAAGTCACTCTTTTCCTAAATACAAGCATAGGACCCCTACTCTGCTGTAGGCATCAAAATCTTTGACATGTGAACTTGAGATAGCCATCCCATTACAGACAATTCATTTGGAGTGAACTGTTATGGAATCCAGTCATTTAAGGTGATTATTTTAAGGACAGGCCTTTCACTCCCCACACAGACCACAGACGAACTGGAGATAATCAGCGCATATTTAAACATCTATCTTTCAGACATTTAAATAAATCCCATCCCTGAAACTCAAACTGCAAGTGGAAAAGTGATGCAGATTTCTGTGGACAACAGTACCAGCAGAAGATGGGTGATCCTCACCATGATGCAGATGAAGCTACTCTAGCCAGCTTGAGAGCTTGCTGCACTCATGGAGGGCGTCTTTGGCTATTCCTCTACTGTGAACAGATTTACTGTTGCATGGGTGTCTGCGCCAGGAAAACTTATCCTGGTTTCTGGGATGTGTAAAGGCTCCTACCATGGATGAGACTGAATTGGCATTCATAGGTTTCAGGAAAAAAGTCATCATCAGAAAATTTTAATCTCTCTCTGAATACACTGGTTTTTGAATCCAGGTTCAAAGCAGAATCTCCAGCATCTGAGTTCAGCCAAAAAATGCAGAATGGGTTTGACAGAAAACTGCATCCAGTTTCATGTGAAACCAGCCAGGAGAAAACAAATCGTAAAAACGACAAACCAAGCAAACAAATGAAAAAAATAAGCTGACTTAAAAACTAGGAAAGAAAAACACCAAACAAAGCAAAACAGCTGTGCTGCAAATAACACAGCGTTTCTCCGTTTCATGCAGAAAGTTTCTTTCAGCAAAATAAAATAAAAACAAGAAAATGAGGGGAAAAATAAAGTATTTCTCTGTATCCTTATTCAAGATGAACCTCCAGCTCCTCTGAGTACCTAGATAAAACTCTCCATTTGGGGTTTAAACCTTGGAACCACAGGAGTGTCTTTTTTGTGGACAATGTCAGTGAGTGAAAGACTGCTTAGTGCAAGACTAAACTGGAGTCCCACCTCACAGCTTTACTACCCAGATGATTTCCCCAGGCACTGATGCAAACATCTGGGTGTTTGTGTGCATGTTGACGTTTATTTCTGTATTTTTTAAGGCTGTTGGGAATTGCCGTGAGGATTAAGTTTGTTATTTCCACTAACCAGGCATTAAAATACCTTGAGCTGATCACGCCCTTACTGAGTTTCAACTGAAGAGCACTAAGCACAGAGAAGATGACACAGCCTTAGGAAACAGTAAGAGAGATTAATGCAAACTGCAGTGGCAGCACAAACAGCCCCCAGATGTAATGCACGGAACAAACTTTTTTCCCTTCCTTTCACGATGTGGTAGATAGCCACCAGAGGGAGCCCAAGAGACCCCCAAGAACCGCAGGACAAACAGGTCAGGTTTTGGTAAAATAAAGGTAATTAAGCATTTTCTGCTGGGGGCTGCAGAGATCAAACCAATGTGAGCTGCTTTAGGTCACTGTGATATCTGTGCTGCAGCGAGATTTCTCAGAAAAGCTAAATCAGACTTAACTTACAGTTTAACTTCTGCAAGAAAAGCGAATAAAGAAGCAAGTAGGTGTTGGTAGTATTATTGTTGATGCTGAAAATAGTCTTCTCCCTGTGTGTTTCTAATTAAATAATATTATGTGTTTATAGGTCAATGGAATGGAAAAGAAGGTCAGGAGACCAAAATCTAAAGGGCAAGCTGTGTCTCATCTGTATCACTATACTCTTGCTCATGTGTATGGAAATACACACAGATATTTAAACACAAGTACATTAGATACTGTTCTTATTGTTCGGTGCCAGCAGATGAGACATGGGATTTCACACTGCCCTGCATCTCCCAGTCTGACCTCAACAATTAAAGAGGAAACCATCTCTCCCAGGAGATTTGGAAGGGGGAAGGATGTCACAGGCTGCTGCTTACGGCTACATCAAGTTAGAGGCACACTGCCATACATAAATTTAAAACACCTACCTCCTTATAAGACATGGCAAGAAGTAACACTGGTGGACCAGAAGTATTGGCATGCCAAAAAACCTGGGATGTGCTCTATTATAGAGCTTTTGTGGCAAAAAGTAGCCACATAAATGTCAGGAAAAACATCCTCCCCAGGAGATCCTACTGCTCTTCTCTGGTTTAAGTGGGGTCTATCACCTTAATGGTGAAAATCTGAGGATTTGTCTTCAACACTGAGCTTATGTCTAAAATTCTCATCCTTACCTTTTCACTAGATCTTTCTGTCTGGAGAGTCAAAAGGTTCCTTTTTTCAACCCCTCTCTTTTGTCCTACTGTAATGAAATCCTGCAAGACTGAAAAGTCTGAAAACAGATGGGTTTCTATGGAATATTGACATTTTAAGCAGGAAATGCATACATATGTGGAGGAGGAAGGGACTCATACTATTTTAGGGTAATATGGGGCAGATTGTGTTTTCAGTATCATGCCAGTAGTGGTAGCTGAGCTGTCCTGTCCAAGAACATATAGCTGAAATAGATAGGACAAGTGAAGATTGAAACATGGGGTAAGAAATGTGACTGTGGCCACAGAGTGGATTGGCGGCGCCTTTGTCCACTACACTAAACAGACTGTTTCGTCAACATGTTTGAATTATCCGCATATTAATACCTCACCCATGGTTGCATTGAGTTGAATATGAAGATCTATAGAGCTTTATACAAGAGTTAATAGCTGAGATGTAAGAAAAGATGTACAATACTCAGGACAGTGATTTGGGAGCAGTTTGTCAAGGAGATTGGGCTGTGGTTAGAAACAAATGAATGGCTCAGGCAATACCACCTGGACCAAAATCCTTCCAAAGTCTGTGAGGTGACTTGTAAAAGAAGCTTGACCTCTTCTTCTTGCACATGAGGAGTGTGAGATAACATTCCCTGGCAAGCTGTCTGTTCCCGGTTCAGCAGATTAGTTGGAGTCATTACAATGAAAGAAAGGATATTTTAAACTCAGTTATTTACAAATTGTACCTAATGAATTATTGATCAGGTGAGTAGCTCTCTGTATAGGTCTCTAGGAATCCATCATTTCCAAGTCACGTTCATGGCCCCCTAGCCTAGTAAGGACAGTGGAGATGCTTCAGCCCTTACACTAATGGATACCTGGCTGGTGAGGCTACTGTTGTTTTTCTATTGCTTTCTCAGCGCCTGTCTGCAAATTAAACTTCATTAATTTAAGTGGAAAGCAATAGAAATGGGGAAAAAGCTGAATCTATGCATCTGTATAGGAAAAATATTATATCCACTGTTCCAAAACAGAAAAATATTGTCCCCGTTGTCAAAGGAGGTGGAGGATAAACAAAAGATTCAAATTCAGGAGACCTGTGATCCTTTCTTGTCTCTGCCACTGAAACACCAAACAGGTCACTGACTGTACTACGCAATGTAGTTTACATTAAGACTGTAGTTACCTAATGTACACCCTGTGCAGGTCTCATCCATTGCTGCCTTCACAGACACTGCAGATGGGATCTAGAGTCTCACCAGTCTAGATTGTAAGTCATCCAACTAAACACAAGTATCTGCTCAAGGCCAATGTGAATCATGCCCTAAAACTCACCACCTGTCTTTCCTACCTTTCCATTGCCTGTGAAGAGAGATAAGAAGTGGAAGCCTATGTTGCATGGCCCTCAAGGTAGATCAAATGAATACCATGATCAATCTGTGTCCCAGTTCTCCAGCTGCAAATGATACCTAGTCTTTTAAGTTCTTCTCTATTTTGTCTCTATGGCTTTATGTAAATTCTTAGACCTTATTGTCACCTCCACGCAGATTGACACAAAGCAGTTTTATCTACATCATTTTGTTTCAGTACTTCTTTGAGATAGAAATGTGGTCTTTGATTCCACTGTATAAAATACTGTGAGACACCAGTTTTCATGGTTGTCCTTTAGCCTGCACACTCAGACAATAACAGCTTGAGCTGTTCCATGCCAGACCTTTTACCAGCACTAGGCAAACTATGGCACAGAAGTCAATGGCACTGTTTTAAATTATATGGTTGAATACCTGTTTATAATCTACACAGCAAATATTTATGCTTCATGTAACTTCAGCTTCATTTTTTTGCAAGGGAAAAGAATTACTTTTTATTCATTATCATAATTTTTTTGCATAGCTGGCAAGAAGGCTAGAGTCAGTCTCTTTCTTTCTCCACCTCTCTGAGTACCAGCTGTTCTTCATGGGGGGATATATAAGTAGTTTTATACAGTTTTAATATCCAACAGAAATTACATCTCACTGCCTTTGGGACTGAGCCTTTAAAATTCAATTTCAAATAAATATAATTATAAAATAAGGTAGGAAAAAAAGGGCAAGAGAGAGAAAGACAGTATCAGAATTCAGTTTCTCACTCTAAGAGCTTCAAGGCACAGCCAGTGGGCTGTGTTCTTTACCAACAGTAAGAAAAATGGCCCAGGGCTCTGAGATTAGCATGTTGATGTTTTGGCCACTACTCTCTGTATGAAGCCAGAGATGGCAAAATCTCACACTGAGAAGGAGGAAGGGGAACAGGAGGATGCAGGGGAAGGTTTTACACTTTCCTAAAATCTTTCATAATTGGAGAAACACTGGCAGAGGTGAACAAGAACACAACACAAAACAGCTGAAAGGAAGAAAGGAGAACTGCTGCAGGGTTCTTCCCCAAGAAGATACCCAGCTCCAAACAAAGTAGAGTCTCAGAGTGCACAGCTGTAATCCTGGCAGGAAAGAAAACCCTATCATCCCAAGGTCAAAATCTTTGCAGCTTGATTTCCCTCCATTATGACACAGAAGAGATGATCTTGCTAAAATGTAAGACTCATGCAACTGCGTGGACATGCTACTCCTCAGAGAGGCATTGTATCTTATTTGCATGTGCAGTGTTTCTAGCAAGCCAGCATTTTTAACTCTAGAAGACTTGATGTAAAATTAAGAAAGTCCTTGCTTAACAGATCTGAGCAGTCCTGAGCCAATGGGTGTTCCTCCTGTTCAGTGAAACAAACGAAGATAAAGTATACTTAATATTTGCCATCAGTGATTTGTTATTTGTGGCTGCGTAGTTAGTTGGGACGGCCAAGCAGCCACATTAAAGAAAGAAAGAAAGAAAGAAAGAAAGGTAGAGAGTTCAAGCAGCAAGCAACTTTTTTTATTTGCGTAGATACTGTTTATATACTTTAGGCTTACAGCTCTAGCATCAAATGTTTTTCTACGATTGGTTACATATTCTTAGCAATAGGCATACTATTGGTCAACAAGTTTTGCGAGAACCTAAAGTGTGGTTTCTGTAAGCAAGCAAGATTTACAGTCCAGTTTAGCGACCTCCTTATCTTAGTTCCTTCCTATCTTCCAGGCCTGCATTCTTGATTTATTAGCTATCCGGGAGTTACTTCTTTTCCACGGTCAGCTACTTCGTTAACAGAGGCTCTTTAACTTCCCTGTTGTATGATTCCAAGTTTCTTCATTTTATTTTCTTGCCACATTATCACAGCGTCATGTTTTCACCATCCCCTACAGTTATTTATTGCTAGTAATACATAACACTGCGCTGTAACACATGTTGGGATCCATTGTATGCACATCCTGAGCATATCAGTCAAGTAGACATTGTTAGAAGGAGAAACAGGTGCACAGAAAGCACAGGTAGGTGATGATAAGGTGGTAGAGTAAGTCACAGGGTTTTGTGCCCTGTCCTTCAGACCGCACTGTGTACAGGGAGCACAAACATACTAGGACACTTACTTGAATGATGAGGATGGATTTGTTAAAATGGTGGCTCGTTAGCCTAGTTGGAAATAAACTGATGCTATTGAATCCATGAGGAAATTCATGTTTGTTGGAAAAATACTTGAACCAAAAAAATACAAAGAAGTGACTTTGAGAGATGAGGAGCTACCTGCACACACCACATTGGCAACAGATGCTCAACGTGCTCAAAAACTTGCAAGACAACTTTTGCATGTAAGTGCCCCATTCCATGTCCAGCCCTCACTGCTGTGTCCTCTCTCTGCCTCACCAGGAGAAACCTGCTGTATCCAAAAGGCAACATTAACATTTAAGAAAAGACTCAAACAGGGGAAGACATATGGGCACGGGCTGCTTTGACCATGTGGAAGCTGGCCTCTGAAAGCTTACTTCTGATTTTCTGAGTTAAATCTAAGAGTGTATGTTCTCTGGAAATCAAGGCAAAGAACACTTTATGGGAAGAAGCTTCCTTTCTCTTTCATTTACAATTCTCAAATTTTAGGCCAACAAAATGACCTATCTGTGAATGACTGAGCATCCCTGAGGATTTCTGAGAACTCAAAAATCACAAGAAAAGAGGGAAACAGGATGCATGGCACAAGTGGATTACTAAGTCAAGAAATAAATCGAAAAGACCAAAACACCTCATTGAGTCAGACACCTTGCACTGCGGCTCAGAGGCCCAGGTCTTGCCTGGAGCAGATTCTAAGATCTTGCTTTTGGACCCAATGGTCCCAGGAAATCTTTCTCCTGTTCTTTTTTGCCAGTCGCTGCTGGGACTTTGGTAGACATTCTTAGAAGCAGATCTCCTCTACACTTTTGCACATCATGCTCTGAAAAACAATGTTTCTGGGTCCAATCTGTTCAACTGCAGCAGGACACAGTCAAAAATCAGTCTGTACTTTGGGATTATGTTCTCTTTTAGCACACATTGCTCCCCACCTGCTCCCTTCCCAGGCCTTGTTCTCTCTTACAAAACTTGTGTACCATCAGATAACCAAGTAAATATAATTTCGGAGAGGTGCCCCTTTTTGCCATGCATCTGAATAAGCACCAGGTTTGCAGTTATTTGTTTAGGCACTGAGCTGAACAAATTAGATTAACACAACACATGCAGTGAAGGGAGGAGGACTTGAGGAGGGGGGGGCCATTCTAACAGAAAAGGGAAAGGTGCTGGGGAAGTGTTACTGTCATGGCTCTTAACCCTATCTTGGCAACAGCGTCCTTCCTTCACCTGGAAATTCTGCTAGGTAATTCCCCTTTCTTCTTTATGTGCATTGCAGAACTGGGGCAGAGCTGCACAGGATCAAAGCTGTGCTTCAGAGCTCAGAAGGTTGTGACAGTTGCATTTGTGTGAGGGGAGATGTGTGGGAGAAGCTTCCTTCTGCTAAATTCAGTGACACACTGTTAACAAGACAATACAACAGCAGGGTTGGTTGCTGTTTTCTCTCCCTCTCTCTCTCTTTTTTTTTTTACAGCCCAATGAGACCTTTCATTATATTTCAAATGTGTTTCCTTTAAAGCTGTTGTGAAGATTCCCTCCTACTGCTTCCACTGCTCTTCCTCTTCTTTCACTGCAGCTGATAAGCATCTCACTCTATCAGGTCCTGCTTTATACACGAGACACACAGCATGGGGTTGTGGCAAAATAGCTTTCTCTTCTCCCTCAGAGATGGGCTTCTTACAAGAAGTCTGCTCTTACCAAAGCCGGCTAGTCACCCTCATCTCTAATTTCAGGGAAATTTAGCATGTTAAATCACCCACAGAGTTGGTCAATAACATTTCCAAGGCAGACTCCTTCTTGGTGTAAATGAGTACAGCTTCTCAGAAGTCAAAGAACTTACTGTCAAGACCAGATTAAAGCATGCAAATGTGAGAAAAGTTGCTACCCACATTTTATAGATAGCACAGCAGATTCAGGGAGGGGCTATTCACAAGGAATCACTGTCCTGAGAGCAGACAGAAATTACCTGCATTATAAACCAATGAGTCAAAACCAAAGCATCCCTGGTATGAAACGTCAGTGACCATCTTACAAACAGTGCTTTGGAAAGCCCAGAGCTTGGTCCATTTCCCAAGAGAAAAACAACAAAAAGACCATAGGGAAATTCCTCTGTAAAAGAAAACATCTTCAGTAACAAACCCACCCAAGATCAGAAAAAGGAGAGCTGTACCAAGGTGAGTTAATCAGATTTATCAAAAGATAACTTTGACTGTGTTCTACAACTTTGACTTGGAGCTGGTACTTTTTTTCAGCTCTCTGCCCCTGTAATTGAAAGGTCTGGAAGTGGCGACCTCTCACTGTTGGAGACACAGCACTGAATTGTGATTTTCTGTTTCTGAAGTAAACTCCTTTGCAAAGAGAGGAAAGGTCCCCCCAGCACATGAGAACATCTCTGTGGTTCCTCTTCCACCACAGCAAAGAGTGGGCAAGTGATTAAGTAATTGAGAAAGGGATGAATCTAATTGCAAGAAAAGCTTTACTAGATTAATCAACTTCATGTCACCTCTGATAATTCTTGAAGCAATTCCATGTAGATAATCAGGATGTATTGATAATCCAAACTAATCAAGAGGTGTGGAGAGACGGAAAAGCCTTTTTCCTTAGTACACTGTTGTTACAAAAGACACTTCTGAAAGAATGAAGCAATGAAACAAGAATTTTCCTCTTTTATTTTTTTTTTTTTTTTTGAATAAAATCTATCTATAGGAACAGAAAAACTTCCAAGGATCTTTTTTTATCTAATCAAACTGGAAAAGTCCTATTCTTTTCCAGGATTTTCCCAGATTCTGTAGTATATTCTAGTGGTCTTCAAACTGAAATAGGGACCTGCAGTCAGAAGGAGTTAAGCGGTCAATAACATTAACATCAATAATTCTCTGTCTTTCAGTGGAAACTTGTAGGGGGAAGTAGTGGACCGGGTGGCAGAAGGGTGACCTCAGAGTTAGGTAAAACCTGTAAGGTGTAGTCAGTTGCGAAGCATCAAATCTGCACCTTTATGAAGCAACAATGCCAGAATGTTTGCTTTAGAGTAACTGAAATGACCAGTGTTGGAGAACACTATGGGATTTTGGGCACTAAGTTATGGTTCATGCCAGATTTAGGAGGGATGGTGTGTGTACAAACAATGGCAGAAAAAGCAGGGCGAAGGTAACCATTTCTCAATGCTTTCCCTGCTGCAGGTGCAAAGGAGGGTGTTAAATGGGATGCCTGTGAATACAAAGCAAAAAGCTGACTAGTTTGTCTGCCTCTTGCAGACTGAATGGTCCTCAGAGGCACTAGCATTTAAAGGGGCTTCCAACTCCTATGTGCCACTGCAAAGAGAGGTTCCTGAAACACTATATTTGTATACAGAGAATGACACTCCCTACTCCCCAGAAAGATGTTGCATGGCTTTCTGCTTTTGCAAAAGAAGAGATATGACAACGAGAGGGAAGATGTGCACTACAGGGCTGATACCTCCCTGGTTTCACATTACCCAGCTGAGCTCACTTTGCATATTCCCCAGAGCAGTGGAAAACACAGCTAATGGGGAAATTTTGGGGGTGGATTTTCTCATTTAAAAATATTTCTGGGGAAAAGCATTCAGATGTTCAAGATTTTCTCCCCCCCCCCCCCCTTTTTTTTTTTTCGGGCATTTTCCACTGTAGCACCTCAACATTCAAATAAGCCAGTTCCCTGGGGAAAAAAATAGTGATTGTGATTTCTTTGATGTTGGCAGATATCTTGATATTTAAAATGGTAAAAAAACCCAAACCAAACCAAACCAAGCCAAACAAAAACTTGCTTACTGGATTTACCAACATATAATTCCCTTTAGCCAACTTTGGCAGAAATCCCTGCACTTTTCCATAACCCTCTAGGCTGCAAATCTCTGTTCTACTGCAGGAGAAGAGAGGGAATATGAGTGATGTTTAAGGGAGGCATCTGAAGAGCTAGACTCCAAGGTCTTGTGTCTGCTTCTGTCATCAGCATGGCAGCAGCACTTTTGTCAAATCTGTTACGACAAAACTTTCAAAACCAGAGTTCTTAATCCCAGAGACCTCCATAAGTCTTATGAGGTTTGAAATCATCAAACTTAAGGCCTTTAGGTGCCCTGTGAATGTCAAACCATGAATAAAGGCATTTATGCTATTTGTCTGTTATTAGCTTTAGGTAGCTCTGTCTTCCCCAGTCCTAAAATGAAGCTAAAAGTATACCCCCAAAGGGCTACTGTGCAGAGCTGAGATGCTTGCAGTGGACTTTGGAGGAAGTGTCAAGAGGTCTGAGAAGTCAACTTCTCTTCCTTTCTTTACACTCTATGGGAGTAAATTCCATAGTGTCCAAAACAAAGTTTTTGCAGGCTTTAATTTGCCCTGGGTAGCCCTCAGCAAACACCATTCCTGATGTCAAAGGCCAGCTGCTAACTCCACAGCAAGAGCTGAAATCAATTTGCAGGCAAAGTAAAAAGGCCTGAATATCTGTCCCTGGTTACTTCACTTTCCAGCAAAGCCATGAAATGAGCTGCTGCCTTTGGTTACATGGTTAATTTCAGAAATGAAAAGACCAGTAGCAATAACGGCATCGCTGGCTACGTGGTGTGGAGCTCAAGAAAGAAGATGCCTGTAGCCTTTGCAATCCAAGCTGCCATATATCCTCTCAGAAACAATTTATTTTCAGTTTTTGGAGACAATAGATAGGGGTACTTCTGGGAAGAAATTCAATCTTTAAAACATAGATTTGGGCAAGTGAGAAAGGCCTTAGATAAACAATAGTGAATACTGCTGTGGGCCAAAGAAAGGGGCCAGAGATTATAAAAACAGTGTCAAGATTTGAGGCATTCAGAAAATGGAAAAGAGAAGTAATTTTAAGTTTCTGGGGAACAGGAGAAAACCTTTATTTTATTTTTTTTTACTGCAAGATAAAAATATTTCCTATTATGACATGAATAAAACCACTCTCCAGTGGGTCTGGAAGAGGGGCATTTTATTTTCCTCTCTCTATCAGACTTAGAATGAAACACAAAAAGGAAACTTTGTTTTCACAGTTGACTAGAACAGTCCAAATCTTCTAACTGTGCTAAATCCAGCAAGAGCAAAGCCTGATCACCAATGGCACATCTGCTGTTTGACACATTCTTCTCAGAGACCTCAAACACCAGGAGTCTGCTCTCTTGCTAAGTGAACTGTTACATTTCTTGTTCGCTGTTCATGTCATTCCTGTGTTGTTTTAGCAGTAGAGGACTTGGGCTTATATAGTTTAAGGAGGAAGGGTAAAGTTTGGGGGATGTTTTGTTGTGGGGGATTTTTTCCTTTTCTTTTTAATTTCTGATGAATCAGAACATTCTGGGTGATAGGATAAAAACAAAGAAAGAAGTGATATGCCTGGCATTCAGGAAGATATTACACTTAAGCATCTAATATTCCTCCAAGGTGAGTTTATCCTGGTGCTGAACATCACAAGCAGGCCTGTACATGGAGGACATTTCCCATCAATTTGGTTGTGAGCAGGACACGGCAGGTGATTTGCACCAGCAATGGGTTTCTATTGTTTATCCACATTATCCCTTTCATGACTGTTTCTTGGTGTCCCCACAGGCAGTTATACTTTGTTGGTACTTTTTACTCAACAGCTTTGGAGAGCAGATATTCTACCTGCTGAGCATGGAGACAGGTCAAAACACAAAATAGAGAAGCTCCCTGAGTTGACTGCATGTACTTAGTGTGTCCAGGCAAACATTGCTCTTTAGTATATTAACATCAAAATGCTTCAGTGGTGAAACATCCTCTCACTTTACAAATAAGAACCAAGCACGAAAGGGAAGGGGGACCAGAAGTCCCAAATCTCATGTTGGCACCTTACTGCAAAACAATATAGCCCTCATGGGAGTTTTCTGTGGAGGAAAGCTCTTAGCGATTGATTCAGAATAGTAAAACCCTAAATAAAGCCAGCTGTGATTCAAAAGTGTGGGGCAACAGCGACAGAACTGACCCAACCATGTTCTCCATCACTAGCAGAGATACAGATACAGTAGAAGACACAATTAAAAAAAATGTATATCTCACCACTGCCTCAGTCATCTGTGACAAGTCTGAATATATATAGCTATAGACTGCATGGATCCCCTACTATGAATGCTTCTTGGACTGGCAGTTGAAATACTGTAACTCTTTAAAGGCTAGCCCGGAGAGGAGACAGCCTTGACACTCCACTGTATTTAAAATCCTCATATTTAACTCAAACTCTGGTGCAACTTATGCTGTATATTTTTGGCTGAGGTTAAACTGATTCATAAAGATTTGTGCCTCTCTCCTGCCTAGTAACTTTACATTAGACACACAGATGTCTTGATAACACTGGTCTGGCTTTAGCTTCTCTTCTAACTCCATTTCTTTTCTTCACTCACAGTGTTTTGCTAGTGGATGAGGATGCCTAAGAGATTTATTTCTTTCTGTTGCATGTGGGAAGCATTAGCTAGCAAAGACTTTCTTACTATCACAGCAAACTCCTTTACACTCTTAATTCCCTCTGTAAAATTCATAAAGTACAACCCTTTTTTAAAGGGGTACAATAACCGGGTGGCTTGTATTGGGTTATCTCTCCATTTCCCCACAGGATAGCAAGCAACTAACCCCAGCTTCATGTACGCAATGTTGGCAGCATCACACCAAGAAAATTTATGCATGACTGGAAGAGCTTGAAATATTACATGCAAAAGATACTGCTTCAATTCCTAGCCCATTCATCCTTAGGATTATCAACTGCCTGTTAAAAATGTTATCAGAAATGAAACTGAGTAAGATGGTTTTCCAGAAGTCTAGAGACTCAAGGGTCCCCAAGAATTGGCAGATCTAGGCTGAGGTTTACTCTAGCATCAAAATAGCTTCAGATAGTTACAACCATGCTATGCACTGACCATCTTCAGGATGGCCAGCGCCATCCATGCTGTACACATTGACTCTTCATCAGATGTCTAACCCATTCTTCTCCAACTTTTCACCTGGACACAAAGATTTTCCAGCCTTCCCCACTGATTTGAAAGCTCTTTAGGGCAGTTCCCAGCCCATCCTTGATGTCTGAGTAATGTTTACTGTGTTGAGGCTCTGATTATTTGCATATTCTCTGCAAACCACCACATTACATTTATGAATCAAGAGACTGTCAAAAACACACACGTATACTTGAAATGAACAAAAACAAATACTTTTTTTGGGATGATTTTTATCATATTGTGAAATTGTGAAGAAAGATAATAAAATCTTGTGCTGGCAGTTCTAAAGCGTTTTGAAGGAAAACTCAAGGGGCAAAGGGAAGTAGAACGGGCCGCTACTCTCCTGCATTATTAGTTTTTAGAGCTACTTCTCTTTTCCTTTATTTTTTTCTACTGGAGGAGTGGGAGTGGAGGGAGAGAGAGAGGAGAAGAAAGTATTATAAAATGAGAGTTTAACCCCATCAGGACCTCTTTATAATGCTTGCACAGCAAAGTCTGTGGCAGCAGCAATAAAAATAATGAAAGGCTTTGTCTCTCTGTTGAAATGACACACCGTGTTTTGTAAGCATTTCAAACATGTTCATTGAAAAGTTGTATTTCAACAAAAGAAAGGCAAAAGATGCCTCAGCAAGGTTCACAACACTTCCATCTCAAACACTTTGCTCTTTTATTAAAAAAAAAATCTGTTAAAAAGTTGTGTTGTGGTACTTATTGAATGCCTTCTAGCAATGATGGTGATGATAGGGTTTTTTAATTCTTCTTCACTATGCCACTTTCTGGATAAGCCCTACCATTCTGTTCCCCAACTGAGAGTAAAGTCATTGCCTTTTACACAATGACTCTGCACTGGGACCAGTATTAGTGAGGCCTGAATGTGATTCAATAAATTTTCAAGTGCTTTAATTTTGAGGACGGCATCTCACCTTGGCTAACATTTCTGAGCTTTTTTCACTCTTCCCTCCTCCCCCTTCCCTTTCCTTTTTAATATGGTTAATCTGCTCCAGGGTTTTGCTACAATAAACTCTCTAGATTAGTATTATTAATAAAACCCTACCATCCACCCCCTCATTCAATTAATCTATGCATCCTTTTTTTTGTGTGAAGGTGTCTGGTGTCAACTTCGATGATTTAGTGGCCATAAAAAATAAAAATAAAATAATAAAATCACCCAATAAGCTCTTAAAAAGTAAGGGGGGGTGAAGAGAAGGAGGCCCTGTGGTACAAAACTATAAAAGGTTAGATTAGACTTTAGCAGAAAAGTCTCTGTGATAATTACTGTTATCTGCTGATCCATAAACTCTTCACACAAACTGCAACAGTAAACCAAAAAACTGACACTTTAATAGCAATGTGCTTTGTAGTGCGGGGACATCTCTCCTCCTCCTTCCCACATCTCTGTGCCTCCGAATGCTTCATTTCCTCACAGCCCTCTGACAGGCGGAGCTGACAACCAGGATTCCTAGCAAGCAGTGAGCAGCTAGAGGTCGGCACTAATTATTGCTAAACTTTTGCAGACTCACAGCGTGATATAGTTGGGAAAGGAGGAGGAGGACAGGGCGAAACGGACCATTGCTATGGTAGTTGGGGATGTGTTTTTGGAAGGGAGAAGGGAATAAGAGGATGCGAAGAAAGTTTGGGAGCAAAAACCTGGGCTTGCCCAAAGTGCAAGTCCCAACAAGTGTCTCCCATTTTCTGCTGATTTTCAGCTGGCATAAAGTGGCACAGATCCACTGATTTGAGCCAGTTTACATCACCAGCTGTGCACCAGTCCCCAGCATCTGTGGCACAGCCTTTCCATGGCTCACAGTAGAAAGGGATCTGGCCACCACACAGATGGAAAGGGAAAGATTCAGAAGCATTGGAAAATTTTTCTGGACTTAGACTTTGTGACACGAAATAAAGAGCAGATTTATCAATGCCAACTTAAGGATGCAGCTCTGGACAGGGAAATTGAATGCTCTGTTTCTCATGTTTGAAGATCATTTTATGAGTCGCAACTTTGTGCTGTTCCTGTAGATTCACAAAGTGTTAGCTGCTTGCAGATAACAAAAGGGGAACTGGATAAAGTGGGGGAACAATATAGCTATGGAAAAGCAAACTTTAAAAAGAGAGTTCAAATCAGAGAGCTCTCCTAGAGGTTGCCACGCAAAGGTACTGACAAGTTAATGATTCTATAAAACAATTAAGAGCAAACTGCAAATTTGAATTATCATTAAGAGCTATATGCTAAAACATAAGCTAGCATTAATCACTAAGGTCAAAAGACCTCTACTTTCTTCCACATTCCCCATCTTTGTCTCATTTCTCAACCCGTTAGAATTTAACAGGAACTATCAGCCATCCCTAAATATTTTGAACCACACAGTAAAATTTGAGAGAGAATTATATCAGGTTTCCCATGTCCTGTAAGAATAATGAAAACTGCCCTGAAAAGATCTTATTTTTTATTTTATGACATAAGGTTTATTGACTCATTTTCTATAGAACACTTAAAATTTGATAACATCCTACTCAGTTCAAAGGGAATTTATTATGAACAACAACTTCTGCAACACTTATTTAAAATGCCATTGTATGACCCAAACAAACCAACCGATAAATTTCTAAGATCATAACAACTGGGACAAAAGCAACTCAACAACTTGGAAAAAGAGATAAACATAAAATTAGCCTAAGAAATTGAATTAACATCAGTAACAAAAAATATTTAATCATTTCTTCTAAATTCAGAGACTCTAAGTATACAAGAACACACAATGATTTTTAGCCTGACCTTATACACAAAACATTCTTATCGAATCTCATGCAATAGTTTGACCTTGAGACCTTGTATCAGGTCCCTCTATTTTGTCTAGGATACAGCATATCTCAAAAAACTATCCAGTTTTCATGTGAAGATCCCCTACCAGTGGCAGATCCATCATATTCCCAGGTACACTGCTCAGCACCATCCCTTTTTGCATAACCTTTCAAACCCTTTTTCTTGTTTAACCACAACCTGCAACTCCAGAATCATGTCACATAAACTGAGGGTACCTAAATCTATACTTTTTTCATGTGGTGACAATATTCAGGTGAACACATATGCTCAAAATTTGAAGGAACACTTGCCCAGAAAGAAATTTCTGAGAACAGAAAGCATAGCCCTCATTCTTCCAGGAAACCATTATTCTGATCAGCAGGCTTTCTGTGAAATTCCTGCATAAAATATACATATGCATATTTTACCAGTTTGAGGGAGAGTCTTGGGAAACTGAAAGGGAGAATGCATTTAAAACAGACAAAAGATTTTTATTTATTTTTTAACTACACTGCATAATTACCCTGTGCAACAAATTGCTACAGGGTTCCATAGAAGCCAAGACCTTACTGTAATTCCAAATAGGATTAGACATTTATATGCATAATGAGAACATCCACAGTTGCACTGTCTCGGATAAGAAATGCTAGGGAGGTAACCCTCATGCTCCTAGGCATAAGTCAACTGCATAGGAGCAAAGTTGAGAAGAAACTCAGTTTATTCTGTAGTTATCCCTTATGTGGATTTTAGCACTTTTTCTATAACACCCAAAGCTGAGCGTTATCTGGAGGTAGAAACAGTCAAGCAGTCCTAGCATGATTCAATTATATGAGTATAATTTCCAAGTGACTGCTGAACACACAAGGTCCTCTCCTCACTGGGGCTGATCTTTTTCACTTGCAAAGGTATTTTGTGTATTACAGATACCTATACTGTCTACAGAAAATATGAGAGGAAACTTCGGTGTATACACATCTGCAGGGCTGAACTGAGTATGATCATAATAAAATCTTTAGGATGTATTGAAACAGTCATAACCATCTATCCATGAAATCAAAACATTATCAAATAGATTATATGCCCTCTCAGAGTTGTTTTTCTATAAAATCCTGATTATTTCATTCCTATTGAATTTTGTAAGACTTTGCCATAAGAAACTGATATGTCAAGAGTACTGTTGAATTGGTTTCATTATGCTTGTGGTAGGCAAAGAGCATATTTTCATCAATGGCTGATAATTAAATGAGAGGAGTATTATGAAAAAAAATAAACAATGCATAGATTTGAAGGCTGAAATATGCTGACAACCACCTAAGACTGCACTCAGCTTCCTTGCTGATTCTATCACCTTCACTTCTTTGAGTACCAGCCACCAGGCTTATGAGACCACTTGTAGTTCCGCTAATGAGATAAATAACTTCTCCAAGGCAATCCAGCACCACTTACACTTTTAGACGGGAAGATTCTAGGTTAAATACCAGTAGATTACAAGACTAATGACAGATATGTGTCCATTGTACAGGACAATAGATGACATCTATTCCATTATCTCAAGTGTTGCTAAGTTGCCTTAAAAAGCTCAGGCAGAAAACTCTCCAGCAATGTCTTTTCTATCCACACTGAACGTCATGCTAGTCTTTGGCATGTATTTCTGACTTTTCTGCTTGTGTCTTCTAAGACTGACCTGCTTTTTCTTTACAGATTGAGGTAGGGCCCAGCACTGTGGATACACAGCTTCCCTGAGCTCAGTGCACATCATAAATAAGTGAGCCGTATCAGATAAAGTGAGAGAGAAAGCAACACAGAGCAACTTGCCATTCAACCAGATCAGTTTTGCGCAGCCCCCAAGACTGCATTTAAAACCTCTCATTATCAGTATGCTACTTGATTACTTCTAAATTGTGAGGTTGTAACAAAGCTGGCCTTTAAAATTGCCCTCCTTTGCCCAGCTGGTAGGGCTGCACACAAGCCCTAAATGCAACAGTCAAATCCATCTTTGCCCTCGCCATGAGCTTTCCATTGCAGCAAAGTCTCATTAGTCTAGACCAAGAAGTACGCAACAGCACCCAGCAACCAGCAGACCCCGCTCAGAGATAAAGTAAAACAAAATCAGGGGAGGGAGGAGGAGTGGGGTGTTAAAAATATCTCAGAACCTCAGTCTCTCTCCTGGGCAACTTTCAATCCCATTTATTTATTTATTAATTAAAATCATTTAAGCCACGGAAACAATCTCTGGAGACACAGAGTCTCATTTAGACATTTTTACTTTTTTTTCCCTCTCTCCCTTCCTGCTTGGAGCATCCTGGAATGATCTCTGGATGCCTCCTGAGGGGAAACGTGGCACCAGCAAAGCCAGAAGCAATTTTCAGGCTCTTGTTTGGCCATGAAGGACCCACAAGACAGAGCCTGTTTTTCTGACTTTTCTGTCTGACTAAAGCCTATGAAATTAGCCCTGAAGTTCTGGTTCCACTGAAGTAAATGGCAAAATAGCTATAGCTTCCCTGAAAACAAAATTATAGTCAGGTCTTCTCAGTTTTGAAGATGGTCTCAGAAGCAAGAGAGAAACTCTGTCCGCCTTCAGCTACCCCTTGAAAAATAATCTTGAGGCATAACAGCATTAGGATAGTGGAATTAGGTCTTGGCTGGGAAATAAAATAGAAAATATAACACCCAGGTTCAAAACACAGTGTGACTTCTTGACATAGAGTTGGCCCAGCAGCCACTGACAGCAGAAACGAAAGAGCCAATAAAAAGTCAAAGACCCAAGAAGCAGCCCAGTAAATGGCTTCATACATTTAGTTTGCAGCTTCCTAATTCAAAGCTATGACCCTTCTCCACGCCAGCAAACAAGGCAGGAAAACACTGACACGATAGCTTTTGATTTGGATGCTATAGTCACTCACCCCAAAACCACATTTAGCTCTACCTCAAGTTACCAGCAAGTCTTCTAGTCCCTTATCTCAGGGAAAACATGAGGCCTGAAAAGAGCAAGGCAAAGAGACTATTTCAGTGCAAACACCCTGAACTGGACTGGGGGGAAGGAGAGAAAGAAGGAGGAGGGTAGCGGATAGCCAAAACCACTCCTGATGTATTCTTACAGGGAAACTAATGAATGGAAATCTGCGCAGGTATTAGCTTGAAATCTCTGAGAAACAAGAAACACCACCCAGAACCTAACCCGCCTCTCCAGCTCTTTGTTCAAAGCCTGGACTTCAGCACCACCGCACACCCTTCCTACAGCCAGGACACATATTTATCCATTTCTGAAAGCTACTATATTATGGTTTAGCTCCATTCGGCTATGGTGAGTCTTTTTCCAACCACAGAGATCACTGCATACCTGTGACAAAAAGCTTTGCAACATCAAAGTGCTTTATAAAGTCCTCCCTCTGTCTCCATCTCTTTCTTGTTCTTTCATTTCTCCCCACCCCCTTCCACAGCCACTCACATTATTCATCATAATCATAAAACATTCATTTGTGCTTCTGACCAATTGGAAGGCTCTCGCGGGAGGCCATAAAGGGGGGGGTGTCAGGGTTATAATGAATGTAAATGCCAGGTGTTTAAGCTGGATAATGTGCAATTTGCAACTCAAGCAATCTGCACAATAAGCAAACCTAACGTTATGGTACCTGATAGGGGCACGATGGCCATTCAGAGAGAATGAAACATTTTACGACCTCTATGTTGCCCTGATCTCATGATCTAATAATAGTCCAGACAAAATTAGTTCCTGCTATAATGTCTTCGAATGTTTGTGGGGAGGCGGATGGGGAGGAGGGATTGCAAGGAGTTGGAGAGGGGGATGAAAATTATATCAGGTGGCTGAGCTGAAGTTTCAGAGGATCAAAGGGAATTGAGCTGGATGTGTTATTTAAGACAATAACCTTCTGCTGAAAGCAAGGAGGTCAAAGACAGGTCTTTCGTAACTATCTTGCACACATGTATATATGCACACACAGAGCTGTCCCCCAGGATTTAACTCCTGATGTTATAAAAATAGGTTGATCATTGCAAAAGGGTTGATTTTCTGGCAGTGCAGTGCTGGACAGCTTGATCCCCCAATGCCTAATGGAGTGTCATCACTCAGAAATTAATCTCTGACTGGAAACAACTGAAGAGCTATTCCCATCTTGCTCCCGATCCCAAAAGCAAGTTTCATTTTCTTCCTTTCTTCCCTGCAAGACAGGGTCTCGCTCAGTGAGGGGAGGGGAAAAGGAGGTTTCCATCCTCTCTCTTCTTGCTCCCGTGATCCCAAAAGCAAGCTTCATTTCATCTTTTCTTCCCTGCAAGACTGAATCTGGCTCAGTAAGGAAAGGGGCAAGGCAGGTCTCCATCTGCTCCTCTCACCCCATCAAAGAGACCGGTGCAGCAGCTGGAAGGGGCACCCCAAGGAAAGCCTCTCCTTGTTTCTTTGCAGTCTATGCAAAGCTCCTTAAAATGTTGTTCAGATTGTGAGGAACATTGGAAGGAAAGAGAAAGGGAAAAAAGTAATATTCCAAACAGAGCACTGAAACCTCTGAAAGCATGATTCTTTTTGGGGAATTCGGTTGTGTTTGTTGCTCTAGCCCAGATGATACAAAAACTTCCGTCTCATGGCACAACAGCTCCAGACAGTGCTTCCTGTACCCCCACAGAGCTGGAACAAAGTCAGAGGCTAACCGGCCAGCTAGGGAGAGCTGTCAAAACTGCAGGCCTATCTGAACTCCACCAAAACCCCTGGCTTACCCTTCCATATCTCCACTGCTGGGCTTCACTTTATCCACCTCAGCCCTGACTTTGCTCCTCTGGGTGAGTCTCATGACATGCGCCTGCGTTGCAGCATCCTGGTGCTCAGGGTCAACAGTATTACTCCATCTAACCACAGCAGCCTCTGGAACAGTGCCTGGCCTTTGAATGTCACTACTTGTGTTTAGGAAAAAAACCCAACCAACCCTTCTTAAAGGCATCAAAATGTTAAAATCATATCAGAAATCGTAACATGGATCGGATTTTTTTTCCCAAAGTAGTGTCACAGCTCAGCACAGCCTTATGAGAAGCATCAGCAAGCTGCATACTCTCCAAGAGTCTACATCTACTGTATTTTGTTTTATAATGTGTTTTCTTTATCATTATTATGTGAATCCAGGAAAGGAACGCTAAAGCCTGTTGGTTTGGTTTTGTTTCCTTTTTCCTAAACACTTTATGATAGATTCTCCCTTTACCTCTTTTGCGTTTAGAATTGAGCAGAAGCTTTCCTATGTGTGGCAGGCAGATAGATATCCCACCTGCCTGACAGAGCTAGATAGCTGGATTTGTGTCCTGGGTTCAGCAGTAACAGTCATTTTTCTCCTTCTTGGTAGCAGGTGCAGCGCTGTGTTTTTGATTTTGGGCCTGGGAACAGCCCTGATAACACCAGTGTTTTCAGTTACTGCTTGGTGATGTTTAGGCTGGCCAAGGACTTTGTGAGTCTCATGCTCTGCCAGGGAGGAGGGGAAGCCAAGAGGAAGGAGCGACAGGACACCTGACCCAGACTGACCAAAGAGATTATTCCATACCACAGCACGTCATGTCCAGGAGGTAGAACGGGGAGCAGAGACCCGGAAGGGTGGTGAGGGTGCACGGTGGGGGGCACTGGTGGGGGTGCACTGCGTGATCGGGCTTGATATTGGATGGTGAGAAATTGTATTCTTTTTCCTTGTATTTTCTCTTATTATTATTGGTGGTAGCAGTAGTGATTTGTGTTATACCTTAGTTACTAAACTGTTCTTATCTCAACCTGTAGGAGTTGCATTCTTTCGATTCTCCTTCCCACCCCTCCAGGAGCAGAGGGAAGAAAGAGTGAGGAGTGAGTGAGAGAGCGACTGTATGGGTTTATAGACTTAAACCACGACGATTTGTTTCAGATGTTGCAAAGCTAGGCTCACCACTGTAACTGCTGAAGGAAAACTGACATTCCGCTTTCACGAGTGTTTTGGTTTGCTTTTCAGAAAGACCACACTTTCAGGACATTTATATTGGACTAATCTAATTTTAAAGTTACAAGTTTTTGCACCAACCCTCATTAACATTTTTAGAGTTTTAGGAGGGAAATGATAACAATTTTGCCACAAATTCTCCCAGGAAGCTCCCACCAGAAATTTCACACATACATGAATACTACTGCCAGATCAACTGGCTTGTTTGGGATTTTTTTAAGTCGACTGGTTTAGGGTTTTGGTTTGGTTTGGTTTGTTTTCTTTTCCTGAGCCTCTGTGAAATTAGAGGAACAAGCTGAATGCAAAGAAACATCTGCCACGGGTCTGATGTGCTTACCAGCATCACACTACATTTTATAGCCAAAACTTCTCAAAGTTCCCTCAACCGTTTGTTCTTGCTGAGTTTTTCTAAGTTGCGGATCAAGGCTCCCTTCCTTGCAACTTTCCTGTCCTTCCAAAGTCTACAGATTTAGGTCTGAAGATTATTTCCTACCCTATATAGCTCAGCATACCTGCTCTCCATTCCCGCCTCAGCTTCCCAGAGGCCTTTCCACTGGCATTTAACTGCTGTGAGCATACAAACCCGGAGAGGTCAGCAGCATGCCATTGTCCCCCCCTCTTCTATGTCAGATATAGAAGAGAAAAGATGAGACTTCAGCCATTTTATGGTCATAGACTGACTCATGGTGAGGTCCTCTTTCACCTAAACCTCAGGGTGCTCTTATCCTCAGACCTTTACCACCTGAAACATCTGTCCCAGTAACTACTTAGGGCTTTAGCTAGCCTCTATGAATTCACTGATTTCAGATGACCTGCAAATAGAACACTTACTTGCACCCAGGAATCTTCCTACAGTTCTAAAGACGAAATCTGCATGGAAATGTGGAATCACCAAAACTATTCATCGTAATGATTTTAAATTTAAAAAAGACATCCACCCTGGTGCAGACCAAAGTGGAGTTACTTCCTGTACTTCTTCAAGCTCCATCATAACCCCTGATGATGGAGTCTTCTTCCTGGGTCAGTATCAGGTATCTAACACTTGATACCAAAGGGATTTAGACATTGAACAGCAGAACATGACAAAGCTCAGCAACTTCTCTCGTGTTGACCTCTGTTTTAACAGCATAGACCTAAGCGGCTGACATTTTACCAGAAACAGGGATGGAAGGTAGCTTGCCTAATTGTCTGTTATAATTTCCTGGTTTGGCTTTTTAATTGCATGCATGTGGGGAAAAAATATATCAGATCTTGGCAGGGCAAAAATGCCCCTTTAGGACTGAATTCTGCCGATTTTATTTTCTGGAGCAGATGATGGTCTTTGTTTATAAGGAAAATTAGGCCAAATCCAACATTTTCACAGATGGAGGGGCCTGAATTATTTATCAGAGGTTCAGGATTTTTCTCTCCCTTTTTTTTTTTTTTTTTTTTTCCCTGTCCCTCTAACTGGTAAATAATCAAGTCCAAAAAGGGTGATATTTATTTCAAGTTGGGGATCAACTCCACAACAGCATTTTTCTCCATTTTACTCCCTTTCCTGTTTCTCTCCTTCTCTTCTCTTGGAGATATTCCACTTGTATAAATAATTAAACATTCTTTGGGCCAAGAAAGAATGAGAAGGAAAGAAAAAGAGACTGATTTTTTCTTATTGCAGTTGAAATACACATAGAAAAAGTTTCATACAATAGAAAACAAACAAAATGTCATAATTTAGCTAGTTCCAGCTGTTTCAACTGAGGGCACAAGGAATACTGCAGTAGAGTCTGATGAGATAATACGTTCCCACAGAAACTTTCCTCTTAATGCCTAATCATTAAAAGGTTGGTTTAAGTAATACATTTAGAAACTTTGCATTACTTTGCCTTAAAGTGTTTCCTCCCTTCATTTACCAGTTTCTCTGCGCATTTTTATCTTCTTTTTCTGTGCTTAAAGACTATAAAAATTATTCTCATCAACTGTATTCATATGACAATGAGTTCCACTGGATCAGAGTCTAGAGAGACACAAATATCCCTGGAACTAGAATAGGGAACATGTTTATAATAGGTCCCAAACAAATTATAAGCACTTTTTTCTTTTTTTTTCTTTTTTTTAACCTTTATCCTGCCCAAAAGCTGCAGAGCTAAGGCCAATTTAGGATTAAACTTGCCTAGGGGGGTTAAGGATAACAGGAAGGGATTCTATAGGTACACTGAAAATAAAAGACAGGCTAGGGACAACATGGGCCCCCTCCAGAAGCTATTGGGAGAACTGGTTACCCTAGATCTGGAGAAGGCTGATGTTCTTAATGACTACTTTGCCTCAGTCTTCACTAGCAAATGCTCTGACCACACCACCCAAGTCTTGGAAGGCAGATGCAGGGACAGTGAGAATGAAGACCCTGGGCCCACTGTAGGAGAGGATCTGGTTTGAAACCATCTCAAGAACCCGAACGTATACAAGTCCATGGGACCAGATGAAATCCATCCATGGGTCCTGAAGGAACTGGCAAATGAAGTTGCTAAGCCACTGTACACCACGTTTGAAAAATCATGGCAGTCAGGTGATGTTCCTGACAACTGGAAAAAGGGAAATATAACCCCCATTTTCAAGAAAGGGAAAATGGATGAGCCAGGGAACTACAGACCAGTCAGTCTCACCTCTGTGCCTGGCAAAATCTTGGAGCAGATTCTCCTGGAAGGCATGCTGAGGCACATGAAAAACAACAAGGTGCTTGGTGACTGCCAGCAGGGCTTCACTAGGGGGAAATCCTGCCTGACAAATTTGATGGCCTTCTATGATGGGGCTACGGAACTGATGGACAGCGGTAGAGCAGTTGATGTCATCTACCTGGACTTGTGCAAAGCATTCGACACTGTCCCACACGACATCCTTGTCTCTAATTTGGAGAGACATCAATTTGATAGGTGGACCACTCAGTGGATAAAGAAGTGGCTGGATGGCCACACATAAAGAATTGTGGTCAATAGCTCAATGTCCAGTTGGAGACCAGTAACGAGTGGTGTCCCTCAGGGATCGATGTTGAGAGACCAGTCTCTGTCAACATCTTTGTTGGTGACATGGACAGTGGGATTGAGTGTGCCCTCAACAAGTTTGCTGATGACACCAAGCTGTGTGGTTCGGTTGACACACTGGAGGTAACGGATGGGATACAGAGGGACCTTGACATGCTTGTAAGGCGGGCTGATGTCAACCTGATGAAGTTTAACCATGCCAAGTGCAAGTTCCTACACCTGGGTCGGAGCACTCCCAGGCACAGCTACAGGTTGGGCAGAGAAGAGATTCAGAGCAGTCCTAAGGAGAAGGACTTGGGGGTGTTGGTCGATGAAAAAATGAACATGAGCTGGCAGTCTGCGCTTGCAGCCCAGAAGACCAACCGTATCCTGGTCTGCATCAAAAGGAGCGTGACCAGCAGGTTGAGGGAGGTGATCCTGCCCCTCTACTCTGCTCTCGTGAGACCTCACTTGGAGTATTGTGTGCAGTTCTGGTGTCTTCAATATAAAAAGGACATGGAACTGTTGGTACAAGTCCAGAGGAGGGCCACGAGGATGATCAGGGGACTGGGGCACCTCCCATATGAAGATAGGTTGAGAAAGTTGTGGCTGTTCAGCCTGCAGAAGAGAAGGCTGTGTGGAGACCTATGAGCAACCTTCTAGTATCTGAAAGGGGCCTATAGGGATGCAGGGGAGGGACTCTTCATTAGGGACTGTAGTGAGAGGACAAGGGGTTACGGGTTCAAACTTAAACAGGGGAAGTTTAGATTGGATATGAGGAAGAAATTCTTTACTGTAAGGGTGGTGAGGCACTGGAATGGGTTGCCCAGGGAAGCTGTGAATGCACCATTGCTGTCGGTGTTCAAGGCCAGGTTGGACAGAACCTTGGGTGTCATGGTTTAGTGGGAGGTGTCCCTGCCCACGGCAGGGGGGTTGGAACTAGATGATCTTAAGGTCCTTTCCAACCCTAACTATTCTATGATTGTATGATTCTAAGTTGCAAACTACATCAGGAAGTTTGAAAAAGAGGTAGCAAGAGAATGAACAAAGGCGAAAAAAAAAAAAAAAAAAAAAAAAACAAACAAAAGAAACCAACCAGGAGCTCTTATGAATTGAGGATAATGTGAATTAAGAAGAACTTTGCACTGAAAACTTACACTAGCATGGAGATCTAGGTTACAGCCTGTTCAGATTACTCATGAGGAATGCTTACCAAAATCACACAGGAAAACACAATCATTATCAGCTTGATCTATGCTTATTATACCAGCCTGGAGGTTCTCAAACCTTCTACTTGAATCCATGCCTACATATTTAACTATGCTCTACCAAAAAAGAAATCAACTAACCAACCAACCAACCAACCACTACCACTAGCATACAACTGATGCTCTCACATATGGCCAAAACTAGATCCCATTAACAAAGATCAGTTTCAGAAAGAGGCAGAAATACATACAGCTAGCTGAAAAAAAAAAAAAAAAAAAAGGAAATTATTCATGTGAAATATCTTATTTAACTTCAGAACTCACTCTGTTACTGAAATGGATTTTATATCCAGAAGACAATAGTTTGAGAAAATTGCCATATTTTCACCTGGTGATGCTGCTTTGGCACTTGTAAAGAGATAAGGAAATGCAGGACTTTGAGCAGTTTGAAGAAAGGATAGTCCTTTATCTACATCACAAGAGGGTGACATGATAGTCCTCATGCATACACATAAGTCCAGGCTTTGACAGCACCTCCTGTGAAACACCCAGTAACTTATTTTTAGCACAAAGAACCAGTAGTAAAGGAACTGTTGTGAGTTGAAGTTTAACAAAGACTTGGCACAACAACCATAAAAAAACCCATCTGATCAGTCTGTTCAAAGTCCTGCAGATGCACTCCTGTCAAAGCAGCAGAAACTAAATTGGTTTTCTCTTTGACAGGCATTAAACCTGGGTTGTGCTCCTCTGATCAGTTGATCTAATGCAGAGGTCAATTTTCATGAAATTCAGTGGACTGGATGGCTAAGGAGATGGGTCATTTTTCATTCAAGTACCTGACTTTGGCTTTAAAAGAAATTGTTTTGCAAGAAAAGTGAGATAAATACAGAAAAGTTTAATGAATGTTCTAACCTCTTTCCCTATAAACTTCAACTCCATCACACTATTATGCTTTGCTTAATCTCAAGGAAATAACCTCAGAAGAAACCACAGTGATGTCTGGACAAATCATAATCGAAATACAACAAATGGTATGCTCGCCTATAATTCATCAACCATTCCACTTGCACTCTGGAAACTTTTTCACATGTTCATCTCCTTGCCAAGATCTATTCACTTCCCTGCAGAACATGGAAGGGATAGCTTGCCTGGGGACAGGAGAAGCAGGCATCCCTGCAGCAGCAGCCTTTGCTTCCCAACTCGGAAAATTTTGAATCAAAGGAAGAGGTATAGAAAGAGACCGGAAAAGGGTAAAAGTATCTTAAAGTCAAAGCATCTGTTAACTGGGAATCGAGTGCACTGGGAGTGTAAGCCAGTCCTAACAAAACGCAGAACAATCACACCTACAATTACAGTAAAGGGGAGAGGAGTGCTTTGCAGGGACAGGTGGCAAGAGAACTTTTCCATCTAGACAACTGTGAGTTCTGTCACCCAGTGATTAGGTACAGGCTTTGCACGCTCTCACTGACCATGGCTATTCAAAGGAATTTGAGAACATACTATTCAAATAATTATTCCATGTGAACTACATGAGGGTTTTTTTCAAAGATACCAGCTCAAACTAGGAGATTTTATTTAACAAGAAATCTAAATGGATATTCTGAGATCCAATCCAAGTAACAATTTGAAGTCACATTCATTTATCTTAAATGAATTTATATTAAATAAAGTACCCAAATACTTTAAAATAACCTATCATAATTAAAAAGGTTACCATGTCAGAAATAACTGAGTAGCACTCTTCTGTAAGCATTTCTGGTCTAGCTGACTATGTCTAAAAACCTAAAACTTTATGAGATTTATTCTTTGAATGAAATGTCAGCAACAAACTAGGATAAAACTCAGTACGCAGCTTGAAGGCTCCTTTTACATACCATTTAACTGTCACCACTCAGTAATTGCGATTACAATTTACTGTAGCTTTACAGTCACCAATCTGAGATTAAATACTTGGGAAAAGTACTGAATAGACACCCAGAAGTAAATGATCTCTGCCCTAGTTTGTTAATAATTTAGGCATTGAAATACTTCGATAAAACAGACTGATTGAGTGGGCTGGAAAGACTGGCACAATGAAAGAAAAGGAATTTGCTAGGCAATCCCAAATCTCACATTGTCACTTAATCATTGAAGGACACATGGAAACACCTCAAAGATATGAACTATGCAGAAGAGACCTAATGCCGTAGGCTCTGAAAGCCTGACAAACTTTTTCTCCATATGTGTAACTTAACTGGGAGTCACAATTTTCAAGATAAATATAGCATTTTGGAAGAAACACAGGAACAAAGGAGCATTCTGTACACACCAATTTCTTGTAGCCAATTTAACCTCCTCCTTCAAATGCTCGCTGGATCAGCACAAGAATTGCAAAGGAAGAAACAAATGAAACCCTATCAGAACACTACCCCACTCTGCTGGGGAGATGATGATAAAGAAAATTAGGTGACATAATAGTGTCCATCTGGTTAGAACACTACTGGAAAGTGTTTAGATACAGCAATGAGGAGATAAGAAGACTAGAACTGACAAGAATGTTGTGGTGGGTAAAAGTATGCTTAGGAGGAATTTGTGAGATGAATAAGATATCAGCTTTGGAAATGGTGATACCAAAATAATCCTACTTGCAAAGCTCAGAATCCAATCTATATTAGAATCCTTGGTGTTCCACAAACACTCCTGCTCTTGCCTACAGCTCAGCTAGTGCACTGAAGAATTAGCCATCACCACTGGTCCTGTGCAGCTCTGCTTTACAACAAGTGTGAAATCAGCATTTGGATTTGAAAGTCCTCTTCCAAAGCACCCGAAATTTGTATCTGCAATTTTAATTGACAGAGACCCTTAAAAGGAGGGAGCTAAGCACAGCCTGCAGGTACACAGTGCCTGAGAGCCAGTGTTAACGAAGACATACTTAGCTTGCCTGAAGAAACAAACAAGCACAGAATTGATAACTGTTTCATGAATGAGTGTAACATGTTGTTTTAAAAAGATGCTGTCAGAAGAAAGATACAAACAAACCAACTCATGTTATTGAAGGGCCGTTGCTATTATCTGGGCTATTAGCAAATGGAAAAAAACTATTAAAGCGAAACAGTGTTAGAAATCTCATTCACTTTTCAGCATTAACACTATTTACTGCATCACTCTTAAGCTGGAACAGAGAAAAGGGACTAATCAATTTTCTGTCCTAGTCCTAGTACAATTTCTTAGCAATGCCTGAAACAGTGTGGTTTTGGATTGTGTACTCAGAGCTTACAAACACGACAGACATGATCTCAACAGAGAAAAAAGGGTTGTAATGGATGCGGGCAGTTTAGGAGAATGTTGGCAGCAACATCAGGCTCAGTTGATTTCATAATTTCTGGGGATAATTTAAACTTTCCTGTAATTTATAGTTATTTTTTATTTTTCAGTTTCATTTAAAGTGTCAAAAAATAATCAGGACTCTGGTGTGTCCAAAATGGCTCCCAAAAGAAAACATACTCCCTCCCATTCACATTGTCTAGCATATAGCTAGACAAGATAACTAATGAATTTGTGAAGGCAAATACCATCCCTCTCACTAACTCCTCACTACCATAAAGTTCTCCTGTCCCACTCAGGGCTCCAAAAGCAAATCTGTAGCACAGACAAAACCCAGCTTCTGAACCCTATTACTTTAGCTAAAATCTCATTGCTCATGCTCTCAGTTAACTTTAACATCTGTGGACCTTTCGAATGTAGCAGACTAGGTAAGGGAGAGAGGAAAAAGTAACATGGCATTTGGGGCACAAAGAGGACAAAACCATAAATTAAATAAGATTTGGGAATTTTACTGACTTTTCATTTTTGAAGTTTGGAACTGCTTCCACAGAATTTAAGTTTGTGTAAAATCATAGGCGTTTGAAGCACAGGATAAGCACTTTAGATGCAAGCCAGAGGAAAGCAATATACCCTTAGTACTATTTCCATTTAAACTGCTTAGCCACACACTTGCAGACATGAAACAATTCTGCTGAGGTCCTCTTGCACTCAGGAAATTCTTCCTGGGTCACTGACCATCATTTAAAGGTCACATCTCAGCCCAGTGTCCAGCATGAATTTTTCAAATTAGCCTTCAGCTGCTGCCTCTGCAGTACACATGATTGTACTCAAAAACACTGAGCTTTTCAGAAAGCCTTTATACTCATTTAGCAGTCAAAAACAGTTCAAGAATATATACTTACTATATTTCACATGCTGTGCAACCACATACACAGGCCCTATAAAAGTAAGACTCCAGCTCCCTTGAAGGCTCTTTATTAGGTTTGCATGCCTTTCCGAGAGAGCTGCTGTGATTCAGCTTAAGTGACGGGGGCCTGATGCAGGAGTCACTGTAATCCCATGGCCTCTATTACATCCAGAAGGTCAGGAGAAATGATGCCTTCTGTCCTCAAAAGCCTGTGAGCCCTTAACATTAAGGTAGGCATGGGAGAGCCTTTTGCAATGGTTGGTTCAGATAAACATCCTAACAGCATGATAGTGTTGGCTTAATGCCAAAGCTATGTCAGCGTTTCTACTGTCCAGAGACCTTTGTGTACCAGGGATGTGAAAGTCCTGCCAACATCAGAGGCATTTACTACAGAGTCTGCCTTGCCATCCCTCCTTGAAACTCACCTTTGCAGTGACACTTCCAAACCACGCAACACCCATGAGGCAGCCAGTGTGCTACCACTGCAACTTCCCAACCAAATCATAATCCCTTCTATATTACCCTGCTCTCCCTCCATCTGTTTGCTGTGGCCTTTCTCAGGCGTTCACATCTCTGAGCAGTTCAGGTCAAGGACCATCTTTCCTTTTTGCATTAGGTAAGCACTAAGTATATCTCAGGTCTTCTACCTTCAAACAGGACCTGCTGCTCTCATGGCAGTCCACGCTACAATAAATCACTGCCAACAACAGTCCTGAGGACTGGACCAATTATTTAGTAGGACTGGAGTAGCCCATGTCAGTTTTGAACCCCTTCAGGTTATCCACTCCTTGTTGGTTGATCACAGCACAGTAGAGATGTTGCAGTGACACCAGGGCAGTTTCAGAGGCATCCCCCAATCACAACTGTGACACATGACTTGCAGATACAGACAGAAAACCATCTCTCCTCCTGCGCCATACCACTGTGCTTGGTCCCTTTGGACACTGCTTCCATCAGGTCAGCACAGTCAGGACTGGAATCCTTGTTCTGTGCCAGGAGAGAGTGGAAAAATCCATGAAGTTACTAACGTGGATTTAAAAATAACTTTACATGTATTTCCCCCCACTACAAACAACAGCAGCAGTAAAACCCACTACTTTATTATTTCACTGTCAGATGTGTGATAACATGCAGCACCAGCTTGTGTCCTCATTTTTCTTCTTACTTTAATTAAAACGAAACAAACCTCTTTGACCATCAATGATTTAAAAAGAAAAAAAAAAGTTGGGAAATTACATTGGAGAGGTTATTTTATCCTGTTCCAGTGCACTTAAAGCTCCATTTTCTCCAGAGGAATAAATTAAATTAGATATAATTCTTTTGTTTGCTTTAGAAAGATCAAGTGATGGCTTAAATCCGATGTTAAGAGGGCATCATCTTTCCCCAAAGTCCTTTAACTGGTGTCCTCTTCCCTGCTTTACATCAGCCCAGCTCTCTTTGACCGCTGCAGAACAGATAATACCTTTCTGACTATTTCACTTGCTTACTTTGATCCTAACCTCTCCAGAGCAGGATGCATTTCCTACATATTTGTACTGCATCTACTTCAGCAGATCTACCTGAATGAAAAACTTGGTGTTTCTAGATTTTTGCTGGAATCCCATGGAGGGATTACCACTGTTAAATTTAAGGCATATTCAGTTTTTTTATAGCATTGTAAGATATTCAAGCAATGAGTTGCTATGGCATCTAATTTGACTTTCTAGGAAACCCTGTCCATTTTTTGCTGTATGGACTCCAAGAACTTGGCCTTATATTATGCACACAGATGCCCAGATTTAGGAAAAGGCGATAAATACATGAGTAAATCCTTCCCTCTTCAGGGCAGTATTTAAGTACATCCTTGATTTCCTAAATTGTGCTGCTATTTATAGGCAGGACTATGCTATCCTTGTAATTTTGGTTTCCATTTCTCTCCTAAGCCGTTGGTTTTATTGTCACTGCATGTGCAGAAAAAGGCTTGCAACCTTAAATGTATAGAGTTTCTCTCCTCTATTTCCACATTTCAACCCATGATTTTTAAACAAGCCTTGTGATTTTAATTTCCCTGATACTATTCCTGCTTTCCAAGCCTGTGGTTCAAACATGCTGCCTGACAAACAAAGCTCCAACCGAGGTTCCATGGTGGTCATGCCAGCGAGTCATTCAGTAGCACACTTAAATCGGCCACAAAACAGGGTTCCCAGACTGCAAGGGGGCACATTGGACTTCTCAAACTCTTCTCCTGCGTGGGCTTAAAATTGAGTCGTGTCCACTTGAGGGTAGAAATACTGCAGGGTCTTTTTTACAAGCATGCCCCAGTGACTGGGGACAAATTGTTTCCTTTCAGTCTATCCCCCTGGATTCTATGCATGGGGTTGTGACTATAAATATTCTAGGGACCTGAGAATTAGGGGCTGACGTAATGAGAAGGAAGTCAAAGAAAATACATTTTAGCTACCAAGGACAGCTGCTTCTTTCTGTCACCTTGTGGGCTTTTGCAATAGAAGAGATATTTTATTTGTATTTAATAATGCCCAGCGGTAGAGCTGCTTATGAATCAAGCAGCATCATGCATGGAGATAGAAAAAATATATATTGGGATTTTCTAGCTTGCTAGAGTTATTAATCTGGCTCAAAGCCTGCAGTAGGATTTAATATATTAAGTGAAATTGCAGGCCTTTGCCCCTGTCTTTTTGCTAAGACAACAACATACATACGCCATATTAGATTCCATTTTTTGTACATTTCAAATAAGGAGTGGATTAAATAATGAATGAGATTCCCATTAGCTTGAAATTTTGCTTATTTCAGGCAACCTCCTCCTCCCCCCATGCCTTTTTTTTTTTTTTTTTTTTTAATCAAAATGACTCCACAGTGGAATATTTTTGCATTGATTTGGAGGGATTGTTTTAAGTGCTCATTAAATTTGCATTTACACATCTGACAATACTTTTTTTTTTTTTTTTCTGTCCCAGACACCGAACACTGCATTTAATAAAAAGAAAAAAAAAAAAAAAAGATTAAGAGAAACCCACCCGGCTTTCATCTTGAGTCATGTGAAATATTTCTCTGACAGAGTGTGTAAAGATCGGAAGATCTTTGGGATTCCCCATTACTTGATAAAGTCAAGCGAAAGACACCAGTGTGGCTTTGGCAGGCATTAGATGAGGGTCACTGTAAGATGGAGAAGACACCAGTGCTTTTCATCCTACATACTCCTATCAGACTTATATGGGGTTGTCCCTTGCAAAACACATTCTAGTATTGTCATCAGAATAGTGATATGCTCACCTCAGGCCCTCAGGTGCTCAATTACTGGCTTTCCATCACCCTACTAAGAAGATGTGTTCCCCTGGCTGGTGGTAAGAAATTCCTATTAAGTTCAGTGAGCACTACTACAGAGCTGTGTGGCGAGTTGGTCCCAGTCTGGAAAGCAGTGATGCTATTCTGCATACCCCTGCACAAGAAAAAAGCCATATTTTGTGCTTGAGCTGCCTAGGAAAAAGTTCTACCAATCAGTTTGTCTTAAGAAATGTCAGCACTAGATGACTAACAACTGGTTTCCACAGCACTCCACCAGGTAACACAGTTAATGCGTAGACAAACTACTGCTAGAGTACCAAGGCTACTTACACTTAGACAAGGATTTTTACTCATCTCTACTTCACATATTGGATGGATAACTTTTCCTTCTCTGCACTATGCCTTTTCTCAAATATCAAGCCAGGCTAGAAAGCAGTACTTCCCTATTGCTTAGAAACACTGGATGCCAGAATCAGCTTGCCACCATTTACCCCAGATAGCTATCAAAACGTTATATAAGAATTTATCATCCTTATCCTACCCTTAACAAAATTCTCTGGACGTTCAGCTGAAAACTTCCTTTGCTTAATTTCCTACTACAACTTCTAGTAAATCTGCCTTTGTACCATCATAACCAGTTCATCTCCTGCCTTGGAATTTACATCTTGCAAAAATACAGAGATAAATAACACCTTCTCTTCCTCCCCCTCCCCTCAGTTACCCCTAGATGTATTTGGTTCTTTTAATCTCTCCTCATAAGTCAGCTCTTTGCTAGCCCTTCATCATTTTTGTGGCTCTTGTCTGAACTCCCTCCAATTTGCCCACATCTTACTGGTGAGAAGATGTCAAAATAAAAACATGGGATGAGCTGCTTTCTATTATAAGTACTGTAAGCTGTCTACTGACAAGGATCACTCCATAGCCCATGGGACAGGTATCCTGGAGGATGGCTCCTCCACCATAACATTCAGCTGACAGGAAATGGTGCTCTGATACTTCTATGAAAATGAAGTGGCTGGGAAAAAAAGAAAGTGCATTCTACGTTAAGATTCAAAGTATTAAATCATTGATGCACCAGAGAACATATTTTCATCAATATCTGACTCAAGCATAAAAAGGTGATTTAATGTTAGGAATAGGAATTAATGAATGTGCTACCTTAGGAGACAACAGGACCTAAGCTCTGTTCCTACCTTCTCCCCTTAAATTCCCTTTTGGTCCAGGATTGTGAAACTCAGTGACAAAGAAAAAGGTCATGAGTGGCTGTATTTCACTGCATTTTAGGGAGCTGGAGGCTTGGTTCAATAGAGCAGATAAAGCACTGAGATCCCCAGGCAAGCGTGCAAATCCTTTCTTAGCTATTGGGATATACTGGCTTCTCTCCGGCTGCTTAAAGAACAAATGCAGTCAGCAAAGTAATGACCTACCACCCAACACAATTGCATATGTTTACTATTGCAATGTCCTCAAAATATTCATTTGGATCAGAAAATATCTGTGCTGGGTGCTGTACAGGCATGGCACAGAGCAAACAGCCACCTGCCACTCCACACACATTCAAACTCTGTTTCAGCTCAGTGCCAATAAATGGCAGAGGTGTATAAAAGGACAGTTTGGTTCAGCTTGAAAATCAGTGATTTCCACATGGTTTCAGCTGACTGTGGTTACTGGAGTTTTATTTACAGCAGTATGAGGGCTTTTTAATTGTGCAGGAAATAAAACACCAAAGGACTCCTCCCCTCTATCCCTTTTTTTGCAGAAGAAAGATTCAGTTTGCAAATCTATCCTGTAACAGATCCTTTCCACTTTTATTTTTCCACCAAAAGGCATACTGGTTATTTACAAACACAATTAAACGTGGAGAGGAGGGACTGTAAATTGCAGGAAGTCAAGAGGAAGGTCTCCCAGCCAGGCCCAATTTAAAAGCTGGATTCAGTGAGTATGAAGTGTGGCAGTTCCCATGCACTTTAGTGCACCACAGCTTTGCAGAAAGGAACAGGGCAAAAAGCATGAGAAGTCAGGGAGAGACAGGACATCTGGGTTGTTTTCATATCCCAGTATCTGTGTTATAATTTAAAGTCATTTACCATCTTCTGTACTCAGCTATTCTGCACCTAAAAAGCCAGATCTTCCCTCCATAGAATTTTTGGGAGGTACATCACATGTATGGTAGTGGGTAGGGTGAAAAGAAAATTAATGCCCTGTCCTTCCTAGCCTCTTTCTCTTCCTTCTTTGCCCAGATGGGGACTTTGTAAGGGTTTGGATGCATCCAGAGACATAAACCATAGAGCAAGGAGAGGATTTATTTCTGGAGCTGGGTTAAACCTCCTGAATGGCCAGGTCCCTTTTTGAAATCTTCATGTTTTTGCCCTCTCCCAGGGTGTCATCATGGGCTTACACCCACAGTTCACGTTACTCTTTAGATCAGAAGTTCCCACACATTTGCCCTGATAACCTACTAAGCTGGGGTTTGCAAAACTGTCATTTGGGAACTGCTGCTGCAGCATTTGTGTCATGGTGGATAAAAGCCTCCATAGTACACTGGCCAGCAAATAAGACCATCGTGCATTGTGCCCTCTTGAGTCCCAGCGCTCACTCCATTGATGGGCACTGCCCACTTCTCTCAGGGCAAGCCAACTATCAAAAACAAATGCGTCATGGTTTTGAATGTAAAACCCAGAGCAATCAGGTTAAGAGCTATTAGCCTGAGCCAAAGACACTGTGGGTCTGGGCAAAGCATTCCCGAGATGGCAACTGCAGTAGCTGAAGCCAGTCCTTCTTAAGAATAACCCAGCAAGAGCAGTTTGGAAATCTGAATCTTCTGATGGATCTACTCATAGACTGCTGGATTCTAATTATCCATTAATTAGATATGTCTGGTCCTGCCTTGCAGCTGAACAGATACTCTTTTAAGATCCCTTCCAGCTAGTTCACTGTACTAGTATTTTTTCTCAGTAATGACTATCTGTGATGTAAAGATGACATATAGAGCAAAAAGGGATCGACAGAAAAAAAATAATTATTTTTATTTGAAGGAGAGCTGGGAAAAAGGTCAGTGGGAGCAACAAGGTGAGGGGAACCTCTTTGCTATTCCAGATTTTGAGCAAACAGCTTCCCTTCATTTCTTCCTTTTCTTGCAGAAAAGAGACCCCTTTTCAAAACTCAAAGGCAGCAGAACTCTTTTTGTAAGAAAACAGGAAACGAGTGATAAATATGGCTCAAAAGCAAAGGAGCTGAGCTGGCAACTACTTACAGATTGTTCAAAAACTGCTATTCACCCAAAAGAAAGAGATGGGAGGAGGGTGGGAGTGGGTGAAGGGGGAATCCACTGAAATGAAGACAAATAGATAAAAGTAACTGTCATCTGCTTTCATTCTGCGCTCATGATAAGCTCCTGTTTCAAACTCCAGTGCCCCACACTACCAGCTTGTTTTTCACTTTAACCCCAGAAAAAGTACCGCTGTCAAAACCCCCTCTGCCGCAGCACCACTGCCTTGTTGGAACATCTCGCTCACTGTGGACAAGCTTTGTTTGCTCTAAGACTAGGACAAGAAAAGACACGGCTCCTCTGACATGCTCTGGGGGAGCTCTGGACAGCCCGCTCTGTTCCATGGGCCCCTCACCGTCAATCTATAAGAGTCCTTGCCTGGGGAAACAGGCAAGCCAGAGGTCCCCCAACACGAGGTAGGGAGCCAGTCAGCACTCAGTCGTGCTGGTGGCAGTGAGGTTTGCAGCGCTGTGTTGTTCCTGACTTGTCCCTGTGGATGTCCCACAAGTATTGCCCCTGGATTCCCATTTCTTGGCTGGAGGAGAACTGGTGGGGAGCAGCGATGGAGAAGGTGGAAAGGCATCCTTGGAAAGGATGCTCCAGAGGGCTGCTGGGATCCAGGGAGGAGAAAGGGCCTTGGGGTGAGGCTGCATCTGGGGCACTGCCTCCCCATTGGGACACTCATCCTGTTTATATTAGGTGATACAATTCATGCTGTCTGGTACAGGGTTCACCACTCTTCTTTCATCTTGTCCAGGGAGTAACTGCACTTTTCACACCAGTGCTGTGTTCTGAAGGGTAGGATGAAGTATGCTGCACCACAGGAACGAAAGTTGTCATGACTACAAAAGGTACCTGGAAAAGCTGTGGGCTAGGACCACCGGGTTTTGAAGGATACATCAGTTCAAAGCTTATAGGGAGCTGTAACCACTGTCCTGCACAGAGGTGACACAATGGGCAGAACCTTTCATTTGCGTGCTGCGCAGCCTCTCACTATACTGCTGATCAGTTACTTGGTGGTTGCTCATCACTGTGTTCAGCAAGTGGCAAGTCACTCCCACTAAGCTCTTATAAAAATAATTTCAGCTTGAATTTGGAAAGAAAAATATATTTAGCCCTAACACTGACAGAGGAGACTCTAAACACAGGAATTTTTTAATTATTTCATTTTTTTTAAAGGCAAACTGTGAAGTTCACCACAGACTTCTTCCAGGATGTCCTTTCAACCTTCTTTACCTCAGTTTTCCCACTCAAGCACTAGGGAAGTAACAATTTCCACTATCTCCCCAAAATCTTAGCAGCTTCAGTACACTGAAGATTATAAACCCTAAGGAAATCTGCTACTCTTCTCATCAAGCCGCACATTTTTTCCCTTCTTAAGCAAAATGCTCCATATTTTCCAATACCTTGAAATTTTCAGATATCTTTGTAGTACTGAAATATTTTATGATGTGAGAATACCTCATTACCAAGTTTTTCTTGTTTTCACAAAGAAAAGACTCAGTGGAACCCCAGACAGAATATATGAGAATGTATCAGTGAAACTCTGCTGATGTCACTGTTTAAATAGTCAGATTGTTACACACGGGGAACGCTTTGCCCTTTGGATCTAATCACTTCAGTTTTCTGTTACCCTGCCTCACTTTTGTTTAAAACACACTTTTGCAGGTCCTGCAGGGACCCTGCTTGCTGGATCCCTGACGGAAAGTTGTCCTGCTTTTAATGAAGTGTGAAAGTAGCTTCTTCCTCTGCACGCTTCTCTGTTATTTGAAGCTCAGTCCCTGAGATCTCTTTAGATCAGACCCAAAGGAAAGTATGTCACCAGAAGGAAAATTTTTCCACACTTCAAAACACCCTATAACATTATTTTTAATCTCTGCAAAAGGGTTAATGACTTCCCTCTTGAATTCAAGGTTCCAGTACCCATTTATAAAGGTCATCATAAATCTGCTACAATTATCAGTTTTTCATCCTGCAGCAACTTTGCCAATCTCTTCATGGCTTCTTCTCAGTGAATACTGGAACAAACTTCACTCCTTGCCTTAGTAGCACTCAGACTATCCAACAAATGAGGATGAAATAATGACAACAGTAGTGCTAATCTCAACTAATGATTCTTCAAGCTCAGCACCTATTTCAGACAGAAAGCAGCATGGGTTTGTGCATGAAGGACAAGTAAGTGCACAAGTCAATCCCTCCCAGCCAGAGCCTCTTATCCTCTGGATATAAGCAATTACAGAAACTTCTCAGAAACAGGCTATGAGGGTGATGGTATCTGAGATCATCATAGATTCCTAAGCTGGAAATTTGCCTAGTACAAATTTGCCTAGTATTCTATTTATCTGTTGATTTACTTTTACATCCCACTTCAGGAATACTTTTTGATCTTCACAATGTCCTGCAACTTGTTCCACATTTTGATTATTGCTTGGTCAAGATTTCTCCTTTTCGATAGAGCAACTTCTGCCTTATATTTAAATCTTAATGTCTATCCTACAAACTCAGGACTGACTGTACATATCCCAGGTCTTTCAACAATACTGGTATTTTTTAGGAACATGGCATTTTCTTAAGCTAAGTGGCACGTTCTCCATATACTGTGAAAGCTTTGGAAATAGTAATTGCTATCTCAAAGTATGAAGCCAAACTAATGAAGCTTGGCTTGCTACAGATTTGTATCTTAAGCCTCCCATGCTCTCCCATCTCAATAATTCAATCTCTTCCATAAGTTCTATGTCCTAAATACTGCAAGCTCTGTAGCTAGCACAGGGTACTGTGCATGCCAGTTGCACTGGCAGGTACATATGTGCAGATTGGACAGCGGCTGCCCTGGCTGAACTCAGCCTACCATCTTGTCAGCAGGGAAATGAGTTTGTATCCCTTTTCTTGGCCAATTTTTGCACAACTGGTGAATTGCAATTACTGTCAAAGCTTTCATGTTGTTTGTTTTTTTTTTTTTTTTTTTTTTTTTAAATCTAGTTAAAACCAATCGATAGGTTCAAAAATATCATGGGGGTGTGCAGACAGAAATGGGGGTAGTGTGGAAGCAGGTGAAAAAACAGATGTGGGCGGGCTGCGTGACTGAATAAGCTGTGTTTTCTTTGGAAACAAAACTAAAAGCATTGCTCAAATCCAAGCAAAATGAAGGTTTGCCTCACTCCATTCTTCCCACCACACCACTCCACAAGTGGAGCCAGTCTGAGTGTTTGCTGAATGTACTCACGTGTTGCAGGCTACTGCAGCTCTGCAAGAGACAGCAAGAAGAGTTCTACCCTTTAGTGCAATCCGGGGCTAGCCCCTCATACCTCTCTGAGGAGCAAATCCTTCCTCCCCCTTATCCGTCTGGTGTGTTAGATGTCCCTTCTCTACACCCACTGTTGTTTCATACTGAAGAGGAAGAGCAGAGATGAAACTCCAATGACAGCATGTATCCTTACCACAAGGGTCCATCTAGAGTGGGCAGGGAAAGGACACATCCCCTTTCAATGTTCCCAGCTATGGAGGATTCTCCATCAGTGTATTTCCATTTTTAATTCTTTGTGTGGGTTGGTATTTGGGTGGGTCAGTAGGGAAAAGAAGGGGTGTGAAGAATTTAATTCTGTCTGTTTGCCAAAAAGCAACACAAAATCTGCTCTAAACAGAAACAGATATAATTAAAAATAAAATGAGAGAGAAGGAAAGTAAAGAAGACTGAAGGGATCTTTTCCACAGCTACTACTGATGATCAAGTTGAAAGGATTGCATGAAAAAAAAAATCACCATCAAGAAAGATTTCAAGCTAAGATATTGAGCGGTGCCAACTCCCACCATGCTCGATAGTTGGATCCCATAACTTTTCCCTCTCTGTGGTTCTGCTGTTTGAGATATTTCTTTGGGGTCTAAATAGGAAAATAATAAAAACAGTTGATTATGGTGATAAAGATGAATCGGGAGGATCCTTGTCCTTACATACTGAGCTGGCCTATAGTAAAGAAAGCAGTATTATCCCAGCAGTGGTTCTCTCTGTATCCCAAATCTTCTTGCCTCATTTCCTTCTACAGGTTTAAAGCAGCAGCTTGCATCCTTTACAGGTCTCTCCTTCCCTCTCCTGCTTGCAAAATTACCACTGGAATCAGCAGGTCCCATTTCAGATAATCTCTGCTTCTGCCCTCCTTCCTCTTAGTCTTTCTTATCCCCTCTATCAGAAAGTGTAAAACAATGGCCCTTTAGGTCAAAATCTTTTGTTTAAATCTCTGAAAGATGAGACTCAAAATGGATTTTAAAAAGGTCAGAGATCTAAGCTTCCAATTCTCTGTGAACATGAAAAGCCTGAATTCGCTCCAAGACTCCACTGAACAGAAAGCCACAAGGATGGGAAAAAATTTACATGGAACTGCTGTTCCTGAATCTGCTTTATCATTTTCCACCTCTTCCCCACTCAGAGCCTCCATATAAAGGCCACAGCAGCTACTCTGTGCAACTCACAAAAATCAATAGAGAACAGAGAAATTTGTATTCTTCCTCTCCATGCTCCACTCATTCTCTTTTTCTCTAGTGGCAATGCAAAATACTCCAGAGGTACCTGTCCTTAAAGACAGCTAAAGCCAGAGGGAAGGGGAGGCGGAAAGAAGAAAAAAAAAACAAACTGAGAATAAAAGGTATGAAAAAAAAAAACAAAAAAAAAAAAAAACAAAAAACCTGGAATCATTCAACTGGGAATATATTTCACAAATCTTAAAGGTTCGAATCACAAGTGTACCTGATTACCACAAAGTACATCACTCACTTTAGAACCAGATTTACCCACACAAACTTGGTGTTCTTTCCCTGTTTATTACTGTAAGTTATTGCCCCCTGAAATGCTGACTCAGGAAACTCAGCTTATGGAAAACGTTCTATATGTTAAGGCAGCAAATCCTCACACCATCTCTCCTGCTGCAGTTAGCATCTCTCCTACTACAAGTGTCAGCCAGGACATAAAGCAAGGGATTTGGTACTCCTTGCTTCTTATTCTTGCTTCTACCACTAACGATTTATGTGGTACGGGGCACAATACTCTAAATTAGACTTTCCCTTTATCTACCCAGTTGTCTATAAAATGAGAATTGAGTTTCCAGTACTCTCAAAACCAAACATTAAGACATACTGAACCACCTCCATAAAAAAAAAAAAAAAAAAAAAAAAAAAAATTATAAATATTTTCTTTCTTAATATTAAGACTGTACAGGTTAGAAACTTCTTTCTATAAAAGATGTGAAGTGGAAACTCAGCTTTTTATATAATTCCTGTTTGTATCAGGTGAAGTTTTATGGAAGGTCCAAATATCATCATGCAAGTGAAAAATATTTACAGAGTCAGAAAGGGAGAGGGGAAACAGCAAAACTGAAAGCCTGTCCTCAAAAGAGGAGTTGCCAGGTTTCAACAGTTAATGTTATCAAAAGTGCTCTAAAAGAATCTCAGGAGAAAGGTGTAAAAAAGTGTACAATGGTTGTTATTTGCTTTCTGAAAGCTAAATATCACATTTTAAAGGCCAGAAATGCATGACCCAGAAGGGTTTAGGAATCAAGAGGATATCTCTTCCAGCCACGCCCAGACAGACTAGAACTGGGAAGACTTACTATTTACATCTATTTTACAATTAAGCAACAGTACAAACAAAATACTATAGCTTGCCTTAACTCAGTGCTAAAGCTGCTGGTCCCAATCCTGTTTGGTTCTCCTGCACATACTTAACTTGGGTTTCATTGAATTCAAAGCGATTACTCATGCATGTAACGTTATTCATACGAGTGAGTGCTCACTGGATCCGGGGAGGGGGAGAACCACCCTTTTCAAAGATTCAGAATATTCAGCAGCCTTTATTACTAATTATCACTCTGATTTACTTTTCATTTGATATCATCCTACCTTTCTTCTTTATATTTTATAAACATGCACATAGATATCAGAATCTGATGACGTAGATTTCAGCAGGAGCAAACCCAATAAACTACATGAGAAAGTATGGTCTCGATTTTAATTCTAGGTCAACAAAACCCAGGAAGCCCTAGAAATCTCCCTGAGAGAGACCTTCTGAGTGACTTTTAGTCACCAGGGGTCTGGATTAGGTATGTGTGGGAAATAGATTTTTCTATCTATTTGAAGAGAAAGAAGGATTGAAAAATAGCATTTTAATTGGATCCAATCTATGGGAAACATCAATTTTTCATTGAAAAGCAAAGTAATTTTTTTGGCTAAAACCTGAGTTCTTCTCCACGTTTCCCTTTTAACTTGTCAGTGTTAAATCATAATTGTCAGGGAAATTTTCATAAACATGTTGCTAGGTCAAGTACCTAGTTACTCCCAAACACAGCTCTCATAATAGATTTTTATTAATCCTTATCTGCACACAACTTACAAATAATTATCTGCTTTGTTTTTGAGGACCTCTTTCCAACTGATGCCTTTTCTGGTAGGAAGCTGGAAAAATCAGACTTGCCTCACTTAGCCTGCATGGGTGATCACCATTTTCTCAAGCATGCCTTGTTGATTTGTCACAGCTGTTCTATGATCTTACACAGGTTAGGAGTACTAGAACACAGAGTTTTTTTGGGGGGTAAGAGGTACTGTCTCTAATGTATATTTTCAAATGGGCTTTCTTTCAGAAATAGAGGAAAATGTCATTTGTGGTAAACCTGCTTGGTGCCACAGCCAGTCTAAGTGTCAGCACTCAGAATGTGATGGTGATATGGGCCATCTTATAATCGACAAGGGGTAGGTCTCCCCTGTGGAGGAGCAGCTGGGGTTACTGCCCCTTCAGATTGTGCAATTCAGACAGGTACTCATACACACACTTTATAGGAGCTTAGTGGGACAAATCATTTTCTCCACAGGAAACACCACCAAATTTATGCACTGAGAGTTTTTCCCTAGGAGAGCTTTGCACCCTCCACTAACAGTACAGTGAAAGGAGGGACCTCTAACACTAAGCTATGCAAACGCCCCTTCCTGATGCTCCTTGAAATGTGATTTGCCCAGGTTCATGCAGTAAGTCAGTGGAAGCCTGTGTCTTCCAAATCCCACCACAGTGCCTTCTCCACAGCTTTATGCTCCTACCTCTGTTTTATCTGATGCCCTCTAAACTGACAAGCCCAACTTCCAGAGCTCTCCTGGCCCCATCTGTCATCCCAGCTGAAAGAAACTCCATTCAGGCTGTCCAACTTGGGCCAGTCCGAGCAAGCAAAGCTCACAGATGGTTAAATGCATTTGACATTTCACTGCAGGGCTTGCAGCAGAAATCTTTGCCTGCTGTAGCCGGAGCCCTGGATAGTAGCGAATCAAGGCTCGTGCCTCCAATGCTGTGTGTGCACACTCTGCTGTGAGTTAATATTATTGGCTCGCCCCTCAATCATGCCTTTTCCAGCTAGCTGCTCCTGTCAAAGCACATCTCATTAGGCCTGAAGGCTCAATGAAATGGAAATTCATGTTTAAATTTAAAAACAACATATTGACCCTGGGAGCCAGTGATGTCTACATTTTTAATAACTTACTGAGAATAAAAGGAGTCTGTGTGTACGGAGGAAGGGGGAGGGCTGGGTGGCAGGAGAAAGAGGAAGTGTAGATGTGGAGGGAGACAAAGTGGACAGGGTGAATAGCCAGCCAAGGACTCTGCTCCTCTGCACCTCCATTTTCATTTTATATATCCCTCTTGCTTCATGAAAAAGAGTTCAGGCTTCACTTAAAGGGACCTTATATCCTCAGCAGAGCATGTCCATGAATCGGATACTAAAATGAGGAAGGGGGAAGAGCATTGTGTAATGCAGCCTGTAAGCATACATACATGCATACCCATCTGCAGGCATGCGCACACACATGTGTGAACCCTGGTCCCTGAGCATCTCAGCGAGATGTGCTTTATTTGCACAGAGAAGTAACGTGCTGCAAAGAGCGAGTAAACACACAGCATTTTGGAGGAGGATGTGAAGGCAGCCACTCTGCATGTGACTTGCCATGTGGCACCAACCCCAGCTCCCTACACCTCACTCCAAAATCATTCCCAGTGAGACACATACACCTGCTTTGCTCCTTACACTACAACGGTTAGGTAACCTAGGGTGGGGGGGAGGCAGAGACAACATGACTCTTCTTCTGTGATTACAGGAGGAGAAATGCTCATTCTGCTGGGCTTCAGTGTTCTCTGCTAGCATCCAGGGAGCGGGGAATGTGGAGGTGAACGTGGGAGGTCCCCTTATTGTGTGATCACTGTGGACCCCATGGGGCAGTGTATTTTTTGAAAGCAAGCAATCTGACAACATCATCTTGGCTGGCATCCAGCTTGGGAAATCACAGGCTGCCCGGAAAAGCAGCTCTGGCTTCTGTGTCTCCAGAGTCAGACAGGTCGTTGTGTGTCTGCATGGTAGCAAGAGTCTCCTGGTGCAAACTACATCTCAGCAGGAGGTGGAATTCAAGACTAGACATTTTTGGGAGGAGCTTGGAAAGACGTTTGTCTTTTCATGAACTTTGAGATCTTTATATGGAATTGCTATAGATGAGAAATGTATGTCCTACAAGGGATAGACGAAATCAGTTTCAAGAGAGCTCACCTGTCTCTTTTGTGCTCCCTTCACTTTCTGAGCACAGTATTCCTAGCATACTGAGAAGTCCTGTGGTGATGTCTCTGGTCTGTAGCTCAGACCTATTCATCTCTATGTCTGAAGGATATGCTTGTCTGTGTACCAAGAACCTGAACAGGAAAGGACTGAAGACTTCCTGACATACATTGCTGTTCAAAGGTGTTCACTGCTATTCAAACTAAGCTCTACACATTCTAGGCATGTGAATGCCTCAGGTTTTCCTCATTTTAACATGAGATCTCCTATGCAGCTTATACCTCTGTTGCCCTGCAAATTACCCTACTATCCTTTCTTCTAGACTGCCTACCATTAGCCTTCAGTTCTGCACTGCTTTTCTGTCTTCCTTCTTTGCAGCTTTTGACTATTTTGATAATTTCCCCCGTATTTTTCATTCTGACACTGATGGTTTTTGGTTCATACTGTTGTCATTTTCCAAATGTATTAAAAAACTGTATTCAGAGTTTAAGGTCAGATTTCTCTATCTCACCTCCTTGACATCACACACAATTTCCACTCAATTACTGAACACCTTGCTCTTGGCTAAAGCATCTTTTCTAAGAAGGCATCCAAATCTTGATTTGAAAAGTTCAAACAATAAAATGTAAAGTCATGACAAAGTTTAATTGCATTTACTGATTACAAAAAAAAAAAAAAAAAAAAAAAAAAAAAAAAAGAGCATACCTTATCAATTTTGTCTGGCTTCCTTTCCCAGGAGTTAGTTCTTAGTGTCACTTTCTCCGATAAGTTAGAGAAATTGTGTTGTTCATGTCATCTAAGTTACGAAACTCTTAGGCATTTTTCATCTTCTGCAAGCCTGCTCCATCTACCTGACCTCCTCCTCCCTTTATGGCTCACTGAGTAATTTTCCACTGCTAACACCTTTGTTCTGACATCCCAGATACTACCACAAACCCTCACTTATTGTTCCCTACCACCCAGGTGCACTTCACCAAGGCGAAGAGTGTTTTGCATACGTAAGAACCTATGGCGGTCTTTCAGACTTGTGTTTTGGGGCTGTGAACCCTTTCAGTAGACCAGATACCAGATACTTTAGAGTCCCTCCTGACAGAAGCCTGCACATCTTACCAAAAGGTGACATAAGTCCATGAAGCTTCTTCTGTATCCTACCCAACTCTAAGGCCTCATGTCTAAGCAGAAAGAGAGGGAGAGAGCAGAAAATCTGCAGGGGTCACATGTGAATGTTATTAACTAGCCTTTGGGCTTCTGTTTTATTTATTTATTAAGCTAGATGAGGAGTGCAAAAAGGGATGGAGGTACGTTGTTTCTCAATTTGTGTCTATTATCTATTGAAATTTGACATAATGTCTCCACAGTTCCCCTTAATATTCCACTGTATATAGAATGTGACTAGCTCCACCATCTAATGTGACAGCTTAGGAAGATTAAAAAGAAAAGCTAAACTAGCAGTAGTTGGAGATGAGGAAAAGTAGCACATTTATGAATAATTTCAGCTGAATTCTAACAACATTGCATTCCCTGGACAGGACACATTTATTATCTTATTCACCATGACTACTGCAACATTAGTGATTTGTTACTGAATTAATTATTAATTCATATGAGTGAATAAGGCTCTGTCACTTAACTCTTCAGCTGGTAGTGCCCGCTATATACTGATTGCAATTTTTAACTGTTTTCTCTCCCCTTCAATTATCATCCTTATGTTTACCCACCCTGCACAGGTACATTGAAACAAAATGATGCTTTCCATTTCAGAAATACATGTCACAAAAGCCACTTCTTTTTCTTTTAATTGTGATTCTCTAACCTGCAATGCTGCTCTTCTGACACACCAACTTTGCACCTAAATGGCCAAGGAGGGAGCCTCAGAAACTGGCTGGGTAAGACTTGAAACCTGTGAAGGAAACTATTCAAAAAGATCAGTGAAATGAAGACATCTTCCCTCAAAAGTTTCTTAGGTTATACCTCTGAAGTTGCAGGAGCAAGACAAATGGTGTGATATGTTGGGTCACCAGGATACAAAGCATGCTACAACAAAACATGTAGATGGCAGATTTATTCTCCAGTGGTGAGACACATGGACAGACAAACTCATGGACTCAACCAAGGCCATCAACAAAAGCAGAAGCAAAGAAACAAGTAATACCCACACTATCAGATCTCATGCTTGCAGCTAATACACTGCTGTGTCATAGCTAGAGAAGCAGGAAGCAAAATTGAGGAGCTGGATTGTAATCAAGGCTCGGTCTCTGATTTACTGCCATAGGCAGTGATGGTTACATCTGAATTTTGTTACCCATCTGACTTTGAAAAAAACACTAGAAAGAGAAGGGAACATGCTAAAATCTTCACTATCTATTACAAGCTATTGAAATTACAGTCATTACTTACTCCTTGTCATGTGCAAAGCACAGCCTACTTACCAATGGTCATTAGGTAGAAGGTAAAAATTATTTTAAGAGTAACTACTGTCAATGAAATTCATTGTGATTACACTCTAAGCTGTGCTTAAACCTTATGTATATGCTGACAGAAGAATGCATGGTCCAGGCCAGAACTAGTTGTTACCTCCTATTGCCCACTGGAGCAAATTATAAGCAACTTATCTCTGCCTAATGTGGGAGAGGTGCACCTCTAGCTGCATTCTTGGTCTTACAAGTCAGACTGATTCAGCTTAGGGTGGCAATTAGCCAATCCTTAGCGCTGACCAAAGCAATCGCTGTCAAACACCGAGTGATGCAAATATAACCACCTGTCCACTATAATGACTAGCAACATACAGCCCTAAGGAAAGCAAAAGGTTGCAGTGCCCCAACAGTGTTCTTGCATATCCCAGAAGGCTTGAGTCTGTCCACGCTCATCATTCAACAGCAGAATCTTCAGACAGTGCTATAAATAATATGTGACCCATACCAACATGTAAGCTGAAACTTGCAAGTTTTGTTTGATAGAAAAGTGGGTCTCACCTCTCAAACTTTTGGGAAGGGTGAAAGGTTTTGCTTTTTTAGTTTGTTCTGCCCTTCTCGGTCTCTCCAAGAGAAGTTTCAGCAGGAGTAAGTTCGAAGACAACGAAGAATAATTTGGTGGAAAACCTAAGCCAAGATCTCTCAAAGGGACTTGGGCATGTTTATTAGAACTTGATTTTCTAGAAAAAAGGTAGTTTACATATCACACCTTTTAAACACATCAACATAAGGCCATCCCCCAACAGCGATAACTGAAAATGAAGGGCCTTCCAATATCTATCACAGGGGGATTCAGTCTCTGATTAGTAACATCCTTGCATCTTTTGCATTAGCAGAATTACCCAGTAACATAGAGCAGTATAAAGCTTGCGAGATAATGCTGAAATAACCAAAGATTTTCTAGTACCTAAATGGGCCTTCAAGAAACCTGGGGAGGAATATTCTACTAGGGCATGTAGTGACAGGACAAGGGGTAATGGCTTCAAGATGAAAGTGGGCAGTTTCAGATTAGACATTAGAAGAATATTCTTCACTATGAGGGTGGTGAGACATTGGAACAGCTTGCTCAGAGGAACTGCGGATATCCCAGTCCTTGGAAGTGTTCAAGGCCAGGCTGAATGCGGCTTTGAGCAGCCTGGCCTAGTGGAAGGCATCCCTGTCCATGGCAGGGGGTCGGAACTGGATAATCGTTAAGGTCCCTTCTAACTCAAACCATTCCATTATTCTATTAATTGACTTTACTGCTACCACAAATGAAGCTTTTGGGCCACATGACTCACATGCTTACTACCATAGTGTTTCTCTCACAGTATGTTGTACATCAATGATCAATGTGAAATAGTGCTTAAAGATTTCCTCAAATTATGCTCTGTAGTATTTCAATGAGAGATCAAAAAAACAAGATAACATTTTTAGGGAGGTGATTCTACATCATGTTTACTCATAGCTGGAACCTGGTGTCAGGTGCTACCACCTCATAAAAAGGTGAACCATAAGAAATAAAATAAATAGTCTAAATGATGACTGGTCAATTAAAGGATTGAAATCGTGTCCAATTTCATAACCAGAAGCATTATAAGTAACACAGACAGGATTTATTGACATGTGTAAGAGTAAATATTTGATTTTTATCTTGACATTGTCCTTTCAAGGAAAGTCAGAGAAGGGAACAGAGATTACAAAGAGGGTACTAATGCATTGGAAAGCAAATGGTTTATGGTTAGTGGTTAGGTAACCAAAGGAGAATGCCAGCAAGTCACTGTAGTTGTCAGAGAAAGGGACCAGTCATGACAGCATGACCCATTCAGTCTACTAAGAGAGGTTAAAAGGGCCTTGATTAACCACTCCACATGGCATCAATCTTATGCAGCCACAACCAATGACTTCTGCCCCACACATCCTGCAGCCATACAAGGTGATACACAGATTAAGACTCATATGCAAACACGAATACTCATTGCGTTGCCTCAAAGAGCGAATTTTCTACAGTCACATAAGGAAGTCAATTATAAAAGAAATAATACTCAACCCTCTACAGTCCTATTTTGCTCAAAACTGGTCAAAATCTGGCTGCTTATTGCTTGTTGGTTTTTTTTTGTTTGTTTGTTTGTTTGTTTTGGTTGAAATTTTGCCTCACTTTGTTGCCTTACACCTGCCTCAATATTCTCCAATATTCCAGTTCTTTCTCATTTTGACAACGAAAAGGAGTTATAAGTGTTAAAAGTCATTTGCAAGAGTTCTATTCCATGCTTCAGAAGCTGAAATTCACCTGTTTTCTATGATTCTCATTATAATTAAAGTGACTGTGAAAGACAAGCAAGGTCCCTGCATCAGCTGAGCTGGCTTGACATGAAGCTCAGGAAAACAAAGCTACTCATGGAAAATGTTTGTTTATAAAAGCCTGAAAGGACAAAATATGAAAAAAAGAAAAAAAATCCTCCATCATTTAAGCCTGCCCATAAATCTCAGTAAGACTGCAAAGTTGCAGCTTGCTTGGTATATTTTATAGAGAGAGATCTTGCTGACTTGGCTGACACTAGCTAGGAGGTGGGGGAGGCAGGAAAGTTGAGATTTGGGGTGGGTAAACATTCCCATCCATCAGGCCACTGGATTTACAACTAAAGCTGAGAAAGCCACATCAGATTAACGTTGCCAGGGCAGGAATGATGTGAAAATCATCCGTCTTTAATGCAAGTGACAGTGAGGACAGGAAATACACATGTGGGGCCACAACAGTTCTGGCCACTCTGCACCTTCAGGCCAAGGTGCAGGAAAAGACTCCTATGCAGATCCACAGCATTTCTACTGCTGGAGAATTTCTTCGTCTTTTTGCAGTTGGTGGGAAGCAGGGAGGGAAGGGTGGAGGCCAGGATCCAACAACCAACCCTGCAATCTCCCTTCAGCCTCACATCTCTTTTCTTCGGAGCAAGATGTCCCAGTTGTGCTGAACCATGTGAAAAAACACCCATAGAGATTTTTGTCCTCCACAATTTCTCATCAAAGGAAAGAGCTGAGACTGAGGAATTTAATTCACTTCGGAACTTTGTGTCTTAATCCGCAGAGCAAGGTTTTCAATCAGCTGTGGAGGGGACAGGGGAAGGCAGCTCTACACAGGCTCCCGGGGTGCAGGCAGGTGGGTGGAGGGCAGAGAGGGAGGCGAGGAGCTGAGCTGTGATCAGTCACGGAGCTCCCACCCAGCCTGAGAGGAGCCAACCAGGCATTACTGCATGCCAGCCTTCAGGAATGCAAAGCAGCTTTTGCATGTAGGTCGTTTCAGGATGATAATGATAATTAAAAGGAACCCTAAAACACACTCACTCACCAAATGACGACACGGGAAGTGGAGTCTGTGGGTGAAAAGGGAACAAGTCTAACTCCTCTCTAGGGGGCAGATGGAGGATGTTGAGGAAACAAATTACCTTTTATAAAAAACACATACAAGAAAAGTCTATGGAAAGGATGAGGCAAGTAAAGAACCCCCCCCAAAAAAAGAAAAAAAAAAAAAAGAAAAAACAAAAGGCAAACAGAAGAGGAACAGCAGACTTCTGGACTGAAAGAGAAAAAGAGACAAAACTGCCTGAATAACAGCCCAGGTTGGATGACTTGGGCAGTACTTCAGGGTATCTAGGAGCTACCTGCATTAATCCTCAATCCTTTCACACTTAAGTAGCCTTGCCAGGGCAAGGATCAGGTTAGATCTTGGCACTGAAACAGACAGAAGTCCACTGGGGTGTGGGAACATGAAATCAAATCTTATAGAAAAGAGAACAGCAGAATACGATGTGCTTTACCCATCTCCTCACCCACACCCTGACTTTTTATGTCTTCTGCTACCTAATTATCAAAGCTTCCCCTCTCTGCTTACACCTTGGTTCTGCAGAAAAAGGACCAGAGACCAAGATTTGAATGGTACCTGGAATCAGAAGCTGGCTGAGGAAACAAAGAATGACTTTGTTCATATGTGTGTATACACACACATAAACCTGTCTGCAGACATACAAAATTATTCCCCTCCACCCCTGGCTTAATAAAAAGTTTGCTGCTACTTTAAGGACACAGTTCGGGAAGGGCAGCTGTTGAACCACATTTCTCCATAGAGCACGAAGCTCTGAAACTAAATGTTATCATCAAAATCCCCTGTGGGCCAAAGCTGGGAAGGAAAAACAGACTCCTGACCTGGAGTTGTTAAAAATGGCTCTTTGCAGATGAATGGTAATGTGAAGCGCCATCTTACAGAGGGTAAAAAAATAACACTGGGAGCTCAAATTGTGAGTACTTTTAGCACCTTGAAAAATCAAACAAAAACCCAGCACAGCCTGTAATCACTATCAGAAAGTGGTATTGGCACAGGTCTGTGGTGTGCTGCTCCTCGGACAACCTGACAGCGATACCACGATTAGAAGCTGTATATTGCTCTTCAGACCCTGACAGATCTCTACTGCAACATGCACGTGTGGCATGGTGGTCAGGTCTACAGCAAGGTGATGACGGGAGTTTGAGCAAGGCAGAGAAGGAACCAGACCTGGTTCCTCATGAGCTTTGAGCACTCTAACTCAGCCAGCAGAGAAACAAGAGCCTTAAAGGTCTAGATGGGTCACTGCAAAAGTTTTGAAGGAGCCAAGCTTGTGGGTCAAAAAAGTTACCCTAAGATTCAGCAGCAGCTAGGCAGTATGTTTGAAGATCATAGCTCTAGATGCTGACACAACACCTTGTAGCAGTGCTTTGTCTGGCTCCTCCACCTAGATATAAACCACCAGCATCTGTCCTCCTTCTCATTGGTCTTCTCTACCAGCGGCTAGTACTTGTGTAATACCTACAGACCATGTTCTTCCCAAGAAAACTTTGTAGATTATGAAATATAAGTGGTACTTTCTATAAAAATAAGAAGACCAGCTCAGTGTTACTGCAATCATTTGAAATGAGTCAAATTCAAGCAGTAGCAATTATGTCTACAATTGTGAGCTGGAAACAGAATCACTACTTACATCAGGCACGCATTGCCTCTGACAATCATATCAACTCTTCCTTGACAACCTGGGGAAGAGAAGTGACCGTCATCAATGGTTTTCAAAGTGAAATCAAGACCCTTGTGAGCCCAGAGAGCTATCAAGAGTCTAATCGGAATTTACTGCTGCAGTCGGAGAGGGAAGTAAATGGTGCTTTATGAACTCCATCATTTATTGACTCGCCAACATTGCTTGCTTTTGGGGAGGCTGGTGATGCTTTTAAAACCTATTTTTCTTCACACTGTAAAGGAAGTTGCATTTGTTTGGCTGTGCTGGCCTGATGTAGCCAGCATCACCGCTTAATGCGCCGTCTCCCTTGTCCAGGTACTGAAAATGGTCACTTTTGCAGCTGTTTTACTTGAAGCCTTCTGACAACCCCTGCAAAGACACTGTCTCGAAACCCCCTGCTTCTGCTGCTCCAGGAGCAAGCTGCAGTGAATTGAGCAACAGTAACTGGGAACACCCAGAGCTACTAAGAGCCTCCAAAGAGCACACAGTGTCCCTCTGCAGCCTGGCTGAGTACAGCCACAGAGAGCTGCCGCAAGCATCCACGTCAGCTCTTCCTACCTCCAACTCTGGTCTAGCACAGTGACTCCGGGTTTCAGATCCTTGTATGACCTCAGACAAACTGAGTCACACAGGAATCACCTTCCCTAACTGCAGCCAGATAGAAGTTAGGCTGTGGTGGGTTGACCCCAGCTGAACAGCAAGTGCCCACCAAAGCTGTTCTGTCACTCCCTACCTTGGCTGGACAGGGGAGAGAAAATACAACAAAAGTTTGCAGGCTGAGATGAGGGCAGGGAGAGATCACTCACCAATTACCATCATGGGTAAAACAGACTTGACTTTGGGAAATTAGTTTAGTTCATTACCAGTCAAATCATAGTAGGATAACAAGAAATTAAACCAAGTCTTAAAACACCTGCCTCCCACCCCTCCCTTTTTCCCAAGATCAACTTCATTCCTGAAGTCTCTCCCTCCTCCTGCCCAGTGATGCAGGGAGGCAGAGAATGGGGGCTGTAATCAGTTCATTACGTGTTGTCTTTGCTGCTCCTTCCTCCTCAGGAGACAACTTCTCACACTCTTTCCCCTGCTTCAGCATGGGGTCACTCCCAAGGGAGACAGTCCTTCATGGACTTCTCCAATGTGACTGCTTCCCAAGTGGGTCCCTTACATGGGGTGCAGTCCTTCAGAAACAGACTGGGGGGCGGGGGGTCCTCCATGGGCTGTAGGTCGGTCTCTGCTACCATGGACCTCCATGGGCTGCAGGTCAGTCTCTGCTCACCATGGACCTCCATGGGCTGCAGGCCGCTCTCTGCTCCACCATGGACCTCCGTGGACTGCAGGTGCATGACCTGCCTCAACATGGGCTGCGCCACAGGCTGCAAGCAAAATCTCTGCTCCAGCACCTGGAGCATCTCCTCCTCCTTCAGTGACTTTCGTGTCTGCAGAGTTGTTTCACTCCTTTCTCCAGCTGCAGTGATCATCACACAAGGTTTTTTTTTCCCCTTCTTAACTATGTTATCCCAGAGGCACCATCACCACTGCTGATGGGTTCAGCCTTGGCCAGTGGTGGGTCTGTCTTGGAGCCAGCTGGCATTTGCTCTATCAGACAGAGGGGAAGCTTCTGCCAGCTTCTCACAGAAACCACCACTGTAGCCCCCCTACCACCAAACCCTTGCCACCTACACCCAGTACGTAGCCTGTGCTATAAGGTAGTCATCTAGCTGTTTTCAAAAGTTAATAGAGACAGCCACCTCAAGAGATGTTTTGCCCCGGTTTTGAATGGGATGGAGACTGCACTCCAAGTGCTTATTCCCACAAACAACAGAGCAGTCTACATGACTAGCTTAAACTAGATAACATTCCAGCTTTAGAGGGTTAGAGTTCAAGGAGGGAAATCCTGCACCCCAGTCTCTATGCCTCACTTCCCTACTCAGAGAGCTCTTATTTCTATACTCTTGCTTCAATTCAGTTGATATAGTAAAAACACAGCCCTGAAACTGAGATTTTTAGAGATTAGGAAATAAAGGTGGATAGGTGCCTATGGCAGATGCAAGAAATCACTGCTAGAGCTATAGTAACAATTATTATGAAAACACCCCCAAACACCTTGTGAAGCTGCCTATGGACAAATAGGAGCAATGTGAAGGATGATTTAGTAGAGAGCCTCCACCTATCGCACCCAGTTCTCTCCTCCACCTCCTCAAAGTCTACATGAGGCCAAAGGACAATGGGGCAAAGATCTTGGGCTTGTCTTCATTGCTGTCAAAACTTCGTCCAAATAAGGGTCACTGATTATCCACACCCAAAACTTCAAGGCCCAAAACCCGATCTTGTTTCCAGTGGGGCAGGGCACCAACTACTCTGACCAATGCTTGGACTCTCCATGGCCCAAGTCCATGGCCAAAGAAGGTGGTCTTCACATTATGGCCTCAAGGTACTAATACCTCCACAAGTTTTGAACTAACAAATCCTAATATCTAGTGCCTAAGTACTAAATCATAGAATCTTAGAATAGTTAAGGTCAGAAAGGACCTTAAGATCATCTAGTTCCAGCCCCCCCTGCCATGGGCAGGGACACCTCCCACTACACCATGCCACCCAAGGCTCTGTCCAGCCTGGCCTTTGTTTTTTGTGGTGTTTATGAAAGATAAAGCAGCAACCAAAGCTCCAGGAGTTGGACAACATAAAAAGCTGCTTTTCTACATGTCTGGAAGAATGAAGTCAAGCTGGGGCTTGGTTTTTCTGCAGGAAGCTAAAGGATGGTCTTTTTCTTATACCAAGATGAAACATGTAGGAACTAAGCATCTTTTAAACCAGTAAAGAAAGTGCTGTCAAATTAATTTCAAATCCAGCAACAAATTCAAAAGCTATTGAATAGGAAGGGGAGGTGGGAAGAGAGGGAAGGAGAGGAAGGCAAAAAGAGAGCTAAAGGAGTGCTGGAAAATGAGATGTTTATTAAGGAGGATTTCTGCAGAGCTGCTGAATTACCCCAGAATTTCAGGGCTGGAAAAATTACTAAAAGATGAAAACCTCAGTCACAAAAGGAAACAGTCTCAAAGCCCCCAGGCAAGCCCTGTTCCCCCCCATGTATGCTTTCACCCTGTGGAAGGTGTGGGAGCAATCTTGCTGGCTCAGTGCTGAGGGACAGGTCTCCTGTTCAGCTCTTCACATCCACTCCCACTTAAGCTGCCACAGAATAACCTTGTGCCCCCCACTGTGCCACTGCACAAGGGCTGGCAGGGGAAGGGGCTCGGGGATAATGAATGAAGCTCTGTATTAGCCACAGAAGCACAGGACAGTCAAATGAAAGGGTAAAAGTATGGTCATGAAAGACAAGCAGTCACTCCGACTGTGTGCTGGAGGTAATTACTGCTATATAAATAAACCAGAGGGAAAAAAAAAATCTTTTAAAAATCTAATTACCATGCAGCACTGTGGGTTTCAACCTTGGTCAAGTACAGGCAGACCTGATTTATGCTCCATCATAAAATCCTAAGCATGAGGCTGGTCTCTCTCTCTCTTTACAATATGAGTCAGGGAATCAGCACAGGACACTTCTCAGAGAGGAGCTGCCTGATAGATGGATGCACCCATATCTGAGTGGAGTGGGTCAGCATCTCCAACAAGCCCAGGACTACATGAATGCACTATCTGCCACAGAATCACAGAATCATAGAATAGTCAGGGCTGGAAAGAACCTTAAGATCATCTAGTTCCAAGCCTCCTGCCATGGCCAATGACACCTTCCACTAAACCATGTCACCCAAGGCTCTGTCCAGCCTGGCCTTGAACACCGCCAGGGATGGAGCATTCACAACTTCCCTGGGCAACCCATTCCAGTGCATCACCACCCTCGTAGTAAAGAACTTCCTCATATCCAATCTAAACTTCCTCTAAGTTTGAACCTGTTACCCCTTGTCCTATCACTACAATCCCTAATGAAGAGTCCCTCCCCTACATCCCTATAGGCCCCCTTCAGACACTGGAAGGTTGCTATGAGGTCTCCACGCAGCTTTCTCTTCTGCAGGCTGAACAGCCACAACTTTCTCAGCCTATCTTCATAGGGGAGGTGCTGCAGTCCCCTGATCATCCTCGTGGCCTCCTCTGGACTTGTTCCAACAGTTCCATGTCCTTTTTATGCTGGAACACCAGAACTGCACACAGTACTCCAAGTGAGGTCTCACAAGACAGAGGGGCAGGATCACCTCCTTCAACCTGCTGGCCAAGCTGCTTTTGATGCAGCCCACAATACAGCTGGGCTGTGAGAGCACGAGCATGTCAAGGTCCCTCTGAATGGCATTCCTTCCTCCAGCGTATCAACTGAACCACACCTTGTCGTTTCTTATTTGGGAGCAGAGCCCAGCCCCCTCCTGGCTCCATCCTCCTGTCAGTCAGTTGTAGGAAGCGATAAGGTCCCCTTGAGCCTTCCCTACTTCAGACTAAACCCCTTGGCTACCTCAGCCGTTCCCCATCACACTTGTGCTCCAGAGCCTTCACCAGCTCCATTGCCTTTCTCTGGCCCCGCTCCAGCACCTCAATGTCTCTCTTGTAGTGAGAGGCCCAGAGCTGAGCACAGGATTCAAGGTACAGCCTCGCCAGTGCCCAGCACAAGGGGACAATCACTGCCCTGGCCCTGCTGCCGCACTGGTGCTGATACAGGCCAGGATGCTGGTGGCTTCTTGGCTGCCTGGGAACAAGCTGCTCATGTTCAGCAGATATATCTGCACATATATTTATCACAGTTTTCCCTCAGCAAGATATGACTGAATAAAAATCTCCCAAACCTCTGTTTCATTGGACTTCTAGTATTCTCTATACACTTAGTAATGACATTTCCTTTTGGTGTACAGCCGTCTTCGTTCAAGCAAGTCATAAAGGCATTTCTGTGACTCTTACAATTGTCTAGGGAAGGGAAACTGAGGTAGAGGCTTAATTCATCGCTGAGACTTTTGGCTCCTCTTACTCAATCAAGAGTTTGGTGATCTGCTTTTCTAAAAACCTCTATGTGAATGCTTTACCCATCATCCCAAAACAAATAATGACCCAAACTTGGATCCTTATTTTCTGTGTCTTCGCTTGTGCCAAGAGACATTTCATCCAAGAAGAGCAGGTAAGCAAAACTCAGTAGTTAACTTTAAATGTATTGTCATTTTGAACTTTCAGAGTTGAGGCACATTGAAAAGCAAAGTAAATCCTACTGCACATCTGATACTCCTCATGTGGAACCAAGTGCTACACTCCAGCTTCTTAACTTAAGAAGCACTTCTGACAGCAATCAAGTTCAGACTGGATTTGCAGCTCCATGTTCAAAGCTGTTGATGTAAGTGGACAGGAAGCAGATTCCCAATCATGAGCAAAGAGAAGGCGGTTTTTTCTCCATCCCAAATTGAGAGAAATCAGAATCAATTAAGTCAATAATTTGTATGTCAGTAGATATGCACACACATACATATCTATAATGACAAATTATAGGTAAGTGAAATCTCTCGTATAAATTTCAAAACATAAAATTGTGTTAAAAAACCTGCTACTTTACACAACAGATTTCATACCTCAACATTGTTTAAAATCTGAAAGCCAAGCATTTTGCTTAAAGCTGTATCAAAACAATATGCTTCAATAATTTCTAAACATAAACATAGATCTGAAAGTGATAGGACACCCTAGGGAAAAAAATAATTCATTGTGTCATTTAATTGTTTCCAGCATTTCCGGAAAACAAACAGTGAAATCAGAATAACCATTAAACTGTGAAAAAAGTTAGGAAAAAATTACCAGAGTTCAAAAATAAGACAATTTCCTTATCATCGTTAATGAGATTTATTACCCAGCATCTGTTATTCTAACTTTAAAAAGTCAAAGCCCACTTTTAATAATTGGCTCTTGTTTTTATATGGTATCTGGCATTCGCACAGCTTCCTTGATTAAACCTCAAAGCAGGTAAGCACTGTGATTCAGGGGAAAGAGGATTCAGAGGTAAAACAAATTGCTTATAGTTTCAGAGAAATCAGCGCCAGAGCAAAGAATTAGAGACCCAAGCTCGCACCCTGTACAATAAACCACCCTGTAGCTAAAGTTTTGGCTACTATTCCCCACCATTATGCATTATTCCCCGCTGTTATTCCTCACATTCTACCTTGATGGCAGGGAAAACTTCTGTAGCTGGAGTAGTTACACACAAGCAAATAGCCTTATCAGAAGAGACCCTGGGTGTTTAAAAGGACACAATAAAGCAGGTGGGTGCTTCTGCTCATAGGGCTGGTCATCCATAATACCACTAGAAAAATGAATAGATGAAAACGGACTGCAAACATCTTTAGACCTGAAGATTTGCAACCCACAGAGGAATAAAATTCTTGGAGGACCTGAGTGAATTAATACACAGCTTTACCAAGTGTTCTGTTTTGGTAGCAGCACTAGGGGTGGGGAGGAGTGGGCAACTGAGATGCCCCATCTTAGTCTCTTTTTAAAGATGTTATGGGAGAGTGTGTGGGGCAGGGAAATAACTCACCCCCATCTTGCACCCACTTCTGACAATCATCTTTTTTTACTTGTTTTTAAAGTAAGATTTTGCCCCATTTTGATCAGTTTCATATTGGACAAAGCAAACATAAGCATTTGAGCTGAAATTTTGCTAGCAGTGAAAATATTAGCTATAATAGATAACATTCCTGTAGCAGCAATACTTGAAACGTGTTTATCAAAACCATGACCCATGCCTCTAAATTTTATCCAACCCTTCCTGTGGCCATTTCAGTCAGGGAAAATGTAAGCAGAGAGTTCAAACTGTCTACAGATCCACGTACATTATATTAAAAACTAAAAAGAAACGGACATATTAAAATGTTTTCACAAAAAAGAAAAAGAGCTCTAAAAACAACTGGAATAGCTCTTGGGAACAGCTTTTGTTTCTTGAGTAAATACTTTGCAGTTTACAGCTTTCTATAAAAAAAAAAAAATTCTTTTTTTTTTGTCTTCCTTCTTTTTTTTTTGTCTTTCTTCAAGCTACACGCAAGCTTTATTCTGTAAAACAACAAGGAGTTTGAAAAGCCCAAGAATGGGCTGCTTGTCTGTGTGTCTGAATATGTGCATTTTGAGACTAGGTTTAAGAAAAATTCATGGTATCATAGAATGGTTTGGGTTGGAAGGGACCTTAAAGACCACGTGGTTCCAACCATCCTGCCTTGGACAGGGACACCTTCCACAAAGCCCCATCCAACCTGGCCTTGAACACTTCCAGGGACAGGGCGTCTTCAACTTCCCTAGGCAACCTGTTCCACTGTCTCATCACTTCATTTGCTAGTTTCCTCAGTACCTGAGGATGCACCTCATCAGGTCCCATGGACTTGTGCACCTTTAAGTTCCTTCGATGACCTCAAACCTGATCTTCTCCTGCAGCAGGAGGCTCTCCCTTCCCCCAGTCTCTGCCTTTGTCTTCTGTAACTTTGGCAGTGTGGCTGGGGCACTTGCCAGTGAAGACTGAGGCAAAAAAGTCACTGAGTACCCCGGCCTTCTCCATACCCCAGGTCACCCACTTCATGCCAGAGAGGGCCTGCATTTTCTCTTGTTTTCGTTTTATCTGCAATGTTCCTGCAGAAGCTTTTATTGTTGCTGTTGACATCCCTGGCAAGATCTAATTCTGTCAGGATTTTAGCTTTCCTAACCTAATCCCTGGCTGCTCAAGCATTTTCTCTGTATTCCTCCCAAGTTACCTGTCCTTGCTTCAACCCTCTGTAGGCTTCCTTTTTGCATTTGAATTTGTCCAGGAATTCCTTGCTTATCCATGCAGGCTTCTAGGCTTTTCTTTCTGTCTCACTCTTTGTCAGGATACATCACTCCTGAACTGGGAGAAGGTGATCCTTGAATATTAATCAGTTTTTTTGGTCCCTCTTCCCTTGAGGACTTCATCCCATGGTACTTCACCAAGCAGATAACTCAGGAGGCCAAAGTCTACTCTCCTGAAGAAGGTAGTGAGGTGGCTGCACACCCTCCTCAATGCCCTAAAGAACTCAGACTCTACCATTTCATGGTCACTGAAGCCAAGGCTGCCCTCAAGCTTCAGATTCCACACCAGCTCTTCCCTGTGGGTGGGGACAAGGACCAGCATAGCCTCTGTCCTTGTTTGCTCCTCTGTCACCTAGAGAAGGAACTTACCATAGAACAGCAATGCATTCCAGGAACCTCCTGGATTGCTTATGCCCTGCTGCATTGTCCCTCCAACGGATACCCGGGTGATTGAAGTCCCCCATGAGGCCCAGCGCTTGTGGACATGAGGTTGCTCCTACCTGTCTATGGCGGCTTCATCTATATGTGCCACACACTGAGACTGTCCCTGTTCTGAATATTTTCATGTATGCCTACAGTTCAAGGAGTGCATAAGAAGCATGCCTTGGAGCATCACAGACAAAAAAAAAAACAGTGGAAGGCTGAACTGCAGGAACATCAAGAGACACTTAGATCATTTTCATCAGACTTAAGCACCTAATTTTTCTTCTTCTGTTCTCTGCTTATACCTTCCTCTTTCTTCCCCACTGGACTGTGGTCTTCACACTCAATGGTGTCTCTGGTTTTGGCAACATTTACAGTTCACTGAACTTTTCCCAGACAATCCTTTTTGCTTCCCAACAAGGATTTTATTAAAAAAAAAAAAAAAAAAAAAAAAAATATTCATGTAAACACTGCAGGAAAGGTTATTATTGTTTTAAAAAATAAATAAATTTACAGAAGCTGATTTTGAGGAAGACAGGCAGTTGTCAAATCAGAACAGAATAGCCCAATGATTGCACATGACTAACAACTCTATCAGGATGATCTCTCTCTATAGATCAGCCAGGGAGCAGTTTTGTTGACTTCTGTCTGATTCAGCTGTCCGCAAGCAGCCTTCCCCCAACTTGTCACAGCATGAGAACCATTCAGTAAAGAAAGTGCAGTGCAAATTTTGGAAAAGTTCAAAGGAACATCAGAGATTTTGATTTGTTCTTTTGAGGGAATAGGATGTGACACACTTATAAATGGTCCTTTTTGTTCCTGAAGTGCCTGACCAATACAGTAAAAGAGCAAAGTGATTAGCTCCTACTATGTTATCCAGAGTAAGTGATAAGATGTTGAAGTCTTGCAGGCAGAATATCCATGTGAACAATAGAAATTGCTTAGTAAAAGACAATCTCTATAGAAAAATGTACACTTCCAGGTACCTAATCTAGGGCAAACAAGGCTATGTATTTAATATCCAAGCTATCACTTCTCTTCTATTATATCATGTAACTTATCCCGTGATGCAGTTTTCCCACATCCTGGAAAGAGGGTTAATATATTTTTGTTTAAAATTCACAGTAAAGTTATGTGGACACAATCCACTAGAATTTGTTAAGAACTCTTGCTGAATTTCTAAAAAGAAAAAAAAAAAAAAAACTTTTATTCTGATTCTTATTTTAATATATCTTTAATCTCTTTAAATGCACTGAACTCAACAAATACTATCTATCATTCTTGCTTCTTTACCAGCACAATATTGTCTATTTTTAAAGAAAAATTAAATTTTGTATAGTACTTCCTGAGATATGCCTCCAGTGTTGCACAGAATTAATAATATAGGTTCTGAATTGCAAAACAGGGAAATAAATTCTAAATAAAAACATGATTAAAAATGTGGAAAGACAGAATTAGGATATGAGAACTCTACAGTAGGAGCAGGAGAACTGAGTCCGAATCTCAGATGGAAACCTGACCAGTGAGCCAAAAACAAAACTCAAATTTATCAAACCATAAAATGAATCCTGGTCTAGTGGAAGGCTTCCCTGCTTGTGGAAGGGGGTTGGAAGTAGATGATCTTTAAGATCCCTTCCAAGTCAAACCATTCTATGATTCTATGAATGTATTTATTCCAGACTTTATATTCTACAACAAGTATCAGGACAAAATGCGCTACTAAGTCTGCCATCTTTCCCTAACAAAAGATAGGAAGAATAGTTAGGAAGTGGTTCACTTTTACAGTAACAGAGGCAGGCACCAAGCTACACAGCTAACTTCATGAGAGGACTATACTTAAATGGTTACTCGGATGCAGCAGAATCAGGTAATTTAACAGCAGTGTCTCAGGGGGTAAAACCTTCATCACTCTATAACACACTTTAAAAGCACCTTGCTCTGAAAGCCAGTAGAACTTAGCTATATGATACAGGTTTTAAATGTGTACCCATAAGTTTCTGTCCCTTCTTTCTGGCAAGGGGCCTCCAACCCCCATGATGGCATCCCAGCATTGCATAGGCAGCACATCCTGCTATTCATGAGAGATTTACAGCTGTGTGAGACTAAAGGAGGGTGGATGAGGACAGCCACACAGCAGAATATTTATTGTGCATCACTTAGGAGATACAAAATATTGCTTGGACACTTTAATAGATGCATCAGTGTTAACTGATTTGCTCTGAGGCACCATATGCTAATCAAATGGTGTGCGATGCATAATGTCGCATTAATGTCGTAATAAAGGAAATCTCTATGTGTTCCACAATGTCTTTATGATTACCTTTAATTTTAGATAGCTAGTGAAGGAATGTGTGTTCAATACCTGGATCTGCTGTCTAATTACCTAGGATATAACAAGAGCCAAATGTACGATAAAAGGCCAGGGTTTTTATTGGAGATCACTGGTGACAACATAAACCATAAATAAGTCTTACAATCTGCAAAAGCCTGTAACACCATGGTCTGATAGGTGTGTGAGATTGTTTTAGGCATATTTTGATTTCTTTTCATCTTTAGTTACCAACCTGGAAAAAGAAAATATGTAAACACAAAGGGATATAGCTTCAAAGCCTCTCCCAGGAGGATTAAATACATGGGTCCAACAGATGTTTTACATTTACTTCTACAAAAAATCATACAGTTCTGTCATTCAATTCAAGCCACCCCTCATGCTTGTGACAAGTCTTTCAGGTAAAGTCACCTTAAGCCTGCTCATCTTTTTCATAAATGCTTGTATTAGCTCCTTTGTTAGCATGCACACACACACAAATACACCTACTACTTTGAATTAGCTTCTGAGAGTTTTAAGCAATGCATAGAATAATCTCTTATTAGCAGCATTTGGGTTTCAAGTTTTTTGGTTTATGTAATTTGCCTAATCCTCAATGTATTTTGTTTAGGAGAATGGTAACTATTCCTCTTTTATAACAGGAGAAACTGAGGCACAGAGTTACAATAACCTGATTTGTGTTACAGTGCTTTGAAGGTGAGATTAGGTGTCAGGTCTCACAACTTCTAAATCAGCATCTGAGCAAATAACAGAGTGCTTCACATCAAATAGCATGTGGTAGAAGAAAATCTTGGTTGTGTTGTGCTGGGTAGGAGAGAGATTAGGAGTCTTGCACGATAGAGGAATTGATTTAAATTTATATCCGTGTTATCAAGATTTTCACCCAAAACCTGGTGCTTTTACACAAATGCACAAATCACATTTTTACCCTTCTTTTGTAGCACAATCTTTTAAATCAGGATCCCAGAGGAAAGGTTTTGCAGCCAAGGTGTTGAGATTGAGAACAGAGCATCACTGAAAATTTACAGAGGAGTGTTCCAAATCAGGCCTGCTCAATGGTGACTTTAAGTCACACAGACAGGCTCCATGGTGGCTCCCCGCCAGATATATTTAACAGGTGTACATGAACATATTATTTCAGGCTGACGTTGCTTAAGCTAAAATCAGTATCTGGCCAGCATGACTGAAACGGAGAGGAAGGACAGGAAAGAGTGAATTGTAGATCTCTGAGTTAATCTGCTACACTAGTATATATCAGAGAAAAGACTCTGCAGGCCAGTGGAGTCACACCAGGGTACAAGTAGTATAAAACCAGATGAAAACCAGGCCCAGGAATTAGAGCAGCAATGCTGCCTGGGCCCTAAGAGACAGCCAGAAACCCTTTGATAGAGCAAAATCCTGATACGCTGCAAGAAACAACCTGGAAGTCTGTTCCCTACCGGCATCATTAATGCGTTTCCCAAAGCAGAAATCAGAAATCCTCCTTTCCAGAGGAGCAAAGCCATAGAAAGCGGCTCCCTGTTTAATGACACCAGTGAATGTTTTGCCTAATGTGGATAGAGAGAAATTGGCTCCTGCTGACTTGTGTATCAAGACAGGCTTGAACTGTCCTGAAGTTCATGGTCAGGATGAGTGTGAAGAAGAGCAAGAAGGGTTAAGGACGACCCACATAAGTATTGAGCCAACTAGAGAGTGGTTTTGCAATTTATGATCCCTTCTAGCCCTTTGGCTTTCTGGAACATGGGACTCACTTTCATTATAATTTCTTCTTCTGTCTTCCGGATTTATGGAAAATGTGGAGGAGAATAAAATCAAACATCCCTGGAAACAGTCTCAGCCTCAGAAGAGGAACGGATATGAACTCTGCACTTAGGCTAAAAGTCAAGTTTTCAGCTGTTACAAGATTTTAAATCTGGACTTTGTTTCCAGCCCTGCTCAAAAAGCATAATGCTATTACTAGGTACAGAAGATTTCCTTCTCCTCTTTCTTTCCTTCAAATTTCAGGTGTCAAATCAGCGTTGCTGTTTCCAAACCTAGTAAACAAATCTGTGAGGAAGCCCAGAAGTTCAGGTGAACCAAAATGAAAGATTAACTTCCAATCATTCATCATCTTCACAATGTTTGCAGACTGAGACAGCACAGCAACCTTAAACCTTGTACCTAATAACTTTACTGGGCAGTTGCACAGGATGATAGCCTTCTGCAGCTCTTTTTCTGCTTATTGAAACTTACTATTCCCAGTAGCAGCTGCAAACCATCCACACACAGAAGTTAGCTGACTCCATAGAAGCACACCTAACTTCTAAGCTGCAGGGACCAACAGCCTTTCTCTGTCATCCTTATTTTTTTCTAGTCCTTTACTGTTATGTTTAATGATTCTGTTTTTCCCCGTCTGACTAATATAACTTGTACAAGTTGCATGGGATGCTCTGATTCTTGACCTCTGTGCACTTCCTCTGTGCTGTATACAAAGACATTGTGTTTACCATCTAAGTCAGATGAGTGTTCTGGAAGGAGTGTGTCGCTCTGGTACACCTGAACTCCTCAACTTTAACACTGGCCAGTGAGTGATTTTGAAATAATCTGGAGATAATCAACAACAGAAATGAAAGATCCTGGAAGAAACTAGAAACACAAACAGACAATGAAGAGGGATTATAAAAATATTCAGTGTTATGACTAGCAACTAGTAGTTAGCTTAGTTTTTTTTCCTGATACAGCACTAAAAAAACACTGGCTGATCTAGATGCAGCAGTTTCTGTTCATTGTACAAATATTGCTGTACCAGAGTGAAAAATTAAAATAACACTTCAGCCCAACTCCAGATGAAACTTAAGATGAACCTGAATATTTCTGGGTTTGCCTAACTTGTATTTCTAATGTTGATTGCTTTACATCAGCAAGCCCTGGTTTCTACAGGGAATGTTTGAACTCAGGTCCTAAACCACACGAACAACAGCAAGAACACATAAGAGTGGGAAATGTAAATTTAAAGCCTTTTATTTTAATTTTTCATTGCCTGCTAGTTCCATAGCTCTAAGCATTGTGGCTTCCGCAGAGGGTAGCAGTTCATTGCCAGCAGCATACCTAATTAATTCCTCCTTGCCTGCTCCATGTGGCTTCCTCACCCCCAATCCAGCTGACCTATTGCTTCTCAAGATAGGCTAAATTAATAACAAGGAAACTAAGGAAGAAGTGAATTATTTAACTCCAGAAAGTATCAAAGTTTACATGAGCCCAGCATTGACTAAGCCAGAAGGATCAGTCCATGCCCTTGGGATTGTTTTTCTGGGCTCTTTTCTGTCTTCTCGTCAAAATCAATGGGTATTTAGCCTGGTCTTCAGTGGGTGACCTTTTGATTCTCAAGAGGTATATAACATTTGGCATTTACTCTGTATAGTGTCTTTCATGAGAAGGGCTCTAAATATCTTTCTACACCAAGTCTCACAATATCCTCAAGGGGAAAGTAAGCATTATCCTCATTTAATTAATGCATTGCCAAAGGCTAAAATACAAACTAAAGGAGACTGAACTTTCAAGGTACACCACTTGCTCCTATTCTTGTTAAGTTGGTGGGGAGATGAACACACGGAGCACCAAACAGGATTAGCCTCCAAGTTTTTGGATCAGAAATTCAGGTCCAGCATGCTTCATCCAAAGTTTTAATCAAAATTAAGCCTTCACCCAATACTGCATGAAGACCCAAATGACAAAACTAACAAGATATATTTTAAATTAATTTGTTTGCAAAGGTGACTATATATACACAAGCTAGCCAATCCTGAAAAGAGTTGAAGAAGAACATAAACCAATATGGCTTCTTTCTCCTTCCAATCAGCATAGCATAGCAAGCATAAAGGCTCTCTAGGAAGCCACCAACCTTCAATGGACTTGATTCCATTCCTGCAGTGGCCAGGGCTTGGCATATGGCCCTGCGCTAAGTCATTACTCTCACATCTTCTCTTCAGCTCCAATCAATCACCATCATTTTGAAGGTGAAGATGAGTATCTTACTATCAGCAATGTGCTGCCTAAATACAAGTAAGAGGGAAGGGGAACTGAGACACAGACAAGCTAAGTAATTTCTAAAGTCATGTAGAATGTATGCTGTAGCCAGGGAGCTCAACAGAGTTGACACAAGTTGACATAAGTCTTTGTGGAACTAAAGTTCTCTCTGTTGGACTGCAAGGGAAGTAGAAAAATGTGAACTTCCCTTTACTAATTCCCATCTGACACCTACAACTTCCCTCTTCTTTTCGGTCACAAAGCTGCTTATTTTCACTACATCCTGAAGTGCTTTCAGGCTTTCTTTCTATTTGAAGCAGACTTGATGGTTTGGTTGAGGCTAATAACAAGCGCGTCAGTAGGCAAATCCCTAAATTAGCTAAAGAATACTGCTATTTGCATGATTATAAGAAAAAAAAGAAACAATGTGGGGAAAGAAGACTTCAGCATGGTACAGACCAAAAGTCAAATGCCCAGAGTTCCACTGAAACACGGCATCATTTTTTCTGCGTAGCATCTGTAAAACAGAATTAAGTTAGTATGTCACTGAAAATGGGATCTCTTCTTTGGGGGATAATGCCTACCATCATCTCAGAGCAATTTGCTGCTTCATATTCGAAGAACTCACAAGTTTCTACAATAGGCAGTCTAATTGCAAATATTTGATGTTGACTAAAAGCACAGAATAGCCAAGGTGTATTTCAAAGCAGTGTATATGCTTTGCTTCAGGGCCAGGATAAGATATGCATTAGAAGGTAATGAGCTAACTGCAGTTTTCTTGGAAGTTTATATGACTCTACCAGTACTGAAAGAGATGTTACTAAACGCACTTCAAATAGGCCCAGGTGCGAGACCAAGCCACATATAAGTAACCTGGCAGAGTCACTTTAAAGTGGGGAGCAAGGATTTCAGGATCTGAAGCAAAATAAACAGTGCAATGAAGAGAAGGGACAGCCCAGTAAGTCAACTGCCAGTCATAAAACCACCAATCATGGTGTATGCTGTAGATGATTGCTATCAACTAGTTTTACTGAACTACTCTGAATTTCTTCAGCACAGCCCTGAAAATATTCATGGTGGAGAACATGATGGAGAAAAAAAAACAAACAAAAAAAAAACAAACAAAAAAACAATCCTAAAGATGTCAGGTTGATTAATATCAAAAAGTTTCTTCAAAACCTGATTCTCCAGTTGTGTGTTTCTTGTTTTTCTGACCACAACTTCTGTTGCCGGTAGAATACAGGTTCTGTTGCAGTAAATTTCAAATGTAAGAACTTGAATGTTCTGCAGAATATTTATGAAATTTTAAAATTCAGAGTTCCTGGAATATTATTTTTAATTGAAGCAATAAAAAATCTTCGTATAACTTGGTAATGAAAGCTATTAAAATAAACAGAAATAAAACATATTTATATTTTGATCAGGTTACCATGTTAGTAATGCTTAATGCATAGAGCTTATAAAAGAAAAGAACTAATGCAAATCTTCTGACAGGGCACTTTCCTTGATTGTTAGTTAAGTATTCCTTAGTGCGTGCTCCAACCAAGTGCCACTGTTATAAACCTATAAACAACCCAACCCATAAAAATTCAACACTAACTTCTAGTTATATATTGTTACTTACTATTTTCTTTATTATATTAGACATCTCCCATGTTCCAGGTATTTTACAGCTCTTAGGATAGTTAATGCAATTTAAATATATACAGTGGCTGTACTGAGTTCTTACTTGTGAAAGGAACTGTAATCTATCAGCAAAAAGGCTAATTGCAGTTTATCCAATTGATTTAATTCTCCCCAAGCTTCCCCTCCCAATTTTTTATAAGTATTACAAACCTTAGGTTATAATTTTGATATATGCTGCTAGATAGTTTAAATACCAACTAATTCTCTTATAAAACTGTAGTTTGATCAATATGTCTAAAAGTTTCATTCCTCACATATGTATTTCTCAGTTTTAGAGCTATCAATTTTATCTCATATGCGGGGATTAGGTAATTAACGGGCCAGGAATTCAGATCCCCCCCGAATTCAACAAAACCTTCCATTCTGCAGTCAGAAAAGAACAGTTGATCCTTCTTTGGCATAAGAAAGATGGACTGGATAACCTCAGCAGGTTCTGTCCAAGGCTACATTCTACTCTTCTATGACAAGAGTTGCCTTCCTCACTCTCCGTGTACTCCCTCTCTAAGAAGTAACCTCTGAGAAAAAGATGAGAGAGAACACCCAAACTGAGTTAGAAAAGGCAATTTCTGACATTATTTGTTTCCCAGGCTGGAAACAGAAGAGGAGGCAGTGGAAAATCCACCAGGGTTTGCCCTCACGTTCTGCAAGGAGCTGAGCAAATCTGTTTTGCCCTTCCTGTATGATACAAATGAATTTCTTGCCGAAGTGAGTCATTTCATTTCCCAGATAGCCCCTATGTCCTTCTTATGAAGGAGGGAACAAGAGAGAAGGGAAAAAACAATAAATAAAAATCACTTGGACTCAGCAGCAATGGGTGTGATGTGGGAGCCTGATTAGAATGCCATAATGTAGCCCTGATGTAGGAAGCTATGCAGAATACAGTAAGCAGCCTACAAACTTCTGCTTTCAAATAACATTCATTATAACCCTAAAAAAATAGAAAAAAAAATAAAAATAAAAATAAAAATAAAAAAGAAAAGAGAAAAAGACAGCCAAGCAACAGAGTTGGTACTGGATATCTGAAAGGTTTTCTACAATAACTTTGAAGAAGGTCATGTGGAGAAGAGAGGAAACTGGAGCCCTTTCCATCCACAGAGGAAAATAAATGGGTGACACTATGCTAATGAAGACAATTCGCTCCCAGAATGAGTCATTCAGCAGCAGCAAGGTCTGTGTCCTGCCTGTTGATTCATATTCTTCTCCCTCTAGCATCTAGAAGTTGTCCTAAAAGGATTGTCTGGGTGACCTACCCACTAACGAGTTTGGGTTTGATTTTGTTTTTTATTTGGTATTAGCATAGTGTCACCCCCAGGAGATTTTCCCTTCAGTGGTGGAATATCCTCTGGGTTATCTGCTGTGGGATGGGACAAAGTGAAGCTTAAAGCAAGATATGATGCTAGAAGAGTTACAGCAGAAACAAGACATGAGCTGGCAGCATGTCTCTTGGTGGGAAGGTCAGCTTGGCCTCCACCTTGCAGTGCAAAAATCAAGATAGGGTTTTTCTTCCACTTGAAATCTCATTGTCACTGTGTGCATAATTCCTAACAGTTCTATTTTTCTGCTTTGACACACAGGAGCTTTTAAACAGATCAGCCCCTTGGATGTGAGAGCCCAGGTCTGAACTAGCGCAGTGATGGGATAAAGGTCCAATTATGCAAAGCTTTCTTGAGCAAAATTGTATAAAAATCAGAATAAAATGAGGATGTCCACAATGCTTGTTGTAGCAAGAGTATCAGCTGCACAAGGACTCTACATCTGACCTGACTGACTGCATTGGAAAAAATTATAAACATTGTCCTTCAGAACTAGAGCACTTTATTTTCGTTCAATGACAACTATGATGGTCTTTTTAAGCAGCAAGCAAAAATTAAAGTACTATTTTTAAGTGTGTATTTTTTAAATTTATCACTTTATAGAGCTATTACTGACCAGATAGCTGGTATAAACTGTCATATTTCTAGTGGCTGAAGGCAGCTGAGTCAATACTTCAAACTAGGTTCAATATTTGAATGCAGCAGTAAGGAAGGTAGTGTAATCCACTGTTATATATTAAATAACATATCAATCCTAAATTGCACATTACGGAAGAACTTTTAGTTAGAGAGACTTTTCTGCTAAAGATAGCTTTTCTTTTCTGAATGGTAAATATTCTTTGTACTAAGTCATTTAGTCCAAGTTTGCCTTGGTGTCGTACAATGCAGAGTTTGTCTCCTGCATCTATCACATTGCCAATAACACCCAATAAAACATCATATTAATTATGAAAAGGTATTTAAGATCAAAACCTTTGATTGCCTGTAATGAGATGTCCAATGATGCTAATCACAGAAAAAGTGTCTATTTAGAACTAATAATCAGAAACACATTTCAATGTGAAATAAGTAATGATCAGCATGACAGAATAATAATTAAAAAAAAAAAATCAATAGCACGTATATTAAACAAAGGCTTTTGTACATTAAATATTAATTTTATGCTTCACATTAACACCTATAACTTAGCAAATAAATTTTAATATTTATTGGGATTTCTAAATTTTCAGCAATGATATTTTGAAAGGGAAACACAATACTATTCAGAAAATTCTTTGAAAAGGTGACTTTCAGTTCCATAATTCAGAAGAATACTTTTCCTTAAAGTTGTAAGAACACTGATGGAAAGAAATACATATTCACGTTTTAACCTTTTTGTTTAAAAGGTTGATTTTCTATAAGCCAGGGCCCCAATTCTATAGTCCATGAAATTAAAGGTAAAATTCCCCATTCACTTCGACAGGAGCAAAAGAGAAACTTAAATTCATGATCTTTTCCCTGCCCAGAGAGGCTGATGCTATATTGCTTGGACAGAGAATTAAGGGACAAAGAGGCACCCAAATTCCTGTGAGATGGTTTTTCACCTTTTGCTATAGCAGTGAGAATCCCAAATAACTAAATGAAAGTTCAGCTGTGCTACACCAGGTTTACCAAGTCTCAATGGCAGCAGTTCCTGGCTATGATGTCACGTATGAAGCCACTGGCATAGACAGATCATTTGGGATGGGCAGAGCCTAGGTGAGCTTTGGAAAATTCCTTCCTCCCTCATATTTAGATAGCAGAGGCTGTGCTTGCCTGAAGCTGCTGCAGTAGCAGCCCATGGATTGCTCTCACTTATGTCATCATTAGCCTGAAACAACATGTGATCCACACTTCAATTTACTAGTAAGGTCTGGATAGATGGCTCTGTTGAAGGCAGCTATATCCTGGCAGCTCTGCTGCAGCAGCAATGAAGGGTATCATGTACTCATGTTGGATCAGCATATCTGCTCTTGGTGAAGGTTTAGGATACAGGAGGTCCAGAAAAGCTATATTTTTGTTTGGATGGCGATTACTTGAAAAGGGCACATTGAGTGCATGGGACCTCACTGAACTGTGTTCAAGTTAAAAGTACAAATTTGTCCCCTTTATGGATAGGTGCATCGTGTCTCCACAAGTCCCCTCATCCAGAGTTTTGAGTGGGCTCCTTGGCCTCCATCCTACACCTCTTGCAGAATTAGGCGCTGATCTCGTACTCCAATGCAGAGTCAGTTCCTGCGAGAAACACTCTTGCAACTACACTCAAGTCAGCAACAGAGCCCCCATTTATCTAAAAAGGGGGAAAGCATTTCATATGAAGCTCTAGTAGCATTTTTCTGTACCAGTAAATGATTTGTTCCTGCTCTCCATCTCATGGAGCCCTGACAGTTTTGAGGATAGGTTCAGTGACATGCCCTGATAGAATTGCTTGCATAAAGTCCTGGTTTGAAACCACTTTGTGATGTTTGCTAGGTCAAAATGGACATTCAGGTGAAAAGCGTGAGATTCTGTCTGTAATCAGTATACAATTCTTTTACTCATTTCTCTCTGTGGCATTCTTTTTAGATTTATTATTTACCTTAATAATATTGCATTTTTAAAAGAGCAGATTGCTGAAAATTATGCAAGTAAGTGCACAAGTGATAGAACTAATGAACATTAATTTTCCCAGCCTTCCTTCCAGTTTGGATTCCCTGGTTTCAAAATAAACTTAATCTCAACTGAGACTTTACACTCAGCAGGAATTAGGCTTTCCATGCTATATCCACTGCCTTATTTTCATTAAATTTGTAACAACTGAATACCTTCGAGAAGGCTTATTCCAAGCTCAACTTGGTCACTCAGTTCAACAGTTTGAAAAAAAGACAGGAATGGAAAATAGGGCTACAATACAAAGTTTAAAACTTGTGTTCTTAGAAATCCAGGTTTAAGAAAGAATCAAAAAGTATTCTGGTGATTTCAAAGATGTAGCTTATTGACCTACTCACTACCAATAATATCATATCTCATTTTATTCACTTGATTAAAAAAATTTGCAGTATAGAAAGCAAACAGATTAAAACCATAGCAAGAAAAATGGATAATCAGTTCAAACAAAAAAGCTGTTTAACTGGTTGACTGGTTAAATTACACTGCATTGTCATATCCTGAATCCTGACACTGAAGTCTTCTGTGTCTTAAGCCCTCTCTTGTGTAGTTGTCCATGTTTTTCATTATGGCACATGCTGATCTTCTAGGTCTGGCATACTTTCTAAACAACTTTGAAGTGCTGAGCCTTGGTTGCAACCACTGGCAGTGTTACAGGTAACCATGGCTATTTCTGCCCTCAATTGCGAAAGGCTAGGGAACAGTATCAGCAGCACAGACACAGCAATAGGGAAAGTCAAAACATCACTAAAGCAAGGAGATCTGAGTCCTGGCTAGGATGAAAAGGACTCTATATGCCTAAGATGGAAATTGAGCTCTTTTCAAGACAGAAAAGCCTCTGGCCATACACAGTGAGTTAAAAGTACAGACCTGCCACACCAGAGCTTAACTTGTGGAAAGAGGCTTATTCCGAGTTTCAGTGGGAACATGCTGGGGAAACGCCGAGCCCATAGATGTGTCACAAAAACTGGAAATGAAAAGCATTGTTTCTAGCCTAGCACATAGAGAAAGGAAAACTTTCTGCACCTGTCTTCTCTTGGTAAAGCTCTTCAAGTAAAACACTCTTTTCCTGTGCACTGTAACAAAAATGACAGCAGCCTCAAAAGCTGTATTTTGTCACCCTCTGTGACATCTCCTGTCTGCTCAATTATTCAGTGACCCAAGGGACCAAGCTTAGACTGGTCTTGTTAAAATGTTCATGGTCAAAGACAACACTTTCATGCACAGGTAGTAGAGAGAGGCCACCTAGTGCTAATAAAGTCTGATATTCTGAAAGATGGACACCCTAGTACCAAGCTGAGGTCTCCAGGTATTGTGGGAAGAAGAGAGACTGACAATTAAAAAGAAATTGAAAATAGAAATTTTATTTTAGTCCCTTCTGTTGAAATAAAATTACTCATTTTGATTCAACCAGGAATTTGAAGTATTGTCTTACTTTCAGATTCTCTTGTAATTTTAACCCTTTTGAAAGATGAAAAAGAATGTTTCTGAAAATTATAAAATTAACTTTTTAAGTTTGTAATCATTTTGTCAACTTCAAAATTAGGCTTTTTATCACATTTCACATCTCGTTATTACCCAGAATAGTTATCAAATTTGACACAAATTAGTTTAGACCTACACACTCGTTGAGCTAAACATTTAACAGAAATGTCCGACTCTGCCCTAAAATCACTGGAAAATGGAAAAATAAGGTTCAAAATCTTGGTTTTATCATTAGCTTTCTGTAGATGAGTAAATTTGTTGTTCATCATAAATTAGATTGTCCAGCCCTCTGGCTCATTCTGGAACCCCGCTATGCAAGCATACTCACAGTCCCTGAACAGTTTACAATTTAATTTCAGGATACAAAAGCAGAAGATAAACAGGAAGGAAAAATAATGAGACAAGACCAGAAGATTGTCTCTGGTAATAATAAATTACCTAAGCAATATAGGAGGTTTCAGCTCCTGCCAATGAAGCCTTTGAAAATATGTATCTGTTTCTAGATTTTGCAAATTCTGGAAAATACACAGTGTTGTGTACCATAAGAGTAAAGGTACAAGCTTTAGACACAGCAGGTAGTCTTCTTACCCCACCGTTTTCATGTGCTGCAAATGGAATAGCCCTTTTGTGCTGGGCATCTAATTCTTGTGTTCTGTAAATGTTTTAGGGACATTTAGTTCTTCATCTCAGTTCTCTGTCACACCTAAGCCATGCTCTTGCACTGGACAGTATGAATCCCTAAATATGTATTTTAGTGTAAAAAAGACATTTCTCTTTAAGGGAACACCAAGCTACTTTACGCTCTGCCAGAATGACCATATTGCTAGGTGGGGCAGAACAGATGAAGGTCAAAAATTTGCCCAAGGCTAGGACAGCTGATGTACCTAAGCATCTGTAGCCAGCAGCGCAGTAGGCAGTGGCTACCATAACATCCAGGCACAGGATAGACCCAGAACACATAAATTCATGCACTTGTTTTGTATACGTTAAGTAACATTTCTAGACAACTTTTTAACTCATTACTTTACTTGTTAGCTACACTACATTCCTGTAAGCAGTTGACAAATTTATTTACAATTGTTCTTGAAGGGTATCTTTTTCACCTATGCGTGCCTTCTTTTTTTTTAAGTCCATGTAACTGCTATTGGAAGTGAGGAGCAAATTTCTAATCAACACATTTAATCACACTCTCTCTTCAGAGAGGCCACTGTGGTGTTCACATAATCACATTTGTGTGGGTTCCTGGAAATTGCTTGGAAGAACAATGGTGTGCAGTTGCAGAAGTGCTTCAGGGTGAACAGGGAAAAGAGGTGCACCAACCTCTTTCTTGGCTCCAGCATTTCTCCTTCAATTTACAAAATGCAGAGGATCCAATTAGCACCATTGAGTTGGGTTTCCAGAGATATTGATGTGACTCTGCATGGTGTGTTTCACCCAGGTAGAGGAGCAGCATATTGAATCTAAAATACAGCACATACTACTAACACTTTAATATTGTATTCGCTAACTGACGTTGGAGAGAGTGAAGTCACCATCGCTGTTGCTTAGGATTTGTCATGTGAGCACATCAAATACATGTTGGAGATTTCAATGGGCAAAACTGACAACAAATGAAAGAGGCACCAACTGTTCAATTTATCTCATTAACTTCAGGCTCATAAGTAACCTGTCCTTCAGAAACACCTCTACAGATTTCATTGACTGCACAGTGAAGGAGATTAGCTCCTAACTTGACACTTCAGCAGGAGTGAATCAGAGAGCAGCAGTCAAAGACACAAGACTGCATCATCAGTTCTTGTCACAGTTGTACTGCTGGTTACTTGTGAGCAAACCTTCCTTTACCCTGCTTCTCTGCCATCCCTTCCTGCTCCTTCCCTAGACTGGGAAGCTCCCAAAGGCAAAGGACATCTGTGTGCATTTATGAGACACTAAACCCTGTAGTGTCCCAACATTCACTGAGGCCTACTGCAATTATTGGCACATACCCTTACAATCAGAATTCCTACGTTATCAGCAGAACTCATTTTGACAAGGCAACAGTACACATTAAAAAATCCCATCCCTCCAATTAGATGACTCTAATGGAAGTACAATCTTTTACATCTGAGTAGAATATGAATGTGGAATTGGAAACAGCATCTTAGTATTAGAAGCCCAGTCTCTAAGTTCACTATATATTGAATGAACAGAGACTGGCATAGCCAGATGGCAATTCAAATCCTAGGTAGGCAGAATTGACCCCTGGAAGTGTCTGTGAATATTAACAGTTCTTCTCAACAATTTGGAAAGCACGTCTTAATTCACACTGATGCCTCTAGTGTATTTCTTTTCTTTCCCACCCACCTCACAAAATGTTGACACAGAAGTCACCAAACAAGGAAATCCCCCAAAAAAACTCCCAAAGATTTGCTTTAATCTTTTTCTTTTTGGAGCTGTCTATACAACAGATTGTTTTAACCCATTTAGTTGCACTCTCTGGACTAAAACAGCATTGCAAAGTAACATTTCATAATTCTAGATTTCAAGTAATATGTCAAAATATATTTGGGTGCCACACAGTGCAACAAAAGGGCAAATTCTGCATTCATTGACACAAATGTCAAAGGTCTAGTTCTTTTGCAGGTTTCATCTTTAAATGGTAAGGCCACTACAGCAGTATCATCAGATTTGGTCTACTGTAAATAATGAAGAAAAAAAAAACAATAACCTGAAGTTTCTCTTCAACCGATTATCATTTTTCCCTGTTTCCACAGAGCACAACAGTTGAAGAGGGGAAATCTGGACGTAGGCCTATTCATATGAACAGCTGCTCCTGCTAATTACCTGTCGGTTTCTAAACTCCTCATCAGAAGGCAAGGGAACAGCATTCGACCACTGGAACTATTAAAAGATCATCTGTTTCTATCATCAGACCAGAAATGGAGACTCACCGCAACAGGATGCTTAGTAAGGAAATTTAGGAGGGAACTGTAGCAGACAAGGTTTCATTTATCTCAGACTCCGCCACTGTATTTCTGCTTAAGACCTGTTCGATTCTCACCTGCTGCAGCCAGACATTCTGCTCTGAGAATACCATGACTGAGGTCTAACTAGGGGCTGAACATCTACATGTAGCACAGAAAGGCAACAAGGCAGGATTACACATGAATGACCAGAGACATAAAAAAATGAGGTGGGAATAGCACTCCCTAACAGGAGAGCACAGTTCTCAGTTGGAAACTTGCCTGGAAATCTTTATCACTACTCCCTTCATGTGAGTTTCAGACTGGGAAGGAAAATCCCGAGCCACTTGCTTTCATGGGCCATTCATAGTTCTTTGAAGCCTCTGCAATAACTGTTTGTAGGTGCCAAGTACCCAGGGAGAGAAAAGTAGAAGCACGAGGCAAAATACAACAAGACCAGTGTCATTTCAAAAACTTTAAGAATAAAATCTATTAGAGCCAAATAGATATTTTTTCCTAGGAGACTCTCATCGAACCATGGGGGATCTGTTTGGATCTTTCAAAAGCATCGTGGGGAACAAAAAAATGTGGGGTCTGGATCAAATCCATTGAAGGTAATAACAGGATTCCTGCTAACAACAGTGAGGTTTGGAGCAGCTGCTCACTACACATTTGCACCAATGGCTTAAGACCCTACATTAGGCAATAATTTAATGTACCCACAAAGTCCGACGGATTTAAGGAGATACTTCAGTCATCTTCTGGCTCAGACTTTAGAATACATCCAGTCTCATCCAGGTCATGCAAAGAGCCCACAACATGAAAAATGTAATCAGCTCAGGAAAAGCTTAGTATTAGCCACTGTTTAAAGCCCACAACACCTTTGTTCATTATCAACATATAATATAAAATCTGACAGAGGAAAAGGTTGGTGGCTACTGCATACAGTATGGATTTTTCATGCTGCCAACAATTAATTTCTCCCACAAATGAAGCACCTTTCATATTATTTTGTCAGGGAAATACCAACTTGCCATCAACTAAGGTCTTTTGGCAGTGTAATTTCTACATACTTTTTACCCATCTGTTAACATTAAGGCTTTCTGTTGTTTTGGAAATGCAGGGGGTTTTTTTATACCCTCTTCCAATTCTCCTTGAAAATTGAAAAGGATTAGGTTAGTATTAGATTAGTGTTTTAAGTGAAAAGTCACAAAGATGGATGAAGATACTTTCGAAGAGATAGTACACTGGAGATTCCTTGCTACCAATTGTCCCGAGGTGGGAGGATTTTCCATATTTAATTTCTTTAAACCTCTATACAGTTTACTGTAACTTTTTGCTGCTTCTGTCAAAGTAAACTGGTCAAGCTATCACTTAGATTCATTTCCTGAGACCTGACCAAGGGTCAGCAATTACCTTGAACTAATGTCTGACATTAGCAAATAGACAATCTCTTCTTGTTTCCCACTTGGTGAATCAGCAGTCCCCATGCTAATTGTGTCCACACATTTTGCTAAAGCAGAGGAAGGGGAATTCCAGGTTGACAAATAAGTCCCAGGAGAAATGCACCTGTCAGTTACGGGAGAGCCTACATGGCACTGCAGAGGCAAAAAGCAACAGGATGGACCCATGCCACTGAAAGTGATATTCACAGGGTCATGGCTAGAGCGAGCTATGCTGATGCACACAGTTTACTGGGTCCGCATGCAACCAATAAGTATTATCCACCACAGACCCCAGAAAGACAAAACAAAGCAATGCTTCATTTAAAAGCACAGCCATGCAGAAACAGGAGATGCCCTGGTCAACTGACCTTTGGCTCCTTTTGTTGTTTCTTGCTGTATCGTTATCAAACACATGTATACCATGAACATCCTAATACCCTTTAGCTCTCTGTTGCCCAAAAACTTTCCTCCACCCAGTTATCCCAGAGAAAAATTCTAAACATTTTAAAACTTGTTACCCTTCTACAAGGTTTCTTTTAGAAATATTTGAGAAAAAGGCTCTCCACAACCACCACTCTCTCTCTTAATAGCGTCATCGCTTCCTCTCCCATAGTGAACACAAAGCAACTCTTGGGCCATATCCTGAACCAGAATCTACTACAGCATTTGAGGTTTTAGTCTTGCAAGTAGGAAATTTGGAACTACTACACCATTCATGGGAAGAAAAACACAACGACCGCCTTTGTGACCTGTTGTGGGAAAGGTGATTCTAAAAGCAGCAGAATATACAGAAATAAAGTTAGAAGATTGGAGATGAGAAAAAAATGCCTGGGTCATGGGCTGAGGTCTCTCTTTTTCTCTTCCTCCCTGCTCTCAATAACCTCCTTTCTCTCTGTCACACCAGGGCAAGTCCAGAGACCTTGCTGTACTCTGATGATTTCACCCTACACTGGGAGCTGCAGAGCTGAATGTAGAAAATTTCTCTGCTCAGAAATCTCCATTAAGTCCTCAGTTCTGTTGCAGCTGCAGTACTGTAGCACTTTGCTAATGAAAATGAGCACCACCATGAGCTAGAGAGACGATCTCCCTGACATCTCCCTCTCCCCACAGAACAGAAGGCCTGTACAGTCCCACAACTAGGACATAGCAGAATAAGGCAGAGTGAATCACAAAATTAACAGCACCAGTATTGCTATTATCACATTAGTACAGGCTGCACATTGTTTCGAATTACAAGATCAGCCTGGGATCAGCCTTCTGAAAAAAGTCATAGAAATGCAGGCAATATATCTCTCTCTCGTTGTCAACTTGTGTTCTTCTCTCAAGCAGAATTTAATTTTTGCTTTTAAAGAAGTGAAAAAAAAAAAAAGGGAAGCTAGCATTTCTGTTTTAATAATGAAATATACATCAATCTAATTTTCCTCATCAAGAACAGAGAGTCTTTAAGAGTGCCCTGAATTTCCACTATTCAGGTGGCTGCTGATGCCCAAATTAGCTCTGTTTCACAGCTGTTATTAGTAGTGCTTTGTTCCTGCTTCACAACTAACAAAAGAGTTTTATATTAACACAGGGACCTAAATAGATTTGTCCATTAAACGCTAGTACATTAGACCCAAGGTGTCCCTTACAAGTATCCCAGTGGAGTTTTCTAAACAATCTTGGCTAGAACAACCTTGGGAGGCGAGTTTACTGAGAAACATCACTATTAATAATAACCCTTCCAGGGCTGAATCCAGGGTCTAATGCAGAGCTGTTCTGGAAGTGTGACTAAAGCTGTGACATCCTAGTGGGAAGAGGGAAAATTAAAATTGTTAGAAGTAACAAAGAAAAAAAAAATCTCAGCAGAAGATGATGTTATCAAAGATTCAGATTCAAAATCCGTTACACTGAGTAAGACTTCCCCCTGCCTCCCCCATATTGACAATTATGTTGCAACAGCAACAAAAGTATATTCTTGACAGATCGAAATAAGATTTTTATCTCTAGAGGGGAAAGACTTGTTAATTTCTTGGTGGGCTGGGCAAAGCAATGAGTCTCACATAGTTGTAATTATTCAGTGCACTCCAGTTGAGTGTGAAATCTCCAGGTACTTTACCTATTGGCTACATTTTTTTTGTATTTCTAGAAAAGATATGTAATGTCTCAGCTTCTCAGAGGAAAGAAATCTGAATGGAATTTAAGATGCATGATCACAGCTAGCAAAATGAGCACAGAGAGAGAGAAGAATTAAAGCTCTGATAGTTCAGACTGCCCAGGAACACCACTGGAAAAAAATGTTTTCTACAATGTCAATTTGTACTTATTTAGGTAGATTCTGTGTCCTGATCAAAGCCATTTTTCACCACTTTGGTTGCGCCAATGAGTAGATATTGGCTGTATCAGACCAAAAACCTTCTCTGGAAAGTGATACTCTTTCAAGATACTATTTATTTACCTAGAAGTAGGGCACACACATAAACGTACCCAGCCTGAATACAAATATGCATGTGCATGATTTCTCCCCACAATTCTATTCTGAAAAGCAGCTGCAAGTAGCTTTGGTTCTTGCTGAGTTGCACTAGGATAAGGACTTTGCGACTCCATATCTAACCAAAATTCTCAGTCTTCCTGAGAAAGCTGTAATGTTACAGCCAGGGAGTGTAGGCTGAACAAGAAAAGGAAAGCTGGAAGCCACCATCACTGTCTTCCTATGCTTCACTCCAGGGAACAAGCTTGATGCAGTCCCCTTTCTCTCCAACTGTGACCTGCTGTGGCGAATTGTGGAAGGATGGGACCACTATGGCAGGTTCGGGATCAGTAGAACCAGTTCTTTCGGAAGCAAGGGGCAAGGGGACTATGCTGCAGCAATGTCTGCAGGAGGATAAATGTATCATATTACGTGACACCACTAAATGGCAGTCTGAAACTTTCTGCAAATGTTTAAAAAATTCTCTAAGTCCCAATTAAGTAATTTGTCCATCCCTACATTAAAATTTTTTTTTAAGTGCATTGAAAATGCCAAGATGATTGTGCTGTGGGACAAGCCAAAAGGCTTTTCCTTTAATATTTTCTGTTTTTTACCTCCTCTCTTCTTTTTGCTTGCTCAGTGCTATTCATAAAGCATTACCACCTAGGGACAGGTTGCAAGGGGTCCAAATGTGATGATAGTTTCCATATCAGTACTTCAGACTAGGAGAGGCCAAGGGGGAGCATACTTCCTACCAAACTTAATATTTTCAAGGAACAATGCCCGTTACAAACCCACAGTGCCGCTGGGCCCCAAATTCTCCTTTTATTAAGAATCAGTCAATGCAGCTCCACCTTGGGAAAAACCAGTCTCCAAGCCTCAGCCACGAGTCTTTCTCAGAAAAGGGGGCTCTTGCCATGCCTTTTTGGTTCCCTCCTTTGGCCTCACTGCAGCAGACTAGGATGTTAATTGGAAAAGCAAGGCTAATTAAAACCAGAGAAGGAAGAGAAACTGTGGGGGGAGCAGAGGGGGAAAAGGGAAAAAAAAGGAAAAGTAAACCCAAGCACATAATAAGAACATTTTTGCCTTGCTGTTCCTAGGAGGGATCTCATAACAGTGGTGCAACAGCCCAGAGGCTACAAGGAAAAAAATTAAGCTACTGTGTATAACAATGAAAACATCAAACCCTTTGTGTACCATCAAAATGGAAACCAAGAAATAAAGTTAAGATGCTAAACATGTGTTTGAGGAGCACTGAAGCATGCAGCATGTATTTGACTTCCACCTTCTGAGGAGTGCAGGAAAGCATGACTGAGATCTATTAAATCCAGTGATGGCTGGATGCTCTGCAGGTGCATACAGCCCCAGTCAGGGCACAGACCCTGAAGTTCAGACACACAGATTTCAAAGGGTCATGCCACGAGGCAAACACGCTGCTTCCCTTTCCTCTTGAGAGAAGTATCCATCATAAGGTGTTATAAGCTTTCTCAGTGAGGATGTTTAGCGATGCTACATGCACTCATCCTTCAACTAGACATATTTACCTCTCACTGTGGGACCACCCACCGCAGAAGGGAAGTGTCTTTGCATGTAAGGAAGTCATGTAAGACCTGAAGTTTGCAAAGAAACCTTTCCTCAAAAATGTGATGTCCCAGTTTCTCATTGCTTCTAAAACACTGGCGTATCTTCTCCAACTAAAAAATACCTTTTTTTGTGCTTAACTTCTACAAGAAGGCTCTATCTCAGGTAGCCTATCAACTTTCCTTTTTTGTCCAGCAAGTCAAAGGGCAGAAAAAAGTGATGAGGGGGCCAAGACCGACTCATTTTCCTCCTTGCATGTCCACTTCTCCCTTTCTTGCCAGGGTGTTCCAGATCCCCAAGTTTCCCCAGTGCTGTTAATCCCTTTGTTGGCTCCATACAGAGCTCACTGTGTTTCCTGCAGTTCACTGGATTCTTCATGTCCAAGCCTTCACACGTGAAGGAAGAGCTTGAGGCAGCAAATGTGGACAAGGTCATATTCCAAACCACTTCTATTTCAGCAGCTCAGAGGTGACTGCCTCCTTCAGTAATACAGCTTGAGACTCATTTTAAGGCCATTCAGACACAAGGAAATTTAAAATTCCTGACTAACTCCAAAGTTCATAGGAACATATTCAGGTCTCTTAATAAATATGAAGGAAGGACTGGTTTTCCCCTACTAGACCACTTTCATTTCTGCTGAGAAAGAGATCTGAATATTCAAAACACACACAAAATACCAAAATGAAAATGCAATGTATACTTAACTTTCCTCCCCTCCTCTCGAGATAACTTTTGTTATTAGCTTAAAAATTCCCTCATTAATTGCCTGCAAGGAACACGATTCACAACACATTTAGCTACTGGGGGTATGAAAGAAGAGGAAAAAAAGAGAAAAATAAAGCAATATATATTGAGAGCTTGAACACTATTTTACATTACCACAGACTTGATGGTGGGAGGGTACACTGACTTTTAGTATGTGCCCTGTCCTGTCCCCCTGCAGCAGTCAAATCACCCTTCCCAAACCCACTTCACCAGCTTAGAAAGAGTTCCTGTTTCTAAGGCATTTTGACCTCACTCCGTTTGCTTCCTCATCAGGATCACAGTAAGTGTGATGGGACCTTAAGGACAAGGAGCGGAAAATAAATAAAAGCAGGCAAGGACAATTGCAGTGCGGCCAGTGTTAATGTCACCACATAAAGGGTCTGTCAGCATTTCCATTAGAAACTCCTATTTTCAAAGGTTTATAACTTGGCCATAAAAATTCACTCTGAGCAGCAGCTGGAAACTTGGCAAACAAAATCTCACTCGGCTTCGATTGATTTTTCTTTTTCTTTCTTTCCCTCTGTTCCCCATCCTCCTTCATCCTCTGTCTTCCCTCTCCCCCCCCCCCCCCCCTTTCTTTTCCTCTTCTTCTAGACAGTAAGTTTGGGTTGATTTAGTCAAAGGAGTGCAGGCATCCTGCCCCACATGATCAGATGCACTAACACTGCTCACATTTTGCTTTTTCTGTTTCCTACTGCTTTTTTTATAGGGCCTGCAATACTTTTGGGGTTTTGCTTGTCTTCCAGATATTTGGAATAACACATTCTCCAAAATTTTCAGGACAGAGCTCTACTTTAAGCTGACTGCAAGTACCATGTGCCGATAAATCAAAACCTTGCCACCTCTTTGAAGAGAAATAATTCATTAAAAAGAGAGACACACATCATGAAAGTGCATGTTGCAGTCAGTTCTTTGTGGCATTGAAGCCCAGTCAGAAATATCAGGATAGCTCAGTTAGAAACAGGAAAAGTTGTGTCTCCTGGTCTGTGCTGGTTTTGACCCACCAGATCTTTTCTCCTGTCATGTGAAGGGCTCATCTACATGGGATGTTTAAGTGAATATGACAGCGGCCATCTTGGCTGACACTTGAGACTAAACTGGAGACTCCAAGCATGACGCTGTGCAACCGGAATTAAATTGCCAAGGTGGACGGATCAGGCACCAAGAGGGGATGCATAACATATGCTGAGCAGCGGAAAGGCAGCTCTGTAGGTGTAAGGAGTGACTTGAATTAAATGCAGTTTGCCCTGGTACAAGTTGCTCCCCTAACAGCAGCTCTGAGTATTCACAAATAAAGACAGGGAGAGGAAGGAGGGAAAGAAAGTAAGTGCATCACTATCATTGGACAGGGAGATTTAAAAAGAAATTGATGTAGGTTTTTAAGGTGATGCTAAGCAAACAAACATTGTGAAAGCAGAGCAAGGAAACTGAAAAGTGAGGCACAAGGTGCTCAGAGTTTAGGTTCAGAAACATCCTGGCATTTGAGAGGCTCCTCTGAACTGCCTAAGTCAGCAAAAAGGAGATGATGATTTGGGGGGCAGTGGCCTCTAGCATGAGATTTTCCATTCCAGTTTGCATTGGCGAGAGCATAAACTCATACACAAAGTATAATCAAGAGATTTACTAAACAGGGAGCTAAAAAAGACAAAATAATGATGGTCTGAATTTTGGGTCATCACACACTGGGAGGTGTGTGGGATTATATTCATGCCTGCACACTGGGTGTTGAATCCTACCGAAGGCTTCTTTTTTTTTCCCCACCATGTGTCACAGTAGAATTCAAGCTGGACAAAATGAGGTGACAAGACCAAAATAGCCACAGTGTGTATTATGGAACCTCTGGAATATTCAATACACTCTTTCTATTTTTGCATTTATCTAAGAAAAATAAATAATTACATTGGAAAGGCATAAGGAAATTACATCAGTACGGAAGTAGCCTCTTTGTATCATGATCTCATTTTTCAGACTCTGCACACAGTATCATCTTCAGAGTGAGACATCCCCCTCTGCTTTCTGTTTTGTACATGCTAAACTGCCCAAGAAGAAATTTAGGGCGGTGTCTTGGGCTTCTTTTAAGTATTTTACATCTCTGCATCTTTTAGACATGAGAATTGAGTTTAGATTTTCAGAGTTCAGATTTTAATTCGAAATTTATATTCATGATTTTTTTAATCCAAATTCCATAATATCATTTTTGGTCAATGACTTAAGATGTAAGCTTACTTGCACAGTGGCTTAGAGTTTGTCCAATAGAACATATGAATTCATCTAACTGAAACATGTATGTCTCAATTACCTTATATGAAACTGATAAGAATACCTATGTATCCTTTGGAAGAAATGCTACAAAAATTGGTACTTTAAAGAGAATAAAAAGTCAGTATCAAATTAAACAAGAAGACAAAACTAGTTAGAACTCTCACATTTCTTTCAGATACGTAAGCTCAGCAAATGCTTGTTTTCCCTTATTAGAGTAGTGGTGTCCCCTAGCAGTGAAAGAAAGGGCAAGCAAATAAAATGTCAGGAGAGAATTGGGGCTGCAAGGAAGCTCACAGAGAAAAGAAGGAACACAGTAATTAAGAGAAGGACTTAGGGAAACAGTTACACCATCCCATGGAGTAAGAGATCAAGTGGAAAGGAGAGGAACCAGGAGAGACTTTGTTTTTGATGTTTTTAATTGATGCAATGCATGGCTGATGCCTGAAGATTTGCTACCAGTTTTGTTATCCTAATTAGCGAAGTGTACAGACAGGCAAACCAACATCAAAACTCTGATCCATTGTGGCAGACCTCAGGCAGCTTCAGCAGCAACTGAGGAGATGCGTAAAGCACTGTGACACCAAACACCTATACAATGAAAAAAAGAGATTTATGGGCTAGTGTGCAAGACTGGCAGGGAGGCTGTCCATTACTGTTGCATGGAGGCACCTTTGGTGAGCTGTAGCTGCAGCAGCAAAGTAAGGCTGACCATTAAAAGCACAGACACAGGGATAATAGCTAAAGCCTGCACTTGAGGGGGGTGAAGGGATTTGCTTGCCCCCCCCCCTTCTTTTTTTTTGACAGAGGTTCATGAATATGTTTGATATGGAGATATAGATTTATATCAGTTAAGACAGGCTAAGTAAAGTTATTGGATAAGAGAGGCTAAGGAGGTGTATGGTTAGGGATTAGAGTGTGATGATAAATGATAATATGCTTTCATAATTAAAGTGAACCTTATGGTAAAAAGGACTGGAGTCTGTTTGACTGGTAGATAAGGGTTTGGGTCTATTTACAGTCCAAAGGCAGGTTTAAACTGCTGAATCTCCCAGTTCCAAGTAGATCCTTTGACTGTGTGATGAGCATGTTTTTCATTTTCTTACTGACTTCTCTCCTTATTCAGGGCACATTCTTGTTTCTGAAGGATGAACCTTTTCTTTGTGATTCCTATCCAGAAGTTAAGGTTGGAAAATGTGACCTAGTTCTGCAAATATTTGACCTCTCTATCCCTTGCACATCCCATCCTAAACTTCCCTCTGTCTCTTCGCACAGCCTGCCATTGAAACACCTTCCTGATGGTGTCATCTCTTGCGGGGCAGGACAATGGTGGCATAAAACCAAAAACTGCACATAAAAAATAGTGTTGCTGATGTTTTCCTTTAAGGGTATTTGCGTTACAGTTCACAAAATGGCTACCCAGCTATAAAAACATCAATGAGGGATTTAAGTGCATCATACGTATCTATCAAGACACAATAAACTTGGATATAACCGGGTATAGCCCAGTCCCGAGTAAATGACTCAAAGCGTTGCAGCTATGTAGGAAGCTAATCTTGGTATATGATCTCAATTGCTAGCTTATTATTTCTTCTGCTTTCATTCAGAGGTGGATTTTCCTGTCTGATGAAGCGTATGCCAACTTGAAATTAGGGATTGGTGTTATTCAGATGTAAAAGCTGGACATGAAAATTATTCTTTGTATTTTGAGATTGGAATTATTTTACCAAAATTAACCCTGTTTTTGTAATCTGGTTTTGGTTTTGTTGCTTTTTTGGGTTGTTTGTTTTGGGTTTTTTTAGGGGGGCAGCACATTTATTATACACACACAAATGAAACAAATCACTTTAACAGTGATCTCTACCCTCCACAGAGATTTCCTACCCCAGGTCACCCCAGTCTTCCCACCATTCTACTTTTTTTTTTTTTCCCTAAATAACTCCAGGAAATTCCATTTGGTGGTGTTTTTTGTTTTTGTTTTTGTTTTTTTGTTTTGTTTTGTTTTGTTTTTCAATACTTCAAAGAAATACCAGGAAATGCTGAACAAAATTATCTCTAAGGAGTCCTTCAGACCATTGCTAGAGATACATAATGGCGTTTGGGTGGTTTTAGTTTCTTTGGATTCAGGCTGATTTGTGACACGCTATTCTCAAATTTACCTTGTAACTTTAGCTAGACTGTTATCAGTGCTCAGTGTAGGATACTTGCACCCAGAATGTGGTCACTGTCATACACAAGCCTGAACACAATACCAAGTTACTAATGATTCTGCATGTATGCACATGTATGCACATATAATCAACACATTCTCAGTGAATTATTAAGCATTTTTTAATCAGAGTCCCTGATATATTCCTTGCAAGTCTTATGATCACCCCAAAATATCTTCCTATAGAAAGAATGGTTTGCCTGACATGATCATTTACAGTGGAAACAGAAGCCAAGGAGACCAGTAGAGAGTGCAGGATTGAAATAACTAATTTCAGGCAAAGCAATTCCAGGTGACTTGCTTTTCAGCAGCCAAGCAGTCTGAAACAGAGCTGCAGAGAATTATCTGACCTCTGAGAACTGTGTCCTAGACACCAGACCTTATGGCCATAACCACACACTGCTGGTTTATCTGCCTGCAGCCTCCAACTACCCTGTCCCCAGGCAAAAAGCCTTCAGAGATGTAACCCCATTCACTTACTCAGGGGAAATTTTACATTCCCAGAAATGCAGATCACAATGAGATTCTTTCCCAAACCAGAAAGTTCACAGGGTCCCTTGGCACCTATAATTTTATACACACAAAGGGAAAGAGCAGGAGAACGCAGCTGTATTCACCAGCACAGATTATTATAATTTCAAATAAATTAAAAAAAAAAACAACAAAACAACCCAATCAAAAAAACAAACGACCCAAAGGCCAGCCAAACACTTTCTGGACATTCACGTTTGTATGGTTTACAGCAGGTGCAAACCTAGAGGCCACTAAAAAAAAGTTCAGCTTTTAGAAGACATGTCCACAGCTTACTGTCTTTTGAATATCACTGTTGCCTTCATTACGCTGCATTTATTTTTGTGAATCATACTCCCCAAGAGCAGCTCTTCGTTTTTAACTCCACATGTTTCTTCTTTTTCCCACAAATGGGAGGCTTAAGCCCTTGAGCATTGTTTCCTACCAAAACAAGAGTCATCTGTGGCACTTTATACAGACATCAGGTAAGAACAATATTGCGATGCTTTCTGTGATTCACTGCATTACTACAGGCAAACTAACTAACAAAGAGTTAAACTCCTTTTCTAGAAATGATGTGTAGCTAAACTTGTGTGGGAGTCTAGTATATTCACAGCCTCAGACAAGTTATGTGTGGTATCTCACAAAACCCCAAGTTCTTTAACAGTCAAACTTGCAGCAAACATGTTTACTTTAAGCACAATCAACTAAAACAAAGCATTATTAAGTGATATTTCTGTAACACACATGGACACAATGAAAGGTCTTCACACCATCCAAGCAGACACAGTGCAACTGCTCAAATAGGCGGAGAAAACCAGTTAGTGCAAAAGAGTGATTTCAAAGCTGACGGCAAATATATCTGCTCTGAGTAGTTCTCAAAAGGGTCCTGTCCCTGTTTACTACCAAAGGACATCAGCCACAAACTGGCACCTATATTTGAGTCATCTGAGTATCTATTCACCCAGCTCCATTCCCTGTCCAGTGAACTCACTATCTGCAGTAATTTATGAGCACTCCTGTCCACTACATCAAGGACCCTGGCTTTTTACCACGCAGAGCAGCACTGACTTTGCTTTGAGATGCAGAAGGTCCACATCCAGCCTCAAGATGTGACACTCCAAGGAGCACTCTGTCAAGACCCACTACAGCACACACTTACTATTCTGAGTCCAGAAGTGTGTGTCTGAGTCCAATGTGTACGTGAGGATGGCTGCTAACAGGAAGAGTAACCTAAAGGTTAAGTGACTTATTTCAGAACTCAATGCATTTGCTAGGGACATTTAACACTTGGAAACCGCTCTTATTTCCTCCTTGATAGGAAGAAAAATTAGTCTCCATTCTTAACCTCAAAAGATGCTGGGAAGTCTAACCCTGGAGCAGGGATTCCTTTTCTGGCAATGGATGTTTTTGTCCACACTTCATTAAAATGGCTGGTTGTGAAAGGGAAGGCAATAGAGAAGCTCCTGTGCTTCAGCATTCTTCAGAATAGCAAAGACTTTGCATAGTGCTGTATCCAACTCAATATGGATGTACATAGGGGCAGCAATTTACATGTGTGTTTATGTACAGGTAGATACATGCAGATATCCTTACAGTACACTTCTATATTTATCTATGTGTATATATATATATAAAATCTTCAAGACAGATAAAATGCACACAGCCGTTAACAGCTGAAGCAGGTCTTAATTACACTCAGGTTGTCATGGTAATGTCTGACAAGCTTTGCCTTCCTGGATGGGAACATTTGCCCTCTTGGAGTTTCAGCATACCAAGAGAGAGGTTCTAAGGAAAATTAGAATAAAACACACAACTTTCCCTGGCTTTTGTGTCTTCCTGCCAAGGCAAAAAGGCTGAGAAAAGTATTGCTCCACAGGACTAACACATCAGAACAAGGCAAGAGTAAAATGATATGGGAATTTGAAAGATGTTGGCACTTAAAATACTTTTTTGCTGAGAACCAGAATCCACCCCAAGATCTCAAAGGATTATCATCATTATTTTTTAACATATGTAAGGCATCGTTAACGTCAATATGTCTGATACACAAAATCATCAGAGGTAACATCTTTTATTGCTATTATTCAAGTAAGAAGACTGACGGGAGAAGCATGTTACACATTTCACACATCATCTTGTATCAAACCAGTGACACAGACAGTGAGGGAACTTAAGTCTGTTCTAACTACGAGTCCATATTCTCTGCTTAAGGGCAGCTGCTTTAATATGCATTCATCTATGTCTCACATCTTTTGTGAATAAATTCTGCCATTCATTGGAATAACATTAGAAAACATTCAGAACTAGGAACAAAAAAAATAAACCAAAAACCAAACAACTACGGATCTGATTCAGGAAAAGACAAGAAGCCATTTGGACTGTTTATTTCAGCATCAGATTGCTAAGAAAATACTAAATAGTAGGGACAAAACCCTTTGGAGCAGGGACCTAGAAAGGAAGCCACAAAGCAAAACTCTTGCCTTTGCCTTTGTCAGATCGAATAATTATTTGCTTTCCTTTCAACTGCTTTGCCAACAATTACTCCTATGAATAAGATGTTCAACAAGCTTTCCCTTCCTTCCTTCCCATGCCTTAAAAATGAAAAAAAACATCCCAGACATGAGAAAATCACACATATAAAACATCACACACTGAGACTACTTTAGTTCAGCTGGATCACATACATATTTTCCTGAAAAGATAGCAAAAATCAAGACCATGGTGCACCACTGTAGTGGTAAGTATCCAGCTGCTGAGGGTGGTTTCAATACATTTAGGATGCACAGAATGGGAGTCAATGACCTGAACTTTGACCTCAAAATTCAGTTAGTCAACCTAGCCTTTTCTTATAGGCAATGAAGACGAAGAGTCACAAACAGAATGTGTTTCTGAAGGTGTCTGTCCTTTTCCTGGTTATAAAATGGGCTCCTAGAAGAGCCCACTTAGGCATGGACTTCAGATATTACAGGCTGAGAAAGTTCAGTCTCCTACAACAGCTCTACAAAAGCCTACAACACACAAGTGAGCATGTCAATGGCGGTTCTGCTTAAATCATGCTAACGTGGCTCAACAGCCTTACTTCCCTCTTGCACAAAAGGATGCTAGTGATGCAGAATTCATGTGTTTGTGCAGCAGGCCTCCAAAAACTACTGTAATACATCTAAGAAAGAACGGAAAATCCTAATGAAAACATATTTGCATACAAATGAAAGTTATTTTTGTATGCACTATTCCCCCACCTCCAGTTTCATCCTCTTCTCAGAACTTCAAGGATGCATAAGACACGAGGAATTACCGCTGGACAGAAACATTGTTTCCATTTCCCACAAGGAGAAGAAGCAGCAAAATTTCTCACAAAGCATACTTGGCTATCTCTATGCATTGATGAGTTCACATAAAAGGGGGACAAAAAGACTTATCTTTTTTTTTTTTTTTTTTTTTTTTTTCAACTTAAAAAAGGGGATGGATAATGAAGCAGAAATTAAAGAAGGCATAATCACTCTGAGCCTCTCCCCAAATTTCAGAGACCACGATGCTCTAAAAGGTTTTATTGCAAGATGACATTTTAATATGAAAACCTCTGTTTAAAACAAACAAACAAACAAAAAAAATTTTTTTTTTACTGAGCACTGAATGTGTGTTATTTTGTCTCTGAAGGCTTCTCACATATTAGCTTAGAGCTTTTTGCATCATCCCTTCCTAGGAACCTATGTTTCTAAGTTCCACTTTTCTCTCTCCTCCACCCCCTCCCCTTAAATTTTATTATTATTTTTTCTTTCATTTCATAAGCTCTCAGCTTTTTAATATGAGAGCCTTTTATTTCTATAAAACTGCAGCTGCTTTCATTTAGTTTTATGGATTTAATGTATTTAGAGGTTCCAAGAGAAGCTTGGAGCTGGCGGTATTATCCAGACGCTTGCTGCTTAGTGCCTTTTCTAATGACAAGACTTATCTGATTCAGAACATTTCATATCTGTAGAAAAATTAATTCTCTCTCCCTTTGTCTTTAGGCCTCAAGATTTAATTTGTTCAGGGGATTCTTTCAAGCACTTTTTTTCTCCCTTGCAGATCCCCTGATGACTTATTTCCAATGCTGAAGTTGTTCTTCCTGCTGGCATTTGAGTCTGAACCATTTGCAACTTGGTACTTGTGTGCCTTGACATCACCATGGCATTTGAGCTGCTTTCAGTATTTAATGTATTTTTGTCCTCTTGCTTTGGGATGTAGAGGTTGCTATTCTCACCCTTCTACATACACGGAAACGAAGCAAAAAGGGAACTAGAGCTCATATCTGCAATTGATCCATATTGATTTCAATATGAGCTACACATCTAAAATACTCTTCTGAATTTAACCCTAAGTGATTTACTCAAGGTCAAACAGGAAGTTTTTTGAAGGAATAGAAGTGAACCTGGCCATAGTATCTAAGGTCACCATCCTTTTTACCAAAATACATTCCAATCTGTGGTATGGTTTCCTGGTGGCATTGTGTATGGCAAACCAAAGAAAAACATCCATCAGAGAAAACTTGTCAATGAACAGTTGAAATTTTTTTGGACATTGACTTCGATACTGAGAAACCCAGTGAGACAAGTTGTGTAATTTATGGAAGCTCTGAAGATGAAGCTAGATGAGCTAAAACTGTCCTGTACTAGTTGCACTTGGACAGCACATGAGGCAGCCTATCAGCATTCACCAAAAAAAAAACCCAGGTTCTTTTCATTAGTTTGAACATTAGACAAGTATATTCAATTTAAGACTACTTTGTCCTCCCATCAGAGAAACCCAAGGACAGCAGCAGGATGCTAAGGCATGTACCAAGACTTTGCAATTACTGAAGCACCATTTTAGTTATCACTTGCTATTACTCTGTCACCTCTGTAGTACAAGAGAAAACTGCACCTGTTCAGAAGCACAGTTATTATCCATATCTATTTTCTCTATTTCATCTCTCTACTTTTTGTCCTCTGCAATAACTCCTGAGGACCTCTAGAAGCCCTCATACTAGCCTTCCTCTTCACCCCATCTATTAACCTGATCAGCAATGAAAAAGTTCATTGCAATATTCATCCATCATTTTTAGGCTTCATGGTTAATATCCTTTAATACATTTATGGGGAATTCACGCCTTGCAGAAGTACCGTTTCTAATCACTTCAGACAGTTCACTGCCTTTCTTGGTTAAACTCTTCCTGCATTTTTCTTGCAATATTAAGAACTAGACTGGTGATAACTGAGATTCCTTATGAAACATTCTCAAGATATTTCACCCACCCTACTAAAAAATAAATAAAATCACCATATGCACATTTAAACACTGGTTTTGCAATCTAAGCCGGAAAATGTGTATATTAAAAATTGACAATAAAAGCAGTTGTAATTAGATCTGAATTTAAATTTCCGAAGTTGTGGAATGTTTGCAAAAAAAAAAAAATTCTAGCGGGAAAAAAGAAAATATCAACCTTAGAACTAGACAATAAACTTTCTTCAAGATTATAAAAAAATTTCTTTGTGTCTTTCAAGTAAGATACTTGTGTCTCCTCCTTTTCAGGAAAACTAAAACCACAACAGGATTTGAATTTGGGAGTAGCTGGGACAGGGACTGGCTCTAGAGGTCAGAAAAAAGAAAGCAACAGAAACAGTAAAATAAATTTCTGTGCCCCTTTTCCCCTTCTTCCCCTTAAATCTTAAATGGAAATATAATCTTTAAAGTACTAAGACAGAAGTCTGTCGGAAAATAAAATATATTCTCATGTTTTTGCTTCCGGTGTTTAAATATCTGGGGTTAAAAACCTCAAACCCCAATATGTCAAATCCCTATCATCTCTACCCCTTTAAAAGCTTATGTTTATGAGGCATTTCAATAAAATGAAGAGGAAAAGATTTGATACTTTGCTAAAGAACAAAATCACAAAAAATACCTTCAGGTATACATACCATGAGGAAGCTGAAGGGCACCCCTCTAACCCTATTATATGCATTCTCATGAACCTACTTTCAAGACTCATGACAGAAAAAGTCATAAAATGGTTGTGTGCTGTCAGCTGATAGAGGCAAGCCAGTTATAACTGCATGTGCCAGCACGCCTGAAACAGGAGAAAAGACTAGAGACGGGTATGAGGCTGGCTTTGTATTGCCCATTGAAGTCCCTCAAGACTATTAAATATGTGTGTTAAATGCCTCACTGACCACTGAAAAAAGATTGGGCTAGGCACTGCACAGAGGCAGACAACATCTTTTAGAGCTTACAACCCAAAGAGGTAAAATGGCAGAAAGAGGTGACAGCAAGCGGCTTTTCCAGGATCACAGCCAAAAGGTCAAACAAAAGATGAAGTGGAAACAAACGCCAACTTGTCAGCCCAAGGGAGTCCTTGAGTTAGGTGGAGAGAAAGTGTCTTTCTAGCTGCTTGCTCCACACACAGGGCACCTTCCCTGAATGCACATGTCTCGGGAGAACCTTTATGGGCAAGTGCTTCCCCTGGTACTCTGGGGGCATGAGCAACAGAGGACTTTCTCCAGCTTCAAGATGAAACAAATGCATCCTCCCTGAAACCCACCCAACTAACACAACTGCCACTCTTCATGCTAGTGCAGTCCAGAGGACAGGGAGGTTTTTTCCTTTAGAGAGAAGACAATACTGCTGGGAATGGAGGGGGTCACAGCAGCAAGTATTTATGCACACTGCAGTTCCCCATCTCCTCTGCAAACACATTCTTCCTTGTTTAACATCCCAACAGAGCTGCACACATAGCTGGACTCCATACGCCTCGTTTCATATCCCTTCCCTTATAAACCTTTATTAAGGCTTTATGTTACACAACTATCACCGATACAAAACTATTGCATTTAGGCTTCCAGGAGACTGAGTGCATTAAAACTCCTTGCGTAGAATGGCAGGAACCAATTCCTCATTTTTACTGGCTGGGAACTGAACCTTAATAGGCCACAGAGCACAAAACTCATAAACCACTGGAGTAAGGGGAGGAGGGGAGAGGAGGAATGAGGAAGGAGGAGGGGGAGAAGTTTGTTGCTGGGGTTATGAAATTATATCAGAAAAACACAAAAGATGTGAAGCAGGGCGCAGTGAGGAATTCTCTCCAAGCATGGCAGAGTTAACCTTGCCACCAATGCCCAGCAGCTGGAGGGGAAACAAATAAAGCAGGACCATGCTCTTAACAAAAGAAAACGCTGCTCCTTGACACTGGAATAGCAGCAACCTTCATCTCCAGCCCTTGTGCTCCTCGGGAGAGGCTAGGGATTGCTGGCTCAGGCATGAGTTGCCTTTGCCTAGCAACCAGTGCAAAGTCCGTCTGTCGGCTTGGCCTACAGTCACTTCGTCCTGCCTTTCCCCCCTTCTCCGCGCACAGTGCAAGGTCTCCAAGCTTATTTGTCAGACTTCAGCTCCATCCACCTTTAAGCCCACTGAAAGAATGAGCTGCTCCCATACTTGCTGCAGGTACCACAACGGTTTGCATCTTTACATAGTTCACCCCATCCCCCTTCATCTTATTCTGCTTTTGCAACCCCTCATTGGTAAGCTTTCAGAGGAGTAGCTACCTGTTTTGAGAAGATACTTAACCCAATGCATTACCTATGAGGCACTGCTGGATACTCCTGAAAGCACATACATCTCTTTCTGCCTGTCTGTGATGTTAAAAATGTCTGTTCCTGCTGATGGAAACACATTCTGAGTAAAAGAATATTTTAAATGTAAGGACGAAGCAAAAAAAAAGCGCAGTTAGGAGCTACTGCCTAAGGGCTACCCTCCCTAATATACATCATGTACTGGGAATGCAGAAACTTCAGCAGACTGGACAGGAAAAGTCACATCTACAACTCCGAACACTTCTCAGGTAAACTGAATTCTGCAGACATTTATTGTGATGCTGAAAGTTACTGGAGGGATCCCTCCATGCTGTGTCACTCTGACCTGAACCACAACAGGCCGGGGATGATACTGCTTCCTGGCATAGTAAGAAGTCCTTTCACTCCCTTGACCAAGGAAGGAACTTATTAGGAAATTAAGCAAGCCAAAATGCACAAGACAAGCCCAGAAAACATGATTCTGCTCCAGTCAGCATCAGAAGGGCTGTTTGGTCTCCAGAAGTTAGTCCCTGCATCAGGGTTTCTTCAAATCAGAACAAAATATAATCGCCTGTTTGAGGAACCAGAGGGATATTTACTTGGTGTGTTCTGACTTTGAAAATGAGAAATTACAAGAAATATGTCACCAGTTACCGTCTAGAGCTTAAAGTTACCGTAATGCCATTCTTCTAATTACAGATTGAACTCTTCAGAGCAAGAACCAAAAGGAGCATGATTTCAGGTAAGAGAAGCGTGTATCAGGTGAGCTTACCTCCCTGATACCACATCCCAGCTCACCATCAGGAATCCTCACCCCTCACCATCAAGCTCCTCTTTCAAAGTATTTTTAAAACTTATAGGAAACAATTTTAAATTACAAAATCTGTGTGGACAGAGGAAGAACATCTGAAACCAAGGAGAGATTTTTGTTGTTGTGTGATTTGGATTTTTTTCACCTTCCCTCTAGAAATATTTTTCATTTGAAAATAAGATGCCTTTTACTTCTGTAAGGGAAATTTTAGCAATGCAGGGAGGTTGCTATGCAGGTTAGTGCTTGGTATATACCAGGCCCTGGGAAATAACACCTGTAACCCAGTCTGCTGGCCAGCCTAAACACAGTGCTGCAAGATGCTGAATTCAGCTGTGCTAACGGTGGACCAGCATTGTCAGGAGTGAGGCAGACAGTCATTCTCACCCTGCTGGGTTGCTAAAACAGCACCAAATTTTCCCATCCAAAAGCTTTTTTCTAAAAAAAGAAAGGTAGAAGGGATATCGGGTTTTGGGTTTGTTTTTTTTTTTACATTTTTAATGTTATCAAATTCAATTGAAATGAGCTGCTTTGTCGTCATGGCTTGTTATCGATTGCAAACTGAACATTCTCGGCAAAACTGGGATGAGCAAGAGTAAATCTTACATAAAAAGCACAGTTCTATTGATCACAGCAGCTGCCACTGGCCCTCCACTGAAGCAACAACCAGTTACTTTAATAAAAAATGTAATCCTCCAGTAGAGAGGAACCCATCTGCCTTCCAATCCACTCTGCATCATACTCTCCCAAATGCTCTTGAGAGAGAAAGCAGACCAGTTCATCCCCCTGATAAAACACTATTACTATGCAGTGACACCACCACACTTGATTTAAGTGCATCTGGCATTTTCAGGTGTAATGCCTGAAGCAATAATACTAAAAACTCAGAACAACCCTAGTTACACCCTCTGGGAGTTGTGTGTATGTGAACTAAGTAACTTATAGAGTTCCTATTTCCATAGTATCAAGCTCTTTACGTTCTGTAATGTATTTATCCTGCTACTACGCAGGGGAAGGGGAGGTCGGTTCTGTTCCTCTTCCTTTCCCAACACTTACTTGTGTCTTTATTTTCACCTGAATCTTGACATGGGAGTAGGGCTACAAGGCTTGGTTGTGGGTCATGTGGGAAGGCAGTGCTGTGGCTGACAGCTGGCCTTGACACCAGTCACAAGTCAGATTCCAGGCTCTTCTGGAAAACACTTGGTGAAACCAAGTGTGATAACTGTAGCAGGTCTCTGGACATCTGTCTCTGTCTCTGCTGTTAAGAAATGAAGTCCAGCTCCAGAGACACTGTTGTACACACTTCCCTTACACCACTCATAGTTTTAGGCCAAAAGTGTGGAAAAGGAGGTACAGCGCCTCCTGCTCTCATGCTGAACCCCATGGGTTGTTCCTTGCCCTGTCTGTCTTCTCCTCTTCCAGTGTTTAGGCTGAGACCTAGTAGTTTCTGCCTTCAAAAGATGCTTGGGAGGAACTGTCGTGACCTTCTCCCATTCGCCAGCCTTCTCACACTCCCTACAACCCTGCTCACTGGGCCCATTTCAAAGCAAGGATCAGGACAGCAGGCACACATATGGTTTCAAGCTTGTTTTTTTGCACAGTATCTGGGCAGTTCAGATTCAGTAATTAGAGAGGTTCAGGAGATAACTGTGGACACATGGAAACAAAGAGACAGATTTTGATTTCACATAGAGCGAGCAGGCAGGGAGACGCACGGCCCAATGGAAGTCGATAGGGACATATGATTGTGCAAGGACATAGATGGAACAAGGGAAACATCTGCCCTGCAATCGTGACATAAAAACAAGCCTGACTCCCTTCTCCTGGTGTCACTCAGGAGCACTTCCTGCCAAAGAGGTGGTGATACTGCTCCAGAGGAAAAGGGGAAAGGAGAAAGAGGAGAAACAAGAATTCAGTTCCCTTCTGTCACAAGAGGAACCATCACACTACAAAGGACACATGTAGGTCCTGTGTGGCCATGCGATGCTGGGGACTACAGAGCCTCTGCTCAGCAAGCCGAGGAGTTAATAGAAGCAAAATAAATCCCCCTTATTTGCTTCAGGGTTAAGGGTCAGTGTAAGTAAATCATTAATTAACACGCTGGTGCCTCAGTGCTATTGACAGGGTTTTGTGTACACAGTGGGACTGTGGCACCCCCTGCAATTAAGCAGGCAGTGAACTTTCCTCCTCCTGCTGTCTCCTGCTTGGCTCAAGCAGGCTCACTTACACCCTGTTCTCATTGGAGGCTACTCTCTGTTCTTCCTCTCAGCATGGGGTAGCAGCCACCCCCATGTTCATGCTTCTCACCTGCCCAGCAGACCTCTCTTCAGAAACCAAGCCTCCTCATTTTGTTGCTTTCCAACTTCATACAGCACCTGCTGCTTTAAAAAGCTCACTGGCTATGCATCCATCAACATATGCATATGTTTTACCTCCCTGCTCAGTTAAAGCTGCGCCTACAGCCTCTAAAGAGCTCGCAGATGCTTAGTGGTAACTCTTCAGACTTAAGACATTACAGTATCTCAGACAGAGAAAAGATATTCTTTACCCCTTAGACCCTGGATTTTAATAAAAATATGAGATCCTAATACCTTACTAATGGCACCTGGGGTTTGGTTTTGTTTTTTTTCTAACTCATCAAAATAGGTCTGTTGACAGCCTGATTTCTATGCCAGCTGGGAAATTGCCACATAAAGAGCAGTCATATCAGAGACTCCACAGTCACAGATCCTTGTAACAATCAGGCCCAACAGTGTTGGAGGAGCTCATGAGAAATTGGTTTCACACTTTTCTTTGCAGAGGAGTCTGCTTTCTTTTATTTGCTTTGGGTTTCAGAAAGGTCTTGGCCTGCTGTCTGAAGGTCTGAGGTTGATAACAAAGACCAACCACCTCAGAGCTGCATCATGCTGAGATGAACACTGGTTTTGAAGCTGAACCTTGAGTCTCAGGGAACTTCAGCTGGAAACCCAAGACCAGGGTTCATCATTCCCAAACTCAGAATTAAACATCCCATCAGGGTTATGTGATGGAACAGCCTATGGCCTGCCAGTTCCCAAATTACAAATCAGAGACGGTCCTGGCAAAATCCTAATGTGTATTTGTGCAGTTACTAATCAAAAACAATCACAGATGCTCTGACCTACTTAAACACTTTTGAAATAAAAGCAACTGGACAGGCACCTTCCTCTACTAATTGAATCACATTAGTTTAATGTTGTATTAAAATCTTTGACATACATTTCACCTGAGAGAGGAATGAGATGATAAGCATGATCTTAACACAGTAAGACTTCAGAGAATTTCCCCCTGCCAACACATACAAATTGTGATTATATAGGTCTGATTGCCACAACAGTTTGCCCTCCACGTTTTATTTATTTTAGGAAATTCATGTAAGTACCCAGTCATTTCTTAACCATACCATTGAAATATTGCTACGTTGGAGAAACAGTGCAGTAAAAGCCCTCTGGTATAAAGCTGACTATCTTTCCATAGCACTTCCTAGAGGGAGAAAAAAGGAGAGTCTGTGCAGAGCCCCTATTCTCCCTGCCAGTTGTAGGCACTGGAAGGTCTGATGAAAACTGGGAGGGGGAAGAACATGGAGGAGCATCTCCAGAAGCTATGCAAGAGCTCTGCTCAGATTTGGAGGCACCTCAGCCATGACAGACTAGTATGTCCTCAAGAATTTAGATAACTCATAAGTCTGCCTCATTTCAAAGCTTAAATGCTAAGATGCCAGCAATTTTAAATGTGTCTCCAATGCATTAGAAACAACTAAAATTTCCAGTGTGCTGATGGAACTAGCCTGTCCCAACCTATGCCTCCCTGTTCCTCCTTTATACCTCCCTTTGCACTTGCAAATTGTTACCAGAAATAGTAATTTTCACTTGCATATGTTAAGAAATCCACACGCTGGCAAAATTTCTCTGTGCAGTGCACTTGTGGATCATTCATCCTGGTGCTTCTGGCCAACAGGGCAAAAGTTGAAGGAATCAATACTTTCCTCCTCCTTCAGTGTATTCCACTGGTATTTGCCATCTTTGTCTTTCAGCATCCAGTTCACAGCCCTTTCACTAGTTACATGAAAATGCCACCCTGTACAGTTTCTGAAGCCAATGGATGTTAAAAGCAGAAAGCTGCTAGCAGCCAAATTAACAGCACATAATTAGTCTGATGCATAAACCTCTTAAAAAAGTACAGGGCATTTGGTGTCAAGATTAGACAATTAACTTTGTCAGAGCACAGGAGAAGGCGCTGAAGCGCTTACATTTGCAACATAGTATTAAGTCTGCAATTCTCGCTGGGACTCGTGTGAGTAAATACTCTAGGTCAAAGCCTTGACAGCCTTATTTAGATTTTGCTCACTTAGTGCAGGCTCTGCTCAAGTAAAGACTACATATAACCCAAGCAAAGACTTGAGAGTTTGGCTCTGTGTTTTGACAGCCTATAAAAGACCGGCTGGAGTGTAAGCAGGATCAGCAAAAGTAAGTCCTTCGACATACACATCTTGCCTGAAACCAGTGCTGTTTTGCATGCTAGCCAAAACATGACTGTTCAGTGCAGCATATTCTGCAGTGTCCCAGCCAGCCAAGCTTTAAAAATATCCCAAACTGGGGAAGGGTTTCTGCCAATTCCCTTTATGTTGAGACATGGCATCAATAGAGTGATCCATCAGCAATTCATATCTATGATCAAATGGGCTCTTTCCCTGGGAGTGGCATACCCAGGGAGATTAGCACCTGTCTCTCTCCTGTTTACCACTGGCAGGTGCTTAAATGAAGCAAGATACCAGCTCTGCTAAAGTGAACAAAGCTCCCAGAAGATAAGATGGATGTGCCAAGGCCACTGAGTGAATGCTCGCCCAGTAAACAGGCAAATGAGTTCTCCATCTGTTTCACAAAGGTGGGTGTGTGACCTGATAGGAGGAACATGGTAATTCATTAATATGGTGTGAATTAGGAGTCAATGTACAGTTACTAGGAAAAAACCTTCTGCAGCACAAACAAAAAGCACTGGCCCTTTGTCATGGGTTCAGCAGTAGCAGTCATTTCTCTCCTTCTTAGTAGCTGGTGCAGTGCTGTGTTTTTGACTTTTGGCCTGGCAACAGTGTTGATAACACAGATGTATTTAGTTGTTGCCGTAATGTTTAGTCTGACCAAGAACTTTGAGTCTCATGTTCTGCCAGGGAGGAGGGGAAGTCCGGAGGAAGCAGAGACAGGACATCTGACCCAAACTAGCCAAAGAGGTATTCCATACCACAGCACATCATGCCCAGGACATAAAAACTAGGGGCAGTTACCCGGAAGGTTGGGTTCGCTGCTTGGTTGGGCTGGGTATCAGTGGTGAGTGGTTGTATTCTCTTCCCTTGTTGTTTCCCTTGTCATTATTACTATTAGTGGTAGCAGTAGTGATATGTGTTATACCTTAGTTACTGGACTGTTCTTATCTCAACCCGTGGGACTTATATTCTTTCGATTTTCCTCCCCATTCCTCTGGGAGCAGGAGGAAGAAAGTGGGGGGAGTGAGTGAGCGAACTGCGTGAGTTACGGCTTAAACCACAGCATCCTTCAAAATCTTGGGTACCTGGGTGACTCCACAGTGTGGAGCAGACGGGCAGAAGCTAACTCTGTTCAAGCTAATCCCAGAGATGAAATAATCAAGGGATCCCAGGGCAGAGGCATAGATGTAAGCCTACTCTGATCAGGGGGCAGTCTGGTCATATTCACACAGCACCTGAGCTAGCAAGCCCCTGTTCTTCCCAGGCAGCACTCCATGCACCTTAACTCTGTCAGCTTGGTAGCTGAATCTCTGTATGATATTCTAATTTGCAACCTCATGGTTTAAATAACAGGTAGTAAAACACCTTTTGTAAGTGGAATGTCTATTGCAGGAGTCTCTTCAGTACTAAAGAACTGAGGTGTGTGGAAGCAAGAAAACAAGGTGAGAACTTAGCCACCAGGTTTACTGTTTCATTAAACCATGCAAAAGCTAGAAGGGGATATTGTCATCACCATGTAAAGAATTGAGAAGAACAATTATCCCCATTCTTTCAGTTTTGCTTTAATGTCATCTAGACATCTGTAGGAGCGCATGCTTCTCTTCAAATTACTGGGCATATAGCGACAGAGAGGCACACAGGTTGCACTCATTCAACTGGAAGCAGAAGATTTGTGTTGTGATGCTGCTCCTTGCACCGCTGGAGTCTCAAGGTTTTCACAATTCAGGTGCTTTGTTAAAGTTTTAACTCACAAGCACTAAAAGACTTGCTTCCCCTAAGAATAGAAACGTCTGCCAGAAGCTCTGACCTAGCATGTTGGCGTCTAATGTCTTTGTAGAATATGGATAATACTTTAACATAGTAAAAGTAGATGTCATTTGGCCTTCTCAGTTTAAGGAAAAATTAGTTCCTTGTGAATTTATTTAATGTAAATAAACCCTCTATTTATATTTGTCATTAATAAATGCATACATTAATGGGAAATTCTTTATACAAGAAGACCCACTGAGCTATATCATCTTTAGAGATTTCCTGTTGGCAGAAAAGAAAACAGCCACCTGCAACGGCCTAGTGCTCAAAAGGATTGAAACAAACACAGATAATTAGATCAGTTAACCTTGCAAATTAAAACAAGCACATTGTATTATCTCCAGTTTATCCTAAAAGAAAATAAGAAGTTTCCTCAGATAAATAGTTTAATACAGACAGTGAAGAGTTTGTACAAGCAGCATAATGTTATATCTTCTAAGCATGTGTGCTAATAGGATGAAAACCCACTTTCTGACTAGCTTCATTTTAGAGAACTGGCTATTGGTTTGCACCAGAACAGATTTAATTCACAAGCCATGTTGTCTGAGCAGTTTCACTTAACATCACACTCAGACAACTTAAGCCTTTGGTCTTGGGTCACTGTTCAATGGAAAAGGATAGGTGGAATCACTGGCACGTTCAACTACTACTCTCCAAAGGCTGTAGAAGAAAGCCAAACATTTAACCTTCATTAAGACTGAAGTTAGGGCAAATGAATCACACCCAGTCACAAAATTTCATTTTATGACTCAGGCATCCACTTTCCTTTTGTAAAGTAATAATTGCAGTTGGGGTGAACTCCCTTACACAACCAGAAAGCTTGGTGCTGCTCATTAGATACGGTACAGAGAAAAAAGTCCAGATTTAGAACTGTTCTAGCAGCTGGGTGACACCAATTATCCATTAGCATCAGTATGCCAGCTTGGGTCACAGTAGGTCACCTACCCGCAAAGTTTCCTTTGTGATCAGCAGCTTAGATGTGCAGAGCATAAGCTGCTCCAAGAGTTGCCTATCAGTGTTAGTGTGCTAGAGATAATCTGTGTGACCAGCCATGACTAGGCGTGGCCCAAAAAATGCTACTTAATATTAACAAACATTTCAAGGCTTTGAAGTGCATTTCTCTCCTGTGATAAGATGGACATTTTAAGAGAAGAAGTACGACTGCATACTATCCAGTGATTAGATGTAATTTTAGAGAAGAGTTTTCAAAATTGTTTTCAGATCAAGTTTACTCATTGTTTTTTAATCCCAGATGCCATCAAAGCAGCATAAACAGAACATCTTTGTCAAAATGCTGTCCTGGATCTGAGAACAATAAGAAATATGCTGAAAGCAATATTGTTTCAGAAAATATTTCAGTGCTTTCCAGGAGAAGTGAAAGGTTTGTTTGCTTATTTTTACATCATCTCTGATTGTAAGACTTGGCAGCACCTTACTTTTAAAACAGGAAAGGAAATAGCTACAATCTTAGCAGTGAATTGGACTGAGCTACAGATTCTGAGCACAGGCTCACTGCTCACTGCTGGAAGGAGTAGATGGTTGGTCCTGGATGGTGGGATGAATGGTCCTGGATGGCTAGGAGCTGCTATTCTCTGGCAGTTCTGCCACTGCTGTTGATGGCACCTGTTTTCATGACTAAAATTTCAAACTTATCAAATATGCTTTCAAAAAAAATAGCTCTAAATGGCAGATCTAATGCTCTTCTGGTGTTTGTTCTGTTTTGTTATTTGTTTGGCGTTTTTTTGTGCCTTTTCTTTTTGTTTGTTTGTTTTTTGTTTGTTTGTTTATTTTGTTTTAATTTCTTGGGTTGTATGTACATGTGTATATATCCTATACTGAGTCTGGTTAGCAGACCTGCAGAAAAATAAGCTGGTGCCCTGAATAAAAACAGACATTCAGAGTGAGCATTTTCTGCTATATCACCTAGTCTGACTTACTGTGTCACACAGGCCACTGAAGTTTCTAAAGATACTGCAATCTATGGCAGAAATGAGTACCCACACAAGTAGACTTCAGAAAAGTAGACTGGAAAGTGAATATGTCTCAGGGCTGAAGTGATTTTTTTGTTCAGGATGCCTTTAGGTTGCACACCAAGCATATGCTGGATTCTCAGTTCAAACTTCAGGTTCATTTCTGTGTACATAATGAAATTCCTAAGTCAAGGTTTGATTACCGGCTGCCCTTGGCTACCAAATTGTTCTGGTTAGCCTACCAAACAAGCCCAGATTTGCATCTGCTTCTCTGCAGATAAATCCCCTGGGCTGACACAGGAGAAGGTCATGGCACTGGGAGTGCATTCTTTAATGCCACAGGCTGTACTATGCAGCCTGTAAAGAAACACAGGGTGCTTCGTTACTAGGGCTATCAGTACTGCATCTCTTACCAGAACTTAAACATTAAAAGGAAAAATAAGAAAACAACGTGAAAAATAAAGCACAACACCAAGATGAAAGTAAATAAATAAATAAATATAATAAAAGCACCAGAAAATAATTTGGCAGCTGCAGTGTTGGGAAATGGATCTTCCCTCATTCATTTTAAATGCCTGCTTTTTGCTGCAGATCCAACACACTAGTGTTTCATTTCAGAAAGTAAAGCTGCTAAGCAGCTACCAAGTGACCTTTGCCTCTCAGATGAGTATTTATGGCAGGCAACACGTACATCAACAACAACAAAAAGTTTCCCTAGTAACGAAAATGTTTCTGCCAGCAATGTATCTTTTACAAGCTTGCAAGATGTACCAAGAGTATAATAATCAGATTAAAATCACATCAAACTATGTTGGGAAGTCAAGGTGAAGGCCTTTGGATTGTTCTCATGAATAGCCCTATCCAGACCTATCAGCTGATGATAAATTCAGATTTTTGCTTGGTTGGTGTTTTTCAAATTTGTTTTAAGGACTTACAGTTTTTAAGAGCCAAGAGGTGTGAAAATAGTTGGTATTTTAGCAGTTCTTGCCAGTATCTGACAATAGTGAAATGGTCAAAAAAAAAAAAAACAACCCTGTGATTCCTCTCGTGCAGAGTGTGCAGCAGAGCTCATAATAAATACTTTCTATGCCTCTTTACATAAAACTTCAAGAGCTTTTTCTTCCTTTCACAGGCGGAAGCCCAAGCTTTAGAAAGGCAAAGTGATTTGCCCAATTTAATTCATATTTCTAATAGCTAACCTAGGAACAAACTTGAACCTCAAGGCCCAGGATGGTGTTATATTTTCTTCCAGGATCATGGGGACTCAAATTAGCAGATGGGTTTACTGCTTCTATTTACCACAGAGCAGGAACAGAGTTCTAAGTTGCTAAGCACAGGGAGAAATACTGAACTCCCAGTGCTTTATTTCCATCTCCATGAAATGCACGCCTGAAAGTCTGTCTTGAATCTTTCATTTTCAGATGGCATACAGCAGCCTATGAATAGGCCCTTGAAATGGATACTACGCCCATGTTGCTCCCTGCTTTCTCCTCCCCGCAGACGGCCTCATGGGAAACACAGACAAGCGCTGACAAAAGAAATGCTGTCATCTGTCAAGGTGGATTATCAAGTGTGAGAACAGGAGTTCGAAGTGTTAATATCTGCTCTGCAGATGTAAAGAATAGAAAAAGCCTACCCAAATGTCTGTGATACTTGAGGTGAGCAGCATCTATCTGGTCTAGTTACAAGTGAGCCTCTAAACTACAAAGCCCTACCCAGCTTACAGCAGCAATGCCACAGTCACCTATGCATCTCTGTGAAGTACATGGAGGCAGCATTTTTGCTTTCAAATTCAGATTAACCAGAATTAACCAGGTTTGTACAAATCAGCAATCTGAAAAGCTTCAACCACTCAGCTGATTATGAGCAAAGCCAGTTTGGGAACATTCAGGTGAGATTCCAAAACCAATAAGCAATAATCTCATTCACACTTTTCACTCAAGTCAACAAAGGACATCTGCCCATAGCCTGTAGGATCACACATCAGGGCTCTCTAGGTTATAATAGAGTCTGTGAACCGTGAGAAAAACCTGATGCTCAACACATCCAAGAAACTGTAAGATAGCCTTAAGCATCTATAAGGGTGTCTATATTGTACTTTGCCCTCTCTGGCCTGTGGCAGCCAAACCAGCTAGTCTAGAGTTTAAGTACTAAATCCCAGTGAGAGAGGCTTTGAGAGGAGGAAGGGTAATAGCTGGATAAAGTGGCTGGAACCAGGGAACTCACACAAACACTGAAATCCCAGAATATCACACCCGCTTCAGCTTAATCTGAAAGTCAAATCACATGACTACATTTTCCAGTTTAACTTGCATGTCTGCCACCACCAAGCCAGCTTCTGAGAATTCACCTACTCACTGCGCAACTCCCACCAGCTTCCCAGTATAAGAAAAACAACTTCCTTGGAAATAGAAGAGTTCTATCATTAGTGAGACTTGAAGAAAGTTCACTAATCCCTGTTCTGCTTCCTCCAGTGTCTACTTTGAGTGGACCCAAAACTCACACAAAAGGAGGGATTTATCAAGCCATTGACTTAGATCTACTTCCAGGAAATCCAGATGAAGTTTTTCACTGGTTGCAACAGGAGCAAAACAGGTACTGAATATATATTTAAGAAAAACCTACCCACCTACTGCCAGAAAATCCAGTCTATTTCATCCCTCCACCAGTACTAAATTGGGTTCTCTGCACAGAATTGACTAATCTGCAGAAAGATACTGAAGTCAGCAATAGAAAAAGCCTGCAAAGCCTCCTTAGTGTCTTCCCTCTGGAAAAGTAAAATTGTGCTTTAATTCCAAACTTCAGAAAGCCTCTACTTTTTCTACACAACTGCTTAATCTTATGAACTCCTGAGATAAAATCAAACAGACACCACATGGAGAGGTGACCTCTCTTAAGCATGTGAGTGCTGGTTGAGGAGGCACCAGTGAGTCAGCAGTGAGCAGATACACTAAACGTACACACAGGCCATATGCTACTGGATGCATCATCTTTCTGTAGTAGATCTCACAGGCTTCAACATGTTCATAGAGCTCCCCACCTACCCCAGAGAGAAGTGGTTCCTTACATCATTAGAGCCTTACCCAAAGCTGATATCACTACCCCACCAAACAGGGGTATCTTAGCCCTGTATCACCTCAATGCCTGTGCTGAACAACAGCGACCAGTGCCATGCATTATGAAACCGTTCACCTAGCCCAGCATCCTAAGCTTACTTTCATTTAAGTAAGGAAATTGGCAGCTAGTGAAAGAGATGCCTCAGCAACCTCTGGTGTACATAGGAGTTTAAGGTCTGACCAGCTGAAAGATTTGCCTGTGGTGATGAATAAGTATCTGGTGGCAAGTTGTCAGTGCTTCCTGTGCTAGTCCTTTGAGGACTATGCTGATCTGGTTGACACAGCCCTAGTCATAATCTAGAGAGTTTAAATATAACAGTACTTTTCCAATCTCTTCTTCCTAGAATCTTCCCTTCCCCACTGAAAGATATTTCAGCACTTCTTGATGTATTCCAGTTTAGTGAGTGTCCCTCTTCTCTTTAAAATTATTTTAAAAGAATTTTTTATTTTTCATAAATTTAAATCTTAATCAGAATTACACCAGTATTTTAATTCAAATGAAGCTGTTTTCATTACATGAAATTGTTCCAGTGCACTTTTGAAGGAGGTTTCTTTAATGTTCATTTTCATAGGGAATCTGAATGACTATTCATACACTCCTTTAAAAAAAGTATAATTTTAACTCCATGTAACCATACCAGCTTTCATATTTCTCATGAAACTGTTTTCCTAGATTTTCTGTTTAATGTGTTTCTTTAAGAATAAGCAAGGAGGTGAGATCTTGATCCAGAGGTGTCTAGTCATCTATAGAATGGATTTCAAAATATGTTAAGATTTGAATAAACTTATTGAAGTCCACATCAACTCACTCTATGTCTCCCAAGTAGTACGCACATTTTTTCATATTAGAGTGCATATATACACACTACCATTTGTTTTGTGTAACCGTATCATGTCTTGGGAAAGTTTGGACTTTCAAGAATATAAATTCACAAATATTTTAACAATTTTTATTCTGTACTGCTGCACATCTGGCTTACCACATCACTATCTGTAATGATCAGTGGGGAATTTCTCTTGTGAAGGACTTAGACCCTATGTAGTTTACTTTGCAAAACACAAGAGGAAAGAATTTGAATGAATTAACTGTGGGAGAGAAAGGCTTGCTGGCCTCTTTCTTCAAGTGTATGCTGATTAGAAAGCTCTCTCCTGAATGTCTCTTCCAAACCAATAAATAAAACAACTCTTCAAAGTGGAGATGAGTACCTTCTCACATCAGAAAAGAAAAAAAAAATACACTTTATGTAGCAAGAAAATTAACAGCTATTTACCCTCATGCACTCTAGAAGAGCAGTCATTAGGGCCAGCTAGCAAGTGTGAGATCCCATAATGAATGATCACAGACTTAAATGGATTCATGATTTTTACTTCTGGATAAACACTTTTTCAGAGGATATAATAAATTTTTTTTCTTATCTTCTGAGGACCTGTGTACCAACTACTTGTACTGTAAGAGGAGTGGATGCTCAAAATTAAAGAAGAAATACTAGCTAGGAGTGAAACTAAGACTTTCCTGTCAAATAAACAGATTCTGATGAAGTGGGCATCAAGGGAGAATGTCTAATTTTCTTCTTGAAAGCACTATGTTTCATCTGTATGCCACTTACAAGTAAGTGCTCCTTTCCATCACTATGTAACAGTATTAATAAGAACAGTACCAAACCCAGTAACACTATGAGTAAACAGTAACATCCCTGAACTTCATTGTTAAAAAGAGCTCTTTTATTAGTTGATTATTAATAATAGAATGTGAGTTATGGGATATCAGGACTATTTGTTCAGATATATTAATTGGCAATTATTTTCCCTAGCAGAAATATATTTTTTCTTGCATTAAGGTGGAGAGGGATATTACTTACTGCTTACAGTCCTTGCTTTTGCATTTTCCTGACTGTATGGAGCAGCAAAGCAGAAAACTTTGGTTTTTTTTTTTTCCAAGGTCCAAGTAGAACTGTTTTTTAAAAAGTATTTTTAAAGTATTTTTACCAAATGTTCTGAAAAAATATAATAAAACAAAGCCCCAAGCAAATAGTGTTTTCAGAGTACTGGAAATTAATATGAACTTCTACTAATGGGATTTGCAAAATTATTATTTGCATTCAATTTTTAGTGTCTATGTCACTTAAATTTTTAGAAAGCTTTTCAGAAGGCCCAAGAGAGAAAATACAAAAGATGCAAGCTAGTCAGAAAGCTGTACATTAATACTTATATTTTCAATGCATTTCCTTTGAAGGTTTGGTTGAAGCTGTACGAAGAAAAGACTCATAGGAAATAGTTGCCCATAGTAATTAGTATCCTGCGTTGCGAACCATTTATCCAGCTTTCAAGGCATATTCTGTACTCCCTTATTGCTTCAAACAACAAAGCTCTTGCACTGAAGGGCTATCTGAACAGCAAGAATCTTATAGAGAAATGAGGGCCAGAGATAATAAAACCATCCTCAGAATGTAACGAACACTCAGGTGAGTTTCTCAGTCCTCCTTTGCTTGCTTTTTACATTAAATACATTTATCCTGTACTAAAGTTACTACTAAAGTTCTTTGTCTTCTACTTGATAAAACAAACTGTACAGCATGGGTAACCTAACTCTCTCTCCAAAGTTTCAAAAGTTCTCCCTTTCAGCCAAACTGAGCCTTTTTTTTCCCCCTTCTCCTCCTTCTGAAGAAGTGGGGGGAAGGGCAGAAGTGAGTTTCCTTGTGAAATCAAAAGCTACGTTTAAATCAAGTCTGATAGACTGCTGAAAATGCAGCACTGAAACATGTTTCTGTCCGCGAAAGACCTTGTTTGTAACCACGAGGATTTCATGCAGCACGTTGTTTGATCCTGGGAGGACTTTGATCTACACTAGCACCTTGGATATGGCAAAGGATGTCACTGGGCTTTGGAAAACGGAGAGGAAAGAAGGAAAGGGAAGGAAAGTGCAGGTGTTCAGTGCTAAGCAGGTGACTGAATTCTTGATGCACTGGTCAAGTGAAAACAGGTTTTTGACAGGCAAAAGCAGGTGTCACACCTTTGAAAGGAATTTGATTTCACCACCTACACCAGAAAATACTATTCAGAAACAGAAAAGATTCATTGAAAGCATCTCAGAGCAACTCTGGCCATGGAATTTGAAGCAAATAACTCCTTTACCTATGTGGCCTGACTGCAAAGCTTTTCGTGAGGCATGAGTGAGATGAAATTCAGTGGTCTCTTCTCCTTATTTCCAGTCATCTCACTAAAAGTGAATGAGGCTTGACTAAAGTTAAGTGTTGAAAGTGTTCTTAAGTGCTAGAAACAGATGTTGACATATGAAAAGGTAAGTACATCAGAACCCTCGGGTCACCATGTTGTTGTGAGCTATGATCCAGAATTTGTAGGGCAAGATGTATAAGGCAACCACGGCCTAGACCAGTTCCTGTATGTGTACAGGTCAGAGGTGGGCGCAGGTCTGTCATAGAACATGAACTTCTCTGGTGTGAGTGGACATCATATTTATGTGACAGGAATCTCAGTGATAAGACAATGCAGACCTATTCTACATACAGGCAACTGCCTAAAGTTTGTGCGCCTATGAGCAGTGTGGGAGACCTTCAGCAGACAGCACTGGTAGTCATCCTAACAGCCTAAGACCATCTCTTTCTTATGCCAATATGTCATTTGCTCATCTCTCCCCAGGACACTGTTCATTCACAAAAAGCTCATCACATAATCTCCCCATGAAGTAATAGCAAACCCACCTCCTAAAATCCCTTTGACAAAAACTTTGCTTACTTCCTTCCTGCAATCCTCACCCAGGTAGGGAAAACGGATTTGTATGATCAAGCAAGACAAAGAGAACACTTCCTCTTTTCCCTGTGCTCATTGATGCTGGAAGTAACTTAGAGGAGCCTTGCTCCCTGTTAATCAGTATCCCTTTCTGTGCCCTTTGGTGAGATGTGGTGGAACATGATAGGCATGTTGTATTATGTCTCGTAGAGAAGCAGAGAGAAGTGAGAAATACTTAATACAATGCAGAGGTTCAGTACAGTGACAATAGTCTCTATTATTCTTGACATGACCCTAACACAAGCATGAGTCTGTTTGTAGGATGCCTCTTTATATTGAAAAGTATATGTGACCCAAAATTTCTTACAGATGTCAAATACAGTATGTACAAGTACAGCATGAGTCCAACAGAAATTTTCCTTTCTTAAAAAGAAAAAACAAAAAAAACTTCAACCAGACAATAGTAAGAATGTCACACTTCCCTTATTTATTTTCAGGTCAATCATGAGAAAGAAGAAAGAGGCAGACCCTTTCTGAAAGTCAAGAATCATCCTGAGCCACTAGCTTACATTAGTAAAAAGCTTTTTCCCTCCCAATAGTTATCATCCATTGTCAGCATCACAGGAATGTCTCGGACACTGTAGTCAAAAACAGGACCTGTCACTGCTAAGCACTGTACACAAACACACCTGTATATCAAAGGAAAAATCCTACTATGAAGAACTCTAAATATCTAATAATCAAAGATGTAAGAGTGGGGGAAGGTTAATTAGCTCCATTTTGTAGGTAGGATATCAAGGCAAAAGTGGATTGACTTCTACTACATAGCGAAGTACTGAGTCTAGATTTCTAGGTTTCAGCCCTCAAACCCACAATTCAGCAGTATCTTCCCTCTATATTTTCTCATGGCCTCACTTTTCCTCCTAAAGGAAGACAAAAGAGTTTGTCTTTGGAAGACCAGTTTTGAGATAGGCAATTGAGGAGCTGCCAACCTCATAATGCAATCTGAGTTCAGCTACAGGAAATTCTCAGCCTGTATGCCTGGTTCCCTCTTGTCACAGCAAGTTGAAACCCTAATATATTCTTCTTCAAATGAACAAGATCAGATATTGTGCCTCAGAGATGCATGCAAGAATCTCATCCACTCAAACTCCTTTGCATTTCAAGTAAATTGCTTAGTAGTGTCTGTAAAAATAGAGAAGAAAATAAAGGTCTTGTCTTCAAATAATCAAGAATCAGGTGAGTAGGAAACTTAATTCAGGCGGACAGAGGAAAGCCAAACTCTGTTCTCTTCTTAGTTTGAAGTAGGTAAGGCAGGGATTTGTATCAGTGAAGCTCCATATGTCAAGCAAATGTCATGCTTGCCCATTTGGGTTGATTTCTGCTTTTATGGCCTTATCATTTGAACAAGAATTTTCTAACAAATCTAAAAACTCAGTCTGAAATAAATACATGACCAAAACCACCACAATCCCTCAAATGGAAAGGTCTTGAATTGACATTTTCTGGAGAAAATGCTTTCATTGAAAAAGAAAAAAAATAAAATCAAACATAAGGATCTAGCAAGAGTTTTACGCATTGTCAAGTAAGTATGCAGTTTAGGCTAGGGCAAAGTGGGGGAAAAAAAGAGAGAAAAGAATAAAATAAAAGAAGGAACCAGATCATGAGATGGCAGAGACTAGTAGACTTCTGAGTCAAGACAACAATGCCATTTTCCTTTAGATGTCCAGAATTAGCATCTAAACACAGCATTTGGGAAGCTTAAGCATTGCATATAAGTGTTATCATTGCATGTGGAGAGAAGCAGACTCACTTCCACTCAAGACTTCTTAAGGAGCAATTAGAGTTAGGTGTTTTGTTTGCTTCAGTCAAAGGAAAAATGGTATGAACTGCTCATTCTGGAAATGTGTCTTTCCTCACAAGGTTTAAAAGTAATTTTGGAATAGACAAATTGATATATATGCTAACTCCCACTCCAGGTTCAGAAGAGTGAATCTGGGTTTTAGGAAAAGGACAAAATAGTGATTTTAGTTTACATGATAGATACTATAGACCTAGCGGTTTATGATTTCTGTATATCAGTCACTTGGCTCCTGCTTCAGAAGCTAACCCTAAGTAGAGAAAAGCAGGTTTATTTAAGTGGAACAAGAAGACAGCTAAACACAGCTTCTCTAAAAGCTGATAGTGGACACAAAGAAAAGAAATAGTCATGCAAGTAGATGAAAGTAGCTATGCATTGATTTGATCTGCAACTAGGTGGTTGTGCAGTCACTCTGCACTGAATGAAGCTGGCTGGTAACTGTTGCTTTAACTGTAACTGTATTGAAACAGATGTTCCATGCCTAAAGTCTTTATGGGGAGAAAAGACTCCAACTGTCTTCTCCAATTACCTGAGTTTTGATGAAGGTTTTCTGGGGAGTTGTTTGGTACATTTGTGTGCACAGGCTAGCAGAAAGAGAATGCCAGAAAAGAGAAATATTTCCAGGGAAACAAAATTAAAAAGATGGTTCTCTCTGATGGGATAAATGATTCCATTTTTAACTTTTTTTTTTTTTTTTTTTTTTTTTTTAACAGTATTGACTCCGCCTGCTACAAGTCTGATTTCAACTCTATAGATTTAAGTGCTTTAAAAATGAGGTAAGGAAAAAAAGATCATTCATTTTGATTAAAACGACATTAGGCTAGATTTCAAAAAACTACAGGGTAGCATATCATCTTAGTCTAAGTTCAAGGTTAGAGTTGGTATTAAAAGGCAAAGCAAGTGAAATCAAGAGGGTTGCTGTTAAACTTGGCTCTTACAACAGTGTCGGCTTCTGTTCAGAACTCTTTTGGCCTCTGGACAAGATACTGCAATTCAATAACAGCTATCAGAGACTTTCTAGGACTCTCAAGGATGTTTTCCGAGATATAAATGCAGAGACATCCAGTGGCTCTGATCTGTATCACCAGGCCAACATGGATAGGTGCAAGACTTCAAGCAACATCACATGACCAGTCCTGGCTGACTGGATGGGCTATGAATAACCATAATAACCATTATAAAGATCATTTTGAATATCAGAGCAAAGGAATGAGGAGCAAAGAGGATAAATGTGACTCTTAATCTTCAGCTATCTGCATGGGAAAGTATGATTAATAACTACAGAGGCTTACTATAACCTCCTCAGAAAACGAGTGAGGTGGCCTTCTCCAAGGCCTGATTATTCTCTTCTAATGGGCTCCATTTATTGTGTAAACTAATAACCAAGGCCTAAGCACTGCACACTCCAGGATCTGCAGGAAGAACACTGGGCCCAAATGTGATTAAGTTGGTAAAGACTGCCCAGCAACAGTGTGTTGCTTTAGCAGGCAGAAGGACCAGGAGGAGGGAAGGAGAAGCAAAGAAATGAAGCAGAACGTAGCAGCAATCTGCCTTTTAGGATTAATCTTCTGGTATAAATCCTCTGCCTTTCAGCTGGGATTGCTATGAATTTTCAGCTGGAATTTTTACTAATTTTCAGATGGAATTGGTAAAAATTCCAGCTGAAACAGAAAATGGCCTCAAAGTGCTAATGCCATGAAAGAAAGACATTGGTTATGAAGGCATCTGATTGCAATGCTATCCATTATGTCAGCAGCAATGCCAGATCTGGAGAGTAACTTGAGTTGTCAGTCAGAGTTCCAGTGCTGGAATGCAAAGAAGTGCTCAAAGAAATCTGGATTCCCCAAAGTAAATGAGTTCAACAACAGAACCATTGCCTAGGGGAAAAAAAAAAAAAAAAAAAAAAAAAAAAAAAAAAATTGAAAATGACCTTCCAGCTCCTGTGGCTGTATCTCTAAAGTGCAAGCACAGCTGAAGGGGGGCAGCTTTACAGAGCGTCTGAAGAAAGAGGATAAGATTCTCATTTGAGTTGCACTGATGTAAAGAAGCTTAAACTCTGCAAGAGTCCATGCAGTTACTCTGAATTTACACCCAGCAGAAAAGAGTACAGAATGAGAGCTCCCCCTCCACTGGAAAGCATATTTCTTAGCTGCACAATGAACATCACATTAGATTATCCAAAGTGAAATAATTGTAAATACACGATTTATCTGGACCCATTTGGGCTGTCTGCTTAATTGTTGCACTTCACTCAACAAGGACAATGAAATTAGTTTGGACAGGCTCACTTTAGAGACATTACCACTGTGCTATGGCAGCTTGAGTTCAGAGTGCTGATGGAAAAGGTTTAAGGCTTAATAGAATAAAAATGAAAGAGAAACACATAGCAATATATATAAATTCGGGACCTCCACTGAGACATGGAACACTGTCTTTGAAGGGAGTCACATCTCTCTTTTACTTTTTGTGGTGTATCCATATTTGTAGAGCCTGTACTATAGTTTCCAAAAAAATACAGAGCCCACAAATATATGGATTTTCTTATGATCTCCTCAGCAGCAGTCTGCTTGTTGGATGCTAGTGACATGTTGTGCATAGCTACCCCAGGAGTGTCTTAGCCTCTTCCTTACCAGGTGAAAATGTATGTAATATCAAGCAATATGAAGGTGCAGTGGCAGAAAAAATAACAAGCTGGCAGCAGCAGGCTACTACCACCAAAACAGTTAGCCTGCAGTGTTCACCCCCCCTCATGCATCCCACCTAACTTCCACTGCACAGGATAAGCATGGGCACAGAAATCAATCCCTAGTCACTCCCTAGTTGCTCTAAGGAAGAACAGGCAAGAGAACACCACATGAACAAACCTTTCCCTGCTGCCTTGTTTCTCTTGGGCAGTATGAACATACACTGAAAGATTCACATGCACCAAACCTCATAATTTCAAGAAATATCAGATTTACAGCAAGCCAACTCTACTATCTATATATGTGTAGTATCAAAGAATGTGGAAAGGATCTCTCTGTTTGTATGGAAAAAATATGTGATCTCCCAGGCAGAAGTAGTTAGGAAGCACTGTGTTCCTCCTTAGCAGCTGTAATCTCAACTCATTTCACCAGGCAGGCATTATGTGATCACATGGTAATGTTCCCAGCAAATCTACAAGAGAGGTAAGAGATGGCAAGGGCAGAAGTGCAGAATGAGACACAACAGAGGAGAAAAGAAGGAGAAAATGTTGTTCTGCCAGACATGAGGTACTAGTGTGACTTTATTGCGAAAGGACACCAGAAAGTAATGCAAAAGACAGAAGCAATGTCTCGGATGTTTACCAAGGAAGATATTGACACTAAGCCAGCCATAAATAAAAAGACCCAGAAAAATCTGATTCCAGTTTTACCACCTTGGAAACAAAATACCATTTCATTCATCAAAGTTTTAAATGAAATCAGAAACTGATGCCAGCATGTCTTATAAGTTACATATTTACCATCTAAAGTCACTATAGTAGCATAGAAATGACTGAGCCATTCAAAGAACAAGAGAAAAATAAATTCAGTCCATCTGTTTGAAAGAGAAACCTGAGTTGGAACAGATTAGGTACAGCTGGACAAGACTTACTCTGCCTAAACATGCCTACAAAGCCAGTGATCAGAACAGTCAATTTTTGTAACATGCTAAAGAAAATATGTACTAGAAAGCAGCAGAAGCTTTGAGAACTGTAGTTTATCATACAAAAGGGTAAAGGAAGGAAATAACTTCATTCTAGGATTCATTTAATGTTGAAAATGTATGCATATCAAGGTCAAAATATGGTGCAGAACTCAAATTTGAAAGCACTTTTTTTTTAAGGAGAATCACATTTTAAAAATATAAGTTTTGTTGGTTTTCTTAAGGGGTGACGTGGGAAAAGCAGGGGAGAAAAAGTATGGGAAACAAGACGTAAGTTTTCATTAACGAGAAAAATGGGAAATGCACGTTTCTTCTTTGAAAAATAGGTTAGGCTTAATTTTGTCCTTGTACTTACAGAAACTAATCAGAGAGATTTGACACTGCTGGGAACTGGCCAACTGCAGCAAGTCGTACATGCAGTGCCACTGCAAGTCTCTCACTGCAGCTGCTCAACAGAGCAAAGTCACTTCGGATACCTACTCGTCTGAACTGATAGTGCAATCTCATGGTCAGTCACTCCCCACCACTTTCCTCCTGCCAAAGTAAAAGTGCAGCAGAAGCAAAGCGCGGAAGCTAAATGGGTGACATCATGTCAGGTCATATCAAAAGTTATGAATAACTGTAGAGATGGGACAGTTTTTGCCACTCCCAAAAGCATTCCGGCTCAGCTAGTTCTTTAGAAGGCATTCTTAACTTCAAGCACAGCTTTAAGCTTAGAGCATGAATCATGTTTTCAGACTATTTAATAGGGGATGCACAGCTTCTTTTTTTTCTTTTTGACCTTTTTGAAGATCTGCAGCCTCTGGCTGGATTTCATGTAGTAAAGCTTGCTGTCTGTCTGCACTGCAACTGAAAGTCTGTTTTCAAATGCTTAAATGTTCTTAACCTATATAGCATAAGTAGCACTAACAGAAATATGTTCATTAGGCAAGATTCAAGTCCTTATTTTGTAATCATCCTCCAGGAACTGGAGTCATGGAGTGTAGTTGCTCCATGGCATTAAAGTCTATGGTTTTGTGTTTCATTGCTATCATACATGTTATTTAAATTAAACTAGACCAAAACACACCACTATACTTTTCAACAATAATAATTTTGATGGCAGACATACATACCTGCTCCATTACACTCTTCAACTCTTATACTTTAAAAAAAAAATTAATCACTTTTGTCTCAGTAAGTAGACAGGTATATACTGCACAAAGAAACACAGGACAGGCAGCTTACACCAATGTAAGCTATGAGTAGTACCATTACCATTTGTAAACTTATGGTATAGGTTGGCATATTGCCACTGATGGAAGTCCAAATAATATAATTATATAGCATCTTCATCTAAGTGCTTTATTGAAAGCTTACATTGCATTACATATTAAAACCAGCACATGCTTCTCCATAACTACATAATGGAAATACGGGGAGTTGGTGTCTAAGGAAAGGTTAGTCTATGAACGAGGACCCCTGGACTAGGAAATGTCACACAATATCACCCGTAGGACTGAACAGATGAAAAGTAAATTGCCTGTTAAAGGGTGGCTGTTCATCTCTTCCTCTATCTCTCTGTGTCTGAGAACAAGGGATGAGAAATGAAGGCTTGCTGTTTGCAAATTATTTCTGGGTGTATCCCATCACTTGAATCAGTAGGGTGAAGCCCTCTGTTTAGGATTTGTTAGAATCTAATGGCTAACACAGCGGAAACACCAAGGCACCAACCAGCTTTAATTGCTACAGTTTGGAGCTGGGACATCTCTCTAGTAAAAATCCAGTGGGAGTTAGTGAATGGCCCAGCAGGCGTCAGGGATGCTCAGTGTTTTATGAGATCAGATATTCAGATGCAAAGATTCTCAGTAGAAATATGTTTCCTCATTTAGAGCTATGGTACTGTTCACGATGACATCATTTCAGCAGTGACAAATATAGCTGAGTCTGCTCTTTCCTACGCCATATAAATCCCTTGACCTCAATCAGATCACTGCTGATTTACACTTGTGTAAATGAAGTCAGAATCAAACCCCTAGCATTCACAAATGTAGGCCAGAGTAAGCATTACTCACAGACAAGAGACAACCCTTCAGAGGAAGGAAAAAAGATCATTTTCATGCAAATATCCTTAATAATGAGCAACAAGAGATAGAAATAAGAGTATGAATGAAATGTAATCAAGAACTGCTCCAAGATCAGATTTGCTTCTAACTTTATGATGCTGCATCAGCTGCTCTTAAAGTAGCTTAACCCCAAAATTTGACCTACCTGAAACTTGTTGTATATAATTTTTCATCAGGGACCTGTGAGCTAACTCAGTCCCTAGGCTTGGCTTTGAAGGTAGCTGAAGGTGCTCTGCTACTTGCAGGATCTGAAAAGATTTTATTGCTGTGTTCTCTGGACATGGAAGCATTTTTTTTTTCCTGGGATCCAGCTTTGCCCTCAAATCGTTACACATTATCTATTTATTTATGCATAAACAGTGGCATTATGGTTTGGAGAACAGGGGCCCTTTCACGGGAGGTAAGCTTGACTAGCCTATGGGAGTTTATTACTATGCATATAAATGAGGCCATACATACAAATATGTGGAACAGACAAGTGAAAATATACAGCATCTCTTTAAAATGAAATACTTTGATTGCTCCAATCACAAGAAGTTGTAAAACTACCCTGAAGAATTAACAGCCTCAGTACATGCTAACTACATCCATCATAAATTCGTCTTTAGTTTCTGTTATCATATCACTGTCTCCTGGGACCCCCACTCCTGTCATCATTTGCCCTTTATAATTTATTCAGCTTGTACTTGCCTGAATCCTTTCCACTTATCATTCATCTTTACAGTTGTACATAAAATTAGATTGATCCTCCTATGGCAGAGACGTCAGAGAGAAAAGTTGTCATTGAATAACACATAAAGCAAATGAAGGTCCAGCAAAGCTTTTGTTGAATAACTTGGAAACCATCTTTTGAGAGCCAAAAGGTTTCAAATTAGAAAGACAAGACAATGCTACTTTTATTATTTATTTTTGCACACTATATTTCAATTACCACCAAATCTCAAACACGACTGAGAAGCCTTGCGCCCATTTGACATGTCAGGCTAATCTTAGTTAGCCACCACAATGTGATGAATACACCAGTCTCAGCTGATGTAACGGCATGCATCCAACACACCGGTTCTTTCAGAATGCTTGTACGGATCCTTTTCCTCTAAAGCCCTTTGGACTGGGTGACAGAGAGAGAGAGTTTACTTTGTATTTTAGAGGCTGCTGTATAGGGATACAGAAACTAATCTTTAACTAGTGAAATGGAACTTTAATGTTTACCAAGCAGATAGGACCCAGGTGTTTCATCTCTTCTGGTGAACTGAGCAGCACTGTCAAACTACAGCAGCTTTTAGAAAATGAAAAGTGCATATAGTTTCCTCTCCCTCTTTTGTCGCTTCCTTTCCCCAAAGCAAAAGCAAGATCCAAAAGTCCTTTTGCTGGCTGGTCAGTTAGGAGGAGAAAACAAGGGGTAAAAAAAAAATAAAATAAAATAAAAAAATAAATTAAAAAAAAATCTTTTAACCATGACATTGACACCCAAAAATTCTAAAGCAGCGGAGATTTTCTACACGACTGGTTTTTGCGAGTCTTTTACCTCAAATCTGGTTTTATTCCTTTTCATCTTCATTTTTAACTTCAGAAAACAGACATGTTTCTCCCAAGGGAACAATTAAATGTGTTTTCTTTCAAAATCTAAAGGGCATGGTGTGCAGGCTGTGTGTTCAGCAGGCTACTTTAATCAATGGAACCCATCCAGCCTGCCACTGCTGACCAAATTGCAATTTACACTGGTAGAGAAAATTTTTGAAATGGGAAAGTGTGGAATACAATATCATTTTTTGAATAAAACAGTATGCTGGGTGTTACGTGGTTTAATGGTTTTCTAACAAGCTTTTTGAAAAAGCTTTGAAACCTTAAAAAAAGACAATAAGACTGCAAATTACAAGATCTGCTTGAACAGGGAAAGCCATGCTATATGCACAGGACTTCTGAAGTCCACACATCGTATCTAAGCTTTATTACAAGGGCTCAAGAGGGGTTAGATTTTGCAAGGCACCTTATCCACCCTTTAACCCCCTATGCTCGGCCGTCTTTTCTCACATATACATAAGAATTTGAGCCAGATGAGACCAATAAAATTTAAAAACTTTTTTTTTTCTTTTTTAAGCTGAGTACAACTTGAGCTTCTTCACTTCTTTTAGTGAAAAATTTTTGTTTATTTAAAACTGGGTTTACTATGAGTTTTATGAGTTCACCTATCTTCTAATATAAAAGAAGCATATTTTTGCATATGATGAATAAAGCACAATGCATTTTTTTCTCAATCGCAGAAGAGACAAAAGATATCAGAACAGTTAAGAAGAAAACTAATTATGTTACAGACTGAGAAATTTAGCATACCAGTGGTACCACTCTCTTTCAAGAGAAATAGATACAGGAAAAAAAATGAAGTCTATTTCCCAGCCTGAATAAGCCCTGCAAATTGCTGAGGTTAACAGTTTCTTAGCTACTTAATTTCATAGTTATTCTTTGCAAGTCTTACATGGAGGCTTTAACATTATGCAAAGAGGCAGTGCCTCCACCAAGTACACATGGACTATTCAATCCCATTGCCTGATAGAGCCACAAAGAACTAGAGGAAAGAAATGTTGCTGTGCTTATCATACATGAGCTCAGTTTATTTGTGCTATAAATAAAAGTAGATCTTGATAGCGTAATTACATTTCTCAGCATTATCCTCTGCCATTTTCTTCAGAAAGAAAGAAGGAAAGGCAGAAAAATTTGGCTTCACTGTAATTTGTAATCAAAATGACTACACTTAAAACATAATTTTATTTCTCTGATTTCATTTCCTGTGCAGCTTTGTGGGGTTAATAGATAATATTATACCAAATCTGCAGGCAGATAATTCTCACATCCCCTGCACTGTCATTGTCTAGATCACTTTGTCCTCACTCCCTGCTCTTTCCCCAAGATCATAGGCTTTGTTTTTGATATTGCGTTTTATCACTGGGACATACGTCAGCATCAGAAATCCCAAGAGTGAATCAAGTTTTGCTTTTACTACTTTTTCTCTCCCACTCCCCAAAATTACTCTTTCTTTTCCTAATTTACTTTTTGCAATGTTGGAGATAAAGAAAGAGGGACAGAAAATGAATGTAAAAAATAAAGTAGTGGTGGTTTCCCACTATGAAGGATTAGTGCAGATTATGGTGAACAGTGTTAATTATAGGTGGAGAAAGAGAATAGTGCATCTCTCCAATCTGCTCTTGATTTCCCCCGTGTCTGTCTGTCGGGTAATAAGCCTCCTTTAATCTGGCAGTCCCCTTGGTGAAATCAGCACCACGGACAGCAATATTGATTGCTTCTGAGAAACCATCACAGCTGCTCAACAAAATTACCTTTGATATGTGACCTTTAATGTAATTACTGCAACATCAAAGCATTTCTATCAATTATTAAAGGACTAATATACTTCATCATTCAGATATTCTATTATATGTAAAATAAACAATCACAAGTAAACGCTAGAATCTGAGTTGTCTGACACTCGCAAATTGCTCTTTACACATACGTACACACCCTGCTACGTTAGCATTCTGTTTCAGGCAAGACAATTTTGAATTGTCCAAAACAGCCTAATTATTTTAGATTAAGAGGATTCAACTAATAATTTTATAGTTTACATTCCATTTTAGTTGCTTCAAAACATCTATCATTAGTCCTTCCCGCCCAAAATCAAAGTGCTGTAAAGACTTTATTAATCAACACATACCTGCTTGGAAGTCTTTTGATTATTCCACAAGATGACTTTATGTCCCACATATAACATAGAAATGTGTGAAACATATTTCTGCCATCTTATAAAGCACATCCAGAAAGTAATTACCGTAAAATATGTGCATGTAGCCACTCCACTAAAAACAAAGTGATACATAGCTAAGAGGCAAGGTGTCTGAATCTGGACACAAGCTCCTCATGCCTCACCATTTCCATACATTAGCATTCATGCGCATATTATTAAAAATGATTCAATTCTGTGTTTTATAATACAAAGAACACAAACAGCAATATTGCAAGAGCAGGCAAATGCACAGTTACTGGGGGATGGGAAAGAAGTGTCTTGATTCAACGGCTCACAGTACTACTATTTTCTTTTTTCTTATATGAGGCTTGTTAATTATATTTAATACCTCCTCTGTAATGCTGTTTGTGTCACAGTCAGTAGAGGGTCAAGAGAAGGTGTTATGTATGTGTCATTTCTGAACTCATGTGAATCAGGACTTAGACCCCTGACCTTAAGAGTGCTTTTTATTTTATGGTGATGAACCATACTTGATATTGTTGGTGCAGGTTATCAAAAAGAGTCAGGTAAGTCATAAATAATTCTCTGCTATGCACATAGAAACTATAAAACGGTATCTAGGCATGATAGTTTATCAAGAGAAAAGACGGGTTTCCTTAAATAAACTACAGTGACATCATTCAGAAGATGAGTTCAGAAACTTGGCAGAAAGCTCTATGCAGAGCTGGATTGCTGGTGGAAAGTAAACCTTTATCCTGAGACAAATAGAACTGGAAATAAAAAAGACGGGAGAAGTCAGTGCTCAGAATACTAAAAATCCTGGTTGCTATTTTAGACAGAGTATTCACCATTCCCAATTCAATCAGATCCCGATACGTTACCTCAAAGTGTTAAACTAAACAAAAAAGCCTTTTGAAGTTATCATGGTCATTATGAGCTATATGTGATGGAAATTACACAAACCGGAGAGGAAATGTTTTGCCTGCAGTCTAGAATCGGTCAGTATGACCTCTGAAGGAAATCTTATTTCTAATGGGAAAGGTGGTTGGATTTAGCCACAGTCCAAGACAACAGTTTTGACTTCAAAAGTGTTGAGATTTGAAAATGCAGACTAAGATTCAGAACTGTTGACATATAAAGAAGAATTAAAAAATAGAAAAGAAATCCTAAATCATAATTTGCTCTCCCTTCCCAACTCCAAGTCCTCAGTCTCACTGACCCACTGTCTTCTTGAAGATACTCCCATCATACAACTTCAGGATGAGATTTTAACCTCAAGCAGAAGATATAGCTCTATATGTGAGTGGTCTGGCTCCTAATGAGCATAGTAAGCAGTTTAGTGAAAACAATTGGAATTCCTATTAGAATCTCTTGAATAAAGAATATCCTGTTCATCACAAGCATATATCTAGTTTTGACGAGTGCATATTTAATTTGAAGCAGATTTCAGAAAATTTTAGGTAAAATGCTACCTGAAACATCCTTACTCAATGTATTTTTATTTCTTGTACATCCAGTTCTATCATTCAGAGGAGAGAGGAGTAGAAAGAAAACATTCTCTGTTGAAAGGGGGGGGGGGGGGGGAAGAAAAAGAAAAACTTAAACATGAACAAGATTCAAGTCACTTTCAATCTGCAACTAACGAGTTTCTAGGAAAAAAAAAAGGATTCAGAAGGAGTTGTCAGCTGACATAAATGTATTTTTAGGGAATGAAGTATGTATATATTTACATAAGGTATGGCCTTTAAAGCAGAGATAGATGTAGATGAGCAAGTGCGTGGGCATCTCCATACTGGCAAGGTGGCATAGAGATAGGTAAATAGACTCGAGATGATGAAAACAAGCAGAGCAGAATCAACATTTTCTTCAGCAACACATAGCTACTGATGTGCCTTATACATAGCGGAAAGGTAGGTTACGGGGTCACAGAACTCAGTCAATCAATACCAGCTAATAAAGACAGACTTGTGGAACAATTTCCTCCCAGTTTAGATGCAGCATGGAACCCACTAGTTATTTGGTTCTTGATCACTGACTTCTGCGTTGGTGTAGAACCAGCCCTTTTCTAGCCACTTGGCTACAGCACGTGGCTGTTTCCAGCCTATGTACCTTGGCTGAATCTAAATAGTCTCTTTCTCCCCTCCTCCAGGTTACTGCTTAACTGGAAACCCATCTCAGCATGGCAGGTCTTCCCCACAAAATACTGATTCTATTTTTAGTTCTGCTTGTGTTGTCTGAACCTTAGATCTTGCTCATGTGAATAATTTTCCTCATTATCTTGTGTTCGTCTCTCCTCTCTCTCTTTTCTCCTTGTCTCACCGCCTTTCCAATCTGCTACAGCTGCTTGAATACTAAAGTAACTGAGTCAAACCACTTTGTCATCAGGAATATGTTTTCACTCTGTGATAACTCAATAATGTTAGAGATTGTTTCTTGCTTTCTTGCGGCCACACCTTACTTCACAGAAGAAAAATAGTCAGGGGTAGCACCTGGTGAGCACTTCTAATATTTCATTTTAGTGGTCAGAATCCTAAAAAAGACATTCCTTAGCTAAGTAAGGCTGAATCCAGACCATAACCCATTAATTACTGTTTTCCTGACTCGCTATCAGGAGCAAAAAGTGTTTCGTTTTGTGCATGGAAACTATTTGGATGGTTTAGTGGTATTTCTATTTTATTAGCACAATGCAAATAGTGAATCATCCTAGCAGCTGGAGACATTATGCTTTCAAACACAAAAGGAAAACTTCATATGTGACCCATTTTATACACTATAAAAAAAAAAAAAAAAAAAAAAAAAAAACCAAGAAAAAAAACAAACCCAAACAAAAAACCAGAAGTTATCAATCTGACTCACCCCTGGCAGAGTCTTCTGTTCATGCAGGGCACTCTGGGCCTTTAGAGCAGACTCCCTTTCGCAGTACGTTAGGAAGGCACAGCCTGTAAACAAAAAGCAAATCCTGAGTAAGAGCAGTGCTTCAGAGAGGATCTGTTTAAAATTGCAACACAAAGCAAACCACTTTTCTGTTATCATCCCAAGCAAACCACTTTTCTGTTATCATCCCATTCCCAGTAAACCAATCATAAAAATATCTCTTTAGTAGGTTAGTAGTGAAGATTCAAGAAATAAAGTTTTCATCATTGATGAAAAGTAGAGCAACACTGTGGCTCCAAGCGCTTATTTTTGTCTGAATACACACTGAAGTGTTAGATACAGAGGGCTGTACAGAATTAGATGTCTCAAAGAGCCCACATGGCAGCAAGGTGGGGCATGGTATTCCAGTCTTCCTCCAGCAACAGTACTGGGAACAGGCCTTTTACTGCCATATCATGGTAAAGATCTCATGCCCTTCCTTTGAACCAAATACTTCAAGTAAAAGGCATATGAGGATTTGAGATTCCCTCCTGCAGTGGACTACACCTAAGATTTAACCTGACTTGCACACACAAGTAGTATCCCTGTTTGTATTACACCACAAAGCCACCATCCCATAGTTGATGCTGAAAGGCCTCATGGGCTTTTCGCCACACAAAAAATATAAACACAGCAAAACCTAATCAATCCATCCATAACATTCATAGAATCATAGAATAGTTAGGGTTGGAAAGGACCTCAAGATCGTCTAGTTCCAACCCCCCTGCCATGAGCAGGGACACCTCCCACTAAACCATGCCATCCAAGGCTATGTCCAACCTGGCCTTGAACACCACCAGCAATGGAGCATTCACAACTTCCCTGGGCAACCCATTCCAGTGCCTCACCACCCTTACAGTAAAGAATTTCTTCCTCATATCCAATCTAAACTTCCCCTGTTTCAGTTTGAACCCATTACCCCTTGTCCTCTCACTACAGCCCCTAATGAAGGGTCCCTCCCCAGCATCCCTATAGGCCCCTATCATGGGCTCAGCAGCAGCAGTCAATTTTTTCTCCTTCATAGTAGCTGGTGCAGTGCTGTGTTTTCGACTTTCGGTAGGGGAACAGTGCTGATAACACCGATGTTTATAGTTACGGCTTAGAATGTTTTGGTCTGACCAAGGTCCTTCTGAGTCTCATGCTCTGCCAGGGAGGGGGGGAAGCGGGGGGGAAGCAGAGACAGGACACCTGATCCAAACTGACCAAAGAGGTAATTCCATGCCACAGCACATCATGCCCAGGATGTAAAAAAAAAAAAACTGGGGGCGGAACCCGGAAGAGATTTTTTGTTTTAGTTCACAGCTCTGTCATCGGGTGGTGAGCAGTTCTATCCTCTTCCCTTGTATTTCTCTTGTTATTATTATTATTGGTGGTGGCGGCAGTGGTTTGTGTTGTACCTTGGTTGCTGAGCTGTTCTTGTCTTGACCCGTGGAAGTTGCGTTCTTTCGATTCTTCTTCCCATTCCCCCCCCCACCTTTGGAGTGGGGGGGGGAAGAAAAACTCTTCCCTTGTATTTTTCTTTTGTCATTATTATTATTGGTGGTAGCAGTGGTGGTTTGTGTTACACCTTAGCTGCTGGACTGTTCTTGTCTCAACCTGTGGGAGTTGCATTCTTTCGATTCTCCTTCCCATCCCTCCAGGAGCGGAGGGAAGAAAGAGGGAGAAGTGAGTGAGTGAGCAAAACTGTGCGTGACTGAGAAGCTTAAACCACGACAGCCCCCTTCAGATATTGGAAGGCTGCTATGAGGTCTCTACGCAGCCTTCTCTTCTCCAGGCTCAACAGCCCCAACTTTCCCAGCCTATCTTCACAGGGGAGGTGCTCCAGTCCCCTGATCATCCTCGCAGCCCTCCTTTGGACTTGTTCCAACTGTTCCATGTCCTTTTTATGTTGAGGACACCAGAACTGCACACAATACTCCAAGTGAGGTCTCCCGAGAGCAGAATAGAGAGGCAGAATCACCTCCCTCGACCTGCTGGTCACACTTCTTTTGATGCAACCCAGGATACGGTTGGCTTTCTGGGCTGCAAGTGCACACTGCCGACTCATGTTTATTTTTTCCATCTACCAACTCCTCCAGGTCCATTAGAACTTCAGAGAAGCTCCAACAGATCATGTATTTGATTCTTCTCAAAAATTGTCTTGCCAACTACAAAAACTAAAGCCTTGTCATCATAGGGCAGAGCAAAAAACCCTGCTCTACCTTCTCTTTCTACCTCCATACTTGCCTTCCGGTAAAGCTGGTCAGTGTTGAGATGTATTATACCAATTGTGTGTGTGCCCGATATGACCAGATAATTCTTTCTTTCTGCAGTATACTGAAAACCTGCCAGTTACTGCAGCAAACAAGGTGCTTGTTATGCAGAAGACATTTTCTCTGAAGCTACCTCAGAATGTTGCAACCTCACCAGCTCCTTGAGATGGAAGTATCACATCTTTCAAGGTTCAGGCAGTAGGTCCATCAAACTGTGGGCATCTTCCAAGAGCAGCACAAGTACAGAGGGACTGCCAAATAAACAAATGTGTCCCATAACCTCAATTTGACTCACACACCTTTTCCCCATGAATATAAAATGTATGCAACAGGCAAGTAAACAGTGGATTATGAACTTTTTCAGTTCAGGTGATCACCACTATGATTCAATGTTCACTATTTTACCCAAGCTGGTTCTTTAGACAACATTACTGTTTTCTTTTTTACAATGTTTTTAATAGATTAACATGCACAAGAGACTAGGAAAATCCTTTGTTCTATAAATACATATATATATATATATATTTTCCTAAAGATTGTCTTGTCGAAGTCACCCGACTCGTACTCCTCCCAAAATGAAGCCACAAGATGGATGACTTCCAATTTGGCATGGAAAAGACTCCTGGGTTTTGTCCTATTTCTTACCCTATATTGCTTTCTGAAGGTCTTGTTCCTTTCAATTTATTGAAGCCAATCACATATATTACCTCTCAATAATTGAGACTCAGAAGCAGAAGATGACAGTCAAGGAATGTGACTGAACAACCTCAAAATTTTGCATACTCTACTTGGAATTATTTAGATTTGTTCCCCTCAAAATAAATGAGGTTTTGGTTAGTCTGAATCTACTAGAAAAGAGGAAGAAATGGGCAGAGAGTTTATAGCTCTTCGAAGTAATGGTTTGAAAAGGATCCTTAAGAGTCACCCATAGTTTGATAATCAAATGGGAAACTATGCTTAAATTTAATTTCAGTGTTAAATCACAGGCTGAGAGCTCTCTGTTGACTAGACACAATAAGAAATTCTCCCTTCAGTAGCAGACATGAAGCAGCTGATACAGTCTAATTAGGCACATCATAGTACACTGTTATAAACTATGCAGTGTAAAGCTCCCATAATGACAGCCATATTTTCCTCCTCATTGTGATGGCCATGACAACAGTTCAGGGTAACAATGCCCTGCAACTCCTACCATACCACAGCTGTAATTCAGACTGAGTAGACAGAAGACTACTCCTCTCTGAGGGAGCAAACTTTCCTTCTCCAAGATGCCCATAAAGTGTTTGTGCAGGCAATTTCTCATCAGGGAGATTTCCTTGCTAAATCCTTTCCAAACATATTTGTGAAAGTGGTAGAAGTACCAAACTCACAGAAACAGTGTTTAGTAGAATGCCTCCTAACATCACTGGTTTCCCAAACAATGTGTTAAGGACAGAAAGACTTTAAAAAGGAAAAGAAGAAATCTAGTCTCTTACACAGTCAAAGAAAAAACGTTTTTCAGGGACAAAAAATGTCTTGTGGAGATTTCTTTTTTTCTGTTGCCATTCATATGCCATGAACATGAATCACAGTGTCCCACTGTTCTTGGCCAAAAAGGTAACTTGTTTTGAAGAAAAAAAAAAAAAAAAAAAAAAAAAAGCCTTATTTAAGTAAATCCTGACTGTTTAGAGACATTAAGAAGTTCTGTTCCTGCAGTGGCTAGCTGGATTAAAGTAGATTAATGTACATAATGGCCTTGAACCCGAACTTGAAAAGGCCAGTTCATGGTGGGCTTTTTCATCTTTACAGCAATCATGGTACTATTTTTCAAAAATATTAGCATGTGGCTTGCAGTGAAATGAAATATGTTACTCCATCCTTCAAGAATTCCCATATTTCACCTTCCTGTGCATTAGAACAAAAGGCAATAAAACTTCTTGCCCCTCCCTGAAATACCAAAATATTTGCCCTGTCTTTTGAATTGTGATGCTTAATGAAATGACAACTGTAGCACCTTTTTCAGTTGTTACGTTTCCTAAGCTACAATGGGCATCCACATGACCCCTACAATGGATTTCTTCTTCCTGGAGACAGGGAGACAGCTGTTTAATGAACAGGGCACTGAAAACTTAGGTTAACTCTACAGGACTAAACAATAAAGTCTTGAAATAATGGGTACAAACCACCTATATTGGGTTATACAGAGAATAAAAAATTAAAAAAAGAATCAAATTGGGGGAAAAAGATTGGGGTGGTTTATGTTTTTTTTTTTTGTTTCATTGGTTGGTTTTATTTTTTGGGTGGGTATTTTTGGTTTGTTTTCTCTTATTTTGATTTCTCAAGTGGAAAACAATTTCAGAAAAATCAATTTTCCCCACTGAAACTTTTGCAGGTGTAGAGAAACACTCATTTCACTGAGAAAAAAAAAAAAAAAAAAAAAAAGAAGGGAAAAAGCAAACCAACACATTTTGATAGTAAACTCCCAAGTAGCTCAACTGTTTGCTATTTTGCCATTTGCTGCTTGGGCTGGATTTGAATCTGACTTCTGGGCTAAAGGCTTCATATTCCATTACAAATCATTTGCACTACCCAGCCCCAATGAAAAGCCTAAGTTTAACAGTATAATGAATATTTCTGAACACATCCCTTAAGGAAAGACGAAGTGAAGACGATACATTATTTCTGTCATCTACTTGCATGGGCAATGACTGAGTGAGTGCAGTCCTTGAGAATTCTAACTGAATTTGAACAAAGATATCTAATTGACTAATTATTGATAATGAAGGATTTGCTCATAGCTGCTCCTAAATTCAATTCCATTTCTCACAAACATGCCAAGTTTTCCAGACGTGTGTCAATCAACTAAAAGATGCTTCGTTTAGATTGTGTCTTTCCAGCTGTTCATTTGCCATCAGTGGACAGCTCTTTGGGCTGGCATATGAACATCTGGAAATTCCCAGATGGCAATTAATTCTCAACCTATTGAACTGCAGTCTCTTAGAAACATGAGGACATATCAAGTGGTCTCCTGGGAAACAAGGTTGTTAAAGAAAAGGTGGAAACAAAAACAAGAGCTTGAGATGAAAACTAAAAAAAAAAAAAAAAAAAAAAAAAAAAAAGAATAAAAAATGTTATATTTTAATTTTATCTCAAGGGAATTCAATAACGTAAATAATAACGGCACAGAATGTAGAAGGATAATGATCTTGCTTATGGCAACTTCAATCCCACAGCAAATTTCTTGAAGATTTTTTGTCTAAGTCGTTGAGGCAAAGCAGTCAGTGAGCATATTCTGACCTGAACAGAATAATTCTGGAAACCAAGAGCCAGCTCATGTTGCAGAAGGCAAAAGCAGAAACTGGGAGAATGAAGTTACACCTGCTGTAGAAGATCAGGTTCAAGATCATCTGAGGAACCTGATCGCACAGAAGTCCACTGGACATGATGAGGTGTGTCCACAGGTCTTGAGGAAAATAGCAGATGAAGCGGCTAAGCTACTATCTGTTGTATTTTAAAAGTCCTGGCAGTCCAGTGAAGTTCCCACTGACCAGAAAGAGGGAAAACAAACCCCAATTTTTACAAAAGGAAAGAAGACCCATGGAACTACAAGCCAGACAGTCTCATGCTGGCGTCTGGCAAGATCACAGGGCAGATCCTCCCAGAAACTATGTTAAGGGACATGGACAATAAGAAGATGACTGATGATAGCCAGCATGGCTTCACAAAGGTCAAATCATGCCTGACAAATTTGGTGTTCTTTTAAGACTAGGTTACAGAACTAGTGGGTAAGGGATGAGTGGATGATGTCAGCTACCTGGACTTGTGCAAAGCATTTGAGACTGTCTTGCACAACATCCTTGTCTAAACTGGAGATATATGGATTTACAGTATCCTGGGCTGCATTTAAAGGAGCATGAAACCTCATGTGGAGAACTGCATCCGTCTCAGTTGCAGGCTTTGCCTCCTGCTTACATGTTCACAACATCAGCTTCCACCTCTACCTCTAACCTCCCAGTTACGTTATGTATATGCATTATCTGTATGTTAATTAATGCTTATTACATATGGTGGGAAATTAATATGATGCATATTCGAGATCTATTAATCACTTTAATTAAGAGATTCCCCCCCTTTTCTTGTTTTATTCTGGCAGACAGCCACAGGTATCCTGGCACAGGTTCTCCTTTTTGTCCATTGTTTAGATCAAAGAACAAGCACTTAGCGACTTATGACCCTTTAGTGCTGTGATGTGTTTTGGTGACATCTTCTGATTTTGCTAGAACTAGACAACCTAACACAAAGGATGCCTTTAGCTTTTCCATACATCTAGTTCTAGAGGCACTGTCTAAGAGCTAGACAATAAGAGACCATTTCCATGTATTTGATGTCTGTCCAGACAAGGCATTTAAGGTCTGCTATAAATCTAATGAAAATATACTTACAGACTGCAAAAGGCTTTGGGGAAGGGGGCCTTCATCTTTGTAGGCCTATGTTTATACTTTGGCTTTATAAGGGAAAATGAAAAAGTTTCTTAGGTGCTTTAAGACTCTTGGATGAAACCCAACAGTTAAAGCAGATTCTGAGCTCAGGGTTGTAAATCCAGTCAATGGGAGGGGTTGCATGTAACTCAACAGAACTATGCAATTACACCAACATAAAATTAGGTTCATGATTTGACCCATAATCTATTGCCTCTCTCGGAAGAATCCATGGCTCAAACACCAGACTCAGTTCAACTGGTGATAATCCAAAACAGTTAGGATAATTCTAGCTTTTAAGAAGTCTGGCCTAAGTGGTCTTAAGCCAGTTTTTGATTAAAAAATAAGGCTTTCATTTATTTTTTTTTTCCTTTGGTTTGGGATTTTTTTTTTTTTTTTTTTTTTGATTCAATTAGTGTCACACTCCTAGTTACAATAATATGCACCAACTTTAACAGTGAGGTTTCCTAAATTGGCCTACATATATTGTTTCATGTTAGACTCCTGTATAACACATAAACTGGTGAACTTCTGTTAAAAGTTACACGAGAAAGAACCAAGAAATCAATTCATAGCGTCTACTATGGTAGAACCTTTTCCTCTATACCATCTTTAATGCACTTAACTTCCCAAAACCCCATAGCAGATGAGATAAGTGCTTTACTCCAGCACAATGCTATAGAGTTCTAGAAAGCAAGTGCAATTCAAGCACAACTATCCCAGACGTTCATGCTGTATACAGAAAATGAAAGAGAGTAATAATAATGTATACCTTAGACTACATGCTAACAGTCATGCTCCAACTTAAGAATAACTACAGTCTTGTAGAACTGCTTTGAGAGAAAAAAAACAAACCCTTGCATGTCTGAAAACAGGAACTCTAAATTAGTCACAGGGTTGAGCATTTCATTTAGTGATGCTTCAGTCTCTCCATGCCCTAATTACCTTTAAAGCATTTAGACCCAGGTGTACCAGTTATCTATGATGGACCAGAGATCTCTCCCACACCTTCCAGGCACTAGTTTTTTTAAGACAGCTGTTTCTCTGAAAATAAAATTGTTATTTGCTTCAAGACTCAGGGATCTGTTACACAGAGAATGATTACGGCACTTAAGAAAACTCTTGCCTAAAAATCAACATCTCAGATTACATCTCCCAGCTAGGATTTCAAACTGAAAAATAAATCTTTTTTTTTGCTTTGACTATCCTTTACATTTACATGCCTGATTTTGAAACAATTTTCATTTGCTCTGTCCACAGTGGACTGCCCAAGGTTTAATCACTTGAGGGTTTCAGAGATTGAGCTGATTTTTCTTGAGGGGGACGTAATCAATAAAGACTTTTAGAGCTGGAAATGTTTTATCCAATTTCTTCATCTGTTTCTCTCTCAGTGATTAACTACCTTCTGACAAAAGTTAACATCTTTGCTGGTAAAGAACATTCACTTGGATAGAACTTTCTTTTTCCTCATCTCCCCTGCTGCAAAACTACTGAACACTAACCGTTTACAGAAAAAGGTAGGAATAAAAAATGTTCCCAGACTTCAGCTTCCCTGTCAATTACATTGCAAGGCAGATTAACATCCGAAATGCCCTGCTGTGTGGAAAGCTAATTTTCTTTTTCCTCTTATGTCATTTTCTATTAACTATTATGATGCTGTCATTTTCCTACTACAGATAACTTGATGGGGTCTCTATGTAAAAGTATGCACAAAGCACACTCATAAACCCATGAATCAATATTAAAAATCAAAAACAAAAAATAAACAACTGTTCAAATCTGGAAATACAGATTTTGTATTTACAGAATATTTGCTCACTTAAAAAGTGTTTATATTTTAAAATGAGACAAGGATATGCACAATCAAAACCAGCATCCTTTCTTAGACTAGGCAGTGATTAATACATTTAGCAGTGCCCAGACAAACAGCATTAACAGTGTATATAAGCATTTCAATAAAACACAGACAATGGCTTCATCTTGATTTTTGATAGCAAGTAAGCTTTTAATGAAAACACCAATTCTCAAAAGCCAAGATTTCTCATAGGAAGTTTCAGTGAAATATTTCACCAAGAAGCGTTTCTCTGCCACATGATAAAATTCCTAGCCAAAGCCTATAACAAGAAAAGCTTACTCCAGAGCAGCCACTATTCCAGATTCTAATCTGAATCGGGCAAACAGGATCTTTAGCTCAGGAATTCTATGTCTCAGAGCAGAGTGCTTTGTCACTGGCAGGCCCCTGAAGAGCTTTCTTTTGAAGTGACTCTACGTCTACCTTGCCTCCATCCCACTGCAGAACTAGAAAGCTGTTCATTTCTTAAACTTTCTTCCCCAGGATAAGGGAACAGTTTCTGGCTCCTAGCCACACAAGTATGAGTTTCCACTGAGGTCCTGAAAGTGCCTTGCAAGTTGCTTTGAACCGTCCTTCGCAAACTGGTGCACTCAAGATAAAGAATGAAGCATTGATTTGGCATACCATATACCAGGTCCTGTTTTCCCATAGTTGCCAATATTTTAGCTTTAAATTTCACCCTGAAATTTATATGAGATACTTTTGATTATCTGAGCCCATCAACCCAAGATTCACAGCTCAAGCTTCTGCCAGCCTAGCTATCTAGAACATTTTGCTTTCCAGAACAGATGTCTAATTTCCTTACACACAGCAAACCATTAATGAATAGACTCCCAATCAGAGAAATAAAATGGATTAGTGCTTAAGGTAGTTGTCTACCAAAGAGAAAGCTGGTGTGCCTAATATGGCCTGCAAATATTTAGTGTTTTGAGTTACAGTAAAAAACTTATTTTTAAACAGACCAGCCTTACTCCAGATTCTCATTTGTTACCCACTAACTGCGGACTCCATGTTGTAAGGGGAGATGCATACCCTCAGGCCCTATCCATCACACAACTGCTACATACTTTTGATTTTGAAGTAAAAAAAGGCTGACTTTAAAGTGAAACTCATGATCAAGTGGTTTTCCGGACCAAGCAGCAGTATTCCCGTTATTTCAGAACTCAGTCACTGATGAGAGTCATGGCTCAACCCTAGGGATCACCAAGTGAGAATAAGTAGGTTCCAGCTTTCACTCAGTGAGAAAACATCAAGTTTAAGTTAAAATCTTGATTACTTCTAGCCTTGGGTCACTTCAACCCATGTATTACGGCAAAGAAAAATCCAACACATTTGTGTTATCCATTTATCTTGTACCCTCAAGAAAAAAAAAAAAAAAAAAAATCACTTTCAGGATCTCTTTTTTTCCACTGTGGTGATAAACAAATTAAATATAAAAGGTTGGGGCTTTTCTTTGCCTTGTGATCCACTTGTGTTGTGAAAGTCAGGAATATAGCTAGAAACAATCCTGCTTTTGAAACACTTTCACTGGTACTCAGACAGCTATGGGTTAATCCTCCTTGGAGTAGATGCATTAATTAGAATCTGTACCTGCTTTTCTGGGTCCTGCCTTTCAAGTTCTTTCTATTGTTAGCAGCATATGAATAACTCAGTGGATTTTCTAAAACACTTGACTGCTTCAGAAATTTTCCCCCTCTTCTTCATTTTATTTTGATTTTTGAATCCACTTCTTTTGGGGAGATTTCATGCATTCTCAAGTCTTCAGAGGTTATGCTACTGCTAAACAACATTCACTTTGAATGCCTTGAGTCTTAGTAAAATAAAACTAAAGCAAAACCATCCCTAAACAAATTAGACTGTTCTGCCGCATCATCTTTCACCTCTCTTCCTTAGTGTTGTAACAGATTACTTCATCTTTCACTGCTTGCCATTATTTTCCTGCATCCACATAGGATTATTTTGCTTTTTGTTTACTTGGGTTTGGTTGTGGTTTTTTTTGGTTTTTTTTTTTTGTTTTTTTTTTTTTTTTGGGTTGGTTGGTTTTTTTTGCTATTCATTATCTTTCACCACAGTGAGGAACAAACATTTCTTGGAAAACATCATCAATTCTGTGTGCAGAAAATGGGTTTGTACTTAAAAACATAAGAAAAGTTGGCATTTTCACCCTTAAAGAGTGTTAAGATCATGCAACAAACATCCTGTTGATAGCACCATCAAATGATCAGTTATTTATACTTTTGTCTCAGGAACATTCAAGTCATCTACTCTAAATGCAAACTTTTATGTACTCCAAACAGCCACATATTCTTTCTTCTCTGAGAGGCGGAACCTGTGTCAATATAGACTTCTGACATTTCCAGCTCAAGGGTCAAAGCAAAAGGCACTAAAACAACTGCAGGAAAGCGTGCTGTAATTACCTTTCTAGAGATGTTGTTCTTACCAAATTTGCCAGCCATGGTTTTGAATCTGAACACCTTGGAGAGTGGAACCTTTAACACACCTTTCAAAATCAACCTCAATACCTTTCTGTTGCTTACTATCAAGCTTTTTGCCTCACTTCCTGTGCAAGAACTGTAAATGGGGCAACACTAGAATCTCTTTGATTAGTTCCACAGGTTCTTGTAAAGTTTAAATTCAGGTAGGTGCATTTGAAACCACTTTAGGACTTTCATATTACAAATCAAATTGAAACCTACAAAGAATATATTTCCTGATTCCAGTTGATATAGAAGTGAAAATCTTTAAGCAGAAGCTGTTCCTGCAAGATGATCATCCAAAGACTGACTAGAAGTCTCCAGAAACCTATAAGAGTCGCAGTATTAGCCAGAGAGAACCTACAGTACCAGCTGATTTTGTGAAATTTTTGGAGACAAATTTCATCTGTCAGAAAAATTAACATACAGGCTCCCATAATCGGATGCTGTTTTCCATGTCTTGACAAGGAGAGGTGCCATGCTTGACCTCGTCCTCACCAACAAGGAAGGGCTGGTTGGGAATGTAACGCTCCAGGGCAGCCTTGATTGCAGCGATCATGAGATGGTTGAGTTTGAGATCCTCAGGACAGTGAGAAGAGCGTGCATCAAACTCACTGCCCTGGACTTCAAGAGAGCAGACTTTGGCCTCTTCAGGAACCTGCTCAGTAAGGTTCCATGGGATACAGCCCTAGAGGGCAGGGGGGCCCAAGACTGTTGGTTGATATTCAAGGCTCACCTGCTGCAAGCTCAGGAGCAATGCATCCCAACTAGAAGGAAGTTCAGCAGGAGGGCCAGGAGATCTCCTTGAATGGATAAGGAGCTGATGAGCAAAATTCGAAGGAAAAGAGAGGCTTATAAAAGGTGGAAGCAAGGTCAGGCGGCCTGGGGAGAATACAGGGATGTTGTCCGGGAAGCTAGGAACCAGGTTAGGAAAGCTAAGGCCCACTTAGAATTAAACTTGGCTAGGGATGTTAAGGATAACAGGAAGGGATTTTATAGGTACATTGGCAATAAAAGACAGGTTAGGGACACCGTAGGCCCTCTCCAGAAGCTATCGGGAGAACTGGCTACCCTGGATTTGGAGAAGGCTGAGGTTCTTAATGACTTCTTTGCCTCAGTCTTTACCGGCAAATGCTCTGACCACACCACTCAAGTCGTGGAAGGCAGACGCGGGGACGGTGAGGGTGGGGACCCTGGGCCCACTGTGGGGGAGGATCTTGTTCGGGACCACCTTAGGAACCTGAATGTATACAAGTCCATGGGACCGGATGAAATCCATCCGCGGGTACTGAAGGAGCTCGCTAATGAAATTGCTAAGCCACTGTCCATCATATTTGAGAAATCATGGCAGTCAGGTGAAGTTCCCGATGACTGGAAAAAGGGAAATATAACCCCCATTTTTAAGAAGGGGAAAATGGATGACCCAGGGAATTACAGACCAGTCAGTCTCCCCTCTGTGCCTGGCAAAATCTTGGAGCGGATTCTCCTGGAAGGCATGCTAAGGCACATGAAAACCAACAAGGTGCTTGGGGACAGCCAGCATGGCTTGACTAAGGGGAAATCCTGCCTGACCAATCTGGGGGCCTTCTATGAAGAGGCTATGGAACTGATGGACAGGGGCAGAGCAGTTGATGTCATCTACCTGGACTTGTGTAAAGCCTTTGACACTGTCTCACATGACATCCTTCTCTCTAAGTTGGAGAGACATCAATTTGATAGGTGGACCACTCGGTGGATAAAGAACTGGCTGGATGGCCACACACAAAGAGTAGTGCTCAGTGGCTCAGTGTCCAGCTGGAGACCAGTAACGAGTGGTGTCCCTGAGGGATCGGTGTTGGGAGCGGTCTTGTTCAACATCTTTGTTGGTGACATGGACAGTGGGATTGAGTGCGCCCTCAGCAAGTTTGTCGATGACACCAAGCTGTGTGGTTCGGTTGATAAGTCGGAGGGAAGGAATGCCATCCAGAGGGACCTTGACACGCTTGTGAGGTGGGCTGATGCCAACCTAATGAAGTTTAACCATGCTAAGTGCAAAGTCCTCCACCTGGGTCGGAGCAATGCCAGGCACAGCTACAGGTTGGGCAGAGAAGAGATTCAGAGCAGCCCTGAGGAGAAGGACTTGGGGATGTGGGTTGATGAAAAAATGAACGTGAGCTGGCAGTGTGTGCTTGCAGCCCAGAAAGCCAACCGTATCCTGGGTTGCATCAAAAGGAGTGTGACCAGCAGGTCGAGGGAGGTGCTCCTGCCCCTTTACTCTGCTCTCGTGAGACCTCACTTGGAGTATTGTGTGCAGTTCTGGTGTTCTCAACATAAAAAGGACATGGAACTGTTAGAACAAGTGCAGAGGAGGGCCACGAGGATGATCAGGGGACTGGAGCACCTCTCGTATGAAGATAGGCTGAGAAAACTGGGGCTGTTCAGCTTGGAGAAGAGAAGGCTGCGTGGAGACCTCCTAGCAGCCTTCCAATACCTGAAGGGGGCCTATAGGGATGCTGGGGAGGGACTCTTCATTAGGGACTGTGGTGAGAGGACAAGGGCTAATGGGTTTAAACTTAAACAGGGGAGGTTTAGATTGGATCTGAGGAAGAAATTCTTTACTGTGAGGGTGGTGGGGCCCTGGAATGGGTTGCCCAGGGAAGTTGTGGATGCTCCATCCCTGGCGGCGTTGAAGGTGGGGTTGGACATAGCCTTGGATGGCATGGTTTAGTGTGAGGTGTCCCTGCCCATGGCAGGGGTGTTGGAACTCGATGATCTTGAGGTCCTTTCCAACCCTTACTATTCTATGATTCTATGATTCTATGACTTTAGATAGCTTCTTGTATCCTCCAAGTGATGCTAGGAACAAACACATATTGTCTCATCTCCTTTTTCTTTCTCCTTACCCTCCTTTCTCAATTTGACTTGTTCATTAACCGTAGGCAGCAGAAGAGCATGTAGTGGGACCAAGTCCTGCAAGCAGTAAAAGATGAAGTAATCTCCTTAATCAACAGACTTCCATCTACTTAGGTGTAAGGAACATACTCTGTGTCTTGTGCACTTAAGAGGAAAAACAAGGTGAAATGAGGTGCTCTGGGAGTATGGCAGGAGAAAGATAGCAGAAGCTTCTCAAGGATCCTATCTGTCACAACATCAAGGAAGAGAGATAGGTCCCAAGAACAAGGATCTCTACTACTTCTCTGGCAAAATGCTTTAAGTTGAGCTATTGTTGCATTGTACAAGCTTGCTTTAAGAGACTGGCTCAGGTAGAAGTTGTTTAAGAAAAAAAGAAGCCATACAAATGCTTGAAGAAGGTTTAACTAGTGTCCAAAGCCTTGAACCAAAACCTTCCAAAACTCTACCCAGAACTATGGACACCTAGTAGTCTGCTTTTTTACAACATAGACAAATTCCCGCATATACCTATTCTCACAAATACTTTATGTCCCAAGCAGATTCTCTCAAAAAAAGTAAGCAGGAAACACTATTGACATTCTCATCCAGGTGCACTTTCCTATTCACTGTTGTAGACTCAGTTGCTGGGTAAGAAGTTAGAAAACAATATAATGTGAATTTACATCTAAACCTTCCAATTTTTACAAAAGGTATAGCGATGTAATCTTTGAAGTGAAAAAGCAACAGTGAAATTAATTACTAGATCTGTGTAATTTACAAAGCTTCAATGCACTGGGTTTAAAAGGGCTCTAGTATACATGAGGTGAAGGAAATACAATTTCCTGATGAACAGAGAACACAAGTTAAAGTGTGTAGCAATCACTACCAGAGAGAGAATTTGTTCACTTTATTTTTTGTTAATCAACTTAAAAATTAGTGAACACTACAGATATTGCAATTGTTTCAGTTAAACTTTTGAAATGGCTCCTAGGAGAAGTTTTTGCTTTGAGAACCAAATTCATGTTAGATTCAAAGCACTAAAGACTGCAGGAGGAATGTGCATGATAAATGTCAGTTTACAGAAGAGCAATCTAGCAAAGTAGAAGATGTGATCTTAAATCTAAAGAGTGCAGCAATGAAGATTTCACATATAAAGAGGAATGGAGGTTAAATCATAACTGATATTAAAGGGTGCTAAACCCCTTAATGATTTGGTCAGTCACCTGAATCCCTGCAGGGGAGGGTTAGCCATGTCCAGCACCTTGCAGGGCTCAGCTCTTAAAATGAAAGTAGAGAATAGCTATAGAGGCAAATGTTGGAATGTTTAGCAAGATATATGAAGCTGGAAGGCAGTAATGTCAGAAGACATTTTCAGATGATAGTGGACAATTCCACATACAATAGTGTATATGTTACTTCCAGATCAAAGAGACCTCCTTTCTTTGGTGTCAATAGAAATTCCACCTCTAAAGTGATCCTGTCGGCTGTGATCACCTGAAGTAGTTCAGAAAACACAGAGGGGAAAAAAAAGGAAAAGATGCAATTCAAATATGAGTAATAGAAATTCTTCATGAGTTGGAAGGACTGTCTTAAGAGGGAATATTAAGAGAACTAAATATGTATAATTTGGTAAATAATCACTTAGGGGGATAGATGGAAACCAGCTACAAGCCTTGAAGGTGTAAACACAAAGTATGGAAAAAGGTTGTTCAGGGTGACATCAGAGGATAGTAACTCAGGGTAACACCAGAAAATTCAGCAACAGAACATTTAAGCTAAGCACCAGGAACACTTCCTAACTATTGCGAATATCAGAGTTTGCTCCCTACACAGAGCCCTCAGGGTGGTTTTTGCATCTAACTGATCTGTCAAAAATGTATTTAATTGAACTTTATTTAAGTTTTCATGCACGAGTGTCATTCATGACCATATAATCCAAATTTTTCCAGATTCTGTAAGTTCAGGGACAGTAGTGGTTTAATACCCTAAAAATAGTTGAGAGGTATTTGTGCGTGTGTGTGGTGGTGATGGTGCAGTAGAAAAGACAGGGAGAGAAAATGCAGAAAGAAGAGTTAAATCAGCACAGGGAGGGATGGAGGGGTCCCTTTCAATGCAAACTTTAAACACAGCAATTTCCAACATATTTTATGTTTCTGTTCCATCTGACAGCTTTTTGTTTCCCTGTTCCATTGTGAGGCGTAAGGAGTGAGAAATGCTTGCAATCTTAGAGCAAAATCACAACCACAGATCCTTATGAGATTTAGGACAATTGCAAGTTAGAAGATGGAAGTTTATGACCCTACAGAAGGTAAAAGTAAACATTACTAACTGTCTCTCCCACCCATTAGAGCAAATCAGCCCTTCATGGAATTTTTATTACTCAAGTCACTCAAAACTATAAACAAAAGTTAATACTGAACCAAGGGCAAATGCATTCAGAAGACCTCGATTTCCCCCCTTACTCCCTTCTAACTTTCATAATTTTATCCAACAGTATAACACATTATCTAATACAGGAGAAAGCCTATTCTTTTAAGAAACCAGTTTCAATAAACTTCCTTGGTGAAAACAAATCAGAATGTCAATTGACCAGGATAGAAAGTTATATTAAAATGCAATCCATCCATGGCTAGCCGGGCAATTGCCTACAGTTTTTTGAGGGGCTGGACTGAGCTGAGCAGAGAGCCAGAGAGCAAGTTTTTCTAAATGTTGTATTTTTATTTTATAAAGAGCAATTTCTGGGGAATAAATTAGAGTAATTTGTAAAAAGCAATTATAATTCTACTATTATTTTAAAACATTTAGTATGACCTCTTGTTTGATACTTTTTTTGTCATTGATTTAATATAGATAAGAGAAGCTCTAAACCAACAATGAACATAAAGGCATGCCTCCATCAACACTGTAGCAACAAATGGCTCCCAAAGGGGAAGTATTCAGGCTGTAGTGCAGTCTCCTCAAAAGAGACTAGTAGAAGACATTTTGCCCAATTCATTAAACATGGATGAAAGAAACTTTCTAGGATACCTCCTGAATACTGTGACCTACCAAAACTTTCCCTGTTAGCAGTCCATGAATCACTGGCTAGTGGATGTCTGGAAACAAACATTAATGATGTGGTTTCACTTTATTATTTTTTTCCATCAGGAAATCTAAAAATAGTGAACCAGCTGCTGAGCATCTCTGGGAAGCTGAAACTCACTGGAGAATCCCTGCTGATGTCAGAAAGTAGGAGAGTAGAGTTTAATAAGTTTTAAAAACCCCAAACAACAGATAGCGTTGCCTTCAAAAGGAGTGGATTAGAACATTACATAAGGATAACAGTACTAGGTCAGACCAAGTCCATCTCATACAACAGCATGTCTCCAACTATGGCCAGAAGCAGATGCCCCAAAAAGGGTATAAGAGGATGTGCATGCCTCCTCCAGGAATTCTCAGTCTCCAGACTTGTGGCTCTGGGACTTCTGGGCCAAATGCCATCTCTGTGTATACAGTAATTAATTCTGAAACTGAATCACTCATTTTGCACAGCCATCTATTGCATTTTTAAAATTTCAGTTGTTTTTCCTGTAAACAGATTTAAGCAGATTTGTTTGTTTGTTTTCTGGAGATTTTGTTGATTCTTTGGTTTTTTTTTTAAATGATCTCTAGTGAAAAAGTGTCGTGGTTTAAGCTACTCCCGCAGTTTGTTCACTCAGTCCCCCCTCTTTCTTCCCCCAGGTCCGGGGGGATGGGAGGGAGAATAGAAAGAATGCAACTCCTATAGGTTGAGATAAGCACAGTTTAGTAACTAAGGTACAACACAAACCACTACTGCTACCACCAATAATAATAACAAAGCAAATACAAGGAAAGAATACAAACACTCACCACCCAGCCTGACCAAGCAACGTACCACCCCCACCCTCCCCCCTTACGGGTCTCTGCCCTCCATTTTTACATCCTGGGCATGACGTGCTGTGGCATGGAATTACCTCTTTGGTCAGTTTGGGTCAGGTGTCCTGTCTCTGCTTCCTCCCATCTTCCCCTCCTCCCTGGCAAAGCATGAGACTCAGAAAGTCCTTGGTCAGACCAAAACATTCTAAGCAGTAACTGAAAACTCTGGTGCTATCAGCGCTTTTCCCAGGCCCAAAATCAAAAACACAGCGCTGCACCAGCTACCGAGAAGGAGAAAAAATTGACTGCTGCTGCTGAACCCAGGACAAAAAGTTTTCCAGGAAAAGTAGCAAACTCTTGCCCACCAAATTGCAGTCATGAAAGCATGCATGCTTCCAGGACAACCTATAATCTGATCTCAATGAGCAGCCCAAAAGGTAGGTCAAGAGGTTACAGGTTTATAAGTGTGATCCACAGGGCTCCCAACATCTTACCAACCCATTTATACACAGAGAGGGAACCTTTCAAGACCCAAGATCAGCCAGTGGAAGCTTTCAGTTGAAACATTTGTTAAATATTTTGGTTCCAGTAAATCAATGTTGTTTAATATGGAGATAATTTATCACAGGACTTTTTCTCCAGTTTTACCACTGCTGATGAACCAAATTCCTCATGATAATACCTGTTTCATGATAATAAGAGAATACCCACAGGAATACCAAGCAATATTTCCCCAATCCCAAGCAAAAAAATAGATTCAATATACTTTTTCTCTCCCCCTCTCCCCACCAATGCTGTAAAAATCTCTGCGTGATCCTTTCATTTTTATGAGACAAAATACAAAATTTTTCAGTTGTGATTTTTTTGTTGTGGTGTGGGCTCTTTTTTTTGAGTGTGTGTGGTTTCTTTTTTTTTTGTTACTGCTTTGTTTTGTTTGTTTGTTTGTTTTTTAATGAAAATCAGAATTCAGGAAACATTATAATTTAAATTGCCCGTATAGCAAATCTACATTAATATATGTATGCTTTATACGAGTCATCAGCTACATGAATGCAGACTGTTTCTCCATTCTCAGTACTCTTAAGTACAGAGTCACTGGACTGTCTTTGTTGTGCTCTTATACAAATCCTAGAAGATCAGCATCCTCATAAAAGTAAATACATGCAGCCACCTTTTCAAGTATAATTGAAGTAATTCACTGCCTGAATTGAAACTTGTAATATGATCACCATGTGATTTAACTGAAACAGAATAGGTTTATCAATATATGTAGAATGTTATCCTATAGCTATGAAGGCAGAGCTCCTTACCTTCAGAAAGCGGCAAAAATGTAAAAGGCAGAAACCTCTTTTCCCAGATATTATTGAACAGCCTTAATACTGGATATCTCCAAATGGCACACCTCTTCCACCCAACCCAACATGCATACAACACTTCTTCACACCACTCAGACTCCACTCATGAGCTACTTTGTTTTTTTTTTCTCTCCTGTCTTTACAAAGATGCATTACTAAGAGTGCATCTTATTAAAATTTCATACTCAAAGATGATGAGGACATGCTTGTAGATGTTTGCTTCAAGGCTTAAGTATCTTAGAAAATTTAACAGCTAAATGGACAAAACATAGCCTCTGTAACTCATGCAATAAAGTAGCAACTATAGCTCATGCAACATCAATATATTGCTTTGATATCCATATACTGTGATGTAATACAGCAGTGTGATAACATGACATTTGGTGATTCGTGCTGTAGCCTGTCCAGCTGAAGAGAATTCTTCAGTGACAACCTACTGACACCCTGGACTGAAGGCTGATCTTTATAGATGACAACTGCGTTACTCTACCTCATCATTGCCCTCCATGGAATACAGCCAGGTATCCACAAGGTCTCTCATCTGCTCTGCATTACCATGTCTAAGACTTTTGCAGCTCTTGAGCAAATGTGCTGCAGCCATGCTACCACCACCCCTTTGGCCACAGTTCCTGCAGAACTCATGAAACTATGTCCCCACAAGAACTTCATTTGTAAAGGCTTTACTTGCAGCTCACGTCCCACACCAGGAAGGACTACATGACGTGGGTCTTTCCTCTGGCACATGGTTTTGCGCTGTATGTTACTTTGTAACTGAGGAGCAAGCCAGAACAACTTGTAGATACTCTTTCTTCTGGTTTTGGTCAGTATTCATAGAATCATAGAATAGTAAGGGTTGGAAAGGACCTCAAGGTCATCGAGTTCCAGCACCCCTGCCATGGGCAGGGACACCTCCCACTAAACCATGCCATCCAAGGCTATGTCCAGCTCCACCTTGAACGCCACCAGGGATGAAGCATCCACAACCTCCCTGGGCAACCCATTCCAGGGCCCCACCACCCTCACAGTAAAGAATTTCTTCCTCAGATCCAATCTAAACCTCCCCTGTTTAAGTTTAAACTCATTAGCCCTTGTCCTCTCACCACAGTCCCTAATGAAGAGTCCCTCCCCAGCATCCCTATAGGCCCCCTTCAGGTATTGGAAGGCTGCTAGGAGGTCTCCACGCAGCCTTCTCTTCTCCAGGCTGAACAGCCCCAATTTTCTCAGCCTATCTTCATATGATTGGTGCTCCAGTCCCCTGATCATCCTCGTGGCCCTCCTCTGCACTTGTTCGAACAGTTCCATGTCCTTTTTATGTTGAGGACACCAGAACTGCACACAATACTCCAAGTGAGGTCTCACGAGAGCAGAGTAAAGGGGCAGGAGCACCTCCCTCGACCTGCTGGTCACACTCCTTTTGATGCAGCCCAGGATACGGTTGGCCTTCTGGGCAAGATCCATGCAGGTCTTTGCAAGCTCAAAGACTGCTTGGTAAGGTAGCAAGTCAGTGGTCATTCAGCAGCATTACATGACAGAACATGCTATGATACTTTGAAATTGGTGTCCAGAGGTGTTGCTATTCCAAACTGGTCATTTAAGATCTCATAACATCCCTTCCTTGAAGTACAAGAAGACAATGACAGCAGCTTCATCTCAGAGTGCTGCTTTAAACCTGCCTCCAGCACTTAGAAACAAATCCCCCTGTGCCAAGAGGAATATTCAAAATCAGGAAGAAGAGTACCACTGATATTTACAAGTCTGTTAGGTCTCAGCACAAACAGGGTGTGCTATTCTCCACACCTGTGTTCCAAGAGGTGGAAGACACAACCTGGAGCCAGAGACGTATTGCCAAGTTTGTGGTTTAGAACTAAGAGCTTGTTCTCTCTCTCTAGCAAAAAAAAAAAAAAATAAAATAAAGCTCAGCATAGACAGGATTGCTAGCTACATACCCACAGTAACTATGGAGAAGAGAAGAAGCAGCATTTAAAATAAAGGGCAATGTTGCACAAGGACAAATAAGTATAAATTGACCATGAATAAATTTGATTTGGGAATTAGAAAAAGGTTTCTAACCATCAGAGGAGTGATGCTCTGGAGCTGCTTTCCAACAAGGATAGTGAGAGCAAACGACCTAATTAGTTTAAAGATGAGGCTCGATAAACTTATGAAAGGGATTATGTGATGCAGTTTCCTGCAATAGTAGAGACAGACCCTGATGAGCCAGGATTTCCCCACAGTCCTGTGTTCCAGGCTGCATCCTGTCAACTTAAATTCTCAGCTGCAGTGCAGTGATTAACCAGGCATCACAGAGACTACCCTGTTCTAAAACGGGACTGGCTTCTGTTTTCCAAAAAGCATAGGTTTCAGCTTACACTGAAAGGGAACATATCCTCCTAGGCTGCAAATGCAAGGAAAAGGAAAAAAAAAGGAGGAAAACCCTAGAAATCATTATAGAAAGAGCAGAATGAGAAACTTAGACATTTGTCATTGAAATAAGGTGAGGAAATAATGGAAAGGTTATTTGTATTGGAAACTCGGGCAAAGCACTTTATTATTTAAAAAAATAGTCATATAAGCAGAAAACCATTTTGATATTTAATAAAAATCAGTTCATATATTTGTAACTTCTGTTGCAAGAGATGGCATATCTAGATAAGCATATTAGTCATGCAAACCATATTTGCTCTTCGACTCTACAAATTGAGAACAGCAGTCTTAACTACATAGCATAGTAGGTGAATCACTGAACTATCAATTCATACCAATCACCACGAAATGGAGCTTGGGAGGTCAGTTCGTCCAACCAGCAACTGAAATGCACAGCATATGTAAACTACTTACCACCTTTTCGTTCAATGCATTCCTAGAGCCCTCAGGAAAAAAAAAATAATAATAAAAAAATCTATATTTTTGAATCATAATGCCATATATACTGGCTCAGTCTGAATCCTATTGAGCATTAGGGTGGCAGGTGGAGAAGATTTAGAATATAACCATTCCTTCTTTTTCAATAAAAATCCCTTATGCTGTACTTCTGCAAAGTTAAAGCTGTCCCAGGATTGCCTCAACAGCATTTTTGATATTAGCCATTATTTTTACTTAAGATAACTGGTAAGGCTTTCAGGTGAGATCAGGAAACTCTTGATATGCAAAGCAGTCTCACACTGCAAGGAAAATTATGTTCTGATAAGATATAGAACAAGTACCTCTGGACTCCTGAGAAATCTCAAGGGTGTATTAGATTCACCAAACAATACACAAGAGTTGTGAACTGTTTGAACCTCATCACTCAAATGCCTAAATGTTTTCTGAATTAGATCCTTGCAATCATGGCTCTTAAAGGCACAGAACCATTTCTATCATTACCACAAGGAAACCAGGCTGCACAGACTTGGTCCAGGGTGCGAGAGCTCTTATCTCAGCTGTCACCTAACATAACACGTCGTCTATACAAAAACACAATAGCTGATGAGTAGTACAGTGTGTTAAACACCCTAAATCATACGGGTTTCTAGCTATTTTGCAAGTGTGTTCTGCAATTTTAATTCCTCGTATGAACAGAAAAGGGAGAAATTGCTGTCCCCATTTCACAGATTTTGAAAGAACGCCTAAAAAGAAGCAGAAAAATTCTGACTACCTTTACCCACCTGTGCATCTACTTAGTAGGTCAGAGCTGTTTATCCTAGATACCAAGTTTGTTAGTAGCAGTATTTTGCCTCTTTCAGCTTTTCCCAACTTGTCCATAGTGCATTTTACCTTCTCTCAACTTAGTCCATAAAGAGATTTGGGATCTTTTTCTGGAATGGAAGATGTTCTACAACTACAAGACATTATAACAACTAGCCTGCCTACTGCTCTCCTGGGCACCTGCATTATGCAGAGCTTGGTATTCTCACTCTTTGCTTCAGGATTTGGTGTGACACTGTTGAAACAGAGCAGACTAGAGATAGGATATTCAAGAGATAAAAATCCTTGAGTAGGTTCAAAAACTTAACTTTTCCAAAATTTTTAGGAAGAAGGGTTTTTAAGCCAAAAGAACTACAGATGTGTTGGAGAAAAGCACTTACAATAGGAAGGGTGTAGAGTGACCTCGTGGCAGGCACTAAGGTCTCTCCACCTTGTGTCCCCTGCTTCGTTTTTGCACATTATTAAAGAAGAATGGGTTCCTCTGTAAAACCTGCCCCCTGTCTCACTTTCATGATGCACCATCAGCCCTCATTCAGAAGATTAACCAAGCCCCTCTGATTTTGTCCCATGGAAAAGAGCTGATACTTCCAAACACATAAATGGCTCTTGAACATTTAAATCCCTTCATGAAGGGCAAACAGCTCTTTCTTTCCCTACCACTGCAATGTCAAATTTTTTTTGTAGCTCCCTTTTACTTCAGCCACACAATACTCCTGAGCTTTACTTTAAAGATGAGCCTGTTCTGGAATCACATCCCCCTGGCTCCTTCCCTCCCATTCCTCCCCCTCCCCCAACTCCCAACCTTGCAGGGTAAGAATAACATATATTCTGAAGTACACTTACAAAGATGCTTAAATGTATGTGTAATGGCTCATCATTCTGTATCTTTAACAGACGAACAATAAATGTCAGAATCTTCTTTAAACTCTCCTAACTCACTTAGGAATCACTTCCTCCAATCACTCTGAAAACTTCACCCAATGTTTTATTCCTTTACTTGTGCCCTTTTAAAAGCTGCCAAGCTGCATCTTTAAAGATTGGGTTTTATTCCACCAGTCTTGTGAACACAAGCCATTTGTGACTCAACTCTCTTAGGCATGCAAGAGTCAGAGTATAAAAACATACGCTAACCCAGACAATTTCAGGGAGGTTAGTTGCGAATAGGGAAAGAGAGAGAAGGTGCAAGGCCAAAACTGTCACATTATTTCTGACAGAAAAGTCCCAGATTTGAAGTTTAAGGATCTTTGTTCAGAATCAAATGACTGTGATGAATGGGTTTGTCCAAGGCAGGAGGCTGAAGGACAGGAAAACTCTAAACAATGACTCATTTTAGTGTGAGTTGTTCTTCTATGTTAGTAACCTACTGCTACATCTGTAAGACCACAACGGTGGGATAAAGAATAATTCCTGGTTTTGCCTCTGAGCTTGATTTGTGCTGAAATCTTAGTGTTAAGTTTAAAGCAGCTGCAGGATCATTCCAAGAAAGCTCTAAAAAATAAATAAGTGGAGTCCAACTCATTCCCAATCTCACAATTTTATACTGATGACATGAAGCGCAGGAAGCATCAAGTTAACTTCTGAAATCACTTCTGAAAACTGAAAGTCACTGCTCAGTGGTATTCTATTGCAGTTCAAGACTGTTTCTGTGAAAGGAGTTCTTGCACTTAAATTTAGGCATTTCAGACTAACTCCCACTGTAATCAGTGAAGATACAAGGATCCTAGGTCACTGAAACTATGGTTTTGCTTTTATGATGTCTGGGGCAGCAAAAGGTTGATGGCCAATTCCTTCCATGCCCACTTTCTAGCCTTCCATGTTCTTGCTTGGGGCTTTAGCTCCTGATGTCCACTGTCAGAGATTTGCTTTAGGACAGGTTGCTTACTATCCCCATCTGCTTTGCAGCAGCAGCAGATGTCAGGCTCTTTCAGGTATCATTTGGCAGCACCTTCTCCACTGTTTGGCGTAGATCAACCAGCATGGCTTCAGGAAACATCAAATAACAGAAAGAGACAGGCCAGACACAGCAAACCAGTCTTTTCATGGCACAGGTAAACACACACTTTGAACACAAGGCCTTTATTCCCTCTTTTTAACCTTTCTGTTCCTTAGCTCAAGCACACCACAGACTTGCACATGCCTTGTATTGATGGCCAGCAGGTTGTGACTCGAGTGTGGGCTTAGATCCAGCTTCCTTACGCAGTGCAGAGGTACCCTCAGGCATTTGAGGAAAAGCTAGAGTAAGACAAATTCTCTTGCTTCTAGCACAGAATACAGACAAAGCAACAGCGGATCTGGATGGGGAGTAATTGGCCTTGTTACAAAATGTAGGGAGTGAGAACAAAACCAGGCTCTGGGCCTGCCCAAAGTTTGGCTCTTGTCCTTCGTGGCTTTATTCCTGCTGCAGCTACAAATGTGTGAGTCTACAATTTAGTAATAATATACTTCTTGACTGACCTTTTCTGGCAAGTTAATGACAGGAGAGAGTAATAAGGACATGCTTTTTAATCTAATGTCAGTCAATAATAGTATACAACTAATAGACTTAGACGTCATACATTCGATAATTGTTTTTACTTAAAGCCCTTACGGTTTGCCCACTGAGACACAGCGTGTCAGCAGCAGTCGCTGCCTACTGAAAGGCACCAGCGAGACATTTATTCATACCTTTCTGGCTAGTTTACCTTTTCTTGGAGCATCTATCATGCATGCGTCTAAGCACCGAGATATACATTTATATACACACATGTTTTGGCTCAGCTGTCACAGAAGCTGGGATCATTATACATTTCTCAATAGAAAGCTAACTCCCCTACAAGTGCACCCATTTATTTCGCTTCACAGCAAGAGGAGCTTATTTATGTTTTCTAATACCTAGAAATCCCACCCAGAATCAGTACTTTCTTCATGTTAAGAGGCATATGCGTACCTGGGACCACATTCAGACAGGTTGAACACAAAGTTTTTCCTTATATCTATGTGTCTCTCAATTTCTTTTCAGAGGACTAAACAAAATACTGAAGAGGAAGACACTGAATAACAAGCTCTTGGGACTCCAGAAGGATTGAGTTCAACAAGATATGACCTAGTCTATGACCAAAGAGTTGAAAGATCCCTACACCAGGTCCTGCAATGTTACAAGAGAAACAGGATGCCTCAGCGAAATTCACCCATCAGGGAGCAGCATGCAGATTTTCTGTCACCCACAGCCGATCCACAGCACCCCTCAGCTATTATTACCGCTTAAGCATCAATATTCTCAGAGAACAAAGAACAAATTACCAAGGGTTCAGCTAGAACTGAGATATCTAGAATGACAACAATTAACTTTTTTTTTTTTTTTTCATATGAGTATTACTATTATTCTTCTTTTTGATAGGGGGCAAGAAAGGCACATTAATAGTTAGTTATTTAGATAGTAGCTGCCCTAGGGTTAAATTGCTAAAAACACCCTTCTTGCTTGTTATCCTTATTTTGTAGTAAGGATTAAGTTCATCTCATTTTACATGGGAAAGATGAATGACCCAGTCCACTAGCAAGGTCTAAATTGCAGCCCTTTGCATGCTGAAGTCTTCCACCACTTACTCTTGTCACAAACAGCACCCTGCAATCCATTTAGTTTCATTTACAGCAGATTAATTTCTCTCTGACCTTTGGCTCTGCTGTCAAACAAGCCTGAGACAGACAAGAGCTTAGGAACAGCAAGTGCATTTGATGATGTCAATCACTGGACCTCAGGGATATTCTTAACTTTTCATGTGCCAGAACACCATGAACAAAACCTGTCTCATTTTGGATGCCAGTGTCCACGCCGATTGTGGGTTCTAAACAAGTCCTACACAGCACCCACTACTGCCCATGACGCAAGGAAAATATTTTATTTTAAACTTATATTTCAAATCTCACTCCACTCCTCTGACAATTAGATTTATTTTCTTTAGGTTAAGTTTTAAAGGCAAATTCCTTAACATAAGGGTCATTTTGCTCAAATTGCTACTCCAGCAATTTTATTGCCTTATTGCCCTTTGCATACCATTATCCAATGGGATTTGCAGCATCATTACTTTGCTTTCAAGACTCCATCTCTAAGAAAAAGAGAAAGTTATAGTCACCCTGCATAAGAAGAACAACTAACTGCTGCCTGCCATATTCTCCAGTAGAAAGGTCTCCTTCCCATTTACTTCCATCACGAGTAAATTTAACTGAATGCCCATACAGAACAGAGATTTTGTCCAAAAGAGGGGGAAAACAATTTTTCTTTCAGATGCACAAGGATTGTCTGTGGTTGGAAGCTACGAACTACTTTTATCCACCTTCCTTCCAAAAGGAGAAGAAAGTATTCTCATCAACTGTCACAGCTCTACTCATTGTTGGGCTTCCTTGAGACATAAAGTAAGGTTGAAAGGGAAAGCAGTTGAATTACAAGACCTGGTTGGGCTTATCTGCAATACTTTGCTCCCAACTCAGCAGAGCTCAAGAGCGTGATGGGAGTTGGACTTCTCACTATTTCCAGGGCATCACCTGGCACAATGGCAGGAGTTCTTATGTCACCTAGCCTGAATGCCAGTCTCTTCCTGCAGCACTACACAAGTCCTTAGCTTTTCTTTCTCTCCTCCATGAATTTTTCATGGAGACCTCAAGGTTTACTGCAGCAAGTTAGACATTTCCATTAAAGAGAACACCCTGAGTGGAATCAGAAGCATCTTTTCAGTCTCCGTTCGGGAAGTCCTTCTGCAGAGCTGGCAATTGCTTGTGGAAAATTATTTTCCAGAACACATCCAGACCCTCTTCCTGTAGCCATATGCTAAAAATCACGCTTCATAGTCTGAAAGGCCCAAAATGATTTGAAGGTCTGTCATTTTTCCTTTCTCACAACTGTAAAAATCCTTAAAATAAGTTCCCTATTACAAAAAGAACTTAGATTTTTCAAAAGCAAGCAATAAAGGGAAATTTGCAGAACTGAGTCATTTCTGCCAGCATATTTCTTGAAAATAATGATCTCCCTCCTCCAGCAGATCCATTTCCTCTTCCAGAAAAGAAAAAAATATATATCCATGTAGCTAATTCTCTCATAGTTAATTTTTAACTATTAATTGTTAACCTTCAGACTAAAACCAAACATGCATCAACAAGAAGTTTCTGCCATCAATCTATTACAATAAACACTCCTACAGAATTTTACACTAAGCAATGTCTTTGGCCAGTTTTCTCTTCCAGTTACACAATTTATTAGAATGAATTTTGTTTAGCAGCTAGTACAATTGGGCCACTGATTTCAGATGGTACTGTACTACACCAAGTGATACACCAAAACATTAAAAAAATCCAAACACAGAAGCACAGTTACTCAAATCCCTCTTTTTTTTCAGAACACCTGATCACATTGGGTTCCAAGAAACATTAGGAACTTTCATTGGAGATTATGTCTTTAACTCAAGAGAAGCCTTGCCGGAGGTGGAAGAGAGTTATTTCAAACTCTGTCAACACTTGCCTAACTTTGTATGTCAGGTTTCTATGTGCACGAGAGAAGCTTTAAGTGTTTTGATGTCCTTAGACAAAGGGCCCTGCACGAATCTGCAGTGATTATTATTAACAGTACTGTGCAATATTGTATGCTTGAATTTATATGCATGACACTCCAGGCATATAAATGTATGCAGAAACACAGATATACAACATTCTACAGAACCACGAATGCTTAGCATTTACTTAGTGCCTTTTAGTTAAGGATTTTGAAAAACTCTCCAAAGCTAAAGGAAGCTTCAGAGCATAAATAGCACAGGCAGAAAGAGAAGCAAATTCGGTGCTAAGTGTTAGGTCATACTCAGCCATCTGATGGATATGGTTGCGTCCACACCAGTTCACCAGCCACCACTTTCTCTAACCAGGAGTTCTTGTTTCTCAAGTAGATGTGTGAGGATGAGAAACAGACAAGGGTGGGTGCTTAAAGAGGTCACGAAAAACCTAACCTTTTCATGCTTTTCTGATCAACATGGATATCTTTGTCCTTTTCCTCTGCCCAATTTATTCTCACATCCCTAATCTGCCCAATTCATTCAGAGGGATCTTATAAAACCAATTTAAAAATTGAAGCATGCATTTATGCACTGCTCTTTTTCCAAGGCCATGAGAAGAAATTGAAAAAGAAGTTCATGGGTTATACTGATGTGTGCCTTCTCTCCATGCTCCTCCCACCCCTTACACAGATCTTCCAAAAGCAGCAGATGCTCAAGTGCCATAATGCAACATGAGGATTTGCTCTAGGGAAGTTGTTTTATTTTTAAATGGCTGAATACATTGGAGGGTGAAAGCTTGCCTACACCCCCAACACACTCCTGCCTCTTACTGTTACACTGAGGCTTCCGCAACTTAGCTTATAAAAGCATTTCATTTCTTTGATTGCCTGAGTTGGGGCTTCCTTGGTGGCTTCTTTCCAGATATGGGTGGTCTCTCATGGTGCCAAGCTTAGAGGACACCTATGGGAGCAGAACTGCAGAAGGCAGAAATTTAATTTCAAGTAGCTTGGTAGAAGAGAGTTGAGAGTTTTTTCAGTTTGATTGCTTGAAAGATTGACCCTCTTCCCTCCCCAACTCCAGATGAAGAAACATGCTACAGAAGTTATCTATATCAAAGTTATAAAGTTGGCTGTCACATGTCAGATACACTACATTTGTACAACAAGAAGAAGTTGCCCAGCTCCTCCAACATTGTGTTCTACAGTTAAGAACTAGACAGTTAACAGGAGGTTTTAATGCTCCACAGGTCCATAGACCTGGAATTCAAATCCGGGTCTCCCAATTCTTTCCCTACCTCCAAAAAATCCAACATACAAGCAAAAACAAGTGTCTTGGTTTCCACCTAGGAAGCCCAAGAATTACCTCTAACCTCTGAGGTGGTCTTCGGCGTCTCATACAGCAGATTTGCAGAGAGAAAAGTAAGGATGACTCTGTCACTTCTACAGAGGAAATCTAGACCCTCTCTACAGTCTATAAAAGCTGTTACCGGAATCCTGTACACTCACCATTGCTTTCCTGTGTACCCTCTATGTCACAACAGGACTATCTCAGCCCCAGAGAAACAGCTTTCTCTGAGCATTGCTATAACTGCTCAGGAGACAGTGTCAAGTCCTAAATAATGGCAACCTGCCTTGCATCTACGTCTCTTCTGACCTATTTTCAAAGAGTGGATACTGATTTTTGAACAGTGGCAGATTCTGTAATTATGTACTTTTAAATATGAAGGGGGACTCAAGAGCAATTTTAAGGGCATGTGGATCTGGTCTTCTGCCAAAGTGCTTTATTCTATAATGAACTCTTCCTTTTAAGCCACTTTGCAGACACTTTGGTCTGAACCCAATATCAATAATATAGGTTAAATTTCACACGCTTAACAATATTTAACCCTGGGGCCTCTTCTTGGGCTGTTAAGCACCAGACAGTACACCAGCCCAGGGTACTGGGATAAGAGGTGAAAGCTGGGAAGGTAGCTCTCCGATTGGCAACTAAAAACAAAGAGGAAAACTTTGACCTATGCTGTATGAGTTCAGCATTGCAAAGAGTAAAGCAGACTTTCTCTTTCAGGATGTTTGTAGTCACATTTAAATAGTCAATAATTCATCACTTACAGCGAGAACGTTAAATGGAGAAAGCAGCAGAATCTAAATTGAAATAGCTAATCCTTTTTAGCATGATCCATTAACAACAAAACATTAAAGGTGAATGGGAGAATGAAAAGAGACTCCATGGGTGAATGGATTGGCCTTTTGCCTCTGAGGAAAGGTCTGTACTCAAAGCTTCATTAGGTTACAAGCATAAGCGGGTCACACAGGCCTAACAGACATTTGTCCAAATCACAGAACCTGTGACAGTATCCAAGTAACATCTAAGGCCTTAGATAAAGCCAAGGTTATGAAAGAACCCTGTTCAAGTCTGTGTATCCCTCAAGCTGTGTGTGGTACTGAGCATGCTGCTTTGTATCTTTAGCTCTGCCTCCTGTATGCAAGGGAAGAGTAATTCCTGTGCATCTCCATAGTGCGGGAAGGATTAGCAAGTTAAATCAGAAGCTTGGGGATTGTCATTATAGGGAAGGGAGAGGATATTACAAGTGGAAATGACACTATCTAAAATACTGGTGTCACTGTGTATGAAAACTGGGATGTAGCAGCTGAGCTGGAGAGTAAAGTAACATGAGAGGATGGAGCTTAGGACATAGTTTTGTACTTCTACTGTGTTTTCATTTAAAACCCTAACAGAAAAGATTAAAACCCTATAGAACAGTATGATGTCAGCAGCAAAGCAGCTTAACAAGTACTCCATGATCTCCAAGCCCTTAAAACAAATCAAAAGATCAACTGCCCTATTTTTGCCACCATACTGAAAGACTAAAAGACTAGCTCTGAAGGTGGGCATTATAACCTTTCTGTACTTTAGCTTAATCTGTTTAAATTGAACACCAACATTGCTGCAGATGTTCTCTGCAGGGCCAGGGGTTTCATGCTAAAATAATGTTTTTAATTGGTTTTTGAGATACTAGAGTTCTAAGGAAGCAGAAAGGATTATCACAGCAATATATCAGAATAGGGCTTGAGGGGCTTTTGGGGGTTTAAGTGTATTTCTCTGGGACACTACTTATTCAACATCTCTCTAAGAGAACTTACTCCAAGATTCTGTTGGCTGTTCATGATTTGGGTATCTTCCACCCCTTCACCGCTTTTGCTTCTGTAATCTGTGTTCTGAAGCTATTTCTTTCTAGGCAGTGCTCCAGAACATAGCATTTCTACTGGGAAATGACGACTGCAAACAAACATAGCATCTACTTAGCAACAGAAAGAAAAAGAAAGAGAAGTAGGCTTTCTTTTACTTTTTATAAAAGGCGCAATAATATCTCGCCTGAAGAGTAGTATAAGTGCTTCTCATAAAACATCATAAAACAATACAGTCCTGTAAAACCAAAAACATGTCAAAGCCCTATTTATTCCTTTCATTAACCTGATCTAATCCCAAGAAGTTTCTAATGGAACACGCATTGAATTGATGAGTCTTCCTCCAGCCCCTCAACTCACCCAGAAGAGATGGAACAAATATAAATATATCTATACTTTACACTCAGTCTTAATTTGTTTAAAGCTTGGAAGAGCTTAAAAACCCACTAGTGCCTCATGGAAAACTGACAAATATTCTATTTAGAGAGATTTTGGCTGCTTATGCCCTTGTTTTTGCTGTAGTGTTCCTTCCCCTGCAGCAAGGGCTCATTCATAGTGGGGACACCAGTGTTTCATTGACATTTGCTGAGGAAAGACCCTGCCACCCAGTACAGACCACCCCCCTTACTAGTGGGGAACTGTTCCCTACAGCCCTCAATCACCTTATAAACAGTCAGATGAACTAAACTTCCCCTCATACCACAAAAGAAAAGGCAAAAACAAGAGTCGTGTTTTTCTCCTAAGAGAAACATATTTATAATATTCATTATAACAGCTTTTCCCCTGGTTAGTTTCATTTCCAATTCTTTATGAACCCCAAGTCAGAACCCACCTCCCAGTAACTAGATTTTTTCAAAGGTATTGCCTCATAATGTCAGATGGGAGACAGGATGGGATCACTGGAAGGAAAGGATTCATTGAGGAAAAAAACCCTCAAATTTTAAGCAATCATCTTTGCAACTCTATTGGTTGCTGGAAAAGAAAGGGATGCATTTAATCCAGTTCAACCTGGGAAGAGCAAGCAAACATGTTGCACTTCATATCTTTACCAGAAAGCAAACGTTAGCAAGGGTGTTGCTCTGTGGAAGGCAGCAAGAGTATATAAGCAGATGGTGTTTGAGCATTTAACCACCGCAATCCAAGCATGACTTGGCAATGAATATACTAGAGGCCTTGTTTACCCTAGAGCTTTGGACAGAGCAGCTGCTGCTCCAGTTCTGGTAGAAATTTTTGAGCACAGGTATGCTTGGTGCGGGGAATGGATCACTACCCTAGATGGGCAGGAGGCACTGTCACAAATTCAGCAGTACACTCAGTACATAAGTTCTCCAGACACTCTACATTGCTGGTCTGCATATTGAATCCTAACCAGAATAGCTGATCAGTTTCTGAGAAATACAAAATATTTGACCCACACAAGCTCATTCAACCAGTACTTGGGGGGCTGTCATAGCAACCAGGAAAGTAAGTGCGTTTTAGCTGCCCAGCTGTAAATTTTATCCTACCCACACCTTCCTCACACATTTCTTCTCCACTATACATAAGAGGCTGAGAAGGCGATCTTCAACAGAAGCCTATCTTTTCTTCTGTCCATGATGAAAATAGCCATGGATGTTTGGAAATGCTTCTTTCACATACCTAAAGATGGGCAGAGAGCATGGCGGTCTGTGCGGGAATCGAAATTTGCAAAATAACCAATAACTCCACATTCTCAGGCAAGAGCATAAATCTCTGAATGAATTGCTAGTGATTTAGTCTAAGCCTATTTCAACAGAACCCAGCAGAACTCTAGCTCTCTGCTGAAAAGCCCACACCCTGACTGGATCCAAATATTCCCTATTTTTTAAGCAGCCAACCAAATATAAGGAAGTACAAAAACAAATCCAAATTGCCTTAACGTCACACTGCCTGCAGTGCAATGGAGAGGTGATCCCTTGTCTCCCATTACCCACCCCAATAATTCTTTTATATGGAGTGTGAAATAATTAGGAGCAGCAAAAATAATTTAGGAAACAAGAAGAAACTAATTGTATAAGCTTGTTTAGGGAAAACATAAAGGACAAAACCAAACCTGGTAGAGATGCTGACAGATACAGTACCAGTATATTAAAGCCCACACATGTATTAATAATAAGCTAACTAATGGTCCCTTGCACAATACACAATGAATTTACTACACAGCAGCCTGCTGGTGTGGTGCACTGTGACTCCACACCACAGAGAAGATCACAGTTTGTGAAGCAGGAGACTTTAATAATTGTGTCCAGTCCAATGATTTTACATTGTGTTTAGGGAGAGACCAAGGTTTCAGAGTACAGCTCTGGGAACCCAAAAATCTTGAAGCCAGCAATGTTGCTGATTACATCCCCTGGATACAGGCAAGTTGCAATTTACCTCAGTGCCCACCTCCTCACACTGTTAGATCCACATACCAGTTAATAATATTATTCCACAGCAGCACTGCTCAAGACTTTAACCAGTGCTGTGGCTCAACCTTCAGGGATTAAACTCATCTTTTTTGCTTCAAAATACAGGCCTTCTCAACTGAGCTAAACTATATTTTTGATTGACAATACAAGTCAAAGGAGCCATTTTTTCAGATCTAAGGTTGTTTTAGTTTCCATAGAGCGCTCCGTCAATACAGAGGTTATCTCAGCTTGCTAAATGGGGGAACCAAGGTATGGTATTAACTGGAAAAACTCACTGAAAATCACACAAGAGGCTAAGGTTGTGGAGAGGTGAATCCATGACTGTCGCATTCATGTCCTAACTTAACAGCGCAAAGATCTTCTAAAACTGGAGAGAAAGGGCCTGATTGCAAATAGTCTGTACCTGACTGCTAAGCTTAAAGCCTGCTTGACTGGCCAAAAAATCCTGACCTCCGGCATCATAAGTTCTGTTTGATAGCAAGTCCTCTGTAGCCCAGACCATATTTTGACTTCAAGAAAAACATTTGCATTCCTTTTAACATTGTTTTGTATCATGCCTATTTCTGTCAAGAACAAATGGATGCAAGATGTGGATTTGCTGATGTAAGAAGGGTTTTAAACTAGTCACAAGGATAAACTCTTCCTCATGAAGAGGCTCTGCACAGAGCCTTGAGCTCAACCAAAACAAAACAAAAAAACAAACAAACAAACAAACAAACAAACAAAAAAACAACACACAATCCTATGAAATAGTTCTGGCTTTATTTTAAAAGAGAGAGCAAATGGAGCACTCATCTCACAGAAAAAATAATCAGCTCAAACAGCTACCTCTTTAGAGGTCCAGTCCTATGCATTTTAAACTCAACCAATGCTAAAATTGCTGTCTATACAACCCGGCATAAATCTGTTTGCACTGTTGTTTTCTCCAGCAGCTAAACTTCACTGGCTGAGCTTACACTGCATCCTGAGCTTTGGCTGTTAAAAAAAGCCCTGTGTTCTTTGAGTCAGTATCTGAAAGAAAATAGCCAAGTAAACTTGATCCACCAGAATTGCCCTTCCTGATCATAGGCTTCCTAGTTCAACACTCTGGTTAAGAACCAATGTGCTAGCATACTTCAAAAGCTCTTTCTAATGTCTGAGTGAAAGGCATTCACTCAGGCATGCTACCCAGAGTCACTCAAGTTGCCTACCCAAAACTCCTCTGTCACTTCTGTGCATTGCTGGATCTTTCTCCAGCACCCACTGCAGCTGCTGGGCAGCACTGCTGTTTACTCACCTACTGCACATCACCCCAGCAGCAACTTATCATCAGTGCTAAAGCTAAAGGTTTCCTCTGTGCATATGCACAGTTTCATAAAGAGCTTCAGGATCAAAGGTGCCAGTGAAGCACAAGGGTATTATAAAGACCAGAGTTTCCTCACAGCCAGCTTGTCAACTAATTACAGTTATATGCTTTGCTGAGAAGCTCTGAAAGGCATCAAGAGCAAAACCCCATGGCATCATCTGACATTGACAATGCTGTAGCTGGGAGTGCTGCCATTTTTTATGCTTTCAGGACTGGCTATGAACCGGACGTGAACTTGCATAGATATGTGCCAGATGCACAACTCAAGTGCACCAATGCAGTGATCCACCACACTTTCCATCACTTCACACTTAACTGCATGCTAAGCCTTCATAAATTGCACTTGCTGCTTTACAGTCTGCCTTTGACAAGCGCACAGTCGACCTCGGTGTCACTTGTGCTAGTGGCACAGAGGACAGACAGCAGCTTGGATGGAGGATCACTTAGCTGAGCTTTTCCTCTGAAGGACCCATCACAAACTCAATTCTTTCTGCCTTTCCCTCCTGGAAAAGCTGCATGTGTTATGTAGCATGGATGTACTGATGGTGTAGACCTTGACAAGAAAATTATTTGTCTGAGGTTACTTAAGAAGAGTCCAAGACAAAGCCAGAAGCAGAACTTGAGCACACGAATTTCAGAGCACCACCCGAGACTGTAATGGTCTTCTCTTGAAAAAGGACTGGTACTTCAGCACCAGATGTTCTTTGATCCTGGCTAGTCTGACACACAGGGATAACACATCCAAGCAGCCAACTGCACAGGTTAACTGAGGAAAGGAAACCAAGAGGCCCATGTTTTCCGGTTTTTTAACTCTAAGTGCTCTAACATCACATCTCCATTTCTTTGCCCTCTGTGCAAGAAACATCAGGAGCTGAGGTGTTATCACTCCCCCTCCTTCTTCACAGTCATTTAAAAAGTGATTGTTCTGGCTTTTAGCAGGTAGCTTATGAAAGGAATTAAATGACTCAATTCCCTGCAATAGCAGGAGGACAGCCTCATTGACCCAGGAGCTCCTTTCTAGGGCTGTGTCAGCCTATGACTAGCATCAATAAAAATGATTTCATCCCAGCTTTTACATGTAGGCAGGAGTGCAAACAACAAATTAATGAGAGCAAGAAGCTCTGAAAAGCTGGAGGGAGGGTGGTGGAAGAGAACGGCAAAGAACACGTGCAACGTTCTGTTCAGGGGAAGCAAGTGTTCAACTTGGACTAAAATATGACTTACGAGGCTCTTTCGCTTCCACCCTACTCCTACATACCTGAAGGGAATAGAATTTAAGTGTCCCATCTCTGGCTTCGCAAGTGATCTGACAAACTATTTTGTGTGCTGCTGCCACAGTCACACGAAATAGGTAAAGTATTTCATTTCAGAAAGGAAAACATTTACATGAGGGCTTGACCTTTAACTCAATGTCATGAGCTCCCCAGGTGGGAGTCGAGACTGATGGGAGCTTCAGCAGAGTCTAGAAACCTCCTGGAGTAATTACTGTCTCCATGGCAACAAAAAGCTGTCATGGGAAGAGGGGAAATGGAAGGAGGGGGTTACAGACCTGAAAAACACAAGGGCTCCTACCCACATGTAACTTCTATCTATCAAAGAAGCTCGAGTCACTGTTATGGAGCGAAAAGGGCTTAAATAGCGCAGATAGGCTTCTCACTTGGCTGAATGAGGGCCTTAGCATGGGTGCACCTTCAGAGTACCACCCTGTGAGGCAGAACCCCAGAAGAGACAGCGGATGACAGCCTCCACCTCTGCTTATTGCTCAGCTTTCTGCTGGGCCCCTCATATAAAGGGTGAAGTAGAACAAACACAAAGAAGCTGCTCCCAGCTCTAGAAACCTCAGTTCACCTGCAAGTGGAGTTACAAAGCAGCAAAAAGCCTGGAGACAAAGTAGTACAAGTTTTTAATCAGAACTACTCAAAAACATTCCATTTAGAGGAGAAAAATACAAAAAAAAAAAAAAAAAAAAAAAGAACACAAGGAAGGAAAAGCTAGATAAAACATACTTCCTTAAAGAGTACTGTTGGCCTGCTCTTACCATTGCTTACCAGCCAAGTGACTGGCTGATTTTTAGGTGCTCCACTGTAAAATTGTTTTGGGTCAGGAATTTCCACAGGGCAGAGGGATTCAGCAAATCGCCAAGACAGGGAGCAAACCTAAATCCTCTCAAAACCAAGGAAGTGCACACAACAAGAACCATCTTCACAATCACAGAATAGCTGAGATTAAAAGAGACCTCTGGATGGGTCCAGAGGTGTTTGGTGAACTTCACAGACCACTTCTTCCTTATTTCTGAGGGACAGAATTGCTTAACATGAAGATTTCAACTGCTGGCTTCTAACAAAAAGCATCTTGCCCAAAATCACTAGGAGGTCTTGTGAAAAATTACCATGATCTTCCCTCTCTTTGGTCTGCATCAGCTCACTCAAAACATGGTGAGGTGATGTAGGGTCTGCTTTAACTCCAAAGACATCTCTATTTCAGAAAATGTGATCTGCTGCAGAAGCAATGTTATGTTGACATCTTGTGTGACACTGTATACTCAAATCTCCCAACTCAGATTTCTTGCTAATGGCTGGAAGTGCTTTGAAGGGAGAAAAGAAGGCAGAGGGGCAAGAACAACAATTTTGCTTCCCAGGTTTTGTACAGAGAAGATCATTTTTCATCCCGGTGCTAAGCAACAAACGTTTCCTCCTCTTCCATTCAAGGTTTGTATTTTAAGCCATTTTCCCCTTTTTACTCACTTCTCTTCCCTCCCCCCCCCCCGCCATTTACTTACGAAAGCTGTTCCATTCAGTTTAATTGGAACAGATGGAAATATAGAAAGTTCCTTTTAAAAATATAAATAAATTATATACACACACACTTATATTATGATCCAGAGAAGGAAAAAAAACCCCATCAGAATCTCTGAGCAGAGAATATGAAGAGCTAGTACTCATTGTTCTGATGCTGAACTCTAATTTTAGATGTGTTTACAAATGTGTGCCTCAGAAAAATTACAGAAAGTGCTGTTCCATAATATATGGGTTTGCTTCTATTGCAGCTAATGTTTTTTGCTAGAAGCTAGCCGTTGAAATCTTCATGTAAAGCAATTCCACCTCTTAGCAACTGGGAAGAAGTGGTCTATGAAGCTCACCAAACACTTCCCCACACACACACCTTCCTTTTCCACATAAACAACTTATCTTGTTTTCCCACCACCCCCTCTTTTGACCCTGCTACATTTTACTTTTTCTACAATTATACATTTTACATCTGAATTTAGTGTTTCTGACAAGCGACAGCTACTGCATTGACAGCCTGAGAGAATGACGTCCTGTTTACCCAGAAAGGGGGTACAGGAAGACACAGATCTCTATCTACCTACCGTGTTAATCCTACCATGCTCTTGGAAAGGATTTTTCCTAGGTAAATCTAAAAGCACCAAAGTATGTCCGTATATTTGCTCCATTTGCTAATAAGAGGACAACAAGGCTTGGAGGAGTGTGAAGTGGTGTGGCTAAGGTCAACAAAAAGAAGCACAGTAAAGCTGTGTATGCAATTCATCTCTCTCAGGGTTAATCCTCTGTCCAACTTGCTCACCCTGTGTTTCCTTCAGCTCTTACCCACAGCCAAAGTGCACTTCGAGGTCAGATGAATACACCATGGATGAGGCAAACCACAGAAACCACTGGAGCTGTCAAAGGTTTCTTCATGGTGTCCCTCTGCTCACCATTAGTAGTAAGATACATAATCCCACTCATTTCCCATAGGCTATTAAGGCAGCAATTAATAGTACTACTGCCATTGTGAATAACCCCGATTTTTTATGTTGCCTCTTTTTCAGGCATGAGAATTTTCAGGCAAAATAAAAGTCTTAAAAGTCTAATTCCGTATCTCCTCCCACAGCCACTGACACCTCTGGGCAAGAACGTAACACCTGAGAGATGATACCAGTCTGTTAATGGACAGAAAACCAGAGCAGAAAGCTGTATTTTTCTCATACCAGGAAGTTCAGATGAGCTGATTTTAGTTTACTTTTTAATTCAATGGCAAGAGCATTACATTAACAGTGCCTTCTATTTATGAGTCCTGTTGACTACCAACTCTCTTTGTTCCCATGTAACCAAATCTAAAACCTCAAAGTACTGTCCAGAAAGCAGAAAGATGATAAGGAGTGTGGGGGCAGAGGTCTAGATCTTGTGTTTTTTTGGGATATTTTGTTCATTTTTTGTTCAGCCTTTATCTGCACTCTACTACCTAAGAGCATAGCATTTCCCAAAACCTGCAACAGAAAAAAGCTGAACTTTTGTTAGCCTTTTCTCAGTGAAGATTTCTCCAACTACAGATCTTCAAAAGGAAGATGAGCTCTGGGGTGTAGACTAGCTAAGAGACATAACACCAGCTCAGGCTAGCAAGACTCATAGGCTGAACCTTGAGTCTTCTTCAGATGACCCAGACAGCATCTAGGTGGATGTCTGCCTCACCTCTGAATCTTACATTGAGACCTTCATGGACAGCCAAGATTTGTACTAGAACTTTGTTGAAAATGGATCAGAGGTGATCTGGATGAGCAAGGAAGCAGAGGTACATGGATGATCTGAGGGTTCAGAGGTGCGAAAGAAAGATGGTAAACAAGTATATGCAAAATGCACACAGTCAGCAAGGTCAGATTTCATTGTTCTACCACACATCACCCTCTGTCTCCAAAGGAAACAACTTTCTTCCCCGACCCCTCAAACAGGATGTTTCAGCTTCTGCTGTAAAAACACAGTGCAAACAAGACAAAATGCAATATGATTGATGCATCCCCACCCTTCCAGTCCTTTATACAAAACTCAGAATATTTCTATCATTTCTAGACCTCTCCTTTGGGCTTTCTGTCACTTTCTGCTAGCTCACATCATTAGGTCATTTCCTGGTTAAGGGAGATCAGAGGAATAAATGTGCATTTACATCCCCTTGCTGCCCTCTTAAACCAACCCTCTCCCTCTTTCAAGGTGTTCAGTGAAACACAGCACAAAATAAGAGCAATGCCACGCTGCCTGCTGATGTGGAAGATATAAGTTCAGTTCCCAGCTTCACCACAAGCTCTCTAGGTGGCAGGTGGGTTTCATTTTCCCCTCTGTAAAGCAAGCATTGTGCTTCATTACCCCACAGGGAATTCTGGAGGATAAACCCCTGACAGCAGCTCAGATTCAAAGCTGGGAGAAGCTTTTTTATCAGAAATACTTTGGAACCAGGGGAAGGGGGCTATTTTGTCCCCTCCCTCTCTCAATGATAGAGGGGTTGGTAGTGAATTCGTGAGAGTCATCCCTCGACCAATTTATTCAACTGAAAAGACCAGAGCCATTTGAAGAGACATATATCAGCACTTCCTTTTTGGTCAAATCCCTAAGACAGGTAAGGGCCACCCTAAAGCCTGTCTCTCTTTAGAGATATCTGGAAATGGGCATTCTTTTTCTGCTCCACTGACAAACAGCACTGTGGAGCTAATGGGTGAAGATCAGAAAAGTTTTCTTCTGAACAGGCAGGGCTTACGAAAATAGAAGCTGCAAAATACCAGGTGAATGAATAGAGAAGACAGAAAAAAAAGAGTGCAGTTTCAAGAGAAACAGATCATTTTAATCAGAAAGACAATTTAAAGATGCATTCTGTCTTTTCTTCTTTATTGGTAATGAACATAAATTGCAAAGGTAACAAGATCCTCAGGTCTTCCCCTCCCCCAATTACCTGCCCATGAACTCAGAAAGAACATAAAGCATGAAAGAAATTTTGGCATGTTTTATTTTGGACCATCAGGCAGTAGTTTATACTGATAGATGTATTTTTGAGAGCGTACAGCTGCCTTATTCACTAATTAAGGCTTCTGAGAATGTAATGAAAAACTGTGTGATTTCAGTGCATGGCAAACGGCCAGCACAATTTGTTCCAGATACACAAAAGAGATTTGAGTTGCAGATTATCTGGGTATGGGTAGAGTAAGTTTCATGCAGGTGTGCAGCAAAGGCAAGGAAAAAGGGACTGGCACCTTATTCCCAGCACACTTGCAAATCCTACCATTGGAATTTCTGCCAGAGGAAAAAACCCACAAAACACTGGTGAAATATATTTCTTGTTCCAAAGTAAGAACCCTTACCTGAGCAGCAGATAGTATATGCCATGTGTACCTGATAACTAGAGGAAGCATGTTACATTTTTATTGAAAGTGGTAGATTTGCAAGTTAGTGTAACATTTATAATGCAGCAAAAAGCATATTCAAGTACAGGACAGGATCCTTCCTTTCCATTCTTTCTCTTGATAAGTGTTATCCGATTTGAAAGTCTCCAACCATTAAACATTGTTTGTTCTTGTTCCCAAAGGGAAGAAAAAAGCCTCTTTCCCACTGAGAAAGGGACCACCCAGAAAACAGTTTAAATGTGCTCAAAATTGAGGAGTGTACACACAACTCAATTCAAACAAAACAGTCTCAGACACTGGCTGGTGTATGAACAGATCTGTGAACAAAGTTGGCATTTCAACAGTCAAAGAAACAGAGCACAGGCGAGATGCCAAGACCAGGAACCCCCAGAATTGCTGACAGGCTAAAACCATACTAACTCCACAACAGCACCTATCCTAGAACTTCATTGCCGTATATCACCCTGACCACGCTGGCAGCAGCCCTGAGCAAAGCAGAGAGTGTGAAAGATGCACACTATCAAATTTACATACATCAAGCAGACAGCAATATGACCAAAATTAAAAAGCTACTAATACATAAGCAATCTGCCAAGTTAAAATGTTGGACTCTTTGGATATCCAACTCCATGTCCATATCTATTACATTATGAACATAATCTCTATGACTACCAGCAACTGGAACATGCAAGGTTTGCTTTCCCCAGTATTTGGAAAAAAGCCTCTTTATCCCAGTGCTCCATAAGTAGCACTTTCGCCGCCAATTTCTCTGCACTGTAATCCAGATTATATCCCAAACCTTCAGTCAGAAGCCATCAGCTTTCAGATATTAAGGAAAGTACTGATCCATGGAGAGAAAACATGTCAGAGAACCAGACTCCTCTTACTCATGGAAATGAACATATTTTTTGAGATAAACCCCAGCTTCAGGCACAATTTTGACAGTCTGATCAGTTCAAAGAAATGTCATCACTAAAAACATTCAGGGTCTTTAACAGAAGGCATTCTTAATAGGCAAAGGAATAGGCAACTTCTTACAGATTCTTTCAAGTTTAGCAACCAGGAGAGCAACAAGGCTGCCACAATCTACTTTTTTAGTTACATAGTTTTATAACTCATTTACAGTCATGGAAGATTTTAGAAATGATTCCTAAGAATGAATTGTCAACAAGTTACTTTGCTGGGGTTTTTTTTAAGGGAGTTTGGGAGACAACAGCATTGTCAAATATTGGATATCTCTGTATAATCTTTCCAAATTCCTGTAAAGGCACCTTTCACTTCTAACATAGCTGCAGGGAGCAATTAAGTTTCTTTTGTAAGTTTTTATTATTTCTAAAACATGACAACTTTTGTTTGGTTCTCAAGAAGTTCCTTTTTCTTAGTTGCTTTTCAAAATAATTGCTACTTAAAGAAAATCTCGTTAGAACTTGCAATGCATTTAATTCTTATTTTATTTTCCCCTTAGAATATAATTTACTATTTTCCTGCCTGCCCTAGCTGACAGTGAAATCAGTCAGCTGTCCCATGCCTCAACAAATCACAGCAATTAGCAACAAACACCACCATAGCATAAACATTTCTAAAGACTCTCCATGAAATACGTCCAGAGACAACATTCAGAACACATGTATCAAGAAGCTCTTAGCACACCAGTCATGGAAAACCTAATTAATCTGATTCAAAACAAACACTGTAGCCAAACACTAAGTGACATTAAGTGGTCTCCAAAAGGCTTTTACAAAAACAAAGTGAACCTTTGACATGGTCAGTGAAGCAGTACTGCAATTCTGAAACGGAGGAAGGTTTAGGGGATGGACTGGGGCTAACTGCAGTGTGCAGAGAATAAAACAAGCAAGAGAGAAGCTCCTGTTCGAAACACTGAGCTCCACACAATCCTGGCCTAGGTGTACCTTACAATCATAGAATCATAGAATAGTAAGGGTTGGAAAGGACCTCAAGATCATCGAGTTCCAACACCCCTGCCATGGGCAGGGACACCTCCCACTAAACCACGCCATCCAAGGCTATGTCCAACCCCACCTTCAACGCCGCCAGGGATGAAGCATTCACAACCTCCCTGGGCAACCCATTCCAGGGCCCCACCACCCTCACAGTAAAGAATTTCTTCCTCAGATCCAATCTAAACCGCCCCTGTTTAAGTTTAAACCCATTAGCCCTTGTCCTCTCACCACAGTCCCTAATGAAGAGTCCCTCCCCAGCATCCCTATAGGCCCCCTTCAGGTATTGGAAGGCTGCTACGAGGTCTCCACACAGCCTTCTCTTCTGCAGGCTGAACAGCCCCAATTTTCTCAGCCTATCTTCATACGAGAGGTGCTCCAGTCCCCTGATCATCCTCGTGGCCCTCCTCTGCACTTGTTCGAACAGTTCCATGTCCTTTTTATGTTGAGGACACCAGAACTACACACAATACTCCAAGTGAGGTCTCACGAGAGCAGAGTAAAGGGGCAGGAGCACCTCCCTCGACCTGCTGGTCACACTCCTTTTGATGCAGCCCAGGATACGGCTGGCTTTCTGGGCTGCAAGCACACACTGCCAGCTCACGTTCATTTTTTCATTTTTCATCAACCAACACCCCCATGTCCTTCTCCACAGGGCTGCTCTGAATCTCCTCCCTACCCAATCTGTAGCTGTGCCTGGCATTGCTCCGACCCAGGTGGAGGACTTTGCACTTAGCATGGTTAAACTTCATCAGGTTGGCATCAGCCCACCTCTCAAGCGTGTCAAGGTCCCTTTGGATGGCATTCCTTCCCTCCAATGTATCAACCGAACCACACAGCTTGGTGTCATCGGCAAACTTGCTGAGGGCGCACTCAATCCCACTGTCCATGTCACCAACAAAGATGTTGAACAAGACCGGTCCCAACACTGATCCCTGGGGGACACCACTCATTACTGGTCTCCAGCTGGACACTGAGCCACAGAGCACTACTCTTTGCGTGCGGCCATCCAGACAGTTCTTTATCCACCAAGTGGTCCACTTATCAAATTGATGTCTCTCCAACTTAGAGAGAAGGATGTCATGGGAGACAGTGTCAAAGGCTTTACACAAGTCCAGGTAGATGACATCAACTGCTCTGCCCCTGTCCATCAGTTCAACAGCCCCTTCATAGAAGGTCACCAGATTGGTCAGGCAGGATTTCCCCTTAGTCAAGCCATGCTGGCTGTCCCCAAGCACCTTGCTGGTTTTCATGTGCCTTAGCATGCCTCCCAGGAGAATCCGCTCCAAGATTTTGCCAGGCACAGAGGGGAGACTGACTGGTCTGTAATTCCCCGGCTCATCCATTTTCCCCTTCTTAAAAATGGGGGTTATATTTCCCTTTTTCCAGTCATCGGGAACTTCACCTGACCGCCATGGTTTTTCAAATATGATGGACTGTGGCTTAGCAGCTTCATTTGCCAGCTCCTTCAGGACCCATGGGTGGATTTCATCCGGTCCCATGGACTTGTATACATTCAGGTTCCTAAGGTGGTCCCGAACAAGATCCTCCCCCACAGTGGGCCCAGGGTCCCCACCCTCACCGTCCCCGCGTCTGCCTTCCACGACTTGGGTGGTGTGGTCAGAGCGTTTGCAGGTAAAGACTGAGGCAAAGAAGTCATTAAGAACCTCAGCCTTCTCCAAATCCAGGGTAGCCAGGTCTCCCGATAGCTTCTGGAGAGGGCCTACGGTGTTCCTAACCTGTCTTTTATAGGCAATGTACCTATAAAATCCCTTCCTGTTATCCTTAACATCCCTAGCCAAGTTTAATTCTAAGTGGGCCTTAGCTTTCCTAACCTGGTCCCTAGCTTCCCGGACAACATCCCTGTATCTTGCCATGACATATTATGGGAACCAGAAATCAATGTTCCTATTAAAAAAGTGGCATGTTTTTTCAGAATTACTGAGCATAAAGATAGCCCCATTAATTTCAGTGGGATCTGCTGTGTATTTGGTGCCTCTGAAAGCTAGGCCACACACTTAAGTGTCTATATATAGCATTAAAAGTCTAACTTAAGTCACCTACTTAAAGTAGGTTACAGAAATTTCAACTTCCATTCCTGGAAGTACTATCTTTTCTCAAAGAGGTGAAGCCCACAAGGGATCAACACTGCCCCTGGCATTGCAAATTCTACTGCCCTTCACAAAAGGGTAGTATTCAAACTCTTGCTGTGGCTATAAATACTCCTGGAAGATATCATGGGCCTGTTTGTGTTTATGCTGAACCAATGCTCCATGGTTACAAAGGAATGATGAAAGAAAGGCCCCTGCATGTATTACTGGGAAAGGTGGTAATATTGTGGTCATGGTCAAAACCAGATTCTTCAGTCTGTTATCTGGTCAGGCCATGTGTCCTTAACTACTAAGGGGACAGTGCTAACGAACAGTGCCCCAACATGTTTAACAAGCTATTATGCACCACCCCAGTGGTGCATTTCCCTTCTTACAAAACAAAAGAAAAAAAAACAAACCGCACAAAATAACAAAAAAAAAAAAAAAAAACCACACACAAAAAAAACACAAACAAACAAATGAACAAACTAAAAACCCAGTTTATCGGCAAGAATGGCAGGTCACCTTGAAAACATCAGAAAAGAATATAGCTCTGGCAGCTTTACACGATTTAGAGATGTTAACTAGTGACTTTACCAGTGTGCACAGCTTCTGTAGTGTTAGGTGCTTAAAAAAGTTTATGACACTGCCTGTTTTTAAGCATGATAATAGATGAGGATATTACTTCTGAACAACTACCATGCTTCATTTGACAGAACAGGTCATAATGAGCCTTCACTTTACACCTTTGAAGCTTTGAATCAAGAGTATGATTTTTGCCCATTTCTGCACTAAAGCTGCTAAAATTTTTCTCTCCTCACCACCAGAACCTGCATTTTTCAACAGTCCTAAAAAAAGTGAATACTCTTAAATCAGGGACATGTTGTTCTAACACCTAATATTAAGCTGTTGCAACACTGAAGTAAGAAAGGATTTAATGTATTGTTGCAGTTGCCACACTGATGAACTAAGGCTTTACACAAGTTCAGTACTCTTCAGTAGCCAGTTTTTCATTACCAAAACATGGCAAAAATAAAAGAGCACAAAATATGCTACTTTGCCCAGCATCAGTTCTGGGTTTTGGAGAACATTTGCCATTCAACATTATGGTTTTAGTTTTTACTTGACTAGAATAAAGCTGGAGGCACAGGTTCCTCTTACCTCCCTCTAAAGGCACAGCTGAGGCTCTCAGAACAGAGTGTGATGGCCCAAAGTTATTTATGCAGCCAGTGAATGCAGAAAGAGGGGTCTCAGGAGAGCTGTTTTCAAATCACAGCCTGCTGCGTCAGGCCCAATGTCCATTTACCCCAGTATCCTGTCTCTGGCAGTGGTCAGTAATAGCTATTAAGTGAAAAAGCAAAAGAACACAACAAATATGTATGTTTTATCCCTAATATACTCTCTTAAATTCTGCTGTCTGCATCTCAAAGACTTGCTGACCTCAAAGTAGCAGCATTAGACTAAAAAAGCCAAACTTTTGAATGGAGTTTTCTGAACATTTGCCTAGTCGCTTTGAATTGAGGAACTTCTGCCAACCCCATCATGCTGCAAAGAGCTCATCAGTGCATAAGCAATGATGTAGAAACAGCTGCCATAATACCACTACTTCAAAATCTTAGAAGGATGCTCTTACCCCACTGCAAGTTACAACTAGGGAAATCCAGACACTGGAATCAGGGGTAGAATTGCCACAGAACTAAGATTAAACTACTTTTTGAGCACCCAGACAGCCCAATAATGGAGAATCACAATCCATGCTTCTAGTAACGGAAGCCATCAGCATTAGTCTTGCTTTGCTAGTGAGGGGCTGACAGGCTGTCTTACTTCAAGTTGCAGAAGAGTTAGGAAACAATGAGACTTCTTACGCTCAGCTGTGCAATTCCCAGTCCATGCCTCTTCTGTCAGGCCTAGAGCAACTATTTATGAGGAGCAAAGGCACAGCTGGAAAGGTTTCTGTGAGGCTTCCTGCGAAACACTGAGATACTGAAAAGCTACTTTCAAAGGGTTTTCGAAACAATATATTTATCTTTATAAACTCAGATTAAAAGCCTGAAATAATTACAGGGGTTAAAAAAAAAAAAAAAAAAAAAAAAAAAACAACAAACAAACAAACAAAAAAAAAAACACAAAACAAAAAAAAAAAAAAAAAAAACCAAAAAAAAAAAACAACGCAAAGTACTTTCAGAAAGTTTTTTGGCAAATCATATTTCCACAGTCTGTCTTTCAAGTACCAACAAACACGCAGTTTTACCACTCATCAAAAGGCTTGTTGTGAGTCAGCCAGATACCTCCCCTGCACGCTGCCTACAATTCCCAGCATCCTGTGAAAAGCACTTTCAGATCCTACCACTTTTTGCTCCCAAACAGATACACTGATCCAATAATCAGGTATCATGCTATCTGTTTAGCCTGCCCTGTCAATACATTGCTATTAAGTTGCATTATCACCAAGATATATTTGGTACAACATCTGCAGGGATTGTATTACAGAAGAATTAATTGTTTGCCACCAAATGCAGAGCTATTCAATCAGCCCCATTGCTAGTCAACACAAGGCCTTGAAACATGACTCTATCTCACCCCATATCTGCATTGCACACCTTGAACAGCTTTAGGGACAGTAGTCAATCACTGTCTTCTGGACTCCACCACTGGCTGCAACTGCAGTGGGCTGCAGAAAACACAGGACTTGTACGTGCAGAGCTCAGTACGGAGAGATACCACAGAGCTGCTTGATGTCCTCACCCTCCACTAAAACATAGGATGAGTTGAAAAATCAGTGATGCCCAGTGTGATTAATAAACAGTGCTTTGGGCCAGAGTGAAGGAGAAAAGCAAATACCACTAACAGATGGCAAACATTTAAAAGGCAGGATTCAGAGGGGAGAAAAACAGTAGCATTTTAGATTAACTCTGAGTGAGCAGTGTCCAACTGAAAAAAGGAAAAACTGGAGTCTTAAGACCAACTACCTCTGCATGGATCTGCCAGCCAGGTCCAGTTATAAGGGAAAACACTATTTTGTCATGCTTTGCGTAAGTTGTTTATTACCATGTCCTTTCAAAGCCTCCCAGACAGAAAAATATCTTCCACCATCAGTCTCCACCAAAGGTGATGTGGCTGCTGGGAGACTCACAGTTGCAGATACCTACTACAGAGAGGCAAAAAAACAAATCCGTTCCGCATGTGCGACCGTGGCTTGTGGCTCAGCTACTTCCAGCATGCTGCTGGCAGCCTGGATATTACCTCTAAGATAAATGAATAAGAGTTTAGGTCTTATTGGATTACTGTTTATTGAACTTTATAAATTCCAATTAACAGACCCCTGAGCAATAAGAGACATGTAGTGTACTCTCCATTTTATAGTGCAATTATTACTGAGTTTATCCCCAGCTGAACAAGAGGTATTAACGGATAAAACATGGGAAAGAAGACATACTAATAGATAAAAGCAGATATTGGAGACAAGGAGATAAACAGATACAACAAGGAGAAAATACACAAGGCAAGAAAGAGCACACGTGTTTGGCTGATCAGTTTATTTCATTGTTTATACTACCATGCAGGAGGCCTGCCGGAAATAGATGAGACAAGTACATAGATGAGTAAGTGTCCTAAATATGAAAGAAAGAGAAAAGAGGTAGGGAGATGGAAGAAAAAAAAAAAAAAAAACAACCGAATGATAAAAATGAAGAGGTAAGCAGCATCAAAATAGGACAGAATTTGGAATTTATTGTTTTTACAGTAGCTCTAGAGACATGAACATGTGGGAAAGATCTCCCTATTCAGCATTTTGCATATGTACAGAGAACGCTGTACTAGTGAAGCTATTTAAAAGAAGGAAATATGCCCAATGTGTTCATCCATTAACTACTTTATACAAACAAGATGCAATTCAATCTCTTCATCTCCACCCTAATACTGGACAGAAACCAAGCTGCTAACATAGGATCTGTGGAAACTCAACTCCATTAAAAGCCATGATGAAAGGAAGGTGTTTTTAAAGTACTGCAGCTACAGTTCTTTCAGGCCATCCTTGCCCCCCGTCTTCATTTCAACCTGCCTTTTTTATTTTCTTGTAATTTATTGAGCTTGTGCATACTGTCTTTTTCAGAGATAAGAGGAGTATGTTTGTGTATAAACTCCAGCAGCAGTTACATCGATCCATCCTTCATCATCAAGGTTTCCTGGTACTTTCATGTGCTAAATATAAGAGCTCCCCTACCTGTTTGCTGCAGGTATTATGAAGTGGAAAAAGGACAGAGGTTCACATCGCCTACTTTTCATGCCTGAAAATTCACATTAACGTTCTGTGCTGGTTGGAATATTAACGTGGTAGTTTCCACTTCTCCCTCATCCCACCATGGCACCAGTGCCCAGATGCCCTCTATGAATTTAGTTGCCCCTCAGAGAACCTGCAGCTTGCAAGGTAACAGTAAAGGTGTGCGGTGGGTGATTTGCTTCGTAAAGACCCAAATATAACTATTGTCAAAACAAGGATCCAAACAAAATATTATTTCTAATGTTGGACAGCATCCTCTTGGGCCAGCAACACTAAACCATACTGAATATGTGGTTTCATCATCAGGCTTAATTCTCCTCCTTGTGACCCTTAATTCTCCTCCTTGTGAACTGATGTCAAGGGAGATGAGGTTCAGCTAGATGATCAGACATGCTACACAATCACTAGCAAGCTAAAATAAGATCAAGTAGCTACACCTAGTTGTTACGCATGCTTGTGATAAAAGATAGCCATGTCCCAGCAAATTTAGAGCCTGAACATAAGGCTTGCAAAGAAAGGACAAGACAGCAGAGATACACACAAAGAGGAACACCATTGTTAAGACGCTTAACTTCTATCCTATCTGTGACAGAGCTTAAAATTGGTCCTGGGTAGTTCACCCAAAAATTGCCTCTAGTTATAGAGGAGTTGCAAGGGAAAGCTGGCAACGATCTTGTTCAGACCCCCTGCTCAAAGGAAAACAGATTTAGTCATTGCAACCTGGTCTGAGTTATGTTTTCTCCTGAAGGTTCTGCACGTGAACTCCACTGGAGCTGCTGGTGTCAACTACCCAGGTGACACACCACAGCAGCAAATACCCCAAATACCAGTAAAAGATGCAAACCTCAATCCTCCTCTCTGAATACTATCTGGAAACTTCTGCCCAAAGGAGGCATAAGAAGCTTGATTTGGTAATGATTTCAATGACTGAGCTTTTTTCAGCATAAGGAAGAAGATATGAAAAGAAAAAGACAAGGCCTATAAATGTTTTTTTAAAGCCTTCTCCAAATATCAGGGTGATTTTCCATAATACAGCAACAATTAAGTTTAAGAAACTTGAAGACCTCAAACTTCTTTTTACAGCTCAAATTCTTTCAGCCATGCCAATCACAGGAGTTACTTACACTTCTTCACTACTTTCCTGGATTTTCTTTCCCTTTAGTTGCTTGTAAGCTGTAATGGCCATCCCTTTTAAAGCTATCAAGTAGCAAGTAGAAGTACAGTATTTCTCCAAGAGCAACTTTTATTGGTGAACTAAATCTACTTATGCATACACTGACGCAACGGAAGACCATTAAAGCAGCTGCAAACTCTTCTTCAGGTTAGAGGTCACATAACACCTCAACAGTAACATAAAAGACAGCAAACAAGCCCAGGTCAGTGAGAGTTAATCTACTGAAAGAACTCTATGTATCTAAGAAAGTAATGCAAACCAATAATGGAATGCCCCTGCCTACTTCCTGCACACCTCCCAAGCCCCCCGATCCTAGAATAGATCAAACAGAATGGATTACATTAATTTTCTATAAACTATATCAACTTGAGTGACATGTCCTTAAGGGTTAGGTGATTGATATCCACAATGAAATCTTATAATCTAAAATCATATTAATATTAATATTAAAGATTTTCTGTCCTTTATGTGCATAATTAAATTCTGAGTATAAGGTGAAATTGACAACATACATTTTGACAGCTTATCTATAATAAATATGCAAATCTTGATACCAGCATGTCACCATAGACTTTGCTGCTCCTTGAAATATCAGAGATCCTTTCTTTACATGACATTTACAGTAGAAGATCAGATATAAAGCATTTTGTATGACTGAGATTTTCACTGGTTTAATCTTCAAGCACAATGATAGGTGCTTCATATTCCATTGCACCAGCACCATCCCTCCTTCCCATCTCCTTTTCGCGACACCATGGTGGGGAAAAGAAGTTCAAGTATATCCACTCTTTCTTTGCTCTTCTTACAGAGAGTGAATTAAAAAATACCCCACACTCTCTGAAGGAATCCTATCAACAGCTTCCCTTAGGCTCACATACACTACCAGGGGAGATAGCTCAACAGGAGGGCTGTACTTAACACAGGAGAGGAATTAAATGAGTCAATAGACAAGATGCCAGTTGCCCTTAAAACTGTGAAGACACCTCAGACTTGTACATTGTCATCCCACCTAAATACACAGCATAAAGAATTTGAAAGCCCAGCCTTTATGAAAGCAGTATTTTGGACCAGTACCTTGTGTGTTCCTGCCCAATAGTCACAGAACGTCAATTTACAGACACACATTCTATTATACAAGCCAGTACGCAGCATCTCATGCTCCTGTATTAACTGAAGTTCAGAAGTCTGGCAACTAGATCATTCTTCATTCACACCCTGTTGCTTGCTAGGACACTGCACATTCAACAAGGCAGTATCATTCCAGGACTGCCACACAACTCTTGCAGGGAAGGGATCAAAACCAACTGTCTTGTGCTAACTTTAATGTATTTTGGAGCCCTTAGCCCTTTCCTACCTCCGCTCTCCTTATCAGAGGCTGATGTGGCAGGAAGAGTGCTTTGTTATGTGAAATTGCTGTGACTAGCACAACAAATATCTAATTTTGATTGGGAATTTGAAGCATAACTAATCTAAGTAACTAATCACAATTTTTACACTACCTTGAGAGAGAATATGTACATGTTCATGTGCACATAAAACTGCACTCATTATCTCCTTCTAAATTAGTCCTCACATCTTCTTGCTAGTATAAAAAGAAAGGAAATATAAAAAGATTTTCAATGATGACAATAATTCGTAAGAAACCAACCTAAGGCTATGAAATATATTGTTTCAAGGTCTGTTGTAACCATTTATTTCTGACAAGGCAGGGGCACAGGTAGAATAGGAACAAAAAGATCAAAAACCACTGATCTATCTTCTGTTATTTTCTGGCCAAAGCCCAACACTGACCATGAAAGGTGGGATATGAACAGAGCAACGTGAAAACCTGAAGTGTACAGTAGGAGCTTTTCTGTAGAGTTCATATGGGTATATGAACAGTTATACTGAACACAAGGTGGTAATGCAAGATAGCTTACCCTACACTAATTGAAGGATTAAATGCTGAGGATTTACTACATGGCAAAAACATGAACCCCAGCAGTTTGAACAGAATAACCCTCTTCATCCTCAGGGAAGACTGAAGATTTAGAATCTGTTCAGGTGTTGAAACCTTTAGAGTCCTTTATTTTCAGGAAAAGAAGTAGGGATTGGCCAGGGAAGACAAGCCTCATTTTCTTCAGGTTTTTCAGGGCAACCTTGCAACCACCACTACACCTTTCTCTAAAGTCACAGGAACCTATATTTAAAAACCATGTAGTTTTATGTAACAGCATCCTCCCTGTCAAGACAAGCTTGCATGGAGAGCTTTAGTACTTCAGAAACTCTATGGCTAAGTTGTTTGGAGCCTGCAAGTGAAGTTCTGCTGCCAGAGAAGGAAATCTGTGTCAAATGAAGCATCTCCTAAGTCATCCTGTCAGCAGCCAGCCTCTGCTCCACACCCCAGAGCAGCGCGAAGCACGAGATGTGGTTGAGGGCTGTCACCTTGCCTGCCATCTAGGAACCAAAGCAGGAACTTCCAAAACTAAGAGGTGCAGTTCCAAAACCCCGTCTGTAAAGAAAGGGAGCTCTAAACAAAGGACTGTAGTCTCTGCAAGCTGCAGAGACCCATATCAACAGGGCATGCTGGCAATGCTGACGTCAAGTCAGGTTGTGTCTTCAGAGAAGAAGGGGGCAAATAAAGGAGTTTTCATTCCTTCTCCCCCTGCACCATTCTCACAATTAACACTCAGCTCTTGTGTTGTATTCATCTCTGTTTAATCCTCCCCTGCTTTATTTTTTATTTGTGTTGACTTGACACACCTTAATCCCTGAGTCAGCTCTTATTTCTTGCTAAACCAAAGGTAAATTACACCAAGTCCATCCAGCAATGTTAAAGCCAGAAGGATTTATAGTGCAAAGCACCTGCTAAATATACCCATGCAAGCATACCAACTGCAAGAGCTTTTCTCAGTGCCAGAGACAAACATGTCACACCCAGAAAATGCAAAACAATACAGGGGTAAAACAATGCAGCATATAAGAGACCAGGTCTCCATGCTGCACCCAGGGCCTAATGAAGGAGAAGGCAAAGAAAGGAGAACTTCCCTTTCGGCCTCTGCTCATGCAGTGATTACTCACACTCCCTTCCCTCGGTACTATGGTAGTGCCACCTCTCACATGAGCATCACCCACATCACCTCTGCATGTGGTTGCTTTCCATCATACACGTATTCCTCCTCACTCTCAGGGACTCCACACAGAGGCATTTCATCTCACCCAAGGAAATGCCTGTGTGTACTCACTCACCCTCAGCTCGCACATGCTCCATCAATACCACGCTCCTGTACTCTATTTTTGCCTCTGTCCCCATTTGTATCACCATCTCAATGTCCATCACCCTGCCTGACTCTGCTCCCTTCACTTGCACACACTGATGTGGTCCCCTTACATCCATGTCCCAGGCGCTACACAATCTAAGCTTCCTCTCCCTTCCTTCTGCCTGCCGACATCAGTCTCTCTTTCAAGCCTGCAAGAGCTCATGTGCTAGGCAGGAAGCACATTTTTGATTCATGCACATTATCAGCAAAGTGCATCCAGATCTGAACAGCCCTGTCAGCTCTTGAGAAATGAAACAATAGCAAGTATCTGGTGAATTTCATGGTTATCAACACTCCTAATCAGGCAGATGAACTGGAAAAAAAAAAGGCATTCATTACTCTGAACTAATGATTCCTTAACGTCTTTGCTTTTTGAGACTTGACTTGCTTCAGTTTCCCTATTTTTATTTTCAAATGAATTGAAAACCCAGCCCTTTTTGTAGGAATTCTTGCAATATCCAGAGCCTGAGGTCTCATTCCTTCCTCCCCCTCCTCTGGCTTCTGTTTGTGGAGCATCATTATCGTTATGTAATGATGTTTCTGTCGAGCTGGCAGAATTGCATTGTGAAGCGCATTAACCTGGCGATAACGGATCACTTACGTTTTTTATCATGATCAATTGCCAAGTTAGGACATCGGGCCACTTCCAATAGCTCTATGCACTCGATAAATTAGTGTGCTGGCCTAGAACCTGTGATGGAATATTGTTTGGATTTCTAGTGGCTCTGCAACTAATCGTATTTTTCCCCATCTGTTTGCTTTGCTTTGACTCAGGGCTGTCAAGGGAGGGGGAGTGTAGGGGATGAGAGAATAAGAGATCTGTCTGTGTAAGATTTATCCCTTGGCACTAATTGTCTCACCCACTCCTTCATTAGGACCGCTCTCATCAACTCATTCCTGGCTGACAGCCTCCAACTCTGCCTAATCCAGGCAAGGTGCTGAGACTTTCCTTTCTGTTTGTACAGAGACAAAGTTTTCCCATGACTGCAAGCAGTTTCTGCAACCAGATCAGCTCTGGAGCCCTGCATAGAGTCATAGGATCATAGAATAGTTAGGGTTGGAAACGACCTTAAGATCATCTAGTTCCAACCCCGCTGCCATGGGCAGGGACACCTCCCACTAAACCATGACACCCAAGGCTATGTCCAGCCCAACCTTGAACACCGCCAGCGATGGAGCATTCGTAGCTTCCCTAGGCAGCCCATTCCAGGGCCTCACCACCCTTACAGTAGAGAATTTCTTCCTCACATTCAATCTAAACTTCCCCTGTTTCAGTTTGAACCCATTACCCCTTGTCCTTTCACTACAGTCCCTAATGAAGAGTCCCTCCCCAGCATCCCTATAGGCCCCCTTTAGATACTGGAAGGCTGCTATGAGGTCTCCACGCAGCCTTCTCTTCTGCAGGCTGAACAGCCCCAACTTTCTCAGCCTATCTTCATACGGGAGGTGCTCCAGTCCCCTCCTTAGTAAAATGTAATGTATTTATTGTCAAAGTGGAAAATGTACAGGACAGTACAAGCACGTATTTATAATGTACCACTGCCCCAGAATCTGACCACTCTCAGTCAACAGCTGACTGACTTACATTCAAGTAAATATTTTAATCAGCAACTTAGCATACACAATACAATCTGAATGCAAAGATCATCAACTATAATGCTGGAAGAAGCCTCTGTATTAACGTTTTTACTTGGTCAACTGCACCTTACAAAACACAAATGGCGACAAAGATGACCGATTCTGAATCATATTCAGAGAAGATGGAGCATAGTACAGGCAATTCCTCTAAAACAGAAGGATTATACTAAACAGCCTAGAAAGTACTGAACATTGATCTGGGTGGGATTGCATCTGAAATTGTCTCAGCCAGCCCTGTAACGGGGCTCTCCAAAGTTTTGACTGCTGTATTGGCCTCATTCACAAAAAAAAACCAAAACATCCCAAACTGTCAAAGCATGCCTCAAAGCCAAAGGAGAAATTAAACTGCTTATGTCACCAACAGCAAATCCCATCTGACTTCTATGTCCTCACACGAAGGAGGAATGATGATGGTTTTTGAACTCAGTCGGTTTTTGTGAGGGCAACAACAGTAGAAATCCTTTACAGGTCTCTGCACAGCAATGGCAAGACCCAGAGTTAGACGCTTGCAGTCATCGCAACTGACCTTTGAGGCAAAAGAAAGGAGGCAAATATTGCTATATCCTCTTTGCTCATAGCTTCTGCAGTGGACACACCTACCACAACCAATGTACAGGGGGGGTTTGTTTCCATTTTCAGGAAATATTTATTTTCCTTTCACTTCAATGGCTGGATGCAAAAATGAATTGAATTGCCACTATTTACATAGGGCCTACAAAGCCAGATTATAACATTAGGTATCTCTCTTCATAGCCCATTGAGAGCTGCCCCATTATTACTGCAAGCTAGGCAGGACACTAGAGAGACCTACAGGTCCCAATTCTGGAAACTTATGCATGTAATCCTTATGCTGCTGCTGACCACAACAAGTTTATTTGTGTACTTAAAGTTAAAAAACTTCGTGAAGTGCTTGCAGGATCAGAGTCCTATTTCCCTGGATGGTAGTTCTGCTGCTGGTAAATAAGTGCCAGGAAATAGAGCAGAGGCATGCTGGTTTGTGCATCCCCAGGCATCCCCAGGAAGACAGAAGCAAACTCTAATATTTACCAACCTGAAAAAAAAGTAAAAACCTGGAGTTTCCAGCTTCTTTGACAGTACTAGCACCAGAAGAGTGAAATAAATTAAATAATCATGCCATAAATACTAATTAATTGCCATTAAAAAGTACTCAAATCGTTTAAAGGAAAAATGCAGCCATTAATCAGAATAGCTCAGGTACCTAAATAAATATTTACTATTATGCGTGCATATTTAATCTACCTACCCATCAAAGACTAATGCTCTGTTCCTTGCCAGTGAGGCTTATTAACATCCTAGAGGGATAAAACAGCGCCCCAGAACTGTGCAGGAAGAGGGCATTGGAATTTCAGAGCAGCACAGTTGCACAGGTAAAAACATAAGCCTGGAAGTGTGGTCCTACATATAGACTTACATACAGGAATAACCTCATCTTATTACTTGTGTTTAAACTAACGGCTCTAGGCCCTAATACACAAACTCATTGTCCAAGGCAAGCCCTTCTTAATGGATAGATCCAATCCTGGAGAGCTCCTAAGCCCACACATCAAAGTCTTCTCAAGATTAGGATTTAACATATTGTATTAATGAGAATTACTTTCAAGCGACAGTGCCAGAACAGGTCTATCTATAGCTCTCAGAAAACAAGAAAAACCCTCCATGTTTGAAGTCTGCTCAGAGACGATTTGTTAGGAAGGGGGGTTAAAACAATTTTTAGGAGAAAGAAAATTCAGCTAGGAAAGGAAAACAGAATTTCTAAGCTTTAAAGAAAGGGGGGGGAAAAGACATAACTGGCTTTGTTTGAGAACACTCAATCCAACTCAAAGCTCACAAACAAGAATTAAGGATACTCACCATCTGGAACAAAGAGATTTAGCAGTCTACTGCCTATTGCAAATTGAACCCTTTAGGACCTTTGCAATGCTTCTGCCCCTCATTTTAAGGGGTCATCCCCCAAAAAGGAGACAAGAAAGTGCTCTCATCGAAGGGAAACTTTAACAAGGTACAGGCTGGTGAAAGAAATGATAAAAAGAAAGGACACTGGGGGCTTGTTTAGATGCTATTATGTGGTGCTCCTGGGGTTGTCCTGAACTTGTGTGCTCCTACTTTTTGAGTAAATTGCTCTTCCAAGTGTCATTAGGGGAAATTAAGTATAAACAATTAATAAGTATTGTAAAGATTACCTTAAAGTGCTCTCAGTAGGCTTTTGCTATGATTGCTATTATTTCTGAAAAATAAATACGAAGGGAGAGTGTTCCAGATTTTTATTTTTATTTTTCATAATTAGGCTTTGCTAAAAATGATCAGGGGTTTGTAGTTTTGTTCCCCCCCCCCCCCCCCCCCTTGAAATACAAACAGGTACTTTGGTAGCGATAATTCTAAGAAACATTCAAAGAAGAAGTGTGTTAAGCTTTAAAGTACAGCTTATTGCAATAACTTTTTTGGTATAGTTTTCCAAGACTTCTGTTAATATGTAGAGAGAGTTACAGAGTTGTAAGCAGGTAGGTACTAGTCTAGGAACCAGCCTTTTAAAATACTACTGCCAATAAAATAGCAAACAATTTTTCCACTTGATAACTTTCCCGATGTTCAGTTTGCTTCTGTTCAGAGTGAATTTGAAAGCTTATATGCATTCCTTAGCACTTAAAACAGTTACTAGACAATAGCTATTCTTCCTGAAAGGAAAAATTTTAAAAACTACATTCAAGGTAGCACATACGATATACAGACAAAAACTTACATTTATAAATTAAGAAACAGAAAGTACTTACTTCTTTGTGACTAAGAGCTAAATCCAAAACCAGAGTCAAGTACTTATCTCCAAAAAGATTTCAACACCAGCTCTGCTATCTAACTTTAGAGATGCAACTCTACATAACACTCACTGTGTTTAGATCATCAATTCATGTAGAACAGTTACAGAGAAAATCAGCTCAAGAAAACCAAAACAACCTTGCAACCAACACCTAAGCTGTATGAGATCTCTGTAGCTTCATTGACTTTGGTAATGCTAATTTACACCAGCTGGTAATCTGCATGACAAATGTAGTGAGTGGGAACCAGGTCTGATTTTGCTACGAGCTCCTACCCCCAGGTGAAATAACTTCAGCCTGGAAAACTGGGACAGAAGAGCTTTGCAAAGAAGTCTGACAAGGTCCACCTTCATTTCTGAGCAAAACAAGTGCATTCCCTGCAAGAAATACTTTTTGCCCTAATCCTGCACTGCTGCCCCCTCTTTAAGTAATCCTGATAGCGAGAAGAGAAATTTTCAGGAAATATCTAGGTGTTTTTTATGGGAAAGAGTGGAAAGTGCTTGAATAGCAAAGACACCAGTTGTCTGACTGATACCTTCCCAGAAGCGAGATGAGGTTTACCAGGAGAGAAAGGGAAAGGGGAAAAGAAAGGGAAAAGGAAAATGGAGTAGACTCTAAACATTGGGTATACCTGGCTTGGAGGGAGCGGCCTATGCAGGTGTTTAGTGTTAAGGAGCACGGACATGAAATATCTGTTGATAGCATGTGGGCAATGTCTTCTAAACAAGGTGTTTATTTTGTGACTGCATAAAACTGATATTCCCTGTTCTTGGGTTGCTGTGGTGGCAGTGGAGGCTGTCAGTGCTGTTTTGGTACAGAGGGAAGAAAGAAAACTCTCTTGTCACTCACCTTTCAGTAGTGTTGAAGTCTTTCCTGCTTTCCACTGATGACATTGTGACTTTGCTGCTTTTTCTTTCCAAACAATGTATGTACTGCTTTGCTTTGTGACTCTGAGCTGTGGATGTACAGCCAAAAAGGGGAGCAGAACATGGAAATGGCTCCATGTAGTTCAGATGCTGTCTGGGACTTGCACATGCAAAGATGGAGCAGGCTTGACATGTCATTGTAACTGCATGGGGTCTCTTGCATGGGCAGTCCAGCCTGTGTGTCTATCTCAAATCTAAGTCAACCTTCAGCTGTGAAAGAGGATAAACCAACATGTGGGACTCTGTGCAGGAGGAGAATAATTTTTGTGTCTCTGGCATCCCTTTTGAGGAGAACTGTCCTCCTAGGCTGGCTCAGCAGGAGGACCTTAATGTGAGCAGTTTAGATTTGCGGTAAAACTCTGTGAGTTTTAAGATGATAGGTGTGGTTTTAGCCGATTTGTTCTTAGAATTTATTGTCTTTCTCTTTTACTTTAAGTGTAAAGCAGCTTCAAATCAATGCTTTAGAAAACATCACCTTGGTTCTCTGTCCTTGACCCCAGCCTGTTTTTCTCTGCCAAGAAGCAAGGTTTTTTTCTGTCAACTGATAGAGAAACTAAAAGCTTTGTGTTTCTATGACCTAGCCTGTTTTTTAGTGCTAAGGAGATTTTAACAGAAAATCCTTAAAAAAAAAAAAAAACAATGCCCAAAATGTTTTAGGCGAACATTTGTCCCATCTATGAATGTGGAGAGAGAATGGTTTGACTGAGGATCTCAGGCATAGGTGAGGGAAGGCAGCTGACCTGGGTGTGCTAGGGGATGCTGGCGTTGGCTCTCTGGACCAGTACAGGTGAGTGAATACCCCACCAAGTATGTGACAGTGATTTGATGTGACAGCTACTACTGTTCCCAAAGCAAATGGTGTGCGCCAAAAAGAATCAAGATGGTGCTTTGGATGCTGCATTAGTAGGAGATGAAGATATTTTGTGGCTTCTTGTACCGTAATTCTGGACCAGACAGAGTTTGAGAGAACAATGTTCTCATAAGGGCATTTATGCAGCTCAGAAGAGATCTCATATCTGGGCCCTGTTCCAAAACATGGATTTGTTAGAGAAGACGTTTTTATGCTGATGGAATGGGTACTTTTGGGGTTGAGTAGAAACTAAGCAGGGCATTTGAGGCTGGGACATAAGAACCACAAATTATGGTCTAGCCGCTTTTGTTTATTTATTTATTTATTTGTGGCTACAGCTCCAGCTTTTTTCTATATCTTAATCCCTCTATGTAAAGTGGAACTGAAGCAGTTTTTACTTTCTAGGGGCAAGATGAGAATATGGGTTGTGAAGTGTTGTTGCATGATGATGATGAAAAGTGCAAAAGAATATTAAACTGCTGACCTCACTGATGGCACAGTGCATGGTGCAGCATAAGGAACACTGGGCTGGTGGTCAAAAACTTAGGTTTATTTTTTCTCTTGGCTGCTGAGTTGCTGCATGGCCTTGAGAGTGTGACTTGCTCTCTTCTGTTTCTTCTGGCATGCACTTCTGTTAAAGCATGAGCAGCACCCTGCACTGTGGGGCATTGATTGCAGCTGAGCTTTCCAAATGCAACCTTATCGCATTATGCAAACTTATGAATTATTTCTATTGGTTGTCTGATAGAAAACAAATTTATTCTTACTCTTGTAGTAGAATGTCATTACTACTGCAAGGAAATGGAGCTCCTCCCAGCTGTGCAAAGCTGGTAACAGAACTAGGGAGCTTTGAAATTCCCTTGAATTTGCTAATGCATGGATAGTCGCTGACTGGCAAGTAGAATTTTCCTTCATGCTTGTTTGTGGGTGAAATTCATTCCTCTCTGTTTAGGCATATGCACCTACTTAAGCTGAGGCTGATGTAGAGGGCTTAAAGACTGCATAGGTGCGCTATTGGTCTGTACGAAGGAGTTCAAGCTTTTAATTTTCTATCTGCTCTTAATTTTCACTTAAGGTGGGATACGTGGTGATGAAGTTGCATTCTCTTCAAATCATTTGGAGTTTGGAGCTAGAATCATACTTGGCATGAAGAGTTAAACAACATAACACCATGAGACCTCACTTGGAGTATTGTGTGCAGTTCTGGTGTCCTCAACACAAAAAGGACATGGAACTGTTCGAACAAGTACAGAGGAGGCCACAAGGATGATCAGGGCACTGGAGCACCTCCCCTATGAAGATAGGCTGAGAAAGTTGGGGCTGTTCAGCCTGGAGAAGAGAAGACTGCGTGGAGACCTCATAGCAGCCTTCCAGTATCTAAAGGGGGCCTATAGGAATGTTGGGGATGGACTCTTCATTAGGAACTGTAGTGATTGGACAAGGGGTAATGGGTTCAAACTTAAACAGGGGAAGTTTAGATTGGATATGAGGAAGAAATTCTTTACTGCGAGGGTAGTGAGGCACTGGAATGGGTTGCCCAGGAAATCTGTGAATGCTCCATTGCTGGCGGTGTTCAAGGCTGGGTTGGACAGAGCCTTGGGTGTCATGGTTTAGTGGGAGGTGTCCCTGCCCATGACAGGGGGGTTGGAACTAGATCTTAAGGTCCTTTCCAACCCTAACTCTTCTATGATTCTATGATATCAGTGAAGCATCATCTCTGTACAACAGCGTCCTGAATCAGACATGGGGAATTTAGTTCAATGACTCTTGGTTTGTACCCATTGACTGGAAGTCACACACTGTTTCATACATGCTGTAACTCCAGAAAGTCAAAAGGTCTGCTTCACTTTGCATACCAGCTTCTTTTCTAATGCTAGACAGAGGCACTCAATTAGACCCAGACCTCACTAATCCTGTCTTAAACCCAATGACTAGATTAACTCTATGCATTTGAAAAACTAACAAAGATTTCTGGATTGCTCACAGGAAATTCAAGGTACTGTATATCCTTGCAGATTAGCAGAAACTGCTCTGTGGAAGCGGATCAAGACAGCTTGAGCAGGGCAACTTGCACGTCAGCTGATGTTACTTACATCTGCATGGGAAGAGAGTGTATTTATAGCTTAGTTTTCAGAAGACAAGGCCTATATCATGGTGTCACTGCCTCTGACTCTCCACTCCAGTGATTTCTGAACCTATTATCCAACCTCAGATAAATTGACTAAGTCAAAAATCCAAGTGACTAAACTGGAAGAAATTTTATGAAAATATGTCTCTGGGTAAAGATAAGACATTAAAATTGAAGATGCTCTAGACAGAAACCACATGCATGGCTCAACCATATTAGCTTAAAGAACTCAAGTGCTATTGGTCAAAAAAGACTTTCAGGTTTTCTGTTTTCCCGTACATTTAGCTGTCTCAGATGGTACCTGTTGAAGGAATGTTTTTAGTGAAGCATTTCATACTAAGAGCGCTGAAAATAAGACAAGAGCCAGTTTAGTGCTCCTAGTGACTCCAGTGACAAGTAGGCACAGCCAGCTCTGCTTTCTATCAAGACCCTTTTTGTCCATATTGCATACTTAATGGTCAATTCAACACCTTTGTAGATAAGATCAGGCATGGGTAGGGATTATGATTGGGTGATTTGAGACAGCCAGCATGGTTTCACCAAGGTCAAGTCCTGCCTGACCAGAGTAGTGGTCTTCTATAATGGAGAAACTACATCAATGGACAAAGTAAGGGCTACGGATGTTGTCCATCTGGACTTCTATAAAGACTTTGACACAGTTCCCCACAACATCTTTCTCTCTATATTGGAGTGATACAGATTTGATGGATGGACTCTTCGGTGGGTGGGGAATTGGTTAGATAGTCACATCCAGAGGGTATTGGTCAAAGGCTCAATGTCTAGATGGACAACAGTGACAAGTGGCGTCCCTCAGGGATGTGTACTGGGACCAGTACTCTTTAATATCTTCTTCAGTGACATAGACAGTGGGATTTAGTGTGCCATCAGCATCTTTACAGATAACACCAAGCTGAGTGATATAGCTGATACTCCTGGAGGACAGGAAGCTAACCAGATGGACTTGGACAAGCTTGAGAATTGGGCCCATGCGAACCTCATGAGGTTCAACAAGGTCAAGTGCAGGGTCCTGCACCTGAATCAGGTCAACACCTGGTACCAATGCAGGCTGAGGGATGAAAGGATTGAAGAGAAGGACTTGGGGCAACTGGTGGATGAAAGATTGGATGTGAGCCAGCAATATGTGCTTAAAGCCCAGAAAGACAATTTTATCTGTCTTGGGCTGCATCCAAACGAGTGTGGCCAGCAGGTCAAGTGAGATGATTCTGCGCCTGTACTCTGCTCTGGTGAAACCTCACCTGGAGTACTGTATCCAGCTCTGGAGTTCTCAGTGCAGGAAAGACATGGACCTGTTGGAGCAGATCTAGGGCATGGCAATAAAAATGATCAGAGTGATGGTACACCTCTCCTATGAGGAAAGGCTGAGAGAGTTGGGCTTGGTCAGCCTAAATGAAGAGAAGGTTCTGGGGACACCTTGTTATGGCCATTCAGTTCTTTAAAAGGGCTTACAAGAAAGATGCTGAGAGACTTTTTAACAGGGTCTGTTGTGATAGTACGAGGGGTGATGGTTTTAAACTGAACCAGGGGAGATTAAGGTTGGATGTGAAGAAAAAATTCTTCACAATGAGGGCGGTAAAATCCTGGCATGATTACACAGATTGGTGGTGGATGCACCATCCCTGGAGACATTCAAGGCCAAGCTGGATTTGGTTCTGGGCAAACTGATCTAGTTGATGATGTCTCTGCTCATTGCAGGGGGCTGGACTAGATGAATTGTGAAGGTCCCTCCCAACACAAACTATTTGAGGATTCCATGATTATCTAAAGCATGGTCTACTATGTGTTCTTACAGTGTTTCCACTCATTCTGTTTCAAGTACCTCTTACCACAGCAAAAGTCATGGTCTCACTCTTAATTTAGGCATTTCTAGGAAGGGATGCACTTTGGCCAAATCAGGTTGTATGCCAGCTTGGAGACATCAGCATGGATTTAATCTACAGAAGCAAATAAAACACCCTATGGCCTGTGATCTCCCACAGAGTGTATGAATGTTTCAACATTTCCCCCTGCCTAGCACAAGCCCTGCTTGTATTTCCTTCACTTTCTCATGGTTATTGTTTTAAATTCTTCTTCTGACTCCAAATTACCACGTGGAGCTTCAATGCCCATGGCAGAGCAGTTCATCATGATGGACTCTAAAAATGCAGAGGCAGCAGTTGAAGCAGTGTACCTCTGATCTGAAGTCCCTTAAATCTTTCTAACCAACTTGGTCCAAGCTCATGAAGTTCCTTGGATGCTTGATGAATCAATACCTTGTATATCGTGCTAGGAAACAAGCACTGAATTTTTTAGGAAAATATGCAGGAGCTAGAATGTGCCTTCCTCATCAAGGTTGCATCTGCATGAAAAGGTGACTTGCAGCAATTATGCTAACGGATGTTTTTAAATCTGATTTCTTAAAGAAATGTGTTTTTTTTCAAGTACCTATTCTGTCTGCCTACCTAGTGATGGCTCTGTCTGTCTATGTAACCCTGAAACTCACCGGGCAAATTCAGCACAATATGTTAGAGAAGAGAGGTCTCGGAGACCATTATAAACTTCATTAATAGGATGACTGATAGTGAAATCATTGAAGAAAGGGCCTCTAAGCTCACCCTTTAGTAGACATTAGGGAATCTACATGGAGAGTGAGACATCAGAAGTGAAGTGTCACCAGCTTTTTCTGCTCTCTAAACAACTTGTTTTTAACTCTGCTGGACCTGAGTGAGACATGGGAAGGACGGATTTAATTCCCCCGCTCTGGCAAGGGAATATACTTGGCCCCTGACATCATTATAGACGAATCCCTCCAGGGATATTAAAGATGGAGAGCATAGTTCAATCTTGGTGGCGTCATGTCCAGAGGGCCAGTGGGAGAAATCCTCCTTGCCTAGTTAGGCTTAAAGGGAGACTTAACACAAGGAGGATGACTAAAGTGCATTTAGAGAGAGTGATTTATGTAAAACTATAACCTTTATAAAATAGGATTAAGTGCCAATGTGCTTACATTTGGATGGGGAACACTTGTTATTTGTCCTGCAAGAGTTATGGCCGATAGGTCTCTGCAAACTGAGACTGAGGGAGCGACAGAGAGTCTCAGTCGCTTTTTCTCTTTCCTTTTGCTCCTGCCCCCCTCCTTCTTTCATTAAAACTACACATCATATGAAGCGGCACCAGCCTCAGAGAGTCTCTGACAAAACCATTGCATGGAGCCTCAGGACAGAACTTGCTGCAGTTCATGTTCTCTCCCTCTGCCCTTCCTCTCCTTGCCTTTTGCTTTCCGAGTGTACATCCAATAAGTCAGATGAAACTTAATCTTGTTTGCTCTGTCTCTAATTCTCTCTTCCTTTCTCTATTCTCCTTTTCTCTTGCTGCTCTGCTTCCTTGTCCCTTCTCTGCCCTCCAGCTTCAAGCTGTGTTTTATGTTGCTCTAGAACAGCAGCAGTTTTTAGGCTTACCTTTATTCTTTCCTGTTGCTGGCCTTCTTCTTTAGTTGTGGATCAATAAGTGCAAACAGTGGGCAAGGGAACATCAGTGGAATAAAAATGAATTGACACATCTCCGTCCCTATTTTGTGTCCCTCAAACTGTTGAATGGGCTGATTTTACAGCATAGATGTGCTTGAAGTAGAGGGAGCAATCCTGCTTTTTGGTTCTGAGGCTTCCAGATATTGGGTGCCTCTGCTCAGAGACCCAGACGCTATCTTAAAGATGAATCCCTCGCTCAGGAAGTACAGACTGTCAAGTGAAATGTTGCTGTGATCTGTGATGATTAGTTAGGGACTAACGTCACCAGGCTCTATTTGGCATCACCTCTCTATTCACAAAACAGAATCCCGGGTACTTTGGTATCTCCTTTGGGTTCTTTTTCAGGTTCTGGCTACCTGTAAAAATCTGTTAAAACAAGAGACCTGTTTCTGCAGCATGAACTTGGCTCTCTAAAAAGATGAACTATCGCTATTTTTCATTTTTTATTGCTTCTTGCTTTGGGTTTTTTGGTTGGTTGGTTTTGGGGTTGTTGGGGTTTGTATTTTTATTGTGTTTTTTATTGTTGCTTGGTTTTATTTCACAAAATTATCATACAATTAACAAACAGAGTGTGCTATAATCACTGAGCTGGGAAATCTGGCTTGTACCTTTATTTCTGTGCAAAACCTTTCTCCTTTTTAATGTCTTCACCTGTGGAAAATGGAAGATATCACCCATCTGAAATGATGAAAATGGGGAGCTCAAACCACTTAAAAATAACTCCTGTCCAATGAAATCTAACTCCAGTAATTTCTTGGATTTAGAAAAATCTTTCTCTTCTTACTCTGGTGGGAGAGCAGAATTATTGGTAGACTTAGCTTTTCACATCCACTACTGCAATCTTAGAAGGAAATTGTGAGTGTAAATCAGTTGGGTGCTCTGATCCATCTATTCTCTTTTTGAGTGCAGATTGATATGTTTTCCTCCCTTTGAAATGGGAATTAGAATCATGGAAATACAAGGCCTGTAAAGCTTATTCTCTTCATACTCTAGTTTTCTGCTGGTGTTATTGCAAAGACTTCTATGTTCATTTGTTCCTGGTATATATCAGGATTTATAAAGATAAGTGTTGGTGCAATCAGGTTCCTCAATATTAGCAAGAATAATTAATTTCCAGTATAAGCCCTAACATGACGAGTGCCAGTTATTGATGGATGAACAGTAAAAGGGGCAGAGGCTTTGCTCAATTTGAATTCTTGCTCCTCCAAACCTTTTCAATATCCTCTCAGCTTTATCCAGGAGCTTTAATGCTGTATTTCTCCAATAAGGCCTTTCTTAAATTTTTAATCTTGACTCAGTGTAATCTCTCTCTCAAATGGTTACCTGCAGCTGTCGCTATTAGGAGCATTGATCTGCCCTCAAGACAAAGCATGAAGACATTTTGAGGACCTCTTTTTCTTAGATTTCCTCCTCCTCTTGGCTAAGCTGACCATGCTCTCACAATGTTTCTTTCAGGGATGCTGCTGTATTGCTGGATTTCAAAGCACTGCATTGAGCAGGGAGCCAGGAGAGCAACGAGACAACTGAACTCCCTCCTCCCAACACCCCAGACATCCCAAATCAGTTTGATTACAGTTTTGCTTGAAAGCTGCTGGGTCCCTTTGAGCTTAAATGGTTGTCATGTTTTACAGATGGATTATTCCAAATCCTTAGGGAGAGAAAAAAGTTAACAAGGAGGATAAAGTAGAAAACCACTGTTGCAACAATCACTCACTTCAGCTACCCAATGGCTGCTGTTATGTAATGCAATCCCCATATACGGTGCATTACCAACTTCCAATATGCAGCAATATTTACATTAGCATTAGGGCACCATCAAACCTTTACTTATCCACATAGTTGAAATTGTTATCTGTATATGAACCCCAGAGATGATATATCTAATTGTCAGCAGTGACCTGATGATAATAGCAGTACAATTTAGTTACAATATACAATATCATCAATCATCCAAATGTAGCATAAAGAGAATGGACCATTTGCTAAGGTTTTGCCGGGGGTGGGAGAAAGGTCCCTCGCTTATAACAGCTGTATATGCTGAAGGCTTCCCTCAGGAAAGGGACTGGCAGGACTGGGGGAGAGATCTTCCATAGAAATCAGAGTCACCTTCAAGGGTGGTACATGCCTCTATTTATTAGCATTATGCTACATATGCTAATGGCAGACTGTACACTATTTCTGAGCATTAACATCTGCTCAAAGCAACAGACTTTCACTTACAGAAACTGATTTAAACTCAGTGAAGCAGATAAACACAGAAATCTAAGCAGGTGGCTGCAACTGAAGGAAGAATTCTCAATTCCTGCACTCAACCAACAAACTTCACTAAAACCGTAATTAATATTCAGATAACTATATTCCAACAGGCAGAATAAACAAGATCATTTAAAGGATGCAAATATCTACCTGGGATGAGGGGAGGTAGAAGCTCAGGTTTGGAATACAGAGTGGTTTGAATAGCAATCCAAAGCACTCCTTAATTCATACTGCTGCCTTTGATGTTGGCCTAGGCCAGAAAACACAAACAGCAAGAGATATTATTGCACCATTCACAGACACAAAATGGGAATTAAACTTTTAAATAAGCAGTTTGTGGAAGGTAATCATAGAAATGAATCTTTCCTTGTAGAATGCTAGATGGGGTAAAGATTTAGTTACAGGAGTGCTGGTAAATTTAGTCACTACTTTAAATACACCAACTTTTCATTTGGGAAATGTTGTACAGACATGATAAAAATATGAACAAAAGAAATCCTTTTCCATTCTTTCCAGTCACATCCCTTCAAATTTTGTTCTGACTACAGATAGATGGCTCCAAATGAAAGACTCGCCAGTGTTTCACTTGCAGGATAATTTTGCAAAAGCAAAAGTCCCCATTTCTCTCAAACTCCAGACTCATCTGAAAGGCTGGATAGACTTTAAATCTATTCTAGTTGAGCCTGAAGCTTGGAGTAAAACGTTAAATGAGCTGAATTTTACATGGATGCAGCTTTTATTGCAGGAATTTGATTTGGTTCCAGATGTACCATTTCTCCAAAGAATTATGCAATGGTTCTTTTCTTATACCAGGGGTATATATCCTTATAGGTATAGTACTTAAAAGCATATTCAAACTTTCTAAGCTCCAGCTAGACCTCTGGACTGGTATTTCCTCTTGGGTGCTTCCAAAAGACTCTGCTCAAGGCTTTACTGTGCCCTCTGAATTCCTTTTATTCTCTATTGACCAGATGCATGGGCTTAGGTGGAAAATGTAGTGCACATACAGTACAAAGCTTTCAGGAATTGTGGAACTGATCCACACTAAGATGAAATAGCTCATTGTAGTTCATTATATGAAAAAAATGAACATCAGGCTTTGAAAATCCCTTTGACTGGAAATGAAGACAGGCTGGAAGAATGATTGAGAGACAATACTGTATACACTTGCCCTGATCTTACTGTTCTCCAAGCATGAGTTAATGGTTATCACTGGGTGTAGAATGGCTTTGCATGCTCCATACCTCTGAATCAGTATGGCTGTACTTACAGTGTTAAGAAGGCAGCATCTTTCTTTACTTTTTCTTTATTTCCCCTTAACATCTTTAATGGTGAAAAGCTTTTCTAAGCAACCTTCAAAGATGCAAACTTTGTTTATAAATCTGCTAAGTGTGTTCATTGCAGTTCAGGAGTAGGTGAATGTGAATGAATAGCAAGAAGCAAACTTTAAGTATAATTTTGACCTGACCCTCGAAATAAGTAAATGTATCATGTGCATACTCGAAGAACCAATTTGCTATTCTTTTTTTGGTATTGCTATCTCTTCCAGTTTCTACAAGCCTGTGTGCTTTGCTGTGCTTCCTCACAACCAGTTCCAGAATGTGTGAGAATATATGAGAATCTCAACTTTTTTTTTTTTTTTTTTTAGGTACATTTCCAGCCTGTGTGTTAACTGAGAAGATCTGAATCTTGCAGATTGAAATATTGCAAAACAACAATTAGAAATCTCAGAACGCACTGTTTTGAGCTAAAATGATTGAATATGTTTTGGTTTAAGATTTTTAATCCAACATTATAATTTGGAGCTTGTCTTCCATTTTTCTGAATGTAGCAGAGCTGGCAATAAAGCTCTATTAACCTTTGAACTCCAATTTCTTGTTTTCTTTGAAACCAAAAGTAGCAATTTCATGGCGTTCCAAACTCTAATAGCAACTCCCTCTTCTGTGTACACTGGGAATCACAGGGTAACACTATGTTATTCCATTCTTTTAGGAGGGTATTGGGTACCTAAGAGACATTTATTACTGTGACGATACTACTCTTACTGATCCATCCTCATGCATTTTCCTTGCCTGAGTACAGGTTCCTCTGTTGTCCCTCTACGGATTCTGGATACTGGAGTCTGCTAGGCATTTTTTGTGTTGCACATTATCAGAAATTAGGGGACAAACTCTGCTACACCCATGCAATCCATTTGATCTGATTGAGGCTGCACCCTGTTAAGTACTTCATTATATGCTCAGCAAAGTCAATAATAAAGCTCCTATTGGCTTCAGCTGTGCAAGATCAAGGCTGAAATGGGGGCAGAATGAATGATGTTATTATTACTTTAAAATTTCTAACTTCCATATGTTCCCAAATTTGTGGGTATTTGAAATGACTGTTAGAGGCATACACGAGTTTTTGAAATTCTGTTCAAAAGGATTTGTTACTTCAGAATATTAACAATCTGGAGGATTTTTCAGATGAAATTATTAGGCTGTTGTAGCTTTTCTTTTTCTTCCCCCCCCCCCCCCCCCCCCCCCCCCCCCGTTTGTGCTTAATTGTATGCACGTGAATGGTTTCATTGACTGCTTTGGAGGGGTGCGAAAAGATCTGCCGAAAATGTGCTCTGTATAAAATCACAAGGGGGACATGAAGAGAATGCCTACCAATCTGTTAAAAAAAATAAAATCGCCCAAGTGTGTGGTATCAATTTCCAGGGAAGAAAAAAAGGGTGTTTTCAAGAGCCCTAATGCAGTCCTAAGTAAGTCTTTGCTGCCAGTTTAAAAGGAGAATTTGTCTGAAGAAACACAAAATAAAAGCAGCCACCATAGAAGGAGCAAGCCTGAAAAATCAAACTTTCTTTACAAAGCGTAGTTGCAGCTGTTGCCAGACCATGCTGCAAAATGCGATGCAGTTACAGCCATCTTTCCCCCCTTGAATTCTCCTGCCTTTCCTGTGTGTATATTAAATGCATGGCTGCTATCCACTCAGCGCAGTGGGGTCACTAAAGATCAGATGATATTCTTTTAGCCAGCCATGACTGAGTGGAATAGAGCATCTATGCTTGGAGACAGAGCCCTGGTTCTGCGCCATGTTATTTATCCAACCATCAGGGGACACAGACTCCTGTTGCCTCCAACAGGAACAACCATGGGGTTAAAGTAGAAGGTGTGGAGACTTTTTCAGGATGGAGGACTGCTAGTGTAGAGGACAGTAAAGTGTGTATAATGGGTGGACTGACTGCAGCTTAATCATCCTACTGTCCAACCTACGAAATATGTGGGTTGCTCTGTGCCCGGGGGTACTCCTTTGGGTACTGGGAATGCTGCTGCTTTCCTCCTCTTTGCAAGCAAAGGAGAAGTATGAGGTTTGCAAAGCAGTTGGAAATCTCAGTTTGAGCTGTAGGACAGCTGTACGAAGATGTATAGTTATTATAGACATATATATAGCAAATAAACCCGACTGGAATCAGGACATCAAAAGACTGATGCTCTCTCCCAAGTATTCATCCTTTAAGTACTGTGTCTTTCTTTCTTTCTTGTTTTGTTGACTGCCTATTAGTGTGCTAATCTCTTGGGGGAGATTACTGAGCAAATAGCTGTTGGACAAAAATAATGACAGGGAAGGGAAGCACGAAAAAAACATAAAAAATGGCGGAGGTTGCCAGTGATGGCAGAAGCAGAGGCATATGAAATCACTTACTGGTTTAAGAGTGAAGGGGGACAGAACACCTAATTTCCCTATGGGTCAAAGGGAAAGGGAAACCGGCTCCACACAGACAGGACTCAGCACCCTTGCAGGACATGTACATGCCTTTCTCAAAAGGTGTAAAACAATGTCCTATATGAGACTGGTAGCCGGCCATGTCCAGTTCCTCTCTTCACTATTCCTGTAGAGGCCATGGTTGCTATCCTGTGAATACTTCAGATTAAAACAATGACTTTCTGAGCTAAACAGCCTGAGTGGGAGCTGGCAGCTATGACAGACTCATGTCCTCTGTGGATCTGAAGCAGACAGGGTGCATGCAGTATACCCCAAGGCATGGCTGATGGTCCCCCACCAGTGGGGACCTCCACCAGCCCTGAGCTCAGCATCTGCAGCCCCTGCTGCTGCTCAGCCCCAGCCCCACTGGCAGCACAACTCAATGCAAGGCAGAGAGCTAACTGATTTTCCAACTAACTAGGTTAGAAAACAAATCTATCGTCCACATTATGCTTACCACAAATATTGTTGCTTCCTCGGAGGAGCTATTTATCTATATTTGCCTAGGATTGCTTTTGAACTGGACATTGTACCCATTTCCATGCAATGATTAACACCGGTGGCAAAGCAAACAACAGGAAATAGCTTGAAGCGAGCTGTTGGTTCTTTTGTGGTTTTATTTAGGTTGGGTTTTTTTTAAAGAAGAAAAAAATCCCTGTGGTCTGATAACGCTACAGTCAAGGGAAGGCATTCTGTAATCTGGGAACAGTCCTATATATAGCGATATAACTGAGTGTCTCTGGGGAGCTGAAGCACTTATAAATATCACGTATTAGATGGAGGCAGAGTACAGCACTCTCTCTGTTCATAGGGAGGTGGCTGTTTCTAGTGGTTCTTGTGCAGCTTGGAGTAATATACCCGTACTCCAGGCTGCTGTATTAAGAGAAGAAGAAATCCTTCTTGCTTGTGTTCTGGCCTCTTTGGCTCTTTCTTAATTTCTTCTTTATTTTGTCAACTTCCTGTTTAGTTTGGAGAGATTGAGCGTAGACCGTTAGCTTGATGACTAGACTTGCACGACTTTTTTTGTCAGCTGATATTTGTAGAGGAAAAATAGCTTAGCAGGAAGGAAAGCTGTTCACAGATTTAGAGGAAATTTGGCAAGTTGTTTCAAGCAGGACATAAAAAGGATAAAGTCAAAACATCTTATTTTGTTATTAAAAAAAAAAAAAGTTTATCTGAGGGAATAATTTACCTTCTTAAATAGTCACGGCTTGGTTTTTGTTGTTGTTTTTGAACAGTAGTGCAGAAGATACCCCAACATGAAAGTGCTCAAAAGCAAAATATCTTGAGATTATTTTTTTTACTTATAAATTCAAACAAATTAATTTTGAGCTTAACCTAAACTTTATTTTTCTTCCTTTTTCTTACTCCCTTTCCTCCCCTGGCAAAAAATATCCCAAACCTCCCAAGTCAGACTCCATTATTTGTTTACAGGTCTGTATCTCTTATTTCTCCCTGGAGCTGCAGTCCCTGGCTCTCACTGCCACCTCCATCACTGACATGCCCTGCGTCCTTGGTCAAGTCATCAGATGCCACACTAAAGATTTATTTCTCCACAAGTGCATGTACAGCACCGCGCACAGAGGGGGCTAGTTTTGGTAGTGACCTGAAGGTGTCACTACTACACAATGAATACTGGTACCCTCCAAGTCCTGTTCTTCAGCGGCAGGGTGGCTGCCCTCCAGTTACAATGAATTTGCAAAAAATTGCAATAGGTATCACAAAGTACAGTTTTAGAACTTAGAAGACACCAATATATTGACCTATCTGTGTCGATATTTATTCCTCAGCAGCTGCATTACATTGACATATAAGACTCTATCTCGCTTCCATTAAAATCAGTGATAACTCCTATCGACTTAAATGGTGCAGGATAGACCCCTGAATCTTTAATGTAGTAGTATACATGTCTCTTTTTAATAGATGATGTAATCACTACCATGTAGAAATAAATCTATTATATGTAGTTTGCCCAAATATCTGTGAACATAACAGCAACCACTCTTTCAAACGTTATGCCGCATATCAACAAGTTATTTCTACTTAGTTAGGAAGAAAAAAAAAGTTCTTAAAAAGTTCTTTCCCAGAAATGCAAATGTTCCCCCGTATAGAAATTCCCAGTTAAGATTGTCTATAAATATTAATTCTTCATAACATATACCAAGGCTGTCTCACACTAGAATTTCACTCTGAAAGATTCAATCCTTATGCAGTCATTGCATGCAAATATTCCTCAGTGCCTATACATTCCCTCATTAACAGCACCAGTTGGGTTAAAATAAGGCTGGCACTTAAACCAAATGCTGTCACCACGGATGCCAGATCCTTTTCAACCTCACAGCAGCCTGATCGTGCACCTAGGATCAGGTTATGGACTGTTTCACTCGCCGTAATCAGCAGCTGCTCCTGAAGTGCCTTCATCGCTGCCTCCCCTCAGCTTTATTTCCACCCAGAGGCAGTGAGGAGGTCTTCTGGGCTGCCATAGCTTCCAGGCTTGGTGGGGAAAGTGTGTCACACAGGTGCCTAAATGTCCATTTTGCCTAACCTCACAAGGCCAAACCCTCTGTGGGTGGAAAACCAAGAGTTCCACCCTTCCGCTTGACAAGGGTTCGGTCATCTTGAAGTAAAATGACAGAGGAAAACATTTTCCCCAGACTCGTTTGCAGCCTTTTTTACGCACTGCCAGCTCCCCCTCATTCCCTGTCCTATCCTGTTCATGTACATCTGCAACTCTTCATTCCTTAAAAGCTAACTGTGAAGGGCTACAGAGGCATCCACCGTGTGAAGACACATGGGTAAAGCAGCCCCCCCTCTCCTACACCAGTCATCTCCCCATCACTCCTGTCGGAGTGGCCAACATCCAAGGACATCCCTCCCTCCTGCCCTTTCCCGGGTAGGGGTAAAGAGAGCTGGAAGGGCAAGAAGGGACCTGGTGGGAGGCATCCCAGGGTGGCTGTCACGTTTGCTGGGTTAATTAGCCAAGACCAAAAGCCATCCCTGCAGCTGCCGCCGAGCCCCTCCTCACCCCTGGCTCTTGCCCGGGCACCTGGAGCGGTCGGGCTGCTGAGATGGCTGCCAGCCACGTTGCCGAATAACGTCTCAGCGTCTCCTCACACTTCCCCCGTCTGCCAGTATCCATCTGCTGTCTCTCGTCCCCTGCTCAGCGTCCCAGCGCCTTGAGGCAGGAGGTGTCTTTTTGTCCCCCATCTGTGCAGTACCCTGCACAGGGGGGGCTCTTGGCCACAAGGTGACATGGGGACACCTCTAGAGCAGAATCGTGGCAACCCCAAAATGTGACCACGCAGCATGAAGGAAGGGGTTGTGTTTAATGCAGAGATGGGGCTGAACTGCCCCTCCTCTGTTTGCTTTCTTTACACAATCAGGTGGGTTTTCTTGCACTCTAAGAGGAAGCATAGGCTCATCCTGGGTATTGGGTTGAACCCCAAAACCTGGCTCACAGCACTCAGTGAGAAAGAAACAGCCTCGCAGAAACTGAGCTGGTTCCCCGGCAGTGGTGTCTTTAGCCCTGGTCCACAGTAGGGTTTCAAAGATAGGCGTTAACGAGCATTAATCCTGCAGCCTTTTTAAAGCAATGTCTAAATTGTTTATACATATTAAATACTCACAGCCTTTGCTGCCCAAGCCTGTTACTGCCTGTCAGCTAACACCTCTAGAGAAGGTCCTAACCAGACCAAGACAGAAAACAAAATAAAACTTAAGTTTGGAGAAGGATGGTTAGGGGCACAGATTGCACCTCAAGTGACCCTGATGCTCTTTTAACTGGCAGGTTTCCTATCATCCTGGCAGATAAACGCACAGAAAACCACAGCTACCGTAGAGTGACTCATGGTCTTGTAGAAAACTCTCCCTGCATGCTCCAAATCCTCACTTCAACCCCGCAGTATCAGAGAGGAGCCAGCAGGCTTGTAGGAGATGCCTGAACTTAAATCAACAACTTCAGTATAATTTTTTGGGTAGGCTTTAAACCTGCTCCATGAATAGAAGAAGCTGCATCGGCTTCCCCCACCCAATCCCCCTATATAACTATATCTAAACTAGTTATCCATCAGGATAACTGTGATTATTTTGGAGTGTTTAACACATATGTTCAGCTTCTGAAATGTCTTCTGGCCCTGGTGACTTTGCAGTGGCTTTCACAAGGTTTGTGTCTGGCCCCTCCTGTTGTTCTGTAGCTGTGTTTCTGATTATGTGAATGTTAGTGTCTGGGGAAGTGAGATCAAAAAGTTCCCCATCTGTCCTGATTCTGAAAGACTCGGGCCTAATCCTTCCTGCTGTTCACTGTGAGTAACACTACCCTACCAGCCTATCCCAGGCAATAAGGGATTGCATGTGAGGAGTAAAGGTGGAAGAAGAGGATGTCAGACAGCCCCTCCTGGAAAGATTTATAAATGCACCATAACTGACTTCACAGGCTTAGTACCTTGGAGAGTAATTGAAAGAGATGTTCCATATTGATCTTTTCAGAAAGTTCAGTTTGTCTAATCCATCCCCTCCCTAGAGCCGGGTGAAAAATGTTTGAACTTATAGTGCTGGGGTTGGATTCTGCTCTCTGTCACTGAGGTGTAAACCTGGGAAGGCAACTCTATAGGCCATGTCTGTTTCCATGGTGTAAGGGAGAACAGGAGCCAACCTCAACTGGAAACAAAGTGTACTGGTGTGTCTGCAGCTGGGCTTGGTTTGGAGAAAACTGTTTTTGTCACTGCTGGTTTCCAGTGATTTTATGGGATGGGCATTATGTACCCACATTGTGATGAGAATGCCAGGGATTTATTGCACGAAATATGGAGATGAAAGATGATTTTGTGATTAAGAAATGAGACTGGGACTTGTGTAATCTGTGTTTAATTCCCAACCCTGCCGTAGACTGCCGCTGTGCCCTTGGATAAGTCATTTATGCTCAGATCCATAAAGCTATTTAGGTATCTAACACCCATTGATTTCAATGGGAGCTGGGCTCTAAGTGCCTTTAAGGATCTGAGTCTTAATCTCAGTGCAACCCTGGGTTAGGAACCAAACCTATAAGATCACTATCTGGTACTTCCTTTCTTCTACCGGATGCATGCTTGTTTGGGTCCATTTGGAATAGTTAGGTCTGTGTGTGCTGGTACAGCATCTAGCACAGTGCGATCCTGATCTCAGTTGTTGCTGGAAAAATATGATACAAATGTGATCATGATTATGGAAAAAAGAATACAAAAACATTGAGAGCTAAATTGGAAGAAAATAAGCTAAGGACTTTAATATTGCAGTCTATTTTCTAATGTTCTCTTGTGCTTTACAAAGAACTAGAAAACCCCATGTCTTCTGCTGTGTGTTGATCTCCAGTGGCTTTTTAAATTATTCAGCCCTTCTAGAGACCCTTCCTCAAAATACCTCAGTTAGTTATTTTACAACTATGAATTAAGCTTGGCATCCTACCCTTCCAGACATTGGGTTATTGCTTGATTTATTTTGCAGTTTAGGAAACTGAGTCACAGAACTTTGACCCTCCAAAAGATACATTAAAAAGTACTTATGTCTTGAAACAGCAAAACATTCCTGCAAATGGTACCCTGGAAGAGACCTGCAGTTCTCTACTTTCAGTCAGAGGTACAAGTATCTCAATGTTAGTCAGGTGTACGGGGATATGAGTCCCAGTTCCACTCCTCTGGTTACTAAACCACTCTTTTCTGCCATCAATTCCCACTCCTCACTAGGTTTGTTCTTCTCATGAAAGTATTTCACTCTAAGATTGTCCCTTTCCTTTAGTAAGAGCAGGTAATGTGTGTTCCTTCATGTGATTTTATGCCAATAAGAAAATAAACCCAAACAACCACAGAGAACACACTGCTTTCAGGGTTGTGGAGTCCTTCTGAATAAGAAGCTGCTTAAACCTTGTATCAGATACACTATCAGATGTATGGGAATGTTTGCACAGCATGAGGGTGGCAGGTACATCCTTTACTAATACCTCCTAGGGAGAGATGGAGAAATGACAGCAGATTTTCTCCATTCTTATTTTCCCAAGCTACCCCACACTGCGTAGGAGATGTGGGAAAATACCCTGCTTGCAGTCAATGGTTGGGGTTCATAGGGAATCAGGCATAGCTGTGTGCTATCACACTTGAACATTAAAAGCCAACCTGAAAATCTAAGCCTTTTTCCGGAAAGAATGAAACTGCTATTAGCAGGCACTGGATTCTTCTTGTCTGTGGCATGTTTTCCCAAGAAATTGCAACTACCCTTGATATTTCTGCACTTTTTAAAATTGCAAGATCCTAAACTTGCTGCACTGCCCTCCTGCTCCTTGGATTTCAATATCCCCAAAGGCCAGACCGTCTCTGAGGATTCACTGCACAGAGGCAAACCGTGCCGTCTGGGGAGCACTGAGGATGAACGGGTAACCAGAGACATCCAGTGCTTTCTGGCTGTAATGGTTCATACCAACCTAAAAGAACAAGAGGGGGCTGTTATGTCTTTGTTTTGAAACAACTTTTTTGTATACAGCAATTAATTAATTTCCTGAATTAAAAGGAGTCTTGGAATGCCTAGTGGTGCTGCAGTACACCTAAGACTTTCTTAACCAGGACAAAATGGGGAGAATCACGTCAGGAGGAAGCCATTATACTTATCATATCCAGGGAAATGGGAGCAGTTCCACCTGGCGTTTATTCATGTGAGTGTTGCTGGTGGGTTTAAAGCTCTTTTGGTTTTCTCATGTGCAGGGAAAAAACAACAACCAGTGACACAGCTCTCAAAATATATTAAAGGACCTTCTTTTCTCTACTCAGCTGCCCTCTCTGTCACATCCCTCTCCCTCACTCCTTTTCTCCCCTATAAAAAATAATCAGTGCAAAATAAATGAGTAAAAAGCCAGCGTCTTACCAAAGCATTTTTGTGGATGGTTTAATTTCCTGCCCTGCTGTGTTTTTGTGTGTGTGTGTGGTTTTTTCCTTTCCCTAAAGGAGGGAAGAAAATAAAGAAGAAAGCAATGGGAGAAAAAACAAAGAGAATCAAGAACTTGACAGCCAATAAAGAGAAGTGATTTTAGGAAAAAGGAAAAGAGTGTCCTGATCCTGCCCACATATCCATGAGTATATTTTCTTTTCACCAAAAGCATCAGCCACCTCTATAAGGGTCTTGAGAATGGTGTAAAATATAAAGCAGGCAGTGTCTATCTCAGGAATTAAGTTTATCATTCCTACACCCTCCCTTCCAACTTGGAGCATCTTTGTTTGAAGCACCGGCAGCCACATGAGACGACCGATGGGAGCACGCATGGGGCTTGTAATTTATGACTTCTGGTAGGGGGGCTATTTTTCAGTCTCTGCTTATTGAGGAGGCAAGTGGGGCTGGCTGACATCCCTGACCATGAAGCATGCGAGCTGGAGTGCCATGGGTGCTCCAAGAAGGAAAAGCCAGGATGCTCTCTTGCAACATCCGTGCACCGGGTGACCATGTGCGGTAGAACAGATAGGAACGAGCCACAATGTGGCAGCATTGTATCTGGTGTGCTGGAGAGAAAGCAGGAGTCAAGCTAGGCTGACCTTGGTCCTGCCTGCATCAAATCTGAGCTGGTTTGTTAGGAGAGGGGTAGTGCTGAAGGAGACACACGAGCAGTAAAGTTTGCTCGTAGGTACTGGTGCCCCAGTTACTGCCCCTATTTGAAGAGGAGTAAAAAGAAGGAAAAAATAGGGGTGGCTTGATTATTATTCACAAAAAAAGGCTCAATGCCTCTGAGCCAGAATCTGGCAAAATGTTGCCTGTTAGGAAGCATTTGTAAATACAGTATGTGAAAGTCCGACAAGGTCTGATCCCTGATACTTCAAGTGAATGCCGATTCATCAACTTTCTGGAAGATCTCAAAGTTCTTCATGGGGAAGTTTTATTTCTCTAGTTTTGTAGAGCAAGGATAAGAAACACAGTGCCAACAAGTTACATATCTTGATTTTTTAAAATCAGTCCCTAATTTAGAGTCCGACTTGAAACACCAATAGCAAGAAGGGACCCCCCTCCACAAAGCATGCACACATCAAGCATACAAAACAAGTAGGCACTAAAAAAAGTGACAGCCGCTTTTAATTTTTCTCTAGAAATGACTTGCTCAGCGTCTGCGGAGTAAACCAACAGCTGAGCTAAGAAAAAAAAAATCCATCTCTTCTAACTCCCAGCTTTCAACAACACCATAATGGTGTGTTGAAAGTCTTGATAGGGCTGTGAATCAAAGGCCGTCCTTGTGGCAAGACCCAGCAAGGAGGGTGGCTTTTCTGGGCTCACCCCATAAGCTCACCTGAAACAGACAGGGTATGAACCACTTAGATAGGCCATTTGCTGGGGAGGTTCATTTTGTCTGTAGCTCCTCAGAAGGATTTGTGTGCCTCTCTCGTTCTCTACCCCTTAGAGTGCATGGCTCCCATCAAGAAAAAAGTAAAGAAGAGAAAACACATTTGGATTGCATAATTTCAGCACAAAGCAGACATAAAAATAAGAGCTTCAGCGTCCGGATTTGGTGAGGTAGGGGAAAGAGGAAAAAATTGGGGATGAAGGGTGTTAAGGATATAAAAATTTACTGTCACCTGAAGTATTGTTTAATGCTTTACTTAAAAACACTGACAACTTTTGCACAGCTGTATCCACGATGGAAGCAGCCTGCTGGCACATTGATAAAGTATTAAGACGAATGCAGACTGGGCATGATACAAAGAGATGAGAGCTCCTTGCAGGTGAATTAAGGCAACACATACAAAGTAACTGCTACCTGGCAAAGGATCACTTTGACGCCTACATCTTTTGTTTTGATTCAGATCACAGGGAGGCTAGGTGGTTTAGGGCTGGTGCTCCGAACTGCGTGGCTAACTTATCTGTGCCAATATCAAGTAGGCATCACATTGTCTGCTTGCAAGCAGAAAAAGATCTGAAACACATGAGGAAGGGATGAGGAGAAAAGGGGGAAAAGCAACACCAATTCCGTACTGGGAAGAGGTACAATCTCAAGTCCTGCAGAAGTACATTGAAATAACTGTCTTCTTTACAAAAGTCTGGGTGCAAAGTCCTCCTGCTGCTCTCAGTCTGGAAGGTCTCACTCTAGATCCAGATCTGAGGTTGTCTCTGTTCTGAGGAAGCTCTGATTCATGTGCTGGGATACCCTCTGGGTACTTGCAGCCAGAGTAACAGCACCTTGTCACAGAAAACATTATTCCACTAGACAATGGAGTGTGCGCTCAGTCATACTGATGTAAAAATTGCTGAAGCCAGCTTGTTTTTACTTTCTTTCTGCTATTCATGTGTGCCTGTGTGAATTTATATGTATATGTATTTATGTATATATGTATTTATATATAGCCATTTCTATACGAGTATCGTAATGACTTTATATGTATATGTATTTATGTATATATGTATTTATATATAGCCATTTCTATACGAGTATCGTAATGACTTTAGTGGAGAAGTTTTGTCATCCCTATCATCCTGCTGCAGTTAAAACAGTGCAGTTTTTCTAATTCAACAGACCTAAACACAGTCCTGCAAAGTGTTAAGCCCTGTGAGTTCCTGCTGGCTTCAAGGGAACCTCAAAGCTTCTTTTGAGAGGGTCTCAGCAACTTTTTCTGCACCCTGAAGGAGAACTGGGCCCCAGGTTAATGAAAAGTAGGGCAGAGTTATACTATCAGCTGTTTGACAGGGTGCCTGGCATTTTGAAAAAGAGCAACAGAGAAAATTCAAGTCAATGGGCAACCTCATCATAGTGAAGGTGTGTCTAAAACCAGGGGCAGAAACCAGACACAGATGCACTAAAATGATGGTCTTGTGACATTCCCTGCCTCAGTTTCCTTTCAGCTTTGTAGTGGAAGACAGCATAGTCTCACTGCAAATCAATACGATAAAGATTCTGTAGTCAATATTTCTGGTGTGCTGCTAAATGACCTGCTATCTCTAAAGTGCAAATATCTTGTTGTGTTGCACCGGAGTCAAACAGATCGGCTTTTCTGCTGCCCCTGCTGGAGCCATTGCAGAAACGAATAGTGCAGCGTACGATCCCATCCCAGCCCATGCACACTGCAAATTTAAAAAGGCAACTCTGACTCTTTCTCTCCTTCCTTTCTCCCACCAGACTGGGCCAAATCCTGATCGCATTTATATTGCAGTAATCCTGGAATAAATTCACAGGAGTCAGTTCCTCTAGATTTACATGGGTATAACTGAGAGCAGAATTCATCACCACGTCTCCATCAATGGCTCCTAAGCAGAGAAAAATACTAAGGCCTCCTTTATCTTGACAGCACGAGATGGCTCAATAAATGTAAAGCACGTGTTATATAACAGTAGAATAATCTATGGTATTGAGGGCTCACAGATCCTGAAAGCCTTTTCCACTTGAAAGGAGGGGGGGAATTAAATAAGGAGAAATATATATATTGAATAAAGTGCTTGTTGCAGAATATTTTTTTTCAAATACTGAACTGTGAAACCTAAAGTAGGGCAATACCCTCCCTTTCAACAATACTTTGACTTCCTACAGTCAGCAGATGCAATATGCATAGGATTCAGAAAGATCCCATTAAAATTCATTAAACCATGTTTCCAGCTATTTAGTAAATTTTGAAGAAGAGAAACCTATTGCCTCTTCTGCTCCATACGATGGCCTCTTTGAATGTAATTAACCCTTCATTCATGGGTCTTTCTATCCAACTAATCTCCCACCCCGTGCCTACCGATGCATTTTTAATAATGCAGTTAATACCGCCACCTAAAATCCTCCAGCAATCACCATGCAATAGAGCTCTTTGCACAAGCAAGGTACTGTAAATCTTCATAAAGAGTGCTTGGATGAACAGCAAATTCAGATAAGTGATGTGTTCTTTTTCATGCCTTCCAGTTACAAATGGGGGATGCTCTTCATCCTTCAATGCAGAATTCTATCCGGGAATGATGTTGGTTTCATACCTGCCCAGGGGATTTAGCCACTGGGTTTGGGGAAGCTGGGGAAGGAACGGTGTAAGGAGGGGCAAGAGAGCATAGATAAATGGGAAACAATAAAAAACCACCTAGTAATACACATGCAAAAAGCTCTAAAATTAAAAAGCAAAACAACAATTAGATCCAGAAAAATCAAGATATGTTATACAAAGTGTGAACTTCATCTGTCTAAAGTGTAAAACTGTGGTCTCTTTATTGCATGGTTGACAGAGACTCAGAACTCAATCTGGTCTAGTCCTGAGTGCGATAAGCTGTGACCAATTTCAGATCGGAGCTCCTATTTACGGAGGTGCTAAGCGGAGAGGGGGATTATATCATGCAAAACAGAAGTAACCAAAAATATTCTTGTTCCCCCCTTCCTCTTTTCCCATCTGATAAATGGTTTGTCAAAACAGGGAGTGAAGCTGGAAGGGCCAGGGAAAAGGGTTTGGTATAAAAAAAGAAGACGGAACATGTGAACAGAAAATAGTCCGTCGTTTCCTCTGCTTGGAGAAAATCCTATTCCCAGGCCCAATCTGATCAAAATCTGTCCATTAAAAAAAAAGAAAAAAATTAGGAAGGAAATATTTTGAAACATAGAAAGGGTTTGATCCACGCTGCAAAGTGTTCAAGGTATATGGTGTTTCTTTCATGATTTCAGTGTTTGGTCACAGCTATGAAGGAGTGTTATTTCTGAGGCAAAGAATTATGATTTTTATTTGGCTTCCATAAACCTCTACACTTAATTATTTCATCTGAACTGCAGATTTCCATGGATCTAGCAAAGCATTTAAGCACCTGCTCAACTTTAAGAACCTATTGAGTTCTGGGAGGCTTTCCACAGTTTGAATTAAGTGCACATTTTGCTGGATGGACAGCTCTATAGTGTAACTACATTTCATCTGGATGAGATACAGGCCCTCTCCCAAGGGTTTTTGCTCCTGTTTATTATGTTGGTCTAAAATTTGTCCATGAGTGTTTGTGCTTTTTTTATTGAAGATTCTGTCATATCTGATTGAACTCTGGTACAATGTGATCAGCCTTGGACAACTCAGAAAGGCCTAATTCTGGCACTCCAGGACAGAACACAAGCATTACAGCTTGTGTATCAGATGTAAGTATCACCCTAAGCCACCGGGAAGCCAATCTGAAGTCTCAGTGCCACCGTTTTGCTCTTCCAAATCAGGGTATTTTCAAGGAAAAGCACAGTTATTCTGTTTAAGATGCACAAGACATCTCTACAAAGAATGAGAATTTCAAAGTACGGCACAAGTCTCACTTTTTGGGAAAGTATTATTGTCATTGTTCTTCCAGAGCTGGAAAGGGAATAGAAAAACATGTATAAGAGCTCAACTCTGCAAAATTTGCAGACCTGAGTGGCAGGCTAAGTGCTACACAGCAAGCTGTGGAAATATATCAGCGATCAAAAGCCAAAAATCTGGTCTCCAAGCTTCCTGTTCAAAAACATGCGAGTACAATCCTCCTACCCAAGAAAGAGTAGCAAGTATGCAGTGAGAATTTAGAGGTTAAATACCCATACAGGGGGATACGTTAACTGCTCCATACTCCACTAGCACTGGGCATGTTGCCTGTAATGCTATGGAAATGCATGTACAAGTTAACAGCAAAGTTCAGCAGTTGCAAGATGTGTATGGATTCACTCGCTATAATTGTTTCCATGATTCAAGCATTCGGCACCAGGAAATTAATCTGGGCAATAGTCAAGACAATCTGCACAAAGCTGAGTCCAATGTTGCTAAAACAAGCTGGCTGAAATGAAAAAGTGCAGCTGTGACTCTTTCCCTGATACCAACACACGCACACACAAACACACACAAAAACTACTCTGATTATTATTCTTATTATTTATGGACACAGATGAAAAGCCAAAGGGGGCATGGTAATGCACACAGATGCTGATTAGCTGGAGATTATATTGATGATGCAATAAAAATTCACTTTGTCTCTTAAGCTGCACCAGGACAATCAAAGAGAGATTAGATAAAAATCATAGAGGATGAATAATAGAAGGGAGAGGTAACATCATAAAACATAGCTCCCTACAAAATGTTCTACCTCTGAGTGCCCCCAGTCAGAGTAAATAAGGGCTGGAGGGTGTAAACACGCACAAATGTACGTAGGAAGGAGGCAGATGTGGCTTTGTACCTTTATTATTTATCAGAAAGCAGCCAGATATGAGTATTTATTTGCATGGGTTTGCAAATACGCACATTCGCATGTGCGCACCTTTCTAACTGTTGAACAGATGATGAGAAGGAGCAAGAGAGAGAAAGCATTGTATTTGGAGAGGGACAGATGGACAGAGAAAGCATATGGGGTGAACGCTTAGAAGCGTACGGGAAATTATCTGAGTGAGAAAGATGTGAACTTGCGGGGAAAAACAAATCAGTTTCTACTTGACGGGATAAGAGATACACATACAAACCCCCACATGCACATGTTTTCACCAAGACATACAGCAGTGTGGATCCCTCTCTGAATAAAAGGATCCCCAAACCACAAAAAAATTCCAATAAGAAGATGTCTCCAGTACGAGAAAACTTTCTCCTCTTTGAGTACTTGCTTGAAAAGGAGCAGAAATCCTGCACGTCCAACGTTGGTTTAAGTTTACTGACCGTGTTTAATATTTGATTAAACCTTTGGCATTGCTGACTATCCTGATCTGAATAGATGATCCAATGCTTTTCTTGGTAGTAAAGCCAAGCATAAGTAATAGCTGTCCTCTGTCTACTGCTGCTGTATGCATATGAGTAGGATTTTGCCGTGTGTAAAAGCCTGCTACCTGCTTCTGGATTCTTTACAGCTGCTCAATACTTTCAGCTGTGCTTTATGAAATGAAATAACAAAACCCAAAATCTCCCAGACATGGAGGGGTCTGCAATTTATTCATAGCTGAGGGAAAAATCCCTTCCTTCCAAAGTCTTCCCCAGCTTAAGTATTTTACCTGCTGTTCTTGCTATACTTTTCGCCTGTGTCTTGCATTATTACTTGCTAAATACATTAGAAAATGCTCATCAGCTTGATCGGCAGCTTGGGGATGTTTGTGTGGTTGCCCTCACACACACGTACATGCACACAGACACAGCAATTTTATAAATAAATCACAGTCACAGGGGTGAGAAGAGGGGAGGTGGTGCTTCGTAAGGGAGCAGCACAGCGAAAGAGAAAGGACATCTCCAGAATCAGAAAACAGGGGCTGTCGGAGTTTCTCTGCGCCTCTTAACGCTTGTGAGATGGTCACTGCTGCTGATCGCAGAAGGTGAGAGAAGGGACCACCAGCCCAGAATGCTCTTCCCCTGTCCACCTAGGTGAGGAAATGTCTGATCCCTCAACACAGACAAAAACCAGGCCTAAACAATCGGCCTACATGCTTTACACCTCAAATGAGACAAGGCTTGCCGGGAGAGGTAATATCTTTTATTAGACCAGCTGATACAGTTGGAAAAAATAGACAAGCTTTCAGGCACACAAGGAAGTCTGTAATTTTTTTTCCCCAGCTATATCAGCTTGACTAATAAAAGATATTACCTCTCCTTACAAATGTTGTCTCATTTATAACCTTAGACCATCACCGCTAAAGCTACAGCACGACTTCTACCTTAAATACACACAAAGCTCTTTGCAAAGCTGGATTTCATAAATTCCTCTTTACACATAGCAAACTGAAGAAGAGCAAGGTCTAGGAACAGGATCTGGTGAGACACTTAAGGTTAGTAAGAGGGCTGGGCTAGAAATAGGCCTCTAATCGCTTCCTACCTACCTCTGAATGAAGAAGACTCTGATGTCGCACTATATCAAAGGCTTATTTTGGCTTCTTTCTTTAATTTGGGGTTGCTAGAAAAGGGTCCTGGACCTGAGGGGTAGTTTTGCTTTAAAACAGTGGGGAAAAATATTTTTTGCAAGAGGCTGAACTGTAGCCCCAGAAGTGGCTGCCAGGAATAGTTAAGAATGAGATCACGATTTTCAGAATTCAAAGGAAAATGTATGCAGGATTTTTGTTCAGGTGTGAGAAATCTGCTGCTGATTTAATGAAACAAGAAAAGCAAAAAAAAATATAAAAAAGGTGCAATTGCCTTGGCGAAATTATAGACTTACTGCACTGTTAATTTTTTTTTTTAATCTTTGAAAGAGGACATTGTGCTTTGAACTTCAAAATAAAATAAAAAACCCAAACACCTTTATTGTCTACTCTCTCAGTAGTTTTTACACAGAAATACACCTGTGTATCTCCGCATGTGTGTCTACTTTTTGGGTGTGGGTTTTTCTGCTACTACCTGTGTTTTTTTTCTTTTTGAAAATACTTGCCCACTGTGGCTCTTCTTTTTCCCAAATCCTGTTCGGGGGAGAACTGAGAAAGGACAGGAGAGGTAGTTAATGTGCTCTAAGAGAATCAGAGTGGTGACTCATGATACTAACCGGTGAAGTGTTCTCTACAGGGGTGACAGCCAGTGACAGGACAAAGGCAAAACATCGGTGCAGAGCTGAACTGAGGGAAGCAGAGTGTGAGCAGCAATGGCAAGAGCTAGGGAAACAGGTGTGGAGAAGCAAAGGCTGGAAAATAAATTACTATGAGCACAGGTAGGATAAGAAGGATAATGTGAGAAACAGGCAGTGAGCCTGGAGTGGCACCTGAGGAAGGGACTTGACCCTGGGAATGGATCTGAGCCCATGTTCCAAGCACCCATGCCTACACCTGCAACCAGAGGAGGCTTGGGAAGAGAAGATGAGGAGCTGATCTTGGCAAACCCAGCCAGCAAAAGCCCATGTGCAGCACTGGGAAAGCAAACACAAGGGCCAGGGATGGAGAATCGAGCCTGGGATTGGGCCACTCACCAGCAATTGGATAAATGTCTTTTGCCACGTAGCATGGAGCACAGTTGCTGCACTGACTGATGGCTCAGCTATTAGGAATTGAGGAGCTGTTGCCAGAAGTCCTGTCCCTGGATCAGTGTAGGGGGAAAGACAGGGGAAAGACACACCTATTGTGCAGCTCCTTTTATGAATAAACACATAAAATGTAATTCTAGCAACACCTTTTTGTCCTTTTTCAATGAACCAGTTAGTAACAAATGATCGTTTAACAGCACAAAGAAGCCATTATATAGGAGAACAGATTGAGACTAATACAAAACACATTCCCCTCCAAAAAAGAACTCAGCATTCCTTCCTCAATTTCCACATCACCACCCCCACCCCCCCATCTGCAGACACTGACAGTAAAGCTGAGTAAATATATAAATAATTGAACAAACAAATACTTCCCCTGCTGCCCCCAGGCCTTTGAAACTGAGACTTAGTTGGATTTCAGGCAATCAAACATCACGTTCACACACTCACACTGCAAGCACGCTTCCTCTCCACCTTTGACAGAATACCATTGACTTGAGTGCACTGTGATGATTTCAAAAAGACTAGGGGTTAGATAATCAACACATGCACACTCTAGATCCTCCATTTATTTCATAAAACACATGAGCTCAAATGGGGTGGAAACACAAAAATAAACAAAAAAACCTACCCCATCTATGTTGCTATCGATTAACTGAACTTGCAACTGAAATAATTAAAAAAACAGAGAGACTGACTCATTTGCTTGTCAGATCCTTAAGGATGATCTCCTGAAGCCCTCCCTTTAAGTGAAAGGGTTTCTAAATTTATTTTGTTGTGGCTGGGTACTTCAGGTCACTGAAATCTTATTTGCCCCCACAATAAGCTATCTCTTGGGTAACAGCAGTGAAAACTCTCTTCTAGTCCACCTTGCTCTGCCAAAGTCAGGGACGTTCATGTCCCTACTTAAGAATTCACATGGTGTCTGTCTGTTATTTGTGAGGCTGGGTCAGAGTCTAACTATTGACTTCAGAGAGGGTTGGGTTGGTTCTCAATAAATGGACAGCAACTGCCAACTGCATCTGCACATACCAAAGGCAGAAGTACACTTGTCTAGAGGGAACTTGGTCTTTTTACTGACCCAGTGAAGGCAGATCCCCTCAGCTTGATACAAATTATATTGCAAACAAGAGGTCTGGATCAGGCCCTTGGAGAAGAAAGGTGGCATGCAGCCCTTTATCAAATCCTTGAGCTTTGCCGCTCCCTCAGTTGCCATAACAATGAAGAGTATATATGTGATTCACTAAAAGAGGAATAAAAAAAAATCGGGATCCTGAATCAGTGAATGATGATATTCCTGTAGACAGAGAGATTACAAAAGCTGAATCCTACTCACACAAAAAAAACTGACAAAATTGCCATTGGCCCTTTCTTAGCAAAGCAGGAGCAAATATGTATTTACAAGTGAAACGAGCAAAGCTAATTTTCCACCTCCCCACCACGTGTTTTTTGAAATTGTGTTTGCTTGTTCTGCACTGGAAGGGGCCCTGATGTAACACATTTGTCATCAGACATGCACCAAAGCCTTTACTGAGAAAAAAAGAAATGTCAATTTTATGTCATTAAATTCTCCTTTTAAAAATGAAAATAAAGACAGAGAGAGAGAAAAATAAAATGAAATAAAGAAATGCAACCAGACTAATACTGCAGATGCGGAAATGAAAGATCAATAGCACACTGCAACCAATGAGAATCTTTCCACTGATTCAACAGGTTTCAGATCAGGCCTGAAGGCACTGAGCTTAAGTGACTTCATCAGAGAGTGTTGGTGAGTAATTATCCACACTGTGATTAGAACCCAGACATCCTCACTGTCGCCCTCACCCACCAGATAATGCCCTTCTTTGAATGAAGCTGTAGACAGAGGCAGCAGTTTAAAAGGGGCAGCTCTGACGTGTATTAGCCACAAGCAAATAGAAGAAGAAAGGCAATGCTTGCTTTTTTGTTTATTTATTTGTTTGGTTAACTTGGTGTTAACTCTTACTAACTCATGGTAGAACTTAGCACCACTCCATCACCCTTATCTCTTGCAAGATCTTTAGTGTGTATTTCCTTCCAGTGTTTCTATACCTTGGTTTTTATTTTTTCTTTTTAATTTTCTGTCGATGACTAAACTTGGTGTTAAATCTTTTGTAAGACACTCTTTTCTTCGGTATCAAAATTGGCTGGATCCAGACTCTTACAAATAAACATGCAGCAATGGAATGCCTTTAAAACCTTTGCCAAAGGATTTTTGTTGATTCTCTTGCTCATTCGTCACTTCCACTCCTACTTTTCTCATTTATTGCCAGTATCTGGAATGAGATTTCTTTTCCTTAAAGGGAAAAAAAAAATCCATAATAAAAAAAAAAAAAAAAAAGAAAAAGATAAGAAGAAGAAAAACAAAGCAAAAAAATTACCAGTTTCCCTCCTAATGCACAAAACAGAGCAAACCCAGCTGAACAGCATAACTGAACAACAATATATCTTTATAAAAGAGGGTGAAAAATTGCATCCTCAACCATGTATTATTGAAGATGGGTTACGACCAAATAAATTGCTTTTAAAAGCAATTAAAAACTCACAGAAGAAAAACACTTCCCCTGTAAACTGAAAAAAAGGCATAATGAAATGCAAACCATCTTGAAACTACCATACGGAAACTGGAACGAGACACTTCAAGCTGAATGGTATAGCAGAAAGAGTGAACTAGCTTACCTAGATAAGGCAGCCTATTGCTGAAGAGGGAGTAGTTAGGGAATTCAGAAGCAAGCAGGTCTGTGTATCTGGATTTAGATGAGTAACAACCTTAAGGCAGTAACATTCATATTATTAGTTGTTCCTGCCTCAAGGAGTGGTATCTTGCAGAACTGCCCGTAACTTAGGGCCCAATCCAAACACTGCTGCAGGCAAGGTAGAGTTTTTCTGAAGACTTCAGCAGGCTTTGGAGCAGGCCGGTAGCTGCTCTGCAGAGCCCTTTCCCATCAATTATAGGTAATACATATCATAGAAATAATTACTTTCACCACTTCTCCACATTCACACACACACATACACACACACACACACACATTTCTCATATGCTTATAAATGTGTGAAAAAATAAAATCTATAAAGCATTTCATTGCACTGTTGTGTCGAAAAAGTGTTCTCTGGGATTAATCCTGTTCTGACAAAGGCTGAGCTGGTTGACAAAAATGGTCTTGACTGCTCTGAGTTACTCAGGCCCCCGGCTTCTCTGCAACTGCCAGGCAAAGACATGATCCTAGAGAAAGAGGTATCTTCCTTCTGTCTGGGCCAGGTGACATAATGGGCAAGAAACAGAGCCCTGTAGGTAAGAGGAAAGAAAACTGAGTTTCCTCTGGGTTAGCATTCATGGAGGTGAAAGCCAGTTTAATCTACTCAACAAAAGTATTTCCCTTTCTTCTCCCACCACCCATGTACCATTTCAATGAAGTGCATTTTTACCTTATTATATTATTAGAATCAATCAATATTATTAATAATACATGGGACAATTCTGTAAATTCTCCATAGCTCTCCTCCCTGACTGTTAACAGCAGGTACATTATACGGTCTCTAGCTAGATTGGTCAACCAGGCTATCGACAGTCTTAATAAGCAATATCTATATTGTGACCTTTGCTCACAGAACTGAATCTCTCCTATAGGGCTGTCAGATTCCTTAAAGAAATATTGATAAGTTCATTACTATATTGCTACATATAATTTTAGGTGTGAGTTTCACTCACCCTCAAGCATCTAGTAACCGAATACTTTTTTTTTTCCCTCCTAAAGCACCGTCCCTTTTACAATTGATCAAATAGTGAATTAGAGCATTATAGAGAGGAAACATAATCAAGGGATTTCTACAAACACACTGTGATATATCTTTTGATCTTCTGACAACCTTCGTCCCTCTGGATCCTAGGAAGGAAGCACTGTTTTATAAGGGTATTATTAAGCTGATACTGCTTTATACATCTACCTGCAAGAAGCTACTGTATCTAACAAAGATATTTGTGTGCATTTGCAGTGAGTGATGCATATTATGTGATGCAAATCTATCCTTAGGGACAGAAAAGGAGAGGAACTATGTGCAAATGTAAGTCTGCCCTTTCGATACATGTGTGCATACACAGTCTCTGTGTATTGTACACACAGGCATTTGAATTAGAAACAGGCCAAATATGCAGTCAGATCTCATCATACCAACTCTGTCTGCAAAGGTCCATTTTTATTCTGTTTGAAGAAGCTTCTTGTCCAGAGTTATCTGCCCCAGGGCACTGGGAAGTCAGCCTTGTTGCCTCTAAAATATCTTGGAAACAATGTACAAATAGAGCAGAGGTGGATTAATTAAGTGTGACTGTATCATTAAATTAGTATAATGAACAAACAACTATGTATCATATTAAACTCCGCATATAATTCCAGGAGCAGGCTGTTAAGTTACCTGCCACTTTCACGCAACTGTATGATCTCTTCCTTTTAGAAAGGAATTATATAAATATCTATATCAGCATGTTTACCTTTTCATTAATTTGCATATATGATAAATGGTTTCATGTGTGTGTGATATACAAATGTGGCAGGCACACTCCTACTTCTGTGTATGCCCTTTTCACGTTAAAGTTCATTCTCTGCCGCACCTTTCCTGTAAACTATGTATTTTTATGTTTTTAAAATTTAAGTAAGGGAATTACAGACTTCAGCATGTAAAGGGGAAAGAATAGCCTGTGTTACAAACTGTGCCTGCATTGCACCATGGTCTATTGAACCGTAAGCAACTTTCTGGCATTAGAATACTTTTAGAGAACTAAAAGCAAAAGCCCCTTTCACTCGCAAATATATATCCCTGGAGGCATCAACATTGCCAAAAAGACATCTGTGAAATAGTTAATGTTAAACAATGACTGTCCATGTTCAACAAAGGGGAGAGAAATAAACGGATAAAGGTGAAGTAGATCGAAATGTGCATGCCTCATTGGCTGAGCTGTCGGATATTTCTAATGCTTCTGAAGGGTTTGTTACTAAGAACCTGTTAAGTATCTTTAAACCTTTGATCTGTAGCCAGTCTTAACAAAGGTGGCAATTAATTAAAGGAGAGTACATTGCAATAAAGTTACACTGTGGTCAGTTTATATATACTGTCCAAAGCTGGTTCACAGAAGTCACTGTCAATTAAGTCTTCTTGGAGTCCAGTTCATTATCAATTTTTCCCCTTTGCCTTGATCAATATTTTTGGCTGCTTCTGCTTGACAAACTTAACACAATGTCTATATCTATATGTCTTGCCATTCATTTACATGGAATAGATGGTCGTATATGATTTATTTTTAGCTACTACCTATGGTCAGGCACTTTATTTAAGAGGTTTAGAGCTCTCATCCATCTTTATTTTAAGGAGCGACAATAATAAGCCCTCTCTTCCTTCAACGGAATGTCAGTTGGATATAATGAATGCACATTAAAAGCTGCGTTCACCTGTGTGTGCATTCAGGCTGTAGCTCAGAGTGACAAAAGCAAACAAATGCAGTATCTGTGGTGACATCCTGACTCCAGCCCACACCAAGCAATGCAGTGCAGGCAAAGTGATTCAATAGATCCTGCAATCCCCAAAACGCGATGATGCATCTTGAGGAGGTACGAGGAGAGAGAGGCCCCTATAATACAAATACGCCAGCTCAGTCAGTGAAGTGACAGTGGAAAAAAAGCCATAAGTTTAACTCGACATGGTTATTATTTTCCCTTTTTCACTTAGAATTTTAACACATAAGGGTCAGTCTGCCATGACAAACCCCAGCAACAGTCATACTGGCATCAGTGGAGCAGTAAAGTGAGTGAGAAATGCGGCAGAGGTCAGTCTTTTATCAGTTCCTCAGCTTTGTTTTAGTTTTAGTTTCACTTGCAGAAAAAAAACTAAGCTAAAGAACAAGCCAGCAAGTGCAGAAGCTGGTAGCGTTAACTGTAAGTGTCACGATTTGCTATGTAAATCCACAATCCAGAATTTTAAAGAGAATGGGAAACACTGCGTAACTGCAAGCCTGCACCAGGATTTCCAAGCACAAAACGACCTAAGTGATGGCAAAAATCTCACTGACTTCTGCCCACCAAGCAGGCAACAAGCCTTTGCTCCCTAAGTAAAGATGATGCTGGGATTAATGAAACACCAGCCTATTTGTTAAGATTGAGATTCAACTTAGCTCACTTAACACCTCACTTGCTTAGCTCAGACTCCTATGGGGCAGAAATGAGGCAGCACTTGATGGACAGGTCATGTTAAGCTCTGCAGTCCTATGCTTTTATGGAATATTATTTTAAGTCTATTGCCAATACCCACATGAGTCTTTGAGCATCTGATGCTTTTTCTCTATTTTAAATGCAGGTAAGCAGCCCAACAGCCTAGATCATCTCCCCTACTTTTTCTCCCTTTGAAACATTAATGCCTGTCGCCTAAACCCGCCTCAGTTCACACTTGATTGACGGGAGGGATGATAACAGCTCCTTTAGTGTCGTTATGGTCTGTCGGGTCAGTGCGGCTGGTATGCACACACACAGGGTATGAATGATAAAAACCACCCTGTTGTTCTGCTGAAAAATGTGGCTGCATATTTCCATCTCTTAAGGCTAAGGGATGCCCTCCTCTATCATCCAGCCCCTTTTGCCCCTTGCTCTTGACCACCGTGAATAGAGTCCTCTGCCCGCCCTCCTTGACAGGTACAATTCACTTTTCGGTCGAGCACAAGACAATTTCCGCAACCTCACTCACTCTTTACCCAGGCAAAATTTCCAGATACTCTCTGACAACTTCCTTCAAAAGACTATTCCATCAGCAGCTTGGTTTTTATTATACCATGCAGTTTGAATCCCCTTCTAAAGAAAGCTTTGTCTGTGGCACTGGCCACTGGCCGATGCTGGATATAGGACCAGAGGAACCACGTTTTTCATCCAAGGTGACAATGATCCTCAATTTTTCCCCTACTTCAGTGCTGATGTTCACAATCTCTTCTGCTGAATACAGGAAAAAATATATATATGTATAAAACAAAAACCAACGTGTCCCTATTATACTTCGTAAATTAGAAAGTCCTTTTAATTAAAACCTTGGTTTGGTTAGGTAAATACTATGAAGTCTTGCTGTTCATGTTATTTCTTTCTTTTTTTTTAAGAGAAAAGAAGTACTTTTTCCTCATTCCCTAAAATGTCTGAAGGCACCAGTATGTGTAGATATTGAGGGATAAAAACAATCGCAATCCATAAATGTGTAGAAAATATAAGTCTAACCTGACGAAAGGCATGAGAAGAAACAAAATCTCTAGAAATACAAACTTCAATTTCTTTCTTTGCTCCATATTATGTAACTTTAAAGCAAATCCATTCTTGTAAGGATGATTAGTTTATGTGGTAGTGGGGCTAGCTGAAGAACAGCTTTCAGTGCAAAACTTAACAGCCAAGCAAGAGATCCCAGAAAACTGGAGTTTGTATTGGAAATGCTGACACAACCGTAACGACAGCATCAAAACTGGATGCAGCTGCTTTTAGAAATCAGAATCCATGTCCAGACCCCTGGAAAAAGAGTTAACATGCAGCATTCTAATTTATGAAGTGATCAGGGCTATCTGATATTATCAAAACATATGCATGCTCAACTGTATGGGAGATTATAATGTGCAGAGGGTTGTTTTTTTCCTCTCTCTTCCATCAACCCATCCAATTGCATTTTGATCATTTTAAGGGGTTGTTCTTTAGACCTAAAGCATAAAGCCTCCTCTGTTTTATTCCAGTTTATTTGTGCATTTACCTCCCTAAAACTTGTTTGGTTTACTACCATACTAAATGCTGTATGTGTTGCTTTCAGCCAGACAAGCCTTATGTTTCAATTATGGAGGAGTTTATTCAGCACCTGTATTGCGTTGTGCTTCTTTTCATCTGAATTTCCATTTCCCAAAGGCTATATGCATGAATATGTGTACATTTCTTTTTCTGCATATATACACACATACAAATCTTTACATTTATACATATATACAAATATATCATCTTAACTGAATGCTCATTTTCATTGCACCTTTGAATTTCTAAGACATCCAAAACCTTCATAAACATCTTTAGACTTAACAAGGTTTTAATTTTTCTATCATCTATCTTTGTAATCAAACAGAATGGAATATAATGAATGGAAGACTTGATTACCTACCCTGGAGGTGTCTTAAATTTAAAAATTATTTATACTTTCAGAAGGTAAAACAGGAAAAGAACTAAACTATTCTTTTCATACTGCATTTTTCTAGCTGCATTGAATGCTTATTGAGTGAGGTTTGGGTCAGGTAGAAACACCATTCTAACCACAGGACTGCAGTAGTGGATTTCAAGGAGGTTTTGGGATTTCGTGATTTTCCCACTCCTAAATAAGGGTTCGAAGAACGTTGTAGATTTCCGGTCTGTGGTAGAGTCTTACTTTCCCACTGCACACTATCTTCATTCTTTAAGTGCACTCACACGCATGTGTTTCAGTAAATCTCAGTTAAGTGTGGAATGCTGATTTCTTCTGACTTCCTAAATAGAATATTATGGAGACCTGTGTGTTTTAATTTAAAACACATTTCAGGCCTTGGGTACAAGCAAGCCTAGATAGAAAAGGCTGTTTAAACCTATGGGGACAGTCCTATATTTAGATTACATTAATTCATAAATATTATACTAAATACCACTTAAATTGGCCTTAAATGACTTCAAAGATAATGCATTATAATATGGCTGTCCTGAGAGCACTAACCTTTATGTCTCCCAGTAACTCAGCCTTTAAGCATACTCCACTGCTAGATAAGAAGGGGGGAAGCTATGAATGAATGGCTTCCTAAATGGTTCAAGTGTGATTAGTGCATGTGTGTGTGTGCGTGTGCATGTGTGAGCATGTGGGTAGGTCAGCTCAGCCCCGGTAGATTTCTACCCGTGGATCTCAGCACACAGCCTCTTCCCAACCCTACAGCAAAGTACCACAGCAGAAGCTTGTTCCTGCCCCGTGTGGAGAGAAGTGAGGACGTGGGAAATATGCAGCAGCAACGCTTGTGCCATGAAAGCTTGTTTTCTCAGGGTTCTGGCAAGCCTTTCCCGCCTTCTCTCACATGCTGCTTCCCCCGTACCCTTTTCTCTTTTCGTATGCCTGCAGGAGAATGCTGCCTCCGGGCCTCTTCCTTGATATCTGGCCTGTTATCAGCTGGGGCTGCTGGTGAGGTAACCTGGGACTTCACTCTCCTTTTGTGATAGTGTTTTTGGGAGGGGGCATAGTCATGTACTTTATTTTCAGGTTCTTAATTTTCAATTTCCTCCTGCTATACAGGAGCATCAGAGTAACTCTTCATAATATTTTCAGGAATACACATACTGTGCTACTGTGCTCTCATTTCAAAGTATTTACACCTGAAATTACTCTGGTTGCTATGTTTTTACTTGAAACTAATTTCTGTCTCTTGCCTTCTCCCAACATAAACCCACCTTCTCCCTCTCCACACCCAAGGTTTGTTCTCCATGCACTTAAATAAACCACAGCCCAGTATTAACCCTTCAAGGTATACCTCTACCACAACCTCCTCCCCTAGATTAGGAACAAAATCAACTGAGAGTGATGGATCAATTAATGTACAAGCATTATGCATCACTTATGGAAATCATCTTGGGGTTTCATATTGCCAACCTACCCCTGAGAGCCCAGTTGGACTATCTTTATACAATTCTTCACCCATGCCTGCAAAACAAAGCCATAATGAGGAGATCTGAGTGAATACTATGCTTCATATGACTGCCTTTAGAGAAAGGAAAAGAAAAAAAAGATCAAAATGAAACAAAATAATAATAATAATTAAAAAAAAAAAAAGCCAAAAACCAAACATAATCTTCATCCTTCAAAGCCCCATCATGCTTTTTGACTTAATAATAATTAATCACTACTGGCAAGAAAGTAATTTTTTTCCAGGTAGCCAGAGGCACATTTTGATCAGGATTAGCTAATAAATCAGCGGCATCGCTAGAAAGGAGTTCAAACTCTTCTCGGATGTACTAAATAAAACCGATCCCTGAAATGCTGCCAACTCAGTGTCTATAGAAGCTTCACTCAAACCCTAACCTGCAAAATAACAATCATCATCATTATTTTTCCTTCCAAAGTCCAAAACTTCTAGGACGTTAAAAATTGCTGTTTCTGTCAAGATGAACTCATGCAGTTTGGTTTGATGAAGTGACAAGATTTCCCACCTGGCTCCTTTCCTAGGTTGCTGCTTTAGAACAGAAATGAAATGAAGGGGAATGAACTTAGTATCTTGCTTAATTCAGGAATATGTGTTAAACACATCCAAGCCAGATAAATAATCCCCCTCCCTCTTTCTCTCTCTCCTGCTTCCTTAGTTTGTCTCTGTGAATGCAGGCATACAGTAAAAGCAAACGGAACTGGAAGAGGGAGAATTCACATCTATGAACTAGAAATTAAAGTTAGCTCATAGATTGATTGATTACAGGTTTAAGATATAGCATAACGAAAATAAAATCTCACCAACAAATCAAAATAAACTCCCCCCATCACAAAAATCCTGTATCAAGTTGTTAGCTCAAAGATATCCTATGCACTATGCTGAGTGATTCTTTTTAGTGCAGCTTTTACTGTTGTTATTTTTGGTTTACAGAAACCTTAGATAATTTTTGAAAACACATGCGCGCACACACGAGCTCAGTGCCTACACTCACTATGCCTCCTATATTAGACAAAACCTCTCAGGACCTTTCCTTCCCTGTGCTTTTTACTAGTATTTTTATTGCTATTAATAATTATCACAGTATGGATGTCATGTTATGTGATGCCCATCAGACCTTTATGTGGCTTCTAGGAAGCTAGTCCGAGAAGAAAGCATGATTGGAAAGGGCTACACTGATCATTGTAAGTATAAGAAGGGTGTTTAGAGCAACCGGCAAGCAAAGAAGGAAGAAATATCCTCTAACTTAGACTGAGTCCCCAGCCCCCGAGTCCTGAACATTTTCTCTAGCCTGTGTGAAGCTGGTACTTTGGACCGTCAGGATATATTTTCAGTTGCGTTTCCTGAGGGTGGAAGAGAGGAGGGGAGCAACTGGGAAGGGGAAGAGGTGCCGGCTAAACATGCCTTTAAGTTCAAGATTTACAACTCCCCAAGGCATCTGGAAAGCTGGGAAGCCAGTAATGCCGTTACCAGTGACTCTCCCTGCCAGGAGTCCACCAAGCTGGAGTGGACACTGTTACTGAATCTCTCCTGTAAGGCACACAACTTCCACTCCCCCCCGTAACCCCCTGCAAAACCCTTTCTCCTCCCGCACTATATCTGGAGTCACACCCCAACCAGTTCTGATCTGACATTTTTCTTTTTAGCTTTCTTTTTCCTTTTTTTATTTTTTTTTCTTAATAACTACATATTTAATGAAACAAACACGCACGTATATACAGAACATGAGTTAATAAAGTGGCTCGCTTCACTCCTGGGTCCCTTCTGCTCCTAAGAGGGGCTACCATTCAAATGATATTCAACTTCCTCCCTGTGAGTCCTACTTTCCTAGCCAAGGATCCAAGCATCTCTCCCCCACTACACACACCCTCCTCCACCCCCAAAACATAGCATCATCTAATCTGAAATGCACCTCCGGAAAACCTGAGCTAAGCAGAGGAAAGAGCAGTCAGGGGATGGAGTGAGTGAGGCATCGTATGGGGAGTATGCCTCCACTGCCTTTAAAGAAAACCTTAAAAGTTCCCAGGATGGACTTTAAGCACATTAAAGAAGTGCTTGGAATATGCCTGCTTCGAGACTTCTCTCCTCTGGAACTAAAATGCCACCTGTCCCTCCTGGCTCACCCTCTCCAACACACACACACCAGTCATGATTTCATACACACACCCCCGCCCCACTTGAGATAGGCTTTTTTATTGTTGTTTAAATCTCTGTTCCCACACTGAGCAAAGCCAAAATTAAATACTCCCCTCACCTCTGGAGCAACTTGCTCTCTTGTACTTTTGGCTTTGCAGTGGACTGCAGATAACAAATGTAACAGCAGTAAAAACAAAAATGAAATAAACAAAAATAAGAAAAAAAGAAAAAAGGAAGGTGCCGGTGCCCAATACACAACAGTTGCAAAATAGGGGCTTCCCAGCTCAGCGCAAACACGCAGACACACACAGAGACACATATACACCCCTGGGTGGAAAATGTGCGGCTCCCACGGATAGATAAAGAAATCCTGCTCCCGGTTTTCAGCACCACCGGCGGGCGGACAGCTCCCCGCCAGCCCGGCCGCCGCTCTCCGCCCGCCCGGGCGCCCGGGAGCCCGCGGACAGTTGCACCTCATCCCCCAAAAACGGGAGGAAAAAGGTAAAAATACTGATAAATGACCCAAACTGAGCTGACTTCCTTCCCTGCATCTCTCTCATCTCTTTCCAGGAAGGTTTATTATTTCTTTCCCTGCCCCCGTTGCTTGCCACCTCCGCCCCCGGGCCAATCGAAAATGGAATAAAATGAAACGAAATCGAAAGGAAAGAGGGAAAGAGAGACCCGGAGAGGAGAGGGAGCCTGCCTTCCTCTTTCGGTCTCTCCCGGGAAAGTTCAGGAGGTAACTCACCTTTGTGCATGCCAGTGAACCTGTCCTTCAGCACTGTCAGTTCATAGATCTTCCCGAACTCCTCGAAGAGCGGTTTGAGGTCTTTCTCGTCCAGGTTACGGGGGATCTGCCCAATAAAGAGCTTAATGGCATCGTGGTCCTTCATTGGGATGGTGGATGGGTTTCCGGGACTATGGTTTAATCCGTTCATATGCCCGTTGGTGCTGGGGTTGCTGTGATTGCTACTCAGGCTGGTATTGTCTGGTTGTCCGTTTGCTAACGTGGCCATCTTTATATACATAGAGAAAATCTTCTTTCCTTTTTTTCCCCCTCTTCTTTTCTCTCTCCCTCCCTCTCTCTCCCTCTCTCTCTCCCTCTCTCTCGCTCTCTTGCTCCCTCTCCCTCTTTCACACACACTCTCTCTCTCACACACACACTCCTCCCTCTCCGTCTCTCTCTCTCTCTCTGGGTCTGATCTGATTTTTTTTTTTACATTGAAGATCTGTGTCCTTTCCGTTTAAACAGGCTGGATCGGTTCAAATTCCCAGCCAGACTAGGGGGTGGGGTGTGAGTGTGTGGATGTGTGTGTGTGTGGGAAAGGGAGGCTGGGGGTGGGGGATCGCTTTTGCCTTTACTCTGGCTAAACCCCCTCCTCCTATCCAACCACCCCCCTGTCTGTCTGCCCGGGAGAAGCTTAATGGTATCTTCCAACACAGCCCCTGGCTATAAATAGCACTAGGCGCATGGCTCTTTGAGAGACAGTCCATTTCTTTTGTGCCAAGTGAGCAAAGGGGAACGGTTGCGTTTTTAGGACCAATGATGATGATTATTTTTTTTCTCCTTTTCCTTTCCAAGCACTCCGCTCAGTCGCTGTCGTTATAATTTCAGTGATCATCGTGAAATCTGCCTTTTTATTTGAGAAGGGGAAAAAAAAAATAACAAAACCCAAGGTGTTCTGACTTCTTCCTGTTATGATGGTGTCTCTTATTATTTACTCCTATTACGATTTCGCAATTGCTAATAAAAGCAGTTCAGATACGGACGAATCCTCGGGCTTAGAGGTTGCTTTTGCTGTTGTTGTTGTGGTTGTGATGTTACAAGCTCTCTTTACTATATCTGTTCTTGTTGCATCTAAAAATAAATGCATGCTCTTCAAGCCTTTCCTTTTTTTAATTATGCCTATTATGATGATGACATCAAGCTAGGAAAAGCGCAAACTGTATTATTGTAGCTCTTTGGAGGGAGGCGAAAAACACTGAGATGACTATTGTTAATTTTCATGCTGCCGATATTTATTTCATGTACGATCGGTGCGGGCGTTATCTCCTATACTAGCTGAGTGTGTGTGTGTGGGGGGGGGGGGGGGCGGGTATGGAAAAGGGATTGATTAGATAAGATTTTCCTGCCCGACTTTCAAACCATCAGGATATTCTGTCTGATGGAAACATAAATTGTATTTTGTAGTCATCAGGGATCGGGAGTTGCTTGTCCGAACAATGCTCTCTAGACAAAGTGTACTGTATGGTGGAAATGAAATCAGCTCTCCTTTCACAGCATCTGGGGGTGGGGAGGGCAGGGAGGCTCGGATTAAGGACACAACTCCCCCTTACCCCCCAAATAATAATAACAGTAATCCGGGCAGTAACAAAACAAGGCTCTGCGTGTGCTCGGAGCAATTTTTCTTTCTTTTTTCTCTTTTTTTTTTTTTTTTTTTCCCCTGTTATTTTTTTCCCCTCCCCTTTCCCCCGCTTCTCGTGCAAGCTGCGCGGCGACGAAGCTCGGAGAAACACCAGCAGGCGAGCTCGGAGCTGCTTGCGAGTTACCTGGTCTGAACCCCCAGCCCAGCCCCAGTCGGGCTGCAGCCGCTCGGTCCCCTTCTATCCCCTGTACTGGCAGCACCCCCGTCAGGGCTCACAGCCATTGTTCCCTGCGCCGCCGGCTTGTCCCCGCGGAGGAGGCAGCGGCGGCCCCGTAGAGAGGGCATGGAGGGGGGCAGTGGAGGGAGCGGACTGGGAATGGGACCCCCACGGCCGCCAGTCCCCCGGGTGCGAAAGGGCAGGGCGCCGGTGACACGCGTGACTGTAAACGGAAGGGGCAGCCGTGGAGGAGGGAGGTAATCAGCTTAAATTTGCAACGTTCCTGCATGTTTTATTGACTGGAATTTATTTCTGTTAAAAAAAAAAATAGAAAAGAAAAAAGAAAATACAAACCCCAACACCCCCCCCCCAAAAAAAAAAAAAAAAAAAAAAAAAAACAAAAAAAAATGCACCACAGCACCTTTGCAGCAGTTTTCACTTTATTTGGCTTTCGTTTTAATAACAGAGCAGCAAAGCTGTGTCCGCGCCCCTCAAAAAATAGATATTGTAAAAAACCATTATTAAATATGAGCGCTGCGCGGGTGGCTCCGCTGTTACAACTACTCCGCTGACTGCGAGTCCTCCCGTGCCTTAAACGAGCGCCCCTGCCAGGGGAGCAGCGCGGAGGGGACCGATCCCGGCAGTGCCGAGGGTTGCGGAGCGTTGCGCCCCTCCCCTGGGCTACCTAACGGTTCCGCAGGCGGGGCGCGGCGGGCGGCAACACGGGCACGACCCCACAGAGCCGCCCGGTTGGCGGACGCCGCTTTTCCCTTCTCTTGCTTTCCCTTACCTTTCCCTTCTCCCGGGACCCGCACCTGGGGGCACACCCGAGCAGAGCCCGGTTGCTTTTTAGCGGCTCTTTAAATAAAGCTCTTTGGCCGGTAATGGAGTGGCAGCTGCTGTCAGCCGCCGAACGCCGGGCTGGTGGCAGGCACCGCGCATTGTCCGCTGTCTCACCAGACGTGCTATTTATTGGGGTCTAAGGGGGAAAACTGTCTGTCTTCTCTTCCCAGGTGCGCACTTAGAATGTTTGAAGGCTAAAGACACGGGCTCAGAAGTTGTGGGGAGGGTAAACCCCTAATACAGCCCCTCTCCCGAAATCCCCAGCCCTGTGACTCACCTGCTTTCATATCCTGCGTGCTGCCTCGGACTGTGATAAAAGAATGACAACAAACAACAAAACCCGCATGAAACAAAATCTTCTTGCCCCCCCCCCCCCCCCCAACCCTGAACCAGGACACCACAGATCTTGGTGCCCACTCTTTCTGAACCTTAAAACCTCGCAGAGCTGACTGAGACGTGACTTGTCAGACCTTTTTTTTAAAGAAGGAATATTTGCTATAATGAAAAGTGAAACAGTACCCGGCACTGGTCCATCCCAGGGATAGCTCTGTTAACACCTTGTCCACGAGCAGGCCATTCTGCCTGCAATCACCGCTTATCCCAAATGTAAAGCCAATTAAAAGAACAGAGCAGTGAAAAGAGCCATTTTGCGGCTCAGAGAGGGTGTCCTTTTGTAACAACATATATTTTTTAAAACTTTGAGCTGGTCCACGCCCCATTTCCACAGAGCTGTTAAGTATAGTTATTCAGAAATGGATGCTGTTCAAGTACAGCCCCCTGGTGCACAGGCACAGCTGTGAGGGGTGGCAGGATGAAATAACACGGACACAAATATTGCTACAAGGGCTCCGAGACGAGCACAGCTGCTGCTGCGGATGGAAATAAGCTATACCCCATAAGCACCTTTACACATGTACAAGGGGCTGTACTGGATTTTAAACAGATACAGGCAAAAGGAGGAGTGAAACTGTTGTCTATAAAACAGCCTTTGCTGAACAGTTCCCAAGTGAGAAATGTTCCCAGTGTAATCACAGTGCGTCCAGTTCAGCAAACCGTAAGCAGGGCAGTCCACAGTTTTGTAAATGAAGGTCTCTTGTAACAGGCTTCAGTTTCTACCAGAGACTAAAAATTATTTATCTACTTGGAACAAAGATAAAGCCCTTCAATTTTTTTTTCTTATTTTCTTTTTTATTTTTTAATGTGTCTACTTGCAGGAAAAAAACAACCCCCTCCCAAGCCCATTTGCAGCCCATTTTGCTCCTGCTGCTCACTCTGGTCAGTGCCATTTTTTCGGAACACAAACACTATTTATTTTGGGGGAGATTGCTGGCAATTTTTACCTCCTCGGAAGAAATGCTACCCCAGGTCGGCACAGCTGGAAAAATGCACTGATAACCCTGGGCTGGGAGCAGAGAGATGCAGCAGGACCAGCTACAGGTACACACACACCTCATCTGAGACAGGGCTTGCAGACCGGGCTTTGGCTTTTAATGTGTCTGTCCAAGGGCTTGATTGATTGCTGTTAATCTTGTGAACAACTTCGGTGTTGTTAACAGGACTGCCCGCATTAGTAAAGGTACTGCATGCATTAGTATGCTCCTCGTCCCTATGACGTCAATAGACAGCTTCCCAATGACTTCCAGGAGGGCTGGATCAGGCCCTCGCTAGCAGCATGTTTTTAATGAACACTGCTTGGTGCAGGGAAGGGGGGCACAGTAGTACATCAGTCCTGACTATCTTCATTCTCCAGGAAACGAGCAAGTGAAGAAGAAAGGCAGGAATAGGCCAAAAGGTTGCTGGAGGGGGATTCTTCTGCTGAACTTCAAAACCCTGGGCCCATGGCACACAGAACAATCATTTGCTGACGGATTTAGAGTAAATGGCAGGCAAGTTTTATTCCAAATAAATAAACAATATGTGTGAATTTTGGTTTTAAATAGTAATTTATCCTTTTTTCATCTAGGTAGCTCTGTCAGCCCATATACTCTCAAATTCTCTGCTAACCTATGTTACTGAGGTTTTTCCAAATAAAATGTGAGACTGTTAATGGCAAAGATACACGTTCTGATCACGATTTGAAGATACAGCTCTCAGCTATTATTAAAGGTCCCGATCCTGCCAAGTCTTCTAACTCAGCTGGGGCTGTTTACATCAGCTTGTTAGACTTTATAGGGAGTGCTGACAGGATCAGGGCCTATTAGCTACGTAATCAAATAAAATAATTGAGAGCTGCATGTGGGCTTTTAATACATCTAACAAAAGGAGGGGGACCATCATCTGCTGAACTTCAGGCGAGAACTTCGGCATCAGGGGATGGGCCCAATCCTGAAAACCTTAATCTGCATTGTTGTTAATCAATCTGCTGTGGTCAGAGGGGTTATTCATCTGAGGAAGGATTACTCATATGAACATTTGCAAGATTGGTCCCTGAATTAATGCGTGAATCAGTGTGGGTTGAGTTTTCTTTTTCCTTTATTTTTTTCCCTCTGCTTTAGTTAGAATCAAGGAGGTTGACTAAGGGGAGAAATGAAAAACTATTTGTATCTAAAGGAGCTTAGTACAGGATTGTAGTCAATGTAGGCAACAAAAGGTATGACTGTAACAAAAAGGAATCTTTGTTTATGAAGGTCTTTTGTTATTTAAGTAGCACTAGTGAATTCCAGGTGGTAAAGCAAAGGCTGCATAGGTCCTGGGGGTTAATAGAGAACAGGAAAATAGAAGAAAGTGTGTATGCATGTGTTTGCATGTGCGTTTAGACACAGGATTTGTGCAGACACATACATACACATCACTACATTCCACCCAAAGGATTTTGCTATTTAAACAGAGCTGTCCAGAATTTTCCTATTACCCATGCTGTGAACACTGTAAATATGTTGTAGTAGTCCTTTAAAAAGAGTATCAAGTTTGTTATCTCCCCATCCCTTTTCCATAATACATATGTCCCTGTACATAATGAGTAATGAAAGCAGGAAAGCTTGTACTGTGGGGACAACAATACTTCATGTTAATATGGTCCTTTTCATCATCAAATCATTGTGCAATCATTAACAAATTAATGCTCACAGCGCCCCTGTGAGGAAGGGAGATTTCAGTTTAATAGGATCTCGTAGCACCACCAATTACAAAGGTTGTCTGAGACATCGTATAATAAAACCCTGTTCAGCTTTGATAAACTGCACATGTTTTGGCTGCAACTCTAACTCGGGTGCCTACATTCAGTTCAAATTCTTTAATTGTTTCTGGAAAATTTCAGCTGGAGCTATTTGTTCTTCCCTGAAAACAACCCAGAAGAGAACTCGGCTGGTTCAAGCTAAGTCAAATGATCTGTTTTGCAAAGCTCTCCTGTCCCCATGCTTTACAGCATGATACTGAGAGCTGACAGGAGGTGAAGCTCTTTCTCAAGTCTTTTTGCTATCTCGGGGAAAATCTGTCCCAAAGTGTCCAATTAAAAGCCTTGGGAAAATGGCAATCTTCACATGCTCACTAGAGATGCAGATTTCCAAAACCAGATTCCCCAGTGACTCGGCTATCACCGGCTATTCTCCAGCAGAAATGAGAGTTATTCCTGTCACAGCACTGGCCTGGGACAGGCCAGGAAAAATTGGAGGCTGGACACCTGAGACAAAAGCAGGGAGTTCTGTCTTCCCTATGCTTTTGGGAGATTCACAGTGAGACTAGAGCAGAAACTAAACAGAGATAGCTGGGGAAAATTCGAGAAAGCTGGAAAAGCAAAGGGGCTTGGAGTACACTGAGATGGATCGAAGAGAGACACAAATGGGAAACAGTCTGGGGTTCATACTCAAAGGTGATATCTGTATTAGCAAAGGAACCAGGGCCAGAGCATAGGTTTAAAAATTTTATTAACTGCCTTAATCTTAGTTACCCTTTATCAGCCTCCAAGACACCTTCTGGGTGCAGTTTGGAGGTAGTCACAAACCATTAGTGTCTTCCCTATAGGCACTGCAGACAAGATAAGGTGTGTTTTGGGGAAAAGAGAGTTTAGCTGTGTCAGTATGCGGTGTCATGCCGTTTAGACCCAGGGTTATAGAATACTCCAGCTATTTATTTGTATTAACTCAGTTAGCCATGGAGTGTTGGGAAGAAAGGTTGTACTAAGATGCAGCAGTTTGCTTCTCAGAAAGAAGATTCTGGGAAAAACTGAGAGAAATGGGAGGGAAGGTAAATCTAATGCAGAACCATCTGTGTTTGAATAACAACAAAAAGGGAGGGATTAATATATAGAATACAATGTAAGAAAACACTGGAAAATAAACTGTGGGAAAGCACAGGATATCTGAGAGCTTGTGCGGCTGGCAAATTCCGGGGCAGGGTACTGGAAACCTAAGGCAGGAAAAAGATCCGTGAAGTGAAACTGGATACATGATTGAGACTGGAAGGGGAATGCAGAGTGGGAAGGAGTGGATCTGAAACAGGGGTGAGTTAAAAGAACAAGAGGTCTTGCCTGGAGGAGAATATTTGCCCCACAAAGCCTACTCTCCTGTGTGCTTGAAAGGGGAGGCAGAATCCCCCAGTCCTCTGCAGTCAACAAACGGCACTGCACATGCCATCCACACTGTGAGTGATCATGTAATTAAAGGCTGAATTAGAATGCATCTGTGCAACAAAGGAAAATCCAGGTTGTGCACGTAACCTCAATTCTGGGGGCTCTTAATATTTAAGTGCTTGCCTTTGCAACCAGAATAATTTCCTTTTCATTAGGGCTTGTGTGCTGGTTTCTGTGTGTGCCTGTGCTTGCATATGTGTGTGCTCACAATTATATCTATTAATTAAGATGGTGAACATGAGGCAAAGAGCTGCAAGAAAAAAAACAGCAAACCTTTTTTTTTTTTTTGTTTGTTTGTTGTTTTTTTTTTTGTTGTTTTTTGCATGTGAGTGTATCTCCAGTTTGGGATTTGGAGATTTTAACTTAATTTAGGTTAAAGGTGGATTTAAAAGCAGCGTTTGGATAGTGTTTCCTTCCCAGAGCACTAGTCACAGTCAGCGCATATTCTTGAAAATAAGGTCTAACTCTGAAAATGACTTTAAGCAGTTAATTCATATTTGGGCACCCAGCTGCTTGCTGAACTTTAGAGAGAACCAAACGGGGAGATGAGGTGTGTGACATTAGCGTCCCAAGCAGTGGCCACTTTTCAAGAGGTGCTTTGCAACCCCAGGGGAAACATTGACAAAGTCAATGCTCAGATTCAGAACACCGTGATAACCTGTGGCATGTTTTACTTCTGAAGGTTTGCCCAGTCTCACTTTGAACAACGTATGTTGTAAGTACAGTCTCAATATTGGATTTGTTTGCATGAATGAATACTTGTTTTACAAAACCCTTTCTTGCTCCTATTTTATTCTCTAAGTAGCTGGAGGGAATGTCAGTCAGGGTCCAGAGTCAATGCTGCTGATTTCATGTACCTCATTCTAATACAGATTCATGGCTGATGACCAAGTGTTGACAGCATGTGGGGGGGGGTGTGCTTGTGCAAACATGTATATATCTATCCACACATTCAAATGCATGGAAATACTGTAGACAGGAGGGTACTTTACAGCCAAATGCACAAAAATGTCCCCCTCAGCTTTCTGTTAGAATTTTGTAGTATCCTTAGAAAAAATACTTTTTTTTTTCGTATTTTGTATTACCTCTCTCTGTCTTTCTGCCTAGTCTCTCTCTCTCTCTCTCTATATATATATGTATATATCTATAAATCTATCAGTTCTTTGCTGTCTGATAAATGATATCACTACCTGCTTTATCTGTTACTGGTGTTGCAAATATGCTCAGTTTCTTAATGGTCAATTTTCTAAATCCATCCTAGAATTTATGAATGTAATAAACTTTAGATTTGGTCTTATGCCTTTTTAAACTTCTATTTTGTATTATTTTTTTTTTTTACTGTCCAGGGTAGTAAATCACCTACACTGTGGGCTGTCTTCTAAAGGCTAGACATGCAGATGATGGCTGTAAAGGAAATAAGCAAGGATATACAAACTGTCCAGGGCTTCAACAGCAAAGGGAAAGACTGCGTATGTTTCTAGTTAACTGTTATCCAACCCAGCATTAATAAGCTTATGGAACAAAAACAAGAGATTGCCTGCCAGCTGTGTGTGCATATAAGTGTGTATTCTCTAGAAAAGCATACGATCTTGGTCACTTCAAAATGATTTTTCTACCTGGAAGTTGTTTTCATCTCAGCATCTCAGGAAAACTACTCATTGTACGTATCCCCCCCCGTGATCTTAAAGTAACAGTTACAGCACAAGTGACAGCATAATACAAAATTCAGGCTCCATTCTTTCTGTTGACTGCAATAGGAGGATGAAGAGGTCTTTTCCTGTATTTCCAGCTGGTGGGCTGTGCTGGAACTGAAATTAGAACTGACAGTTTTTCACTCTTTGTGCGTTCTGCATGTACCCATTTAATTTAGGAGCCCCAGTTACCTCTGTAGCTGATGTTGAAAGATAGGTATTATTGAGGGCTGTTCATCCTCCAGACTTTTAGCTGAAGAGCAAAAGGTAGATCCGAATTCTGAAAGCAAAAGTGTGAGATCTGTAGGAGGGAGCAGATGAGAAAAATACTTGGAGAAGGTCAAAACAGGGACTGAAATTGAGAGGGAATGCAGAGGTGAAGAGAAAACTATCTCACAGGGAAAGCAGAAGGCAAAAGAAAAACAATTTCCTGGAAGAAGTAGAAGTGTGCTGGTAAGAAAATGGGTGGGGATAAGAAATCCAGAGGTTAGCAGAAAAGAACTGGATAAGTAAGGAAACTGAAGCCTTTCTGAGGAAGCTCTGAACAGGCACTTAAGGAAATCAGATATAGCAGCTTGGACAGGTTAAAGGCATAAAGAGGCCGAGCATAAGAAGAAATAGCAAAAAAGGTGTAGATTTTTCCAGAGACCATAATGGTATAAGAAGTCTCTGCATCTTGCCATGCTTCCACAATCTTCAGAGTCAGCTAGAAGCTTTACACAATGTTCCAGCTCCATCCACAGTGGCCCTTCATGGAAACATTCTATCACTATTAGCTCTCATGTTGTGATAGGAAATTAGGCAATGAATCTGAAGATGTTGTGACTTTGATGAATGAAAGCAAATGAAATACTGGTATCCGGAGAAGGATCAGTTGAAAACTCTGAGTCAAAACTGGGAAGTTCCTGTCCTGTAGTTCTGCTTCCATGAGTTGGCTCATGCTGTGCTTCTGCTGGTGCACAGCCAGAGAGGCACTAAGAAGAGACCAAAGAGAGCCCTGCTAAGCTCCAGACTGACAATTGCTTTCCAGGGGCAACTGATTCTGAACAGAAAAGGCCTGGTCTTCTTTCCCAGTCTGTGCAGAGGAAAGGAAATATTATCTTTCTTCTTGGTTTTAGCTGCAGGAAATTTCCAACTCACTAGTCAAAGGTGAGCATGATGTCTGTTTGCTGGCGAAGCAACTTGAACAAAACCAAGACCCCAGAGAATAGGACAGGAAGGTGAGGATGTACCATTCTTTCCTCAGAAGGAGAAATGCATAACACACGGAAGCCATGTGTGTTATTACCATTGCCTATAAAATCAGTGGGGAGAGAAGCGTCAGCAATGCACCTGAGAGAGAATTCTGAACCATTGAAGATCCAGGGTCAAGCCATGGGGAAATCAACTACTTTATGGATTTTACAAGGCTGAAAAACATGTAATGAGATTACACCCCTGCACAACATATTCAGTATCCTTGGGGTTCAGTTTTTTATGAAACAGAACTTTTTTAGCAAAGAGATGTCTATCTCTATGTAATCTTTTTTTCCATCCACACAGCTGAATCGGTTGAACTTCTGTAACTCCATATGGTCTGTGAGCCTCAGACCTGAGCAACATGTGGTCCAAGAACACGTGGTCCAATCAAACTGTAAGAGCCTGAAAGCCTGATTGTCTTCCACAGTCATCTCAAGAGGTCAGATTAAGGCAGGAGTCTGGCTGGTGGCTTGTGTGCTTCCATTACAGAAAGGGGACTAGTGTGGGTTTTAGAACACATAGGAGTTGATGCTTAACTGAAGATTTAGGTACAATTTTTGGTGACTGTATTCTGAAGGGAATTTGCTTTCCAAGGGAGCAAGTGCTGCTGTCCAAAGGCCATCAGCTCTACCTTTGCCTCTACTGAGTTTTACAAAAAACCTAGATCTGGTTTCACAGCCCTTTTTAATCTGAAAGCAAGAGCCTTTTCAAGCAAATGTGAATTTTGTCTCTACGATTGTTATAAATTATCTTAGTCTGTATTGGCTCAGGATCTGATTTTTAGTGTCAAGCAATTCAATAAGAAAACTTGCTGCTGTTCAATTCCTCCTTGCCATTTGTTATGAAAATAGGAACCATGTGAGGGTGAAACCTCTGCCTAAGCACATAGGACCCAAAGCCACCAGAGTCACCAGCATGCACCTTGGTTTTAAAATATGGAGGTTCATCCCAAGTTTTTTTAAGCACCGGAAGTTTCAAGGAATTCTTTATTATTAACCCTCAAATATACACTTCAAATATATAAGTATACATTTTTAAAGAGCTCTCTCAGCTGTCATACTCCCCTTCCCTTCTTCTGAAGCACTCAACTTGGTCAGCAGCAGATTATATACGAAATCATTCCCAGTTACCGTATTTCATTGATTCTGCTATACTTGCTGTAAAGCTTACTGAAGGTTTGAAAATCAGAACTCAATAATGTCATGTGAGCTTGTGAAGGCAATGTGCCTTCTGGTAAACCAATTCGCCAGCTGAACAGTCTCAACATGCACCCTAATATTGGCCTTAATATTATGGGACATTTCTGTTACATACGGCTTTCAATGGTTTCAATTTCTATTGCGACATTAGTAAGATCACATTTTTCTCGTACTTAAGCTTGTGTAAACTGGAAGACACTGTTCTCAATGGATTTACATGTGAGTTGAAGCCAGCCTGAGTACAGAACCGCTTCTAGACCCAACAATATTTCTCTGTCCCTGAGCCCATGTTCAGGACCTTAGCAAGGCTCCTGTGCCACGGTTTCCATGGAAAGAAAAGTGAAACATGCAGTCTGGATGGAAACTATTGTGTGATTTTTCAGATCTGTCTGGTTTGGGCAATCAGGGGATTGGATTAATGATGATTTAGCAACAACAACAATAGCAAAAGTATTTGCTTGTCAGTTTGGACACAGTCTTTATATATATTGGCCTAATATGAACCATTAAGTGATCAGTAGACTTTCCAATGTTTCTCACATTTGCATTGCTCTGGAAGTGAACAATGTGAATAGTAGAAACTGAGTTTCACTTCTGAATCTAATGCTGCTCTCAGTGGAGACATCATGTATCTATGCTGACCTCCAGTTGCCCGTTTGTACTAAGCAATGGACTCAGTAATGAACAGTTGTTACGTGGTTTTAATATAAAGAAATTTAGGTTTTGGTTTATACAAGACCCTAGAAAAGAGGAAGTGAGCCTCCAAATGAATCTCTGGATGACATTTTCATTCTTCACAAGTCAAAATTAGCTGGTGGAGATGTTTTTGTCTATTCAAAAGAACACAGAATGTAACATGGCAAGACTCTCAACTAGTCACTAACACTAGTGAACTAAATCACTTCAGTCCTAAGTTCATAAGTGGTTCATGAGCTCACAAAGGAAATGTCACTGCTGTGCATAAATACCATATGACACATAGGAGCTTCCCTGGACACAATAATTTCCTGGGAGATAATTTGCATGATGATGGACTGAGGTGCCTGGGAATCTTAGCAACAATTAAATATTGTTCTGCGATACGACTCAACGCTTGTAGATAAAATGAAGGCAAAGGGCTGAAAGTAATTCTGTTGTTGGCCCTTATCCAGTTTTTTGATTGAAGAACAGTCAGGAATCCATTACACACTCAGTCAGCCAAGGTCCAAGATGGAGGAAAAGAAAGAAAAGACCAATAGTCAGAAAGCATTGTGCAACAGTGGGGCTTGGACATGATGATAGCAGTCTTTTTTAAAGAGGGTGAAAGGTATGACAAGCTTGAAACCATCCTCTCAGAGGCTGTCCAGGGGGAAGTTCAGAATCCCTTGGCAACAAGGAAACAGAAGAATATAGAGTTAATAACGTTCCCAAGGCCAGCATTCTCCTGCTGAAACAGATTCTAATACAGAAGGCTACACGTGAGCTATTTTTGTGCCTACAGTGACTGCTGTGTTTGCCTTCACTCCCGGCATCACTCTCATTGTACTGTATGTAAAGCACTTTAGGACACATTGGCTATGAAAGGAAGTTCAGTTTGTGAAACCAAATTCTATTCTACCCTCAGTCATTGCACACTGAGCTGGGTCAGCTATGCATTCATTTAACTTCCTTTTTTTAAAAAAGAATTTACAGCTGCTGCCTGACTTCAGAGTTACTGGGGAAGCACACATATGATTTTATATAAGTCATACAGATATTATGTTTTTATGTGTAAAAATATATACACGCTTACACACAGACTCTGTAGAAATGACTCATAATGAAAAGCATGTGACAGGGGAGAAAAATACCAGTTCATGCCTTCCTTAGCTTGACATTTTCTATTGCTTTTCTGCTGAATGATGTTCCTGTACTATCTACATAATAAGTACCCTCTTTTTTCAGATAATTAAAGAGATGCTGCCCATATCCAGCTAAAATTATATATTTATACATAGTGACCTTCTATTAATAAACATGTGAGATTGTTACAACTGAACAAAATCTCACAAGTCTTCATTATTTCCCTCCACTTAGGCTCCTTATTATACTTCTCTTTATGCATTCGGCACTGGTGAGAGGTGCCAGAGAAATGATCTCAGTAAAAGAACAAGGCAATGCAGCCTGTTGTCCCACATCTGGAGTCTGATGATTTGAACTGACTCCTTCATCCTGATCTCTGGAGTGGCTGTGGGCCACTTTGCTTTGTGTTTCATGAGCTCTAAAATGGGAATAACATTATTTTCCCATTATCTGTATTACACACAGAGTCTTTCCAGAAAACTTTATAGAATAGCATTGCTTTTCTCAAGGCCAAATGCTTGCCCATGGAAAATCACTGGTTGTCTCCAGACTGTGATCCTATGTCCCCTCCTCCCCCAGGATATTAAAAAATCTCCATCTAAATGTGGTGGCTCAGTTTTGCTATCTTTCCTGTAACATTCGAACCAGAGGAAGTTATATTAGATCAACAGATCCAGCTGGAAAAAAAAACAAACAAACAACACAAATCAACCACTAAACCCCCAAACCGAAAAACTCACTTGCATGAGCTTGAAGAAGGCCTTGAAAAAAATCTGATGAGTGAGGAAGTATCTATTGTCAGGTTACTGTTTTGTCTTGTTGTCCCTAGCAATGTGTCTGGATTAATAAAAAATGATTTATCTGTTTTATACTCTAACTCACCTTATTCTTGTGCTTAAATCATGCTTTACAAAAGCAGTACCGCCATAATGTATTGCACCTCTGAAAGAAGACGCAAGCTATACTTACCTCTGTAAAACAGTCTATAAGGAAATTAACTCTTCCTTTCTCAACCTCCAAAATGACAAACACATAGAAAATGTATGTTGTAGCCTGCCATCTTCTCTCTGCACTAAGGAGGCTGGCATTAGCTGTCCTTGCTCCAGAACTAGTGGACCCTGGCAACCCACAAGGAAGAATTGCTCTTGCATAGGTGAAGAAGAAAATTCTTCTTTGGGTTTCCCTTTAAATTAATACATGAACAGTATCCTTACATACATTTTAACATGACTGTGGTCAAGAAAAAATGCAGATAATAGAGCATGGCCAGTTCAAATTTATTCAATATGGTGTTTACTTGTTTCCCACAGCCTGGAGTAAAAGGATTTGCTCCACTTCTGCCTTTCTGCTCAGCATTCATCATTTCATCTTATCTTCCTGCTCCCCTGCTAAGGTGTAAGTTGATTTTGGTTTGATGTTTTTCTTCCATTTTCCTCTGTTTTGCTAAGTCTGTTTACAATCATTCATTCCTTCTTCTCTTTTTCCTCTCTTGTAATCTTGGGCCCCAAAGTTCAGCTTTCTGAAGGCTTAAATTGGTGTCCCTTGTTTTATTGTTTTAATTCATTTGGTAGCCAAAACCCATTTCAATACACATTTGACTTCCCCAATAAATCCTGTTATCTCTGCCCAGTTGCCTGCCTTCTCACTCACTGTCATTATCAGCTATATCCTATTTACCCTAATCTAGTTATCTAGTCTTTTTATCAGCTTATCTTATCAGCCCCTACCCAAGTGAAAGTCTTTTGGATCCACTAGCAGGCAAAAGCACTCCTATCCTATTTGGAGTGGATAACTTAAAAATTCAGAGTGTTTGACAAGGCAGTTCTGAAAGAAGACTTTGAAAACATTAATGCAAAATAGCTTAGGACAGTGATTCTCCCCAGAGGCCAGGTAGAATAAATAATTCCACCCAAGGCATGAAACAAGCATGCACCTGGGAATAAGATCTCTGAGGCTTTGCTCCATAGCATCAGATTGCAGAGCCCACAAAATACTCCACTCCTCCCACAACTGGCAGCAGTATATTTCTATACTTGTCCACTTCTTAGCCTGTCCCAGACTCTTCCAGGTATTCACTGATGAAAAACACCTTCTTGGCAGAGAACATTTCGGCAAACTACACATAGTATCCCTATTTCCAATGAATAATGTTTCTCATTCACCCTCATCCACTATTATGTGCATTTGAGCCTGGACTAAAATTTTGTACTAAACTACTCTTTCTGAAAATCTAAAAGGAACATATTGAAATGTTTAAATTTGGAATGCAAAAGACCACCTTTCACATGCCAGGGTCTTTGGAAAATCTCCTCAGCAGTTCTCTGTGTTGAATCAATAGCCCAGAAGAGTGTCAGATGGCAGTGAAATATTAGACGTGTCTTTCTCAGATGAGATGTAAAACTGTGGTCCTAAATGGCCAGAGAGTTTTTTAGAACAGTATCCATTTAACAACAGCTAACAACCAGGCAAGGTTTTCGATCTGGAAGTGAAGGGAAATTCTCTCCTTTATTGATAATGCAGCATCAATAAATGGAGTGTCAATGTGATTATTTTGTTTGGACGTCGGGTAGGACAAGCTGTGGGATCTTCAATAAGTGTCAGCAAGCAGGGCTGGATTTGAAATCTTGTTTGAAGGAAGGCACCTGTAAGATCACAATATTCTTCATGACCTCAGCAGAGTCCTTTTGGTAACTGGCATGAAGTGGAAAAGGAAAGAAGTTTTTTACTGACTCATTCCCATTTCTTGAGTCACTCAGGTTTCCCTTGCTGGTCTCCAATTAAGCATTACTCTAAAGTTGCGTTACTGGCAATTCCATAATTAAAACTGAATTGTGGTACCTGATAATGTAAATTTCTCCCGCATTACACCTTAGTGACTGAATTCTTCAACTTTTGGCTCAAACTTTTGGTTAATACTAAAATAAAAATAATTTTCTAACATTTTTTTCTCTTCTTCATTAAGATGTACTGATGCCTTTAATGAGAAAAATCTTTAAAGACAACCTATCTGAAACTGTGAATATGCATATATTCCAGATATTTTTCAGCACCCCTTTTAATCTAATGAAATACCTCCATGCTTTCTATTTCACCCTCTGACTCATCTTTAGGATTTCTCAGTCATCTGCTGTGCAGTGGGAGTTGAAATAATAAGCAAAAAAGTTGGGCTCTTGTCTCTGTTTTCCTTTTCTTCCCTAATGTCATAACCAAATAAAGATATGCCAAGAAAAAATGAGGGGCTTGACAATAATGTATTAAAAAAAAAAAGTTACAAATAAGCAACAGTGTTAAACTAAATGAATGCAGCAGAATCAAATTAACAATAATATTGTTATTTAACATTTGGCTGTTGTGGAGGCAACCAATTCTAACAACATAAGAAGGGACAATTCAACAGCTACAATCTAGAAGATGGAGATACAATTTGCTCCTCAAGCACGAACTCTCTGCGTGACTGTTTCTGTTTCCCATATGTCAGAGAAGAATTATAGCATCTCTTTCCTTCACAGGAACATTGGTAGGATAAATACTTTGAGGACTGAGAGGCATTCAGGTCCAGACTCATCCCACTTAACTATGACACCTGTCTGTGGAAACCAAGAAGTTTGGTTGTTCAAGGATATATAAAGTTGAGGCAGAAGGACAGACATCTGCAGAAGGCAATTCCGCCTGCTGGAGATGTGAGTCACCTTCAGGAAGTGCTTATCATTTTCTGTTGAACCTATAGCAACTATATACTTAGGAATGGGATGCAGTTACATGAACTCGTGTGTTCATTGTTCTCTCAAGTGCCCTACAGAAGTGAGGACCTTCTGCTTGGAGCAGATAGATACAGCACAGAAAATCCAGGACACAGTGGGATATCCCACGGCCCTTTCCGTGATGGTGGATCTATATGTTGAAACAACTAAATTTTGCTCAACGTAGTTAGCACAGGTAAATAAATTTGGCCTCCAGGGCAACTGTAGCAAAAGCCATTTAGGAGTTAAAATGGGCAACTCTGTTAGATAGACAGACAGCCAGATGAAGACTTCTGCCAAGAGAATATTGTGGCTACCTTGGAAAGTGTGTTGAGCCTCAAAGGCACATTTCCTGATCTTTTCCCCCTCCTTTCAGCTCTTATTTTCACCTAAAATGTTTTCTAACTGTAAGTTTACCTAGGAATAAGGACAAGTAAAAGATGAAACCAGTAACACAATGTTATACTACATATGATTTTTAATGGGGTGTTAATGCAGTGAGGTTTCCCATCTAGCCTGGAAAGAAGGGTTTTCTATAACCGTTCTCAGACTGGTAGCTGCTCTGTGTGTAGAGACAGGTATAGCTTTGTCCCTAAGATGGTTTACTGTGCTGGTGAAAGTATGAGTGATCTTATTAGAGCTCTGCTAAGAGGTAGCAAAGATATCATGTAGAAAAGCATGGATCATCTGTGGAAATGTCATGGAGGTGTTCCTTACAAATATTTCCTGAGCCTGTTATTCATCATCTTAGTCTCTCTGTAGATGTATATATTGCTCTACCCTCTAAACGTCCCTGTCATATCATATGGCTGGAGGCCCTAATATATTTAAATTAACAGGTTAGTTTCTGTAAGCTCCATGCAAAGTCGGTGGAGGGAGACAGAAAGCACCAGCCAGTGGTTCAGCCAGATCTAAGAGCTGAATTCCTCTCCTGAGGTGCTGTCTCCATCAGCCTAGAACAGCTCTGTACCCAACCTACATACCCCGGCTCAGTCACAGCGATGCAGGCCACAGTGGCTTAAAAAAATATATGTTCAGGAACTCCAGCTAATTCCTTCCCCATCAGTAGAGATACAACCTTGGTGTACAATGTAATTCCCTCACCATATCATTGGCTTCTTTATCCATCTCTCAGTTCCAGAGCCTTGACTCTGTTTTGCTGTATCCGAAAGATTATCAGCTTTCTTCTCTGTTCTCTTGATTATTCCCTCCAACCTTGCTAATAGCTGACCAGCTTTTTGCTGTACTGTAGCACAGTATATAATAACCTGCAATTATTGTCCATTTAGGCTTTCCCCTGGGTCTGCTTTATTCCTGCCACCGGTGGACCTGTACACTGTTTTTCTGCTGATCTTACTACCAGATTCATTGCTGCTGAGAGGAAAAAAAAAATCACTGATGATCTAACAACCCGTCTGTTGTTCTCACTTTTTTTTTTCCCCTTCCAGTTCCTTGGCCTGCTGCACAGACTTTATGAAAATTGCCTTATAATAGGCAGTCCTCAGTTGTTGCATCCTGTTCTCTACTGGATCACTCTGTAAGTATGTTGCTGCTGTGTTCTGTACAGCAGTTACATTCATGTGTTACCTGGAAATCAATGTGTACAATAGCTCAGCTGTGTTTTCACCTTCTTTAACCTGACCCCTCCACCCTCTTTTCTGTTCTGGAGAGCCAAGGTAGGTAGAATCCTCAGTTATTACAGTTCATTGCCTTTGATTTTCATTAGAAAGGAGAAAATTATTAAACTAGGTCTGACCTATTTCTTTGGATATGCACCTGAAATCTACTCAATCTAGAGAGCTTCCATGTCCTATCTTTCTTCTTGGTCTTGAGTTATGCTCCAGGCCTGTGTTAGGTAGGTTAGTAAACCTCTCATTCAGTAAAACTCTTGGACCCAAATGTAATAAATTTCTAAAGGCAAAGTCAAGTGACAGTTATGTGATTTATAAGCCAAAGGGTTATCTGTGGGAGTAAGATTTCTAAATGATTCAGAGGATAAAGCTGTCATACATGTGGGTTTACAGAGTCATACTCTTGTTACACTCACTTCTTTCCTCTTCTTTATTGTGTGTCTTCTGTGTTTCTTTTACAATATAGAACTGATTAATTCCATAATTTTCAAATTTATCCAGAGTTTATTTCAGTTGACACTACAGTTGGTATTCTGTGCACTCTCAATGCAGGCCCACAAACATGCTGCTCAAAGGGTTAAACATACACAGCTGCTTATTTAAACAAAACTAACCTCTGCTGCAAATCACTTCTATAAAGATGTATGTACCCTTCTTTAGCTCCCCCAAAGCACACTTATGACTGATTAACAAGCATGATCATCCATGTCTATTCAGTCAGTTCAGAGGTGGCTTCACTGCTGAGTTGAGCAGAGGCAAGGAATGAACTTTGATCTTTTGTTCACAGGCCCACAATGCTGCTTCACAATCCTCCTGCGCCTCACCTGTGCCCCATAGGCTTCCTGGGGGGCACTTGGACCGTCTTTCCAGGAGGCTGTTTGTGCTACCCTCTAGTGGCTAAAGCACAAAGAATACAGCCAAATTAAGAGCACATATCAATACTTAGGCAAAGATGATCATGGATTTCTTTTTTTTTTTTTTTTTTTTTTTTCTCGTTTCACAACATGAAATCAAAGGAAACCATTTTGGAAAGTGGAAAAAAAAAAAACACTCAACAAATAAATCTGTTTAAAGTTAAAGGTTGGGAATGAAATGGAGCTTCTAAAATATGAGTGTCTTCTAAGTATATGTAATTTGCATAATACAAAACCTTGTTGAAATGCAAGGTGATTTTAGAGTCTAGGCAGGGACTCAGTATTTGAAATATACCAGAGATTTCTTATGTGAGCAGAAGGCAATAGTTTGATGTTCCCACTCAGCCTGAGTAAAATATGGCAGAAATACTGAGTTTCCCCCACTATTTGTCTCTTGTCAACTATACACTTGCAACAGAAACTCTCGTACACTGTTCATGTTGCTCAGTGAAGTTCTTCTCTTGGTTGAACCCTACCACAACAGTGAAAGTAATAAATAATATTTGATGAATTACAAGGCTGTAGAAGGTGAGGTAAGACAGAACTCACCAATGGAGAACTGCTGACCAAAGGCAGATGTCTGAGAGCTGTAGGGGAGCATGAGATAGGGTTTCCAAGCTTATTGAACCATCTGCGGTGCTGGATACAACTGTAGAACTCACGTAGGGCAAGTGAGAAAACTCAGGGAAAGATGAGGAAGGGTAAAGGGATAACGAGCTAACTGACCACTGAAGAAAAATGGGCAAAAGATGTGAAGATCACAGTGCTGCAGAGTCCCAGCTGGCACTGAGATTTGACATTTATAAGAAAGTAACCAAACACCCCATGATGTTCCTCTCCTTCCTAGTCCTCACTAACAATTCTTTCAAATGCCCATTTAGAAATGGGCCTATTCTGACTCTTAGAAAGTCATAGGTTTTTTTAGAGAAAATAGGCTCAACAAGAAACATGCAAAATGCTGGGGGACACAACCAGCAGAAACTGTTTTCTTTGTCTTGCTTTTCAAACTAGTGGAAACAACTTTTGGCAGAAGACCTGTTTCAGTCCCATACTTGAAATATGGGTTATATGGTTTCTTGTAATGTTGCTGGGAGCTATGGAAGAAATGTTCCCATATACTTACAGCTGGCATAAAGTCCTCCCAAAAACCTGAAGGTCCTTTAGCATAGGGTTTCAGGAATCTCAGTGGTCTCCTCTGTGTATCTGCAATGAGGAAACTGAATTACTAGTTTTTTGAATATTCGGATGGTTCCAATTGCTTTCAAAACACCAGTGACACTTGTGTTCTCACTTGGGATCATACCAAACTACTGTTGAAATGACAAAGGATCAAATTAGATGGAAGCTAAAACCATTATTTCGAGATAGAATACCCCCAAATATTTTAAACTCATTTAAGTATTGTCATACATCACCTTATTTTATTACCTGGTAGTTCATAATTTCCAACCATAACTATTCTATGGTTCTATGATTCTATAATAATCTTACAGTAATGTTTCCTGGCATATTTCTTCTCTTGGGCATTTAAAAGAGGGCTGCCATTTTGATTGTGCTGTGCTACTGGAGGCCTGTCTCCTATGGGGTTATTTTAGTCTCATGAAATAGTAACCCTTAATTTGAAGGGCTTGGTGCAGCAGGCAGAAATCAAAGTAAGACTTACATTCATAAAAAACTTATGAGTTTGGCACATAGAGGATAAGACAGCAGCTGAGACTTTTGAATTGAAAGCTTAGTGGGTAGATCACAGTTGCTTAGTGTTTGTCTTCAAAGCTGTAGTCCCAGGAAGGAGAGCAGGCAACCTAGATGTTAAGTGGGAGATCAGATTAACCCTGACGTTTCTAGGTCAAAGGAAGAACTGAGGTCATGCCTTTCCCATGCCCACCAAAGTCACATCTGTGCTGATCAGAAGTACTCATGAAAGTACTGATACAAAATTCAGCAGGGCAAATGGTGATGCTACTCTTCAAAATGCAACGTTAACAATTACTCATGTTTTCACTCGCTACATCGCTGTGTATGTTCTGCCGTGTTTCTCTAAAGCAATCTTATAAATCATTGAAGAGTATGGTTCTATTTTTGCCTCAAATATCTTAGCCTTGAAACCTTATGAATATTTCCCAAATTAGGTCTCCAGTTTACCAGATCATTTTATTACTTGGAACAGTCTGCTTTATTTTTTTGCTGGTCCTTACTTTGGAGAACAATAGCTTGGAGGCAGAACCATCAAGCAACTAGCTACTATTTGATCTAGCACGCTCATCCTGTCTGGTTTCTGGAATACACTTATCTCCTGGGTTTTTATGCTGTGGAGAGTTTCTGCTTAAGAAGAAACAAAAAGTTGACTTTGTTTAGTAACACATGGGACTAACTCAGGGTTAGAATGCTGTGAATGTGTAACAATGAAATAATCTATTCCTTTGTCCTTCTAAGGCAGATTTTCTGTCTCAGGCCTGATAGTTGTTCACCATGCTTTAAAGAAGCAGAAGCAAAGGAGATGTTACACGCTTTCCAAACAATTTACTCAGCAGTTTAACTATTCTCTATCAAGAGAACTTTATCTTGGCATCTAATTTAAATATCTTTTTTTTCTGCAATTTAACTCCATGCTTTCTTTTTCTACCCACAATGACTCTGAAGAATAATTCATCATACTTGCCTTGGCAGCTTTTGAGCTGATGAACCATAACCTTGCTTCCCACTAGTGTTCTCTTTCCTAGACAAACTGCACCAGTTCCTTCAGTCTTTCTTTAGAAGACAAACAGGTCAGGTATAGCTTAACATGCAACAACATATTTATGCCCATAGAACTGCTTCTAATATTGCATTATGTTCTTTTCTCATTAGGATAATATTTTTGTTAATGCCTATTTCATAAATCAAGGTAAATAGAAATAATTTTTTATCTGTCCTTGATCGACTGTAGCTCGTCACCCTCTATTATTTCACCAGAGTATTTAGAGATGATGCTGCAGCATGTATAGTGATGGGTCTTTCTCTAATTTCAGTACTAGCAGATGCAAGGACTTTAGGAGCTGTGCTTTACCCTGTGTGTAATAACTCTAGGTTGCAGCATGATGACTGTAGCCTGTCCTTAACAGAAATGCAGAATAAGGACCCTAACAGAATTGCAGAATAAGGACTCAAACTATCTCACCCAGTAAGTGAGGAAATTGCTACATTCTCTTAAAAAGTATTGATCCCTGCCACTTTATTCTAGGTCTTACAGAGCAGAGAACAGTAATTGTCCATGTTGCTGATGTATAGCGAGTTTTTTGGGACAACGCTGCCATGGACATATTACACAGAAACCCTGTTCAGCTACCTTCTGTGCTACCTGTGTTACTGTGGGTAGGTTGTTATGTTTTCTCTTGTCTAAATTTCTTCTCTCTTGAGCATGGAGAAGAAGGTTTCTTGATCTCATAAGGATAAAATAATTTAAACCTGCATAATGGTACTAAAAAAATTATAAGATGCGTAAGTACCATTACAGTAAGAAGAATCACTCTGCTCTGTAACAATCTGTGAAACAGTGGCACCTTTCAGATTATACACAAAGATCTAGATATATGAAAGCAAAGGAATACATTACAGTGACTATCCTTTTCACTATTTAACTCAGAAACAAATGTATTTGCTCTGGGAACAAATCATTATATGTATGAAAATACATGCTAGTTTATCTTAAATAAGATCACACATACATATTAATTTTACAATGAATTTATACTGTACACATTTCCTACTTTGTAGAGAGCATGCTTAGGTGTCAAAATCATGTTGAGAAATACATAAAAAATTGAATTCTTATTGTAACACCACTTTCAATATCCATTTCTTGGTAACTAACATGACTCATACATTTGTCTATTTTGTGGTCAATGTGGAAGTCTCAGAGCTTTCAATAGGTAGGATTTTTAAGCTATGAAATTTGTAAACTATGCAAACGACAGCAATTTGTGACTTTAAATGTTCCTTAAGTGGAGACCTTGGCATTTTGTAAAGCAGATAATAGTCCTAGATAATGGATTCATTAGATGGTGTCCGATCTTGTCACCTCTAAAAAGTAGGCCATTTCCTCCCAGATAAGCAGCTCTCATTGCTGTTTCCTCCTAAGTCTCATAGCACTTCCCATTATCAAGGCCCTCAATCCGGTTTCTTACAGCTTTAGGTGCTTGCTTGTCTTCGGAGAAACCTCAGCAAGACAACCAAACCCCAAAAAACTTAAAGCATTAGCTTTGCTGAAGAACAAGACTAGAGAAAAACACATTACTTGTATTACTGGTACTTTTCTGCTAGTTAAACTCTTAAGTTCTCATAAGTTGCAGTAAAGATTCAAGATCTCAGCGAATGGCCTTTTTTTCAGAGACACCCCTGTTGCTGTGTCCACGACCTGAATGGTGTACAGGCCTCTAAAATTTGCAAGCTCATGAGCACTTCTAAATTTCAACTGATAAATTTCATTTTAACTCCAATTGCAGTTCAGCATTTTGGACTGTGACACATCATTTCAGCAACTGAATGCAATGTCTCTCCTGTCCTTTCCCTGGTGTTCCCCTCAGGTGAGTCTTACTGGAGAAGATGAAGAAATTGTTTAGTGCAAATGTGGGAGGCAGATTTGGCTTCAGAATGACGGAATCAGCTCAGGACAAGGAATTTTTAAAGAAGGAGGTAGAGAGAAGGAGAAGGAGTAAAAGGAAAAAGAAACTGCAATTAGGTACTGACAGGAGGGAAAGAGAGGAAGCTAAACATGTACTGGAGAGTTGAAGGATATAGGAGGATGGATCTAATTAAAAAAACAGGAGTGTAGGACAGGAAGACAATAAGGGTCTGAGGATGGATGCTATGCTGAGGGCAGAAACTACTAAAAACAGGGAATGTATGCAAGGAGAGCAATTATTTTCACTGTTGAAACTGCTGAGTCTTCCGTGACAGATTAATTTACTGTAGATGAATTTTGAACATGCAAAATGCTCTATAAAGTAAGCCATGCTGAAAGGTAAAGTACTGGTCATCTCCATGCACTATATGTGATTTTAAATTTCAATATCTCAGTGCCTCAGTTTCTCACTATGTAGGATGTGCAATCAAAACTCTGAAGAGCTGCAAAGTAAATAATACGCATGCAATGAAAAGGAAGGCAATTAAAACAAACAAATAAACTTTTTAAAAGGAGAAAAGTTTTTTGGTTTTGCTTTTAGATTTGTTTTTCCCAATTAAGATGTTTTATGAAAATAATGACCTTTTAAATTTGTTATTAAAATAACTTTTTAATATATTGGGTTTTCTTAAATCCACCAAGAGTAAAATATCTATGTTAAAAATGCACCTCTGTCCTTCACACAAGTATCTAATCATATAAGACTCCAGTTTTCAGTTCTGCTTATATATTCTGCCTGTTTTCCTTACAGTCATGTGAGAGGAGCTAGAAATAAAATAGAAATAAGTCTGCGAAGCTGCTTTGTTAGAAGCCAGAAAGCTGCCAGCACAGTGGTTCTTGATACAATGGGAATGGTGGTTTTTCTGAGATTAACATTTGCACATCTAAACTCACTTCCCCAAGCAACCATCAGATGGTAGCAATGCTTGTTTGCTATCTACTATGGACTAGATTCAAACTGGGATGCAGAAATCCAGGCTGTTATTGCCAGCCCCTGCAGACACCCAGTTGCCTTTCGAGTGTGCCTTGATGTTAGCATTTCAGAGGACATGAAATCTGCAGATCGGAGTGTTAACGCTGAGGTAGACACTATGTAAAGCAGTCTGATCTTATATGCACAGAGTTGTAGCCAATAGCCACATGCATGAGGGAACAGATGAAACCCAAGGGAAATGCAGATGTCCTGTCCCTGGTTTTGTTCTCTAGATTTTGGTTTGCTGCAAGGAAGGACTCTTAGGGGTGTGGAAATAAAAGTAGTGAGAAAATTAACTTGGGACCTTGAAACTAACTGTAGTAGAGACTTTCAGGGAAATCGATCCAGTGTCACAGAAGGGTGACAGAGCTGACTCCTATAGCATGTAGGAGTCCTTGGTGAAGTGACAAAAAGCTTTCTTATTGAAGGCCTTGCCTAAGGTCACTGAAAACAGCCCTGTACTATGGATACTGTTAGCCAGGCATCACCCACAAATCTGAGGACAGAATTCAATGCCCCCGATTTTAGACAGCAGACACCTACACCTGACTGTGTTACATCTGCGTTCTCTGTATAGACTGTGGGGAGACAGACACCTCAAGAGGGAGAATAAACTTTGCCCAGGCTTAGGTTCCTGAATTGAGGTGTGACGAAGCAGCCTGTGAAGGTGTCTTTTTCTCTCTACTAACCAGAAATGGATCCTGTTCGACCTGCTTAGGTTTTGGTTTATTCTAAAATGAACAACTAAGGCCAGATAAATCAATCCTTGCGAATGCCATTGAAAGGCACAGTTCACAATACTTGCTCTGTTTTCCTGTCCTGGCCAAAAAAAAAGAATAACTTTATAAGATGTACACAAATGACATGCAGTCACAAATATCTGTAACTATCATATACAGTTTATTAATAATTTTAAATTTTTTTTTTCTTTTTAGTTGATTAAATTGCCAAGTTTCTCCTGGCATTTCAGTGCTACTGGGACTTTAATCAGGAATTACAAAGTGTGTTCATTCACTAGTGCTATTTTTGCCAGTCCTCTGTTATGTCCAGGACTGAACCTCTTAACATGTGACATTGCTGCTGTGAGATACCTGATCCAGCTGTCTTGGGAGAGCCACCTTTTTGGATTCGCCTTGCTTTGCTGATTTACGCTCGTGTGATGCCCTCTTTGGCAAAATAAAAATGATGTATTTCCCCTCTGGCCACTGTCCACTTTGTCTGCAAATGTCTTCTGCTCAGTTTTCCCAAGGTCATTGAGGTGAGCAGCTCTGGTGCCGGTATGATCACAGCAGAGCACTCCAGTATGGTGCAGAGTGGGGTTTCCCTAACCAGGGGAATGTCACAGCAGGGCAAAAGAGCTGCCAGGAGCCCACAGCTTGTGCCATTGAGACTAACTGGAGCAGAAGCAATGGCAGCCAGGACCCTCTACATATAGAAGAAGACCTTAGGGAATGCCAGTGACCAGGACTGCTGCCAACAGTGTGGTCAAACAGGGCATGATGCATCAGCCAGGGCCTGGCTTGGCAATTGCATGGAAGGGCAGGCAGGAAAGGTGCTGCAGCCTTGCCAGCTTGAACAGGGAGCAGTGGTATCAACTATGCAGAAAGCCATGGACCCTCTAATCTCTGTACCCATCAAAACTGACATATCTGCTTAAACAGAGCACTGCCACCCCACTGCCAGGTGGTAGGGTCTGCCCTGCTCTTACACAGGTACCAGATAAGCAAACCTGTGGGAGATGTGCCCAGGTACAGGAACTCTTCTGCCTGGTGAAAGAGGGCTGGGAAGAGGTGAATAGATAGGGAAAGTGAGAAAGAATACTTGGAATCACACCTTGCCTTCCCTGAGACAGCCCAAACAGGCAGACAAGATGCACGGTTTGGATTCCCTGTCCTCTCTCTACCTGGCTGAACACAGCGACTTAAGGGATAGGCAGCAATGGCAACAAGTTCCTGCTCAGTGTAGCAGAGGCATCTCCTGTGTGTACCCTACCTGCCCAGGTGTCCTGTCTCTGCAAGTGCAACCAAATGAAGACAATGGTTCATTCAGCACAGAGGTGTTGCCAAGGTTAATTTGGACTACGGCCTGTGACAAAACTTCTTCCATAAATTAAAAAAGACAGTTCATTGTCATAGGAATCTCCTTTCTGAAGGGAACAGAAGACCCAATATGCAGACTGGAACCACTTCTTAGGGAATTATTCTGCCTCCCCGAGATCCAAGTTTAAGATGTGAAATGGAAGCTTCCTATCCTGGCACAGCCCTCAGATTATGATCCACTATTGAATTTTCAGATAGGCAGCTGCAAAATTGTAATAAGAAGCCCAAGGGCTATCAAGAGAGTTCCAGGGCCTTGAGAAAACTGATTAGGGATCAGGAGTATAAGCAGTGTTCTCCTCTATTCTTCCAGTTAGTTACAGGGAATGCTGAGGGAAGAAACAGAAAGAGCCAACAGATCAATACCTGGCTCTGAGCCTGGTGTCACCAGCAGAACTTTGTTTTCTTTTGACAATGGGTTAGTTTACACGACCCAGGCCTGCTGACAACAGATGGGGTACACCTGCCTCAAAGGTGGTAAAGGATCTTTGCATGCAGGAGTTAGCAGGGCTCACTGAAGGAGCTTTAAACTAGATTTGAAGAGTAAAAGGTGTAAAACCAGTCTTATTAGAGATAAACCTGGAGAAAACAGGGAAGGATGTGAGGGATGGCCTGCTAACAAGGTCCTTCGGTCTGGTGTCTCAGAGGAGGCAGGGGATGGAGATCCATGTGGCAGCAAAGATGCAAGAGATATTTATGTGTTAGAAACCATGGAAGCACCTGAGAATGGTCACATAGGAATTGAGGCTTTTTCCCTCAAAAGCATGATAGTATCAATAGGCCAACTGAAGTGTAGCTACACCAGATTGTGCAGTGTGAGCAACAAACAGGAGAATCATAGAATCATAGAATAGTTAGGGTTGGAAAGGACCTTAAGGTCATCTAGTTCCAACCCCCCTGCCATGGGCAGGGACTCCTCCCACTAAACCATGCCATCCAAGGCTATGTCCAACCCCACCTTCAACACCGCCAGGGATGAAGCATTCACAACTTCCTTGGGCAACCCATTCCAGGGCTTCACCACCCTTACAGTAAAGAATTTCTTCCTCATATCCAATCTAAACTTCCCCTGTTTAAGTTTAAACCCATAACCCTTTGTCCTCTCACCACAGTCCGTAATGAAGAGTCCCTCCCCAGCATCCCTATAGGCCCCCTTCAGGTATTGGAAGGCTGCTATGAGGTCTCCACGCAGCCTTCTCTTCTCCAGGCTGAACAGCCCCAATTTTCTCAGCCTATCAGCTGGAAGCCATTGTGTAGCAGGAAAGCAATGACATATTTGCCATCATGGGAACACCTCTGGGTGTTGGTTGACACCCAAGTGAACATGAGGCAGCCAAGGCAGGCAAGAGCATCCTGGCCTGTATCAGCAACAGTGTGGCAGCAGGGCCAGGGCAGTGATCATCCCCCTGCACTGGGCGCTGGTGAGGATGCACCTTGAATCCTGTGTTCAGTTCTGGGCCCCGCACTACAAGAGAGACATTGAGGTTCTGGAGCGGGTCCAGAGAAGGGCAGTGGAGCTGCTGAAGGGTCTGGAGCACAGTGTGATGAGGAATGGCTGAGGGACCTGGGGGGTTTAGTCTGGAGAAGAGAAGACTCAGGGGGGACCTTATTGCTCTCTACAGCTGCCTGAAAGGAGGTTGTAGTGAGGCGGGTTCAGTCTCTTCTCCCAAGTAATGAGTGATAGAACAAGAGGAAATGGCATCAAGTTGCACCAGAGGAGGTTTAGATTGGATATTTGAACAGATTTCTTCATTGGAACGGTTGTCGAGTACTGGAACAGACTGCCCATGGAAGTGGTTGAGTGACCATCTCTGGAGGTATTTAGAAGATGTGTAGACATAGTGCTTAGTGACATGGTTTAGAGGTGCACTTAGCAGTTCTAGGTTAATGGCTGGACTTGACAATCTTACAGGTGTTTTCCACCTTAGTTAAATGATTCTATGATTCTAAGGTGGCTCCATTAAACGCCAGGATGGACACATGGGGCATGTTTGCTGCTTGAGACAACTAGTCCCCACCAGTTAAATACTTAACTGTAGTCCACTGTAGACTTTTTGATGGCAGGTATATCATATTTAACAAAAACAAATTTGGTATGCCTGATTACCTGTTTAGCCACAGTGCCTCCTAGTAAGCTCTCAGAGAAGTGAAAATAACATCCTAGAAAAAAGACATTTTTTTTTCCTATCAGCATAATCAAACCTATGTTGGCTTTGCTCCAGAAAGCCTTTTCTTTTTTGTCCTGAGTTATTGACATTGGATTTTTTCTTACTTGATCTGAGCTTATATTTTTGGCATGTATGGCAAGTCTTGACAACTTCTTAAATGTCAATTTGTATTTGTCTAGCTTTTTTTTTTCCAATAAGTCTTCGAATGTTTAGTTAGATTCTTTTCAATTCTTAACTGGCCTTAGTAACTCTCCAGAATTGGTTACATCAAGGTGCAGCCATGAACTGGGGTGAATGAAAAGTGGTCTGGGCTGGTTACTTTTATCCTACATGCTCATCACCAAGCAGTTTTGGTCACTCTGGCAGTGTCTCCTCAGGACTGGGATATTATGCTGTGCCTTCCTAGATGTGCAGGTTCTTTTTCTGAGTTGTTGTTTCATCATGTACATTATGCAGGCATTTTTCTTGTGTTATAGAATAAGCTCAGAGAAAACCTCTGCACTGTGCTTCTTTGCAGTTACAGTGGATGTTCTGGAAAAAGCAAATGAAATTTTAGCTGTCTGCGAAGTTTGGGTTTAGCTTGCAAACCATATTAAAACCAACACGTGTTGCTAGCACAGTGGTGGGTGGCCATGAAGCGATTACATGTGGTTTATGGTCACCGTGGAAAGTAACCGCGTCTTATAACTAAGTACATGTTACACTATGTCTATGTGCAAAGACTAAAACGTTATTATCCATTTGAGTTCACCAGTGTGACAAACACTGTGCTGCTCACCTTTGGTTTTCACCATGCTGTGAAAGATCATTAGTAGTGCCTTTCATGATCGACTGTGTTCTACACTTATTGTGAAAGCACCTTGTGAACTGGCACCTTTTAAATGAATGTGTTGTGTCTGCAGTTCTTTACAGCAAAATGCATCACATTTTCATCCAAAGGGCATCTCTTCTGCCACTGGTTTGGATAGTTAGACTGGTCTACTTTTCTATTTCTTTTTCTTTTGCAACAGGATGACTAGTGATTAACTTACGTGATTAACTTAAACACCATCTTGAATTCAATAATGTATTTGCTTTTGTGTTCACAGTCTTCTGAGGCTGCCCAAAGCATTTAGTTATGCTGCTGTCGTGTCCCATCTCAGAGTTATCAGTCAGCTATGCTGACTTCTCTGCTTGTCCCCAGTGTGGCTTGTGCGTAGTGAGCTGGGTCAAGTGTTGGAACCAACATAAAGGTAGAACATGGAAATGATGCCTCCAAAAAGATGAGATGTGAATGTGAATGTGCAGCGACGTATGTATGTTTTTTTTTTGTGGAGGCGCATGGCAAAGTTCTGATTTCTCACGCAGAAAATATTTATCCTTCACCCTAACTGTTGTTATTTTTCTCTGTAAGGATAAGGGGAGACATTTTCTTTTTGCATGTCTCTTCAGTTTGGAAGCACCTATAAAAAGGAAACATTTTGTTCTTCTCAGTATGCCCATCTGGCCCTTTACTCACTGGAGCAGTCTCATGGCTATAAGGCTACCTCATCTTTTCTTTTAGCTTCTTCTCTAATAAAAAGCATCTTTAATGAAAGAGTTGTAGTGGCCATGAAGTTCAGCTGCATACTGAGAACTTCTCTGTTCCTCTGTGCATTTTCAGTGATGTTTCGGTGCCTTACTTCTGCGCTGCATGTACATTCTTGATGACTTTAAATCTTTGTTGAATTTTAAGCCAATTAATGAAAGTGTTTTTTGTTTGCTTGAATGGTTGTATTTTCCCTCTGTGGATATGACAATTGCCATGTTATCAGGGATTTCTTCTGAATGGCAAAGCTTTTGCCTGTGAGACTTCGTGGAAAGCAGAAAACTTTAAACTGTTGGTTAGCTTTTTTACTGTTTGGGTTTTTTTTGTTTGGCTTGGTTAATTTTTTTCCTTCTTGATTGTTGTAAATGTTTGCATGGGAAAAAAAGAATAGTTTATGCAGGTATATATCAATAATGGGAAGTTAGTACCTTGCAAGTCCTGTTGGTTAACCACATATACAAGGGCCTGCTAATTCTTCCCTCTCAGCAGTATAGAAATTCAGAAATACTAATTTACACATATACAGGCTGCAAACTTATTTATGGTTTTATTGCATAGCATGAAGCTGGAGAGTTTCTCCCCGTGATTGCTCTACCTGGCTGAAATACCTATGGCTGAACCACCATACTTTCTGAAAGTTGAACTAGCTTTGAACTTGTTGCTGCCATCAAAGGGAGAGAAGTGGGTATACATGATGCAAGTGCTTGTGATTTGCGCAATGTTTTTCCTTTTGTGGCAGTGACATGGCTTATGCCATGATGTGGCTTTGAAAACTCCAGCTGAATCTCTGAGCATGAGATGTTATGAGTCTAAGCAAACTTCTGGAAATGGTATTCTTTTTACTTGAAGCAAGAATAACACCGATATATATCAAGGCTCCTATTTATTTTAGTCAATTTTTCTGTTGTTGATAGAATGATGACTAACATTTCTTTCTTGATGGAGAACAAAATAGGGTGGATAACGCATAGTGAAAAGCTAAATCAAAGGCATCTGTGATTACTGAAAGACATCATTCATTAGTTGGGAAAGACACTGCGAATCTGGGAGCACTTAGATTTTAGTGCTGCAGTTTATCAATCTTCAATATGATACTTTTATGAATCTATAGAATTTAGGTTCAGAGTCTTAAAAAAATAAAACAACAAACAAAAGACAAGAAAAAGATTTCTAAACTTTCTGGCCCTTGTGTTAAGGGTCTCATTCAACCTTCACTGGGTTATCCAATGTAGATGGGAGAATATTCAATGACATAAGCGGAGGATTGATGCACATGTGAAGAGCAAGGCTTCTTCTCATTTGAGAAAATGTACTTGTCCAAGGAAAGCTGCAGAGACATTGAAAGAGGTGATTCATGGTTTGAAGAACTTGAAAGCTACTCAGATTTTTTTTTTTTTAAATAAGAATGAAGAGAATATAATGCAGAAATTTACAATTTAGAAGCACCATGAACATTTTCTCTTGCGTAAAATAACTCAGCTGTTTGTGTGGAGAAAGACAGAAAGGGATTGCATCACCTTCAGTGTTGGTAAGACTTCTCTCCTGTTTCAAAAGATAGTATATTTGAAGGAAGAAAAGGAAAGAGGAAGTCCTAAGGAGGCAAAATATCATGGGCAAAGAATATTCACTGGCATTTGTCAAACCAGGGCACCTTTCTGTCAGTCCTGCAATCTTGCGGATTATAACAAGTCAGAATTCTCCATTATATTGGACATACTTGATTTTAACTAAGGAAGATTCTTGGATGCCTTGAACTGATTCTACGGTATACATGAGCAAACCTAAATAGCTGCTTCATTATAGTTTATTGTGTAAGTGTTTTTTCATAATAAATCATTGTACTCTTTAGAAGCAAGCTTGAAACAAGTGCATAAATATTAAATGGCCTCAGGAATAAAGACATTTTTAGCAGAATTATTGAGTGTGGTTTCCTAAGTCCATTGGGTAATCCAAAATCCCCATAGTCATTTAGGGACCAACACAAACTGCCATTTATAGTAATGTAAATCCAATGTAACTTTGTTGAAGTCAATAGAGTTGTTTGAAATTAACATAAAAAAAATATGAGTTTGGCCTATGAAATATAAACAACATAATTGCCTGAAATTCTATCCATTAGGATAAAAGAATAAAAATTCTATACCTTTGCAGAAATAGGAAATAAAGTGATGTCTTATGTGTGTGAATTTAGGCAAAAAAGATTGTACTGATTTCACTCATGTAATAAAGCTCTTATACGCTAATCAGAAACCTTGAAACAGAAGTTATTCATTTAAAGAGAAATTGCTATTCTACATTTTAATAATTCCAGCAGAAAAAGAAAAGGATTAGCTATGTGGCTTTTGTAAAATAGATGTATTCAGACCAGTTTTGCTGTTTGCAAGCCCCTCAGGAGGGGGTGGTAGAAGAAATGAGCAGTTCCTGTTTCCTCAGTTTCTAATACCCTATAGGCTTTCCACACCACTAGGTATATTTTTGGGAGGGATGGTCATGCTGTGCCTCAGTTACTCTAAGCTTAAACCCCACTTTCACAAGTTTTCCTTGTCTCTACTCTTTTATACACTTAAGATACAGTTTGTCTGTATGTGATGAGTATGTGGATGTGGGAGACAGCTGAGTCTCTGGAGAGACATATACCTTCGAGGCATCCACCTGCAGTAACATCAGTCCTGCTACAGTCCTGTTAGTATAAGGGAAGGACCAAAGACCTAAGGCTTCTCAGCATAGCCCACAAAAGTGCCTCTGGGGACTCCCTAAAATGCAAGATGTTGAGGTTTCCCCTGAGAGTGAAGGTCACTATCACCCTGTTAGTGAGCAGAGGGTTAACAGCGTGACCTGATCCTGTATGGAGCTAATGGTCAGGGGCTGTGTCAGTGAAGAGATATCTAGAGACCCAACTCCTGGGAAGAAAGTGGGAGATCATTTTTGTTCTTCTGTCGCATTGCGGGGATGTGAGGAGCAACACACTGGTGAAGAAGTGGTATTGCAGTTCCTGCTGGAAAGTGGAGAGAAAAGAGAGGGATGCACATGGAGAAACACCACAGAGCATTTCCATGTACACTCATAAGTAGTCAGTGTCCAATTCAGACCACTTGGTCTAGACTACAGAATCTGGGATGCTTTTGCCCATAATCATGGTAAGGTCCAAACAAGGACTCAAGGTCCAAACAAGGACTCAAGGTCCAAACAAGGACCTGAGGTTGAAACAAGGACCCAAGGTTGTGTGGGTGGACTTATAGAGCACAGTAGAACCAATGCTGAAACCTCTCATGCTAAGACATGCAACTGACTTACTCTCTGCCCTGTTATCCATCAGCAACAGACTCAGTCACAACTACAGGGGACAGGGGACGACTTCAGGACATTGTGTCATATATTTGAGTGCTTGATTTATGAAACAAAACAAAGCTGGAACAACTTGTCCATAGGAAAACTCCTTGCGCTTCAGCTAGGAAACATACTTTTAAATGCAGCCTCAATGCAAATACAATTTGTACTGTATTCAATAAAGTTTTCAAAGGATTGTCGACCTCTGTCTGCAGGTACCTTCTCTTACAACATTCTCTTCCCTACCCCAATAACCATATAAAATAGATATGCATTACAGAAAAGGTGTATAGGTTTGCTTCTATTATAGTCATGATCAAATGGCTATGATATATAGAAATATTTGCTTTGTACAAATACATCTGTTATCAGAGGGTTCCTTAACATAAATGGTGTATTTTCTATAATGTGCTTCGTCTAATGAATGGTTTAGGGAAGGCATGAGAACAGAGCTATGAGGGGAGAATGCGGTAATTTCTCTTTAACATGCAGGAATTCTGAATACAAGTAAATGCATGCCAAATTTTATTGCTTCTAAATCTGAATAATTGTATTTCTGAGCTGTGCATCTGGGTAGATAATAAAGCCACAAAACAACTTAATGAAACATATAAAAAAATCAAATGACATTACTAAATATTATAATATGCAGAAAATATATTTTGCATATTGTCACCTAATCTTTCATCCACATACTAACAAATAATGCAACAATAATTGAAAGTCTTATTATCCATCTGCGTAAATTGAGACCAAATTTACCTTGTTTCCTTTTCTTTGTGTGTGTGTGTGTGCAAACATAAAAGTGAGATTGATATTATTGCTTTATGTTTATGGTACATATTTTCCATAATAACTAAGGTGACCAACATAAGTCTTTTCTCCATTCAAATCAGTCCTCAGTTCATATTGCGATTATGTTACCTAGCCAAGTACTTATAAGAGGCAAGACCTGAATAAGTGGCCTTCACCATTTCCTCTCTTTGATGCATAATTCTGCAGGAATGAAAACTGGAATACCATAAAGAATGTGGGAGCCCTCATATATAAATTCAGTGTCTAAAGTTCACAGAGATGAGGTGCCCTCACCATCCATTATAGTCAAAGGACAGATATGGGTAACTCAGAGGGCAGTACTGCTGACTCATTCCTGAAGCCTATTTTAAGATGAGGTGAACTGGCCTTTTGGAGGTATGCGTTGTTTTCCTTTGATTCTTAAGGAATCTTAAGCTTAAACTTAGATCTCTAACTTTCAGAGAATCACGTAAGGAAACAAGAATCTCATCTAAAGAGGTTAAAATACAGGCATCAGGAGGGATGAATCTCTTTTGTTCTTGCGATGATTCTAGCACGTTGTCACTGATTTATTCTGCTCTGCCATGGAAGAAGTCACTGCAGACTTCCAGCTGGTTGTAATGTCTGGATTTAAAGGACAGTGATCTGAAGTGTCTGCTGCAAAATGTCTTTTGCAAAGGTGAGGTTGTATCATCAAAGGCCACACAGAAGGAAAAAGACTGAATTTCCCAGAGTTTGGTAATGCTGCTCTGGCTTTACTCACGACAGCTGTCTCTCCTGTCTTTCCTTGTGACGTGTTGGCCCAGACTTCGACATGCTTACAAGAGAGAGCAGTGTCCTATACCACCAGATGCCTAGGTGAAGTCAGTGCAGGAAACTGTGCCAGGTTAAAGTGTGTAAGACTCTGCCTTGTTTCAAGAATATATTACCATCTGCTTTTTCATAATTAACCACCTATACTCACAGAGAAGCATTACTGCATCCATCCCATCTATCCCTTCACTGTTAAAAGGAAATCTGTTCTGTCCTGCATTCTTTACTCTGCTTTGTTACACGTATCAGATGAAGCTTAGAGTCTGGAAACTTACCCTATAAATTCTGGAAAGGTAAACTGGGGACTGACAAACACCCTGGACCAACTAATGAAAACACTTCCTTGTTTGTGAAAGAAGAAACTGTCCTCAGTGAAGACATAAATTTTGTGCTGCAAAGTGTTTATTGTACTGGAGACAGGACTTGTTTTTTTTAGAACTACGCTGATTGTGGAACAAATTTCTTTAGTAAGAAAGAGCTGTTGTATATATCATAACATTTTCCACTCTGGGTATCAAGTACACTTCCAGATTCCTCACACTGCCTTGATATAAGTAGTAAGTTAAAAGATTCGAATTTTTTTATCAGAAGAGAGAGTGAGAAAGACCCAGACATAACCAACCCTAGTGACCACATTCCTTGAGGTTCTACTGGAATGAGCGAAAAGTGCTTTGGGGGGAATTTAAGTATAAATGCTCTGAAAAATAGAGATTAGGAATTGCCACATAGAGATCTGTTACAATGAAACAGTGAGCAGAATAATCAATGCATACAAAAATGTTCTGCTTTCTTGATGTGAGAATCAAATGCCTCTAGATAGGTTTTTCCTCATATTCATACCAGGGTAATTTATTGCACTTCACAGAATGCCGAAGAAAACTTGGCCCTTAATCTGTGAAAGGGAGTTTTCAGGATGAGGAATTTGATTTGATTTTAAAGAATATGAATTTGTTCTTTCTATTCTGTAATCAATTGTTTCTCCTTCCTTCCCTCCTTTCCTCCTTCCTTTCCTCCCTTTCTTCCTCCCTCCCTCTCTCCCTCCCTCCATCTCTCCTTCCCTTCTCTTTTTTTCCCTCCCTCCCTCCCTCCCTCTCTTCCTTTCTTCCTTCTTTCCTCCTTTCCTCCCATCCTCCCTCCCTTGCTCTCTCCCTCCCTCCCTCCCTCCCTCCCATCCTCCCTTCCTTCCTTCCTTCCTTCCTTCCTTCCTTCCTTCCTTCCTTCCTTCCTTCCTTCCTTCCTCCCTCCCTCCCTCCCTCCCTCACTTCATCCTTTCCTTCCTTCCTTCCCTCCCTCCCTCCCTCCCATCTTTCCTTCCTCCCTTGCTCCCTCCCTCCCTCCCATCTTTCCTTCCTCCCTTGCTCCCTCCCTCCCTCCCTCCCATCCTCCCATCCTTCCTTCCTTCCTTCCTCCCTCACTTCATCCTTTCCTTCCTTCCCTCCCTCCCTCCCTCCCTCCCTCCCTCCCTCCCTCCCTCCCTCCCTCCCATCCTTCCTTCCTTCCTTCCTCACTTCATCCTTTCCTTCCATCCCTCCCCCCCTTCCTCCTTCCCTCCCTCCCTCCCTCCCTCCCATCCTTCCATCCTCCCTCCCTCCTTTCCATCCTCCCTCCCTCCCTTCCTTCCTTCCTTCCTTCCTTCCTTCCTTCCTTCCTTCCTTCCTTCCTTCCTTCCTTCCCTCTCTTCCTTTCCTTCCTTTCCTCCCTCTCTTCCTTCCTCTCTTCTTTCCTCTCTCTTTCATTTGCTCTTTCTTTTCTTCCTTTCCTGTCTTTCTTCCTTCAAACCAAGATTTTTCCAACAATTTATTGAAGATTTATATAGACAACTACTATATAAATCAGAACTAAAATTCTGGTGAAAGAGTCACGATTAAATCTTTGAATGTTAAATGAAGGAAGTTATATTGTCCAGTATATCTAACAGAAGATTTATGCTTCAGATATTTGGTTTATATATGATTTATGATGTCATATAATCTTGAAAAAATAAAAACTCCAGCAGGTCAAGATCTGGGATGAATAGCTGTCTACTTTCTGAAAAAGGAATATATTAAAAAAATAAGTTCAATCCATTATAACTCATTAATTCTAAACTGAACTCTTTAATTGAACAAGTACTAACAGTTTTTATTTTTTTAGCATTTTAAAGTATTAAAACTGTCCATCAAAATATAAAACATAGATAAATAATATACTTTACTTATCCTTTATCCAGTATAAACATGGGACACTGTATGCCTAAAATAAATCTCCTTGCAATTTCCATTTGTAATGGTATTGAAGGTGAATTTTTTTTTTTTTTTTTTTTTAGGATTAATGTGAAGTAATATAAGGTTTTGAGCAGGGTCTGAATTACAGGTTTTTATAGAAAAGGTACACTTGGAGGTGAAACATAATTGTCAAGTTCAGTCCTAAATTCAAATTGAATGCTTTTCTGAAGGTCTGAAAGATAAGACTTTGCTGCTACGTTTTCAAAAAATGAAAGTATTGAGCTTCCCCTTCCATATACTCCTTTGCCCAGATGTGAGCATTTTTAGATGTTTAACTAGAAACAGATCCATTTAGAAAACATTTCTTATAATTGTAAAAATTGTGTTTGTAGCTCAGGCAAATGGACACTGTAAATTTAATTCAGGATTAATATGTTGGTTTGATATACTTGCTATTTTCTGTAATTAGCTATATCTAATCCATCTTTCATTCAGCCATAAAATATGAGAAATATACTGTAGTGGATATTAAACAGGGGTTATCAAAATGATCAGAACTTCTTAAGGAGATGTGATTTCTCTGTTTCAAAGTGATGTATAAATGCAGTGTGGGGAAGAAAAATGAAAAAAAACACGTATTTTTTACTCCTAGTTTTTATGTATTTCTAAACTTTCTTAACAGTACATTAAAAGTATCATTTAACCTACTAGATCTGAAGTGTTAAATATCTCCACATGATGTCTTAAATGCAAACAACAAAATATTCCAAAATTGGAAATAAGGAAGTGAAATAGATTGTAAACCTGAACAAACTGATTTTCCAATTTCAGTGTCCCATTATGCAGAAGCATAAAGCACAACAAGATAGGAGATCAGATTCTTCATTAAAAAATTGAGAACCAAACTACTCACCCTGGTGCCACTATCTGGAAAGGAGGAAGGTTGCAGGCAACTTGGGGGATTCATATAGGGAGCAGCTATGCCTACCTTTTCCTATTTATGCGGTAGAGTGAAAGCTTTGTATTTCTGATTCTTGTTACATAGCTTCATGAAATCAGAAAAAGGGAGAGATTCTGTGATCTGTGGTAGAATTTATCCAGACAAGGAAAAATCTCTTTTTAGATACTCAGTTTTACTTTCATGTTCTTCCCTTTTAATGCTAAATGGGTCGCAGGATCTACAATCTACCCACCTTTTAAAACCATTCATGCTTCCTTCTGGTGTCTGAGATAGCCAGCAGTGATTACAATTGTTTGATATTTCAGGCACAGGTGTGGGGTGGAAATGTTGTAGCTTATTGGTAAGCAAAGAAGGCAGCACTGGTCTCACTGGTAGCAGGAAGATGAGTGGTTTAGCATCAGACATTATATACTTGGAAGAAATAAAAAAAATCAGGAAAAATATAAATAAAAAAGAGTGCAAAGTTTTATTGTCAAGCACGGCTGTCACTTCATGAAACCAGAGTCATATATAAGATATATGTGACATACTAATAGGAAGTAATTTACCCAAGGATGTTTTTGTGCCTTGAAGTGCCTTCAACATTTCTGCTTTGAAAACTTTGCAAGTGTGTATACATCAGAGCAGTTACCGAGGCACTGAAGTTTCCAATTTGTGCACAATGTGACTTTTATAATGCTATTAAACTCATTTCATGGAAAGCGGTGTGCACAAAACAATGATACATGAGATATCAAGGAGGCTGCTGAGCGGGGGAGAAGGCTGGAGTGAGGAGAAAGCTTTTATAAAGTCACTTTGAGAATATACCTCTGCTCCAGAAACCTTCTGTTTATTCACATTGGAAATTATCTCTTGTGCTTTGGGCTGAGCTTCATGCTTATGCTGGTTTTGGCTGGGGCAGTGTTAATTTTCTTCCTAGTATCTAGGATGAGGCTATGTTTTGGATTTGTGCCAGAAAATGACATTTCTTCTTGTTGCTGAGCAGTGCTTTACTCACAGTCAAGCCCTTTTCTGCTCCTCACCCCAACCCCATCAACAAGTAGGCTGGAGCACACAAAAAGCTAAGAGTGGACACAGCCAGGACAGCTATCCTCACTGACCCAAGAGGTATTCCATACCATATGATATCATGCTTAGCAGATAGAGCTGGGAAAAGAAGAAGGAAGTGGAGGACATTCAAAGTGATGGCATTTGTCTTCCCCAGTAACCGTTAGCACCTCCTGCTGCCCTGGAGATGGCTGAACACCTACTTAATGGTGGGAATGAACTCCTTGTTTTGCTTGGCTTGCATGCACAGCTTTTGCTTTATCTGTTAACCTGTCTTTATCTTAACCTATGTGTTTTCCCACTTTTACTCTCCTGATTCTCTCCCCATCCCAACAGGTAAGAGGCTGTGCAGTGCTCAGGTCCTGGCTGGGGTTAAACCACAACAATGCAGCTTGCATGACTAACTCCCTTCATATAATAAATTACATGCATTTTTTTTTTCCTCTCTCTTTAAAGTAAATTTAGTGTTGATGAGATGCAGCAGACTGACAGCCCTAGTAATTGAACTCCTGTATTTATCTTTAGCATGGGGCAGTGATAGCCTAAGATTCCCTCCTGTCCCATGAGCTCTAACTTGAAGGGATGGCCTCAGATGAGGATGCAGTATCTGTAACCTTACTCGTCATGCAATCATCAGTAAAAGCTCACCATTTTCCAGACGAAGTGTGACCTTTTTATCCCTTGCTTCTGCCTTGCCCACCTTCCCTGCTCTTTTATTATTTTGCATCTAGATTGTAAATTCAGGGGAATTTTTCTAACCCATGTGAGCAGTAGCATACCCCTGGAACCCAGTTCTGGGAACGAGGATTTAATGGTGTTTACTGCAATACAGATAAACCCAACAATTATACAACTGAAAATGACACCTTTCCTTGTTGTTGCGTACTGGAACAGTTCTGTGACATCCTTTTGCCTCATAGTAGCCAAATTTGGTGAGGGCACCAAATTAATTTCTTGAGGAAAAACTGTGAGATGATGGTAGAACCGGGGAGAAAGGACATACAGATTTCCGTGTGTGTTAGGAAAGTCTAAAGCTGTGATTTTTCTTTGTCCGTTCATAAAATACAAACAAACCTTGAGAACAAACAAATAAACCTTTTGCTGCAAAGTGAAATTTCCTGGAGGGAAAAAAAAATGAGGGAGGTAAAGGTCAGGAGAAATACATTTCTGTGATAAATTCAGAGCATTTAATTTAGACCAAGACTATATATATGGCTTTTTCAATGCATTAAGCCAATGATTTTTTAAGCTATTTTTGAATTTTAAATGCAGTATCCCATGTGGAAAGTATTGCTACAGAATACTTTGTCATCATTATTGTGTTTTATTTGTTTTCCTCCTTACATGAAATTTGCTTGAAAATAACACATTTTTAGGCATTTAGAAAGATGTCATTTTCATCACCAGGCAGACATTCTGACAGCATTGGTTTGAACAGCTTGAAATGGCAGTGTGTCTGGCTCTGAAACACTCTGCCCAAATTAAGGCATCTGAACTAGGAGTGTAGTTACTGCGGAATTCAGTTATAAATGGAGAGAAAGGGAGAAAGACTCCTCCAGAAAGCAACTGAGGACCTTCGGATCTGACTCTGCAGTCTCCTCTGATCACGCTGGCAGAAATGAAGCTATAACAATGCAAAACTTTAGTTACCACACATACATTCATCAGATCTGGTCGACAAATGGAGCCCATGTGAACTCCCCAACTACCAATGTTTTGGCCAGCCAGGTGAAGACCAACAAAGGTATGGCTGCACAAATCACAGTGAAGGCTCTAGACTACTTGGTCAATATAACTCTTTGCTTTGAGAAGACTTAGGACAGACAATCCTTAGTCATAGAATCATAGAATCATAGAATAGTAAGGGTTGGAAAGGACCTCAAGATCATCGAGTTCCAACCCCCTTGCCATGGCCAGGGACACCTCCCACTAAACCATGCCATCCAAGGCTATGTCCAACCCCACCTTCAACGCCGCCAGGGATGAAGCATTCACAACTTCCTTGGGCAAACCATTCCAGTGCCTCACCACCCTCACAGTAAAGAATTTCTTCCTCAGATCCAATCTGAACCTCCCCTGTTTAAGTTTAAACCCATTACCCCTTGTCCTCCCACTACAGCCCCTAATGAAGAGTCCCTCCCCAGCATCCCTATAGGCCCCCTTCAGGTATTGGAAGGCTGCTATGAGGTCTCCACGCAGCCTTCTCTTCTCCAGGCTGAACAGCTCCAGTTTTCTCAGCCTATCTTCATACGAGAGGTGCTCCAGTCCCCTGATCATCCTCGTGGCCCTCCTCTGCACTTGTTCTAACAGTTCCATGTCCTTTTTATGTTGAGGACACCAGAACTGCACACGACTTAAATATGTTGGATGTACTGAGGCTTAGGTTCAGTATCTAGGAACAAGTAAAACCAAATACAGTTGGGTTTAGATGTAGGAATATCTGTTTAGCTAGGAAAAAAATACAGTCTTTGCTCTGTCTTCTTCCTCCAGTGGCCTACAGAGATGACGTAGCTCAGCAACAAATAAATAGTCTTATATTAAAGAAAAGAAAAATCAGTGGAAGACCCTGGCTCATGACAACTTAAACTTACTCTTGAGATCTTGCAATTAATAAATTACCTTTGTTTGTGGCTGCTTCCTCCTAAAGATACAGCTTGGGTCATTGGGATATGGAGATGGAAATCTCTATATATGAGTTCCAAGCCCTATTTCTCACACCTCCTCTTCAATTTTCTTAATAGTATTCAGGAAGAGTCATACTTTTTATTTTTCACATGACATCAAGGCATTATGTTGAATATAGGATTTGGGACATGGCAAATCAGCAAGCACATTGTACACCTATGGAGACAGAGCTAACTGAACAGTTTAGACAGATGACACACAGGCAGAAGTAATGCTCCAGGGTAAGAGGATTGCTGGCTCTATTGTTGGGCCCACAACAGGGACGAACTTATTGCAACATTAATTTCCCATTTCACACGGAAGTTATTTAAGGGTGAAGACTAACAAGCAAACAGTGCGCACAGTTTAATCCTATTGTCACCCTGATGGATTTATATTTGCTGCTGGGTTGTAGAAGTGCAATGGGGCTGCTTCGTTATTATTTCAACTGTATTTGTTGGGGGAAAAAGCAACCCCAGGACTGTGAAAACATGGCTTCTGCTACCTTTAGATAGTCAGAATTGCTGTTCTGTTATGTAGGTATAAGATGACTAAAATTATATCTTAGTGATGCAGAAATTCTTCACTCAGGGATGATAGAAATATTTTTAACTGTAATTAAGACTTGTGAAATGTCTCTTTTTTTGGCTACATCTGTTCTTGTGACTTCACCTCATTTCTCATTTGCCTTTTTTTAATAGGTACAGCAGCAGCCACAGCAGTACATGGAGCCAAGTGTAGTAGTTACTGCATGTTGTGCAGTTTCTTACTCTCTGCATCTTGGAAATCTCTGTAGAAGTTCACTTATAGGTGTATATATTCTCTAAAACCCCAGGGTGTGACATTAGTTAGTTTTGTAGTTATAGGCAACTACTTTACTGATATTGAACAACAATAGCACACATCTCCAGTAGACCAGCCATTCAAGTATTTAGTTGTCCAGGTATTTACTAGGTTTCAGAGCCTCTAATGAGGCTCTAATTAACACTTTATTAACTAAACATATTAACACTCTAATTAACACATTTAAACACAAATGTGTTTAACCTTACATGAACGAAAAGCCAGAAACATCTTTGGATTATCAAGCAGATGTACTGCAGATTCATTTTAGCCAAATCTTCAGCTGATGTTGATCATTGTAATTCCCCTAAGTAAGTAAGTGTCACAGCAATTTACATAAGAACACTAGGCCTATAGGTTTTATAGTTTTCTTGAAAGTGATTGCTCTTGTTCAAGGCATTAATGTTCAGAATAAATAATAGATGAGGAAGTCAGGGATTACAATTTTTGTGTTAAAATAAAAAAAATATCTAGATATTTTACAGGTAGTCACTCTTTCTTATGGTTTGCAATTCCAGAAAATTTAATTTGGGAAAAAAAACCAAACCAAAACAAAACAAAACTCAAAAAAACCACAAATATTTTTAAAATTATGTCCCTATTTTTTTTTCTCTTCCCCAGAAATGCTTATAGTTTTGTTTGTTTCTTTGTGTTTTTGTTTTGTTTTGTTTTTTTAATTTGCTGATATCCATTACCTGCCAATGTATGCTCAACATTTTTACCTTAATTGCTCTAAAGGGGAAAAGATAAAGAAAAAGAAACAACCCCACAACATTTATAATTGTTTGTGAACACTGTTTACTTATTTTTCAGCCAGTTTAACTGAAAAAAGATTTTCGCTGACCGGCAACTAACTTATAGCAAAATCTCTCTTTCTTGATGCACATCCAAATACTGTCTTCCTCTTCTCTTTATTTGACTTCATCAGACTAGCATTTTGTATGGCACCATGCTCTTCCTAATGCTCCTCATTATGTCTTTTTATTATGTATATGTTTTTTTTATCATGTATTCATATTACATTTTTTGCTGCTCAATACTTTATTCCATACAGATGGAACACATGCAAGTGCCTGTCAGCCTGACAGTCTTTCTCAGTCTTCTTTAAAAATAGTCTCTCTAAGTATTTCTTGATCCAGATCTCTGCCTTATGCTCTTTGGAGCAAGGAACACATCTGATTTTGAAGTACAAAGAGTTCCTCTCTACAGTTAGTAAAACCATTTTCAAGGGTTGAAATCTGATACACAGTCCTCAAAAAAGCTGAAAATATGCAAAATATCAACCAGTACTGTTTGCATAACCATAGTGGTAGCATAAAGTTTTTATACTCCCTAAATACCTTCATTTACATAGACTTGAAGCACATCTATTGGAAGTGTCAGCTCATACCATTTTAAGCCTTGTGGAAGGTCCCAATCTCTTCTTATAACCTGCTTCTGAACTTCAGCAGCCATCATCTTCCACCCCAGCTCTGGAAAATTTAATCAGAAATTACTGAAAATCCCAGATCAATGGCTCAATTGTACTTAATATAATTACTGCTATTTAAAAATTAGGAATTTGGGATTAATTTCACCTGATTTTAGTTATCTGCAGGGTAACTGTCTGCTTACAAGCTGTTTTTCTGAGCTGTAGTTGCTGACACTGTGGGTCTCCATAGAGGGATTTTTCTGGTCAAATACTGTGGCTACTTCAGGCAGAGCTTCATTATTCTCCAGAATACATTTGCTGCACCTGGAAAGGTTCATAAACACTAAGCTCATGTTGCAGGTCAGAAGACACTTGGAAGTGGTGTATCTTATCTGTCAGTCCAGCGTGGATGCCTTGGATAGCCATTTGCCAGTGAATTTAACTGAGCTGAGCCCTAAATACTCAGAATTTTCTGAGCTGCCTTGGTTCCCTCTGGAATCAGCAAGGACAGACAGATGGGACGTTTTGGGAGGTGGATATTGCTCACCCTTTGCTGCAATTGTATACCTAATTTTCAAGACAGCTGAAGTGATGTGATGATGAAGTGATGTGAAGCTGAAGACAGCGAAGTGATATGAAGTGAAACCCACCTTTGGTTGCATATGTAGATGATGTCAACTTTTTCGTAGTGCTTTTAAAGAAACAGATCATTCTGTTACACCTTGAAAGTGAATCTTAGTCTACTTTGGTTTGGAAGGTTGTTTCTGGCCTTGATTTGTAGAGGTTCCTAGGGCAATTGCCTACTTACTTATTTCAATGTTCCTTTACCTGAGCAGTGGATAACAATCTCACAGGGATTTTATTATTTATTATTAACACTCATACAGCACTGATTATATATGAACATATATAGAATCACATTATCTTAGATGCTGTAAAAATAAATCAAATGGTACAATTTCCATTCCATGGAATTTGCAGCCTGAGAGAAAATATGTAAGCAAAGTATCCTAATGTAGAGGTGAGGGTAAGGAGGAACAAAATCAATCCTACAGAATTCATAGCCAGTCAGCAGTAGCAATTATAAGTCATTACCTGATATTTTTCAGGGCTTTAACATGTTTGGATGGCAGTCGCTAGACAGGCTAATGCCAGTGTAAGTGAATCATATAGGGGATGAGTGCTTGTAAGCAGACTTGCTGTATTTGGGAGAATAAATGTGCTATACAAAAAAAAGCAAACAAACAAACAAAAAAAAAACACAACAAAAAAACAAACAAACAAATACATTTGCTTTGATATCTTTGGAAAGGAATTCAATTTATATTTAGTAAAAGTCATTGTCATGGAAATGAATTACTTTACATTTAATGTGCAACAGTTCAGCAAAAAGGTTATGAACCTATTTCGTGTTTTTTCTTTTTTTTTTTTTAAATGAAACATATTTTGCAGCTCATATAGTACGTTTGGTCTGGTGGATTTGATTAGAGAAAAAATATATCATGACAGGAGAAACAGATTAGCTGCGCAGGAGAGGTAATGCATGTTAGACTAAAGCAAATGAACAAGGCATACACAGAAGTAAGGTGTATAATAGGACAAGGGGTAACGGGTTTAAACTTAAACAGGAGAAGTTTAGATTGGAAATGAGAAAGAAATTCTTTACTGTAAGGGTGGTGAGGCACTGGAATGGATTGCCAGGGAAGTTGTGAATGCTCCATCTCTGGCGGTTTTCAAAGCGGGGTTGGACAGAGCCTTGGATGGCATGGTTTAGTGGGAGGCGTCCCTGCCCATGGGAGGGGGGTTGGAATGAGATGATCTTAAGGTCCTTTCCAACCCTAACTGTTCTATGATTCTATGACTCTAAGTGTACACCAGTTTATCACACAACCTTCTCTCTAGAACAGCTTGATGCTGTCATGTGCTAGGTACTAAGGCACCCATGCTGCCAGTGAAGTTATCATAGAATCATAGAATCATAGAATAGTAAGGGTTGGAAAGGACCTCAAGATCATCGAGTTCCAACCCCCCTGCCATGGGCAGGGACACCTCCCACTAAACCAGGCCATCCAAGGCTATGTCCAACCCCACCTTCAACGCCGCCAGGGATGAAGCATCCACAGCCTCCCTGGGCAACCCATCCCAGGGCCCCACCACCCTCACAGTAAAGAATTTCTTCCTCATATCCAATCTGAACCTCCCCTGTTTAAGTTTAAACCCATTACCCCTTGTCCTCTCACCACAGGCCCTAATGAAGAGTCCCTCCCCAGCATCCCTATAGGCCCCCTTCAGGTATTGGAAGGCTGCTAGGAGGTCTCCACGCAGCCTTCTCTTCTCCAGGCTGAACAGCCCCAGTTTTCTCAGCCTATCTTCATACGAGAGGTGCTCCAGTCCCCTGATCATCCTCGTGGCCCTCCTCTGCACTTGTTCTAACAGTTCCATGTCCTTTTTATGTTGAGGACACCAGAACTGCACGCAATACTCCAAGTGAGGTCTCACGAGAGCAGAGTAAAGGGGCAGGAGCACCTCCCTCAACCTGCTGGTCACACTACTTTTGATGCAGCCCAGGATACGGTTGGCCTTCTGGGCTGCAAGCACACACTGCCGGCTCATGTTCATTTTTTTATTTTTCATCGACCAACACCCCCAAGTCCTTCTCCGCAGGGCTGCTCTCAATCTCCTCCCCGCCCAACCTGGAGCTGTGCCTGGCATTGCTCCGACCCAGGTGTAGGACTTTGCACTTAGCATGGTTAAACTTCATTAGGTTGGCATCAGCCCACCTCACAAGCATGTCAAGGTCCCTCTGGATGGCATTCCTTCCCTCCAACTTATCAACCGAACCACACAGCTTGGTGTCATCGGCAAACTTGCGGACGGCGCACTCAATCCCGCATAACCCACCTATGCAGACCAAGACTGTGCCCTAAAACCACAGCTGAAGTAAGTATAATCAGCTCAGGCATCTGTTTAAGAACAGGATCATATTTGCATGCTGTCCTAACTAGTACCTGAAGTCTAACTACTCTAGGAACATCTGTAGTACACAAACTTTAATTTGTACCCTATAGTCCATAAGTGAAGTATTCACCTAGATGAAAAATGTGCATGGCCGATGTGCAGAAAAGACAGATTTAGGACTGGTACTAAGCACAGCCTAAACTTTCCTGTTCGAATTGCTGAGTTGCTTCTCTCTTGCAGGGAGTTTCTGCTGCATGAAGATGCAGCCATTCCTCTACCTGGCTTACTGTGCAAAGACAGCTGCACATAGTGACAACATAATACATACTTATTAAAACTAAGTAATACCTTTTCTTTTCTTTTTTACAACACCATGTATTACAAGCATGACCAGTACCACCAGTCACATATACTTCATATACTACCTTTATGGGGCAAAAAGAATAGGCAAGTGGAATTTATTTCATTGAACTTCTACTGTCTACAATATGAGCTTCTCCATCCAAACTACTCATTTAAACAGGTGGTAAAATCAATAGAGAGCAGAATGCTGAGGATGGGATCAGTTTCTCATATTTCAGATGTTAGCAACATCCTATAAATGCCTATACACTGACAGTGTAGTGAGGTCCTATGACCTACAGAGATGGAAGTGGATAATTCCCACATTCGTTTCTATTAAATCTCTATGCAATTCCTGATATGTGATAAAGTCCTTGACTGGAAAGGTTTGTACTTGTTTAATTACAATCAACAAATAAATATGTTGGTCAACTATAGCTGTTTCAGGAGTAGTAGTTCTGATAAAGGTTGCTGCCCTGTATCTGGCTTTGTGTGGATTCCCTGGTGCTTAATGAAAGGTGGTGCTATTAAGTTTTCACGTACAGTGCCTCCTTCTTGCATTTGGGCCTACAATTTCTTCAAATGTGTAGAAACTTAGTATTTTTTGTTACTTCTATCTCTTTGTTAAATTAGATGAAATTGGCTAATGGATTCAAAAACTACTGAAATGGAAACTGAAAATCTTACACACTTTGTGGTCATAAGCACTGTTTTTCCTTAGAAAATTGCTGAAAAACTGCAGCTATCGGCCAAAGTTGCCTAAAAAAAGTAAGAATAGTTTGAAGTCTACAAACAATGACATTGTTTTATAAACTTGTCTATTATATGTATTCTTCTCCCCCGCCCCATAAATCTGGTGCCTGTTTGCATATTAAAAACGAACCATTTAAATAGGCAAAACTGGGAATGGATAGCCTCTCAGTCTTGCTTATCATAATGGAATACCTCTCTTCATTTTTTTTTAGGTGTTATCATACTGTATCTAATAAATAATAGTGACAAACTGAGAATACCATGGAAAGTTTCATTGATTAAAATATTAATTCAAGAACAAACAAGATAGATTTTTTTTTTCTTTAATTCAGGGGGAACAAACCAGAGCATAGAAATTGAACATAAACAGAGTTAGGATCTGAAATCCATTTTTCTTGTTTACTGCAAAATTTGGCCTAGTTAAGTTTCAAAAATGCTAATGAAGAAATAAATTAGGTAGCAATTTTCCAAGGAAATATCTTGTTGGATTTGTATGTTTTAACTTTTATCTATATTTATACATGTTAACACCTTTTTTCCTGACCATTCAATTATATTCATTTTCTTTTTCCTGTTTTTATTTGCTTATTTGTTTGATATGATTACATTTATATGTTTCCCAGAAACTAATAGCTACACTTCATAGAAAAGAAAAAGTACAGTAGCAGGAAATAACCCACTTTGGAGGTCCTGTACTTTATTCTTGTCTCACCGTCAGCTGAATAACCACATCACTCATACTGGATTTCCAAAAAAGCTCTTGACATTTGACTAGATCTATTCACACTAAAGTCAACGGTAGTTCATTGATGCCAGTGAGATCAGACTTATGCCAGCAGTAATCACTTTTGAAAATTCCATCTTTAATCTCCAGTAATTTCTATTGACCTTTGTGAGAAGCTTCTCTGGAAGGAAACTTTGACTGTAATGAAACTTGAAAACAAGAGGCAAATTAAGATATTTTTTTCTTAAGGCCAAGCTATATACTCATAAGTTTAAATATAACTCTCCTGTAAGTATGTTTTTTTTTTTTCTTTTTCTTTTAGTGAGAGACATATTCACCATCATAAGAAAAAGTTTAAGATTAAATTATTGCATGACATGAAAGGTATATGGCTCAATGTAAAGTCATGGCACTATTATTCCCCTAAGTTTTGCTCTTGGCAACATATTTAGCGCATGGATATCAGTCTGGGTAGAGGAAAGACAACCCACTTGCATCAGAAAAATTCATCTGCAATGCAATTTCTTTCAGTCCCACAGGATTGTTACCATTAAGAAGTCAATTTTCAAACCCCATATAGTGACTTTGAGAATGGCACTCGAGGACCTGATGATATAAAACCTATCATTATCAGGTCAATCATTTCCCAAAGCAGTGACAGATATTCAACATCATTTTCAGAGATAAATGAACAGTTTTTATCGTAGGTCCTCTCCTTGTTGGCAATTTCAGTAAAGAGGCCAAGAGGTGAATAGCCTGCAGAACTTGTTCTCTTTTTTTCATGCCTGGGGTTGACTTTTTTAAGTTAAAGACCTTTTGGAGAAAGTTTGCCCTCTCATAGCCTTTTTGCAAAAAGTGGCCATGTATGTGAATTTCGAGCAACCAGCAACACCCATTGCTAAAGGGCAGGAGCTAACCAGGGAAAGGTCATTCCAATTCACAAAGGGCTTTGATATTTCAGAATAGCTGACTTTGTTATGAACTGAAGGAGAACCTCACATTTCAAATTCATTGTGTAAAAGAAAAAATGTCATGGTCCTCAGCAAACCCACCAGAAGAGCCATCCTGAAGGTGTTAATACTGGAAGCTCTTAAGAGAGTGGCTGTGCAGAGGTTCCACAAGTTTTCTCTTTCTTTTATCCTGCACATTAAAATGGGTAGACACTTTGATGAGTAGCAAGATGAGGAGGGGCAAAGATATTTAGGAATTGAAGCTCTGATGATTCCAAGCTTTCATCTTCTCTTCCATGTAAAAAGGCACAATGGGATACCAGCAATCCCCATAGCCAATTAGTGGACAAAACGGAGAGAGCGCCAAAGAGAAGACAACTTTTAAAATGGAGTCCAGTCATAAATTCCAAGAAAACTCTGTCAGCATTCAATAGCTGTCATTAAACGTTTATATTTCTATGAATCATCACCTCCTGAGGGAATAAGATTCCTCTGGGAATTTCCAATGAGCAATAATGAAGATACAGCACTTCCAGAACTTAGGCTTTTTTAAAAATTTTTGCGATTCTATGTTAGATACCTGGAGAAATTTAGGGGCCACCTGAAGTACACAGATGCAGCTTTAACTCTGTGCATTTAATGCTTATTCATTTTTTAGTTTGTTTTTCACATTATTTTACTAGCATATACAATAAACACTGAATGTCAAATAAGAAGTAGATTCAGACACTGGGTTTTGGGGTTTTTTTTCAGAATTAGGAAGTAGGTCTGGCTCCCTTCTATACAACTGGGAATAGACAGAAAAATCTTTCTAAAAATAAGGCTTTATAAAGGTTTCTTCAATGCAGTGATAGACCTCCAAGACATAGGAAGAAAAAAAAAAAAAAGAAAAAAGAAAAAAAATACATGAGGAAACGTGGGTTTTAGTTGTTATGTTTCTGTTTAGATTGCACCCTCTTACATGTCCATCAGCCAACACATCGATTAGACCTTTAAGCAGCTCTAGGCAGACTAAGCCTTTAACTTTTGTTTTTAGAAAGCATCATTCCTTTGAAATGAAACTGGGCTATAGAAGGTCCACATGCAAATTCGATCCATCCTGTGCCTGAAACCTCCTGTGGAGGCCTTTCTGTAGCTGTTATGCGGTTACATCCCTCTGACAAAGCCCAGACACTCATGAGTTGGGGATGGTCCTTTTTTCCACTTTTCTGAGGTTTTTCCCTGCCAGCCCAAGACTTCCTGCCTTCCCTTCTATTCTCTCTAAATGCCTGCACAAGACTTCATTCCCTAGAAGAAGGTGCTTGTTTCCTGCTAAGCACATCTTTGCAATCCTCATACTAAATAAACATCATCTATCACATAACTATGTGATTTATACTTTTCATCTAGGAAGGTGTGTTGATCCAGGCACCAAATGCAGACTAAGCTCCCTGAGGGAATGAATTCACCCTTATGAAGCTTCCTCTTCCAGCTCTATTACTCATTAGAATCAGTGTTTCCTATTTCTCCTTTATTCTCTCCTACATTTTACGGTCACTCCCCTTCCTCCCATGCATCAAGTACTTTTACTTTACTCTTCCTATCTTAAAAAAAAAGCTTTACTACAGGCAACATTTCAATTAAATTTTTAAGTAAAATGACTGTATTAGGCAAAAGTTTGTGTAGTAGCCAATAAAATGTCAGATAATATTGAATACAGGCTTGGACTAACCTTGAAACCCAATAAGTTATTATGTGCAAATGTTACAACTTGATTTTGAAGAGAATACACATGTATGATGAAGCCATTTTACAGCTAAGCTGAGTGATTGATTACAGCATTCTGATCCATCTCGACAAGATAAACTCAGATAAAAGAATCTGCTGATATTCAGGACCTGACAATTTATTATCCAAAGAGTACTGTAAAAATGATTTTATAATTCCCTTCATTTGAGTTTTTTGTTTTGTTTTGTTTTAAAAAAAAAAGTAATAAAACATATTTTCCAGAGTAACTGACTATGATCAGAAACTCTTCTTGCTGGCTATCTGTAAATTCCACTAAGAAATAAAAATGAGCAAAACAAATATTTCAAGCTGCTTCTTGAAGCTGTTGTATGAAAGGTAGTAAAATGGGAACTTTTTTTTCAGTTAAAATTTTAAGTCTTTTGTTATGCTTAAAATCTTGTTATGGACTAAAAGGAAATGTAGCAAATATGTGAAGTCAAGAATTTATTATTAATAAAATTGAAGTCTTAACAGTATAACTAGACGCCTGATCGGGGGGAGGCTCGGCGTCTACGAGCTTCACCTCGGAGCAGCAACTTGCACCGAGGGAGCCTCAAGTCCTCGACAAGGACGGCCCAGGAGCCTGCAGCTCAGCGGAGGCGAGCGGCTGACTCAGAGGGGGCAGCGCCAGGAGGACCGGCGGCAGAGCTGACTGGTTAAAAACCTGCCCCAGGGAATGCGAGCGACCCAGAGCGCGCCGAACAGGGCGGGCAAACAGGGCGGGCTCGAGGCAGTTTACGCGGGCAGGCGATCGGGGTGGTGAGCGGGATGGTGAACACTCGCCGTACGGGCAAGGCTCGGTCTGGGAGCTCCGCTCTGGCTGCGCCGGTGGTGGCCAGTGTAGGCACCCAAACGGAGCCGATGGGAAGAGAGGCTGCAGTGCAGGGCTCGGGGTGTAGAGAGCGCCTGCACTGCTGTTCTGAGGGAAGGGTGAGCAATGGGCAGGGCTGCACTCTGTGCTCCCTGGTGGAGGTCCTCCTGCAGCAGGTGGCTGAACTGCAGGAAGCTGTTACCAGGCTGAAAGGTGTCAGGGAAGCGGAGGGGGAGCAGCACGGCTTGCTCCGGGACCAGACTGTTCTGGGGCCTCGAGTGTCTACTGTTGCCCACGCAGGAAAGGAGGCTGCTAACCCAGGAAAGGAGGCTGCTAACCCAGGAAGCTGGGAAAAGGTAACAGAAAAAAACAACAAAAAAAGGAGGAAGAGGGTAATTAAAAGCAAGGGGCTTCCTCCTACATCTGTTGTCCCCACCCAGGACAGCTTTGCGTCCTGCAGGGGGCTGATGAGCAGCAGCGCTCCCACCAGGCGCAACCAGCTGGTGCACTGGTAAAGAAGATCACTACTGGTGCTGCCAGGAAAAAGCGGCGGGCGGTAGTAGTAGAGGACTCTAATCTGAAAGGCACAGAGGCACCCATCTGTCGGCCTGACCCAGCCTCAAGGGAGGTGTGTTGCCTACCAGGGGCTCGGATCAGGGATGTGGCTGAGAAGCTGCCTGCTCTCGTCGGTCCCACTGACTATTACCCACTCCTGGTAATACATGTGGGTGCTACTGATATAGATAACAGTAGCCCGGAGACCATAAAGAAGGACTACAGAGCTCTGGGAGAGGTGGTTAGGGGCTCTGGAGCTCAGATTGTCTTTTCATCAATTCTCCAGGATACAGGGCAGGACCTTGAGAAGGCTAGGAGGATTGGGCAGGTTAATGGTTAGAAGGGTGGTGCTATGGTCAGGGGTTTGGGTACCTTGAGCATGGGACTCAATTTAGTCGGCCAGGTCTACTGGGGGCTGGTGGAACAGGTCTGGCAAAGAAGGGGAAGAGTGGATTTGGTAGGAGGCTTGCCAGACTGGTCAAGGATGCTTTAAACTAGATGTGTTGGGGGAGGGGGGCAGAATTCCATCCCAACACACCCAGTCAGTTGGCAGCACCTACAGTAAACATTCGAAGCAATGTAGAGATATTCCAGCTGCTCCAGCCAATGACCCGGCTTCAATTGGATCTTGGCTCAAATGCCTCTATAGAAATGCCCATAGCATGGGGAACAAACAAGAGGAATTAGAGATGTGTGCACGTCTACAGGGGTATGATATCATAGGCATCACAGAAACATGGTGGGATGGCTCCTATGACAGGTGTGTTGGAATGGAAGGTTACCGGCTATTTAGGAAAGACAGGCCCTGCAGACGGGGAGGGGGAGTTGCTATTTATATTAGGGATAGGCTAGAGAGTATGGAACTCTGTCTGGGGACAGGTGAGCAGTAGACAGAGATTGTGGGTCAGGGTTAAAGGGAGAACAGTGATGGGTGACATTATTGTGGGGATCTGTTACAGACCGCCTGACCAAGGGGACTTGCTGGATGAAGCGCTCCATAGGCAGATAGGCGCAGCCTCACGCTTGCAGGCCCTTGTTCTCATGGGAGACTTCAACCACCCTGATATCTGTTGGAGGGATGGTACGGCCCGGCACAAGCAATCCAGAAGGTTCCTCGATTGTGTGGAAGACAACTTCCTTCTGCAAGTAATAGAGCGGCCGACAAGGAGAGGTGCCATGCTTGACTTCATGCTCACCAGCAGGGAAGGGCTGGTTGGGAATGTGACTCTCCAGGGCAGCCTTGATTGCAGCGATCATGAGATGGTTGACTTTCGGATCCTCAGGACAGTGAGAGAGCATGCAGCAAGCTCACTGCCCTGGACTTGAAGAGAGCAGACTTTGGCCTCTTCAGGAAACTGCACAGTGAGGTTCCATGGGATACAACCCTAGAGGGCAGGGGGGCCCAAGACTGTTGGTTGATATACAAGGATCACCTACTGCAAGCTAAGGAGCGATGCATCCCAACTAGAAGGAAGTGCTGCAGGAGGACCAGGAGACCACCTTGGATGGATAAGGAGGTGCTGAGGAAACTGTGAAGGAAAAAAGAGGCTTATAAGAGGTAGAAGCAAGGACAGGTGGCCTGGGAAGAATACAGGAAAGTTGTTCAGGAAGCTAGGGACCAGGTTAGGAATGCTAAGGCCCACTTAGAAGTAAACTTGGCTAGGGATTTTTAAGATTACAGGAAGGGATTCTGTAGGAACGTAGCAAATAAAAGACAGATTAGGGACAAAGCAGGCTCCCTCCAGAAGTTATCAGGAGAACTGGCTACCCTGGATTTGGAGAAAGCTGAGGCTCTTATGACTTCTTTGCCTCAGTCTTCACTGCAAATGCTCTGACCACGCCACCCAAGTCTTGGAAGGCAGAAGCAGGGACAGTGAGAATGAAGACCTTGTGCCCACTGTAGGAGAGGATCTGGTTCGAGACCATCTTAGGAACCTGAACGTACACTAGTGCATGGGACCTGATGAAATCCACCCTTGGGTCCTGAAGGAGCTGGCAAATGAAGTTGCTAAGCCACTGCCCATCATATTTGAAAAATCATGGCAGTCAGGTGAAGTTCCTGATGACTGGAAAAAGGGAAATATAACCCCCATTTTTAAGAAGGGGAAAATGGATGACTCGGGGAACTACAGACCAGTCAGCCTCCCCTCTGTGCCTGGCAAAATCTTGGAGCGGATTCTCCTGGAAGGCATGCTAAGGCACATGAAAACCAACAAGGTGCTTGGTGACAGCCAGCATGGCTTCACTAAGGGGAAATCCTGCCTGACCAATCTGGTGGCCTTCTATGAAGAGGCTACGGAACTGATGGACAGGGGCAGAGCAGTTGATGTCATCTACCTGGACTTGTGTAAAGCCTTTGACACTGTCTCCCATGACATCCTTCTCTCTAAGTTGGAGAGACATCAATTTGATAGGTGGACCACTCGGTGGATAAAGAACTGGCTGGATGGCCGCACACAAAGAGTAGTGCTCAGTGGCTCAATGTCCAGCTGGAGGCCAGTAACGAGTGGTGTTCCCCGGGGATGGGTGTTGGGACCGGTCTTGTTCAACATCTTTGTTGGTGACATGGACAGTGGGATTGAGTGCGCCCTCAGCAAGTTTGCCGATGACACCAAGCTGTGTGGTTCGGTTGATAAGTTGGAGGGAAGGAATGCCATCCAAAGGGACCTTGACACGCTTGTGAGGTGGGCTGATGCCAACCTGATGAAGTTTAACCATGCCAAGTGCAAAGTCCTCCACCTGGGTCGGAGCAATGCCAGGCAGAGCTCCAGGTTGGGCATGGAAGAGATTCAGAACAGCCCTGAGGAGAAGGACTTGGGGGTGTTGGTCGATGAAAAATAAAAAAATGAACATGAGCCGGCAGTGTGCGCTTGCAGCCCAGAAGGCCAACCGTATCCTGGGCTGCATCAAAAGGAGGGTGACCAGCAGGTCGAGGGAGGTGCTCCTGCCCCTTTACTCTGCTCTCGTGAGACCTCACTTGGAGTATTGTGTGCAGTTCTGGTGTCCTCAACATAAAAAGGACATGGAACTGTTAGAACAAGTGCAGAGGAGGGCCACGAGGATGATCAGGGGACTGGAGCACCTCCTGTATGAAGGTAGGCCGAGAAAACTGGGGCTGTTCAGCCTGGAGAAGAGAAGGCTGCGTGGAGACCTCCTAGCAGCCTTCCAATACCTGAAGGGGGCCTATAGGGATACTGGGGAGGGACTCTTCATTAGGGACTGTGGTGAGAAGACAAGGGGCAACGGGGTTCAAACTTAAACAGGGGAAGTTTAGAGTGGATCTGAGGAAGAAATTCTTTACTGTGAGGGTGGTGAGGCCCTGGAATGGTTTGCCCAGGGAAGCTGTGAATGCTTCATCCCTGGCGGCGTTGAAGATGGGGTTGGACATAGCCTTGGATGGTATGGTTTAGTGGGACGTGTCCCTGCCCATGGCAGGGGGGTTGGACATAGCCTTGGATGGCATGGTTTAGTGCGAGGTGTCCCTACCCATGGCAGGGCGGTTGGAACTCGATGATCTTGAGGTCCTTTCCAACCCTAGCTATTCTATGATTCTATGATTCTATGAAATTATTAGTTTGGATTTATTTATTACAGAAAAAGAAAATTAAGAATACTTTTACAATGAATAAAATCTCAGTAATGTAGCAAAACAATTATAATTGTTATACACATGGTAGTACTTATGCCTTTTAAGAGTGTTATGGTCACCCTTCCACTGTCCCTCTGGATCTGATGGCAGCAGTCTTTCTCAAGCAAGGGAATATTTGGACCAGGTCATCAGTGTTTCAAGCTCCTCAGTAGGAAACGGGCAATTTTTACGGATTTCTTCCTCCTTTTACAGGAATTGTCATGGGCTATTTTTACGTTTGCTAACATCCTTCACACCTTGATCTTTATTCCCTGTTTGCAGCTTCATATTATATCCCAATTTGTTATACATAGTGTATTCTACACGTTAGATATTTAGCCTTGGTTGTCTTTGTTACCTCTCAACCTGATTTCACCCAGCTGCAGTTCTTCATTTCTTTCATCACTGGTGACCTGTATATAGTCCCAGAGTCCAGAACTAGACTTACAGAGCATGATCCATTTCTGTAACTTAACCTGCTAAAAATTAAACCTAGTTTTTGACTAAGGAGAGTGGGAGGCAAAGAGCCAAAGGATCACAAAAGAGCCAAAATCATACAGATTGAATTACATACCAAAGGTTCTTACTTTTCTTCCTTCTTTTGGCACCAAAATACACCAGATACAGAGGGACCTTATACTTCTTAATTCAGTGTGGTGTCTAACATATCATGGCATGACTTCCTATTAATCCCCTGCACTTTCATTGTGGTAATATGGAACCCAGACTACTAAGAAAATATGAGAAGTTCTTCTGAAAACCATTACTACAGTTTACACAATCTTTCCCCCTCATCTTCAATATTGGCAAGTTTCTTGCATTGCCCTCAGATTCTACAATTGTAATTTAGTTGAAGAGAAAGCAAAACCATCAACCCTTCAACCTGAAGAAATTCTCTGGAAAGCTCTTTTTGGTTTCCCTGAGAACTGGCTCATTATGTATTTACTGATGTATTCAGGCTTTCTGGATTTCAGACAAATGTTACCTGAACTGACTCCGGTGATCTGGAAAATAATTGTTTTGGTGACATGGCTGCAGGAGTAACCCAAATTTCTACCACTGGGACTTTTTTCTTCTATCGCTCTTAGTTGTATTTAGTCTCATTAATCCAATGAAACATATTGCTCTAGAAACAACTAGAGCCAGAAGGTTTTGTGTCCCTGCTCTAACTCATTTTCTGTCCCTAACCTTGGGCAAGATTTTTAATCATCATTTCCTTCCATCTCTAATATATAAAATGGGGAAACTGATGTAGCCTGATATCAAAGAGAACAAATTTCAAGATTCTGGAACTGTCTAATGACCACATGAATAATGATCTGCATATATTCCCTAGACATATAAATAATAGTAATAAATGTTGTAATAGGTAATAATGCATTTGCTTGCTGTGCCTATTCTTTCAAATAGAGTACAACCAGAAGAACAGCAATAATTGATATGAGTAATCAACCATCACAACAATGAAAGTTTCAACTGAAAATGAGTTCCAGATGCCAGATGAAAAATAATGTAATAAATAGATAATATTAACCTAAATGTGCGAAAAAGAAACAAATTCTGTTTCATCAGCAATTTCTGAAATGATGTTCATCTTTTCTCTGAACTGGATAAAATATACCAAAAAATCAGAAAAAAAAAAATTAATCACAAAATACTAACGAAACAATGAAGTTCCATCTTTATTCAAGTCATTAAAAGCTTGTCTGTATATTAAAATCTAAGACAAAATGTTATGGCAACATAAAATTCACATTATAATACAAATATCGGGGATTTATTCTACAAATACTGAAAAGAGACATTACAGTGCCATCAGAATCCTTCCCATATTACTTTAAATTGAATTGTAATTTAAATCAATCTTATTTCCTAAAGCTTTTCTATTTCAGTGGAACCCTGTACTCCCACTTTATACAATTTGCCACCGTATTTCTGACCACATGCAGTCATAACACATACTTAATATATCCTGTTTCTGCCATCTGCAGAAGATTTTGCTGCTTCTGACATTACTGCATGTGAATGAGAGGTCTCAAGTGTGAGGTCCTATGCTTGTTCTCTCACTGGACAGACAGATCAGATCTCACTGGACAGATAGACCAGAATTTAGACAATTTAGTCTCCTAATTTAAAAACTTGTTTAGTCTTTAAGCTTTGGTAAGAACAATATATGATACTTATCTCATGTTTTAAAAATATCTGCTGATTTATTTTAGTGTTGGATTGGTACAAAAGGTCATCAGTTTAGCTGCAGAGAGTGTTAACATGGAACTCCTGGGTTATTTGGAATGCTGTCACGACTAGAGTGGTTTTGTACAGGTCAAGAGCTTTTTGATCATATTGACTGGTAGCAATGAAAGTGGAGGCACTTCTGCATTCTCCCACCAGCTGGGCAGTAGCTGCTTGGGGAACAACCTTGCAGAAAAAGACTTGGGGCTCCTTGGTAGACACTAAGTTGAACATGAACCAGCAAACGCCCTTGTGGAGATGATGGCTGACCACCACATACTGGGTGACATTAGCAAGTGCATTGGCAGCAGGTTGATGGAGGTGATTATTCCACTCAACACTAGTGAAATGAAATATGGAGTACTGCATCTGCCCTGTATGAGAAAAATATTGAAAAACTTAGACTTGTCCAGCAAAGAATTACCAAGATGTATGGGTGCCGAAATCATAAGACATACAAGGTGAAACTGAGAGACCTGAGTTTCTTCAGTCTTAAGGAAAGAAGAATAAGTAAATGTTATTAAATACACATTAGGTAGTTAAAGATATGGTGGAGCCAGGCTCCTTTCAGAGGTAGGCACAGAAAGAACAAGTGGTAATGGGCACAGTTTATGGAAAGTGAAATTCTGATTAGAAATTAAGAAAAAAAAAGTCTTGCAATCAGGTCAGTCAGACACTAAAGCAGAGGCCCAGACCAGAGTGGAAATCTCCATTCCTGGAGATACTCAAAACTTGGCAGAACAAGGGCTGAAGCCAAATGACAGAACTTTTAAAGATGCTCCTTACAACTGAAATTTCTTTATGATTTTCTGACCCTTCAGAAAGTTCAGAAATCAGGTTATCTGGACCCACAGCTACTTCCTCAAAGTTTTAATTGTAGATGTTCTACTGAAAACTCTAATAACCACTAAAATAACCATAAACACCATATGGTTTAATCCTGTCCATATCAGAATAAAATTAATGCAAAAATCAAATAAATAATATGAAAGAAAAAATAAATAATGAAATAGCTTTTTATTAAAATAGACAAAACCCAAAACCAAGCCAATGAACAAACCAATCCCTCAGGAAGATTATTTTTACTATTTCAATAAAAAAATAAACCCCCAACCTATGTGATTTGCAGTTTAATCCTTGTATGAGCTAATTTGTAAATAACCCAGCTGAGCCTTCAAAAAAACCCTTGAAAACACTAGTGAAAAAGAGACTTAGGAGGCAAATATTTTTCAAAATATCTGGATGACATCTTAAAGTGGAATCAACAAAACCAAGCCCAAATTACAAATGTTTCTCACCTCTTCAGGGGCAAGACCAGGAAGATAATTTGTGTTTCTAGTCTGGGATCACATTCCTTTTTCCTATCTAGCAATTCAGCTTCTCTCTAATGTCTAGCTTACAGGAGTTGAAGGTAAGTCTCTCTACTGCTTCATAGCCATGCAGCCTGTAAAGAATATTTCAGCTGATCATTTATCTCTCAATGCAGAGTGGAAAAGAAAAAAGGACCCAAATCAGAAGGAAATTTCTTTTTACATTTTTTGACCAGGGAAAGGGGAAACCTCTGGGGATTTATGGGATCAGGTCCAGAAAAGAACACAAAAGGGTTGTGTTTTGCCTCAGAAAAATGTGATTTTTGTCAAGTGATTTTGAATTGTTTCAGCACTTCTAGTAGGTGGTGTATTCAGTGGGACTATATGGTTACTAAGCTCTACTGCTTGTATAACATTTGCTGACATGGATACATATTCCAGCAGTTCTAAAATATTCTGAGATATCTACACATATTCAGAGTAACAGCCTGCAGCTTGCAAAACAGGGTGTGAAGTAAAGTGAATGAGAAACATTGCCACTCAGTGAGCAGTATTCCCTTAGGTCTCAGTGTCCATGGTTTCCATTAAGAAGTTGTGAAATGCCCTAGTAGTTTAATTTGTGCTCTCATTATGTCATTACAGCTCTTACCCCCTCTTCTCTGCAGTATGACTTTGTGGCAAGGTTTTATACAGGAAGGGCTATAATCTCAACAACTGTGTTCTGCTCATCTTCTCAACTGTTCGTCTGTTTAGTGTCTCAGAGCCAAAAGAACAGACAGGAGTACACACAGAAAAGCCTGTTCCTAAGAAATTAAGAGCACCCAGTTGTGTGAACAGATGTGAAGGTTGGTGCCTCCTGAGGTGCTCTAGGTTTTATATGAAGATGAAGTAGGAACTAATATTTACCCTATCATATATCACAACCTAGAAAGGCTGAAAGACTAAGACTGGCAGGTGATCTTTGACCCAATCCAGAACTTCAACTCTATCCATATAAATTATGTTTTTTGCTGGGATGAAAGCAGCTTTTTTCTGCAGTTTCAGGGGATATGGTTTCTTGGAGTTACAACCTTTCTTTTGTGATGCAGGCACCTGCCTTGCCGTCCTCCTAGGACCAGAAAATCCACAACTGCACCTCCCCTGCTACAATAAGTACTCACAGCCAGGGAACTTGTTTTGAGATGAAGTTTCCAGCCTCTCAATTCTATCAGAACCGTATTGGACTTTCCTAATCTGATGGGCAGGATCCCTTGGCACCACTCAGATTCTTGTTAGGAAAGAGTGAACCTGTCATATAGCTTCATGGACATTCACCACATCCATACTTCAACTAATATTGTCTTCCCTGTGAATGATACCACTTTATCATGACTGTCTGCAAATAGAACTTTTTACTTCCCAGGGAGGCAGTTATGAAGACAGGCTCTTAGTTTTTTCTGGCCTAGAAGGGGAAGGATCAACAAATGCTGCATTTACTAGGAATATGAGACAGAATATCTTCAAGGCAGTGAAGGCATTTAACATGCTCATCTGTCACTAGAATTTGACTGTCACTACAGGGGCAAATTTTTAAGTCTAGGGATTTTAGGAAAGCCCTGACTGGTGAGAGGTTTAATAAATGTCCCAGACTGGGTAAAGAGAGATGTGTCAAGTTATTAGTTTTGATCAAAACAAAAAAAAAATGAATACAATACTAACTCTACCCTGTAGGCTGTATGGCACACTGTAAAAGGGAAATGTAAGCTAAAAGGAGGAAACAAATGACCCCAATGCTTTTAGGTATCCTGTGGCTAAGAGCCCAGGGTGAAGAAAGTGAATGTCTCCAAGAGTATGTCACAATAGAAATACTTTTCACAGTAGCTGAGAACATCCATAGTGCTAGGCAACACGGTAAATAAGACTCATGAAGATTAATCAATGGCTAAGCATTTTTACCCAAACATACCACTTTAAATTCCTTTTATAATTGGGAAAGAGAGATCAGTATGTCCAAACGATGGTTTGTGCAATCTAAAACCAGGTAGCTAAGATAGATCAACTGGATTGCCATCTGGACATGCCACCTTTCCTTCAATGATTGTACAAGCCCAAACTGACCTGTACATCAAAGTTCAGATGCCTAAATGTAAGTGATAAAAACCACACTGATGTGACTGTCACAATAACACCAGTCATTTAACTTAATGACAGAGTGAAGCAGTCAAAGAGTGTAATAGAACAGCCATAATGCTGGTCATTTCACAAAATGTCTGAAAATTTCAGTTATTTCATGAAATGACTGCTTTCACCATCTGACTGTAACATACAGCTAGAATTAGAAATGAACAAGCTACAACTACATTCTTAGTTACTGCATTTGTGTCTCAGCACAGTTGTTCTCTCACTGTGACTAAACCCTTATGTAAGTTCTTACCAGGAAACTTTGCTATTGCAGTTCCTCTTTAGCAGATAACAGTTTTTGTTGTTCTGTTCTTTTTTTACCCCTATTGTTACCAAAATAATAGTGATTATAAGCATCACTTTAAAAGCATTCCATATGAGGGATGGCGGGGCTGCAGTGTGTCATTCTGAACTCTGATGTATTCGTTTATGGTGAAGCATTTTACATTAGTGTTTCCATTGCTTATCACAGACACTGGCATTATAAGTGTTTAAGTCAGCTCAGCTCACTTATTTTTAAGGGTGGGTTCCACTATTATTTCCTTGAGTAAAATCTTGTCCCGATTCAATGAAAGTGGCTTATTCCTGCCAATCACTGTAACTTGATTGTCTTTATCCATCATATAATTCAGTCCATCAGCATTAAATAAATTAATAATACATTGGATTCCTGTTAATTAATAATTATGCTTTGCACACAAACAGATTGTTAGGATTATGTGCACAGATTAAGAGAAACGCGAAAATGTAGAGCAATTAGAAAAGAATCTAACACCTCAATATCCAGTCGCGTGAAATTTCAGGTGTCAGAAACCTCCACTCTTGAATTCCAAGTTCAACACTTCTGGGCTATTCTGATTCTTGGTATCCATACAATTTCCTGAAATACACATTCTGTTTAAGGCCTTGACATTTGCTGATGAATATTAACTAGTCCAAGGCAGTGTTTACAAGAAGTTGTGCTTCCTTGTCTTCCTTGGCAACTTTCCTCTGCATCAGTTGTTATTTTTTCATAGCGAGCGGCTCAGGTGGCAGCAGTGAGATGATGGCTTTTTTATCTGATCTTTTACCTATAAGCTGCGTTCCCTAGGCTACTCTTCAATATGCATTTTTTCCTCAGGTTCTTTTCTTGAGTGCCTCCCAACAGAGAATATTTTGCATCAGGATCTTCTCTGTTATAAGCAAAAACAAGCGGAACTCAGTGTAGCTGGAGTGCTTCTTAGCAGCTGGTGGTTTGGCCACTTATTACTTCTTCACATAGCAAACTCATGTATGTAACTGGGACTAATTCCTTGTTTAGTGGTTATTGAATGCATTGACACTAAAATGCTTAACAGGCTGCAGTTTAGAAGTATCCTAGGAAAAAAAAAAAAAAAAAAACCAAAAAAGGTTGGGAATGAGTTTGTAGCCATTAGAAAAAAGAGGGACAGAGGAAGCCAATGCTTAGCCAAGCCCTGTCTAGAGACAAAATTATGTTCTTTACCCTCTACTCCTTATCAGAGGGGAAAAAAAATCATGTCAAACTCAGGTGTGAGCAGTTGAATTTGATGATGATCAAAGAGGATTCCATTAAATGAGGGGAACTTTGAGGTTTCATGTAAAAAGAAATGAGTCCTGGATTTTGAAGGATTATTCACAAATATTTTTTTTTTTTCCTTTTCAAAGGTATATGTATATTCTTTCAATGCAGATGGGCTTGTTTTTCTTTAATTTTTTTCGTCTTCATCAGGAAGAATTGTGTTACAGATTCTACTTTGACTGGACAGGTTAAGCAAAAATCCAGTGTTATTGTGGTTCATGGAATGTCCTATTATAGGGAAAAAAATAACTACTAAAATGCATGCATTCTTTGACAGCTAATCCTAATAACTAGACAGACCTGTGTAACTAATTGATTTTTCAATTGGCTGGTAGACCCAAAAAGATTTTTCTTCTCTTCGCTGAAGAAAAACCTGAAATAAACTGTGAGAGAAACAAAAGACCAATTTGTTTGTTTGTTTTGTTTTTTTTTTTTCCTTCATATTTCTTAATTTGTTTGAAATTGCTGAAAAAGCTTTTATAGAATCATAGAATAGTTAGGGTTGGAAAGAACCTTAAGATCATCTAGTTCCAAACCCCCTGTCATGAGCAGGGACACCTCACACAAAACCATGCCACCCAAGGCTCTGTCCAACCTGGCCTTGAACACCACCAGCAATGGAGCATTCACAACTTCCCTGGGCAACCCATTCCAGTGCCTCACCACCCATGCAGTAAAGAACTTCTTCCTTATATCTAATCTAAATCTATCTTTTTTAAAAAATGAAAATTCCATTTTCCTTGAAAATACAGCAAGGAAATAATGTGATTTTGCCCATTCTGAAGACACAAAATTATTTTTATACCTTATGATTCAGTGTGCAAATAGCTCCTGTACCACAGCATCTCATTCCATGGACTGATATTCTGTCTTGTCCCCAGGGTCCTGTCTGGTAATTCTGGTCCTGTGCCTGACACTGGCTACTCTCTCTGAGCTTTATTCTTCCCCACACCGATAATCTTAGTCTAAACCTGTCACCATGGACCAGATAAATCACGGTGAAGAAAAGGAAAAGAGCTGTTACGTGATTTTATAAAGTAGAATCATAGAATGGTTAGGGTTGAAAGGGATCTTAAAGCTCATCTAGTTCCAACTCACCTTTCACTAGACCAGGTTGCTCAAAGCCCTGTTCAACCTGGCCTTGAACAGTTCCAGGAATGGGGCAGCCACAGCTTCTCTGGGCACCCTGTGCCAGCGCTTCACTGGGAACCCTGTGCCAGCGCTTCACTGGGCACCCTGTGCCAGCACTTCACCACCCTCACAGGGAAGAATTTTTTCCTAATATCTAATCTGAATCTTATAATGGTGTACAGTGGGCTAACTGATCTCAATATGGCCAAGATGCTGAGTTCATCTTCACAAAAGCATCTACGCATGTGTATGATGCAAAGATAATATTATAGAATTATAGAATCATAGAATTGTTAGGGTTGGAAAGGACATTAAGATCATCTAATTTCAACCATGTGCCATGGACAGGGACACCTTAAGCTAGACCATGTCACCCAAAGCTCTGTCCAACCTGGCCTTGAACACTGCCAGGGGTGGAGCATTTACCACTTGTTTTTGCAACCTAAGCCTCACCACCCTCACAGTAAAGAACTTATTGTTTATACCTAACCCAAACTTCCCCCATTTTAGTCTAAAGCCATTTCCCCTTGTCCTATTGTTGCAGTCCCAGATGAAGAGTCCCTCTTCCAGCACCTTTTTATTACCACTACTAGTATTTATATAATTTTAATTAAAGAAACGATTAAGATAAGATATTTGCTGGGTAAAGAATTTAGGAAAATAAATCTTGTGGATTTTAAAAAAAATCTAGTAGTATAATCAAATACTAACAAGCACAAACTGATAGAAAATCATGCTGAAAGCTCAGCAGAAGAATCTAGTAGTATAATCAAATACTGAAGAGCTCAAACTGATAAAAAAGTCATACTGAAAGCTCAGTAGAAGAAGAGGTTTCTGGTATATCAAAAGACATGGTAGTTAAGTTTACTATTTCCTGGAGAAATAAGTATTAAAAGAACAAATAAACACAATTGCTCCATGCAGGACTGCTTTTAAGAGCACAAAAACCTGCTAGTTCATAGGGCATGTGTCGTTACTTGTCAAGATCAGCAGCAACACTTTTAATTATATCCATAAAAAATGCTTCAGAAAAGTAATTGGAAATCTGGGGAGGTAACAGAAAGAGAATAAAATAAGTACAATATTGATTTTTTTTTAAGAAAAATTTCAAAGAATGATCATGGTAGTTATCACTTCTTAGGCCCAGATAAAAACTGCGCTAAAATAATGGATCAAGCACTACAAAATAGTAATTAGGGAACTTCTAGATAATTTTATGAACACTAAGCACTGTAGGCTTATCAAACCAAAATACTGGAGAGTTTCATAGCTTGAATCCTCAGTGCATTGTACCTAATGTAGCATTCAGCATCCATGCCAAGACAGAGAAAACTAGATTTGTGCCACTAGTTAGTAAAGAGTTTTTTCTGAGTAACCTATAAAACCATCCATAGGAGGTGTCCTGACGCTGTGGACCTACATCAAAATTTCTCTGCTGTGCATTTTGATAAAGTAGTTGAATATGCATTTATTGAAACAGAAATGTGTGTCCAGATATCTGAAGCGTGTGATTATTCAAATGCTAATGAAAAATGTCTTCGGCTCTTAATATGAAACTGGAGATTTTTTCAAGTCCTAAGAACAGCCAGGAGATGACAAGAATGCTTCTCAGACTTCTTAAATTTTCGCCGCAATGCTGCTTTGTTCTCACCAAGAAACTAATTTAGAGTGCGTTCTTTGTCTGGGACACTGCCGTAGCCCTTGTGACATTACTGCACGCCACTACGGTAAAGAGTGAGTCACATTGCAAGGATATGACTGTAGAGGAGATAGATATTGAAGGGACTTTTGCTGCCTATCTTAACTGAGAATGTCATCAACTTGAGTCTTTACCTGAAGATGTAAACCCATGCTGACAAAAATGATGCCGATACAACTAAGCATTCCCCACCACACCTCCACAGCCAAGTGGCATCAAACTTTTGTAGCTGTTTCATCCTCATTGAGTTCTTAATTATTTGGGTTGGCAAGAAGCAGTCTAGGCTAAAATGAGACTTTCATAAAGAAAAAAAACCAATTTTCACTTAAATGGCACCTTAAACCTCAAGAATTGAAAAGCTTTACAGATATTGAACAAGTCATCCTTAATAATGTAAACTTCTCAGCTGAGTAATTCTACTGAGGTTGACAAAATTACTTTCAGGAGTACATGCTGCCTCCTGAACTAAAAGTGGTCAGGATTGGGCCTTCATATTTACCATCTTTCTTTGAACTACCAAAGTTTTATCAAGGGTCATTATCATCAAAATCTCACAAATGGGGAAACTGAGACATCAGGAATTGATTTATTAAAGGTCATAGAATAAATCCTGGCTGCAGAAGCTCAATTAAATGTTTTCTAGCCCTTTTCTTTAAACATGATTAAAATTTTCCATCTTAAGTAATTTGTGTTCATGCAAAGATTCTTAGAAAAAAAGTAATAAGCAAATAAATAACTGTGTATATAGGTACATTTGATCTTAGGGTTTCTGAAGTAGACACTTCTTTACTATTTTACGTCCATCCATGTGAACTGGTTAGCAGTGGAATGCACTTCATTGAAAAAAACTTTTAAGTAAGATGTTCTCTGTGCCTGTGCGTTTGTAGGTAAGAAAGAAAAGGTTAATCATTTACTTTTCAATTAATTTTCAGGGTTGTAAGAAACTCCACATGGATGATGACATGCATTTTAGCATGTGATGGGCCTATGGGATGCAGGAAATGGATTATGAGCTGTATGGTAAATGAGCAACTGCTAACAATAAAGTATTTGGTCTAAGACAGACCAAAGGTAAAAATAATTTTTCATTAGCATAAATAACCATTTAGCTTAAAGATGTGGCAGCAAAGGACCCAAAGGGAGGAGGTTATAGAGTGTAGGAGACATTTTGGTATGAGTTTCTGAACTTCAAACTCAAAATTAATAGAAAGACCTACAAAGACATCCTGCTAAATCTCATTCCCTTTTTTGAGGTGTATGTCAGCTATGACTCTTAGAAAACATTTGGGATATGTATGGTTTTACAGAAAAATAAATAAGAATAAATATGTTTCAGAAGACTTTGACCACAATTGTGTTATACTATATTCTTAGCTGCAAAGATACCTGTTTCTTCTTGAGGATAAAATAACCAAACAAACCAACCAAAGAACCTCTATCCCCCTCCACTCAAACCAGGGGCAAAACAGAGCTTCAAAAAGTTTAACAAAGGACAAGTCTTTGGTGTAAGTTCCTAACTGCTGGTTCACAATAGTTGAAAGACACAGTTCCATATAAAGCAGGATGAAAAAAAACCCATAATGATAATGAGCTTCTATGTAGATCTCAAAGCTATTTCCGAAGCTTTGTTCTTTGGAAAGCACCAGGCACAGTGTGCGATCTGCAATAAGCTAAAAAAGAAATTAAAAAGGATCAGTTCTGTAGAGGCACGATGACTTGCCGTGCAACATATGGAAGATGGAGGAGCCTTAGTAGAAATGTCGATCACTTAGATATATAGGAAAAAATATCAGTAGCATATCCCTAAGTCACATTACGAGGTACAAATGTTGATATTATTGCGAATCAACATGTAGTACTGTAGCATTAAGTTTTAGCTTGTAGGCTCGTTAAGGAAGCTCTGGGTTGTAAGCTCTTTGAGGCTTAGGGGTAAGCTCCTTCTCTGTGCTCTTCTCTGTGCTCCAGTGCACTGGAGCTTGCCAAAGGCCTGAGGCTTGTCAGCAGTAGCATAGCACAAAAAAGTTTTGTTGTGACACCTTTAACCCCATCCGAGACAATTAAAAGTTTTGGGTGAGACAGGTTTCAGTGTCTGCTGTACTAACGCGGTCCTCAGCCAGCACTCAGAATATAATAATAAAATACAATCAATGACTACAATATTCTGCTCTGCACTTACAAGCATGAATCCTGGGAGATGTTAGATAAGCTGCCAAAAATCTCAGGGGATGGCAAAGTTGTTCTGGAATTTGCACAGTTCTGATATCTAACTGAAATCTTACACTGATTTTCACCTTTGTTTTTAGGGTTTTTTTATTTCATTTTTAATCTTCTACTAATTTTGGCTCTCTCAGAGTGGTTGTATGGAACTGAAGATACTGGAGGGTGTTGAGACAGAGCCTCCATGTTTTTCCACTGATCCAGACTGACAATACTCTTCCCTATTCTCCATTCAAAAGTCTGA